>OX377206.1:68248238-68330336 GCA_947396885.1 Heligmosomoides polygyrus polygyrus | reverse complement strand
TCGAAATCGAATCGAACAATGTTCGAACAACATCAAGAGTAGGCCACCTGAGCATGGATCGTCTCCATTCCCCGAAAAACCCACGTTCAAACGCGCTCCACTTCTGCGTCTACGGTAATTGGAGGGAACGATTTGCGATTTCCTTTCGAGGGTTCAGGCGACCGACTCTTGACATTTTCGGACATTATCCGATTTCGATAATACTCGAACAATGCTTTTTCGCGATCATCAATCTGCGATTTCATTTGGAGGGTTGGAATTTGGAAATCGCTCAATTGTTCGAACTTAGTTCGAAGTCGGACAATGCTTGAGAGCGAGGTATTCGTCACAGTGAATTAGAGAGGGAGTTCAAATAGAGGTGACAGTTGACTAGAGGTAATGCGATATTTTGTTCGTCGCTGTTGAACATACCTAGGATCTAAGAGTCCGATTTTTCTAGGCTAATTACAATCCCCGAGAATTCTCGAAAATCTCATGGGCACTAAGCAGCGTCGCGAAAATGCTGTCTAGTCGATTCTGGTGGCGATATTCTGGTTTTGGGTACTATCTCATTTTCATGTCTAGTGTTGTGAATAGTTTTGTTCGGATGGCCTATTCAAACAGGTATTTTAATGATTTTCATTCGAATCTGGATAATGAACTCAAAATTTAAGAAATCGCGTTTTTCGCGTGCATTCGAAACCTAATCATCATAAAACCACTTTTATATTATGCTTAAATTCGAATACTCGAATATTGCGGACATTTGAAACCATTCCATTATTCGAAAATTTTGCGAGAGCACAACTATAGTTGTGCGTATAGTTGATCCTATACAACTAATAAAATAATAATAAGTGATAAGAAACTCTGATTTTGATAAACAAAAGCCTGATAAACGTCTTCAAGTGATAAAATACAATTTTTTTGTAAAGGTTATGATGTATTACAAAATATATGTATGCATGTATCAGTGAAATGCTAACTTAAACTATTTCTCTGTGCCATTTCAAGCGGTTTGGGAATCGTTTAGAGCCCTTTCTTATTGCGTGCTCCGATAGGAATACGGCGTCCTAATTGTAACGAGTCTATGTGCCTGCGCATTCTAGCATTCTAGCGTCGAAATCGTTGCCAAGCGTCGTGTTCGCCGCTGTTGTAGTGTATTAGAAAATGTTCTGCTTTACCATGTGCAGGTCAGAGCGATTCCTCAAAAGTGTATTGAAACTGCGGACGAATTGTCGCCGTCGGAAAACGCGATCTATGAACGTCAAAACCGTCATTCTTTTCAAAACCAACCCACGCGCGAATTTCAAACCGCGTACAGTGACTATGCATCGAAGCACGCTTTTTTATTAACTTTGTGCGAATGAGTTCGAAGGAGGAGGGGGTCACCATGCAAGGCACCCCATAACACATTTTGTGTTGCGCGAAAATGGAACTGTTATCCAACTCTACTGTGTCGTACCCCTCGTTGTTCCATTGAATTGTGTTGTTCCATTTTTAATGTAAACCGACATTAATGGGCCTTCTCACGAAGAGGGAATACCACAAACTAAAAGGTGGCCTCCTCCACCAATGTACTGACTATTACCGTCCTTTATCCGTATCCTTTTCTTGTCCGAGCTGGAAAAAGCTGAACAGGAGCAAAGAGCTAACTCTTGAACATAACAGGATAGAAGCTACCTTACAAACCTTACGGATTCATGTGTGCTGAAGAAAATATGCTATACCCGAAGCCGCAAGCCTGGCGTGGCCCGCACGCCCAGCGTAGGAGACCGCGAAGCCGGCGACGGACACTGGCAGAGGAAGTATTCCTAGCTAGGGTCGGGCTACGTTCCAGCGTGGCACGCTTACCCGAAGCCTGGTGTGGCCCGCACGTCCATCGTACGACGACGGACGCTGGCTGAGGAAGCATCCCTAGCTAGGTTTGGGCTACGTTCCCAGCGTGTCCGCCCAACCCGAAGCGGGCAAAGCCGGCAAGCCTGACGTGGCCCGCACGTCTAGCGTACGGCGCGGCGAAGCGATGGACGCTGGTAATGGGGTAATGCGAGAATTCAGTGACATCGACTCGCAAATGAAGAACCCGTGGCAGATAGCAAATTACGCGTAGAAGTGAGGAAAATTCCTTCCTTTGGTAGCACCTCAACCCTGGAGAATGTCCACTACTTGCAAAATAAATGACCAAGTATCTTGTTATTCCGGTCTTCTAATTGGATTGTGAACGATGAATTCAGTTGTCTTCCTAAGTTCAACCCTTTTCGTCCACAACTGTGGTTTTGTTCTGTCTTCTTTCGGTTTTCTGTGGAACGTGCCTTCGAAGTCGAGTTATTCGATTGCTCGATTTTCGAAGACATCGAAAAACCGAGTTATTCGATTGCACGATTTTCGATGTCAGCGAAAAACCGAGTATTCGATTGTTCGACTTTCGAAAATTTCAAAAAATCGAGTTATTCGATTGCTCGACTTTCGAAAATTCCAAAACATTGAGTTAGTCGATTGTTCGACTTTGTGTCGAAAAAAAGCCCCCGCTCCTATACAAAGTTTGAGCAAAATCGGTGATCCTGACCCAACCACCCTCAGTTATCCAAAAGAAAATCCAAAACCTACCGAAATTGTCGGAATTTTCAAAAACGGACGTCGGATTCGTAATCAGCTCCCCGAATAACCTTAGGAAATTGTCAAGAAATCAATTTTTCTGAAGTTGGTCGAGATTGACATCGCTCGATAGAGCTGTTTGTGCTGACGCTAACGGTGTAATTGCGAGTGTCAAAAACTCAAATGTGGACGAGTAAGAGCGCAGGAAACTTCAACCGCTAAGTCCGTCGCCCTAAAATCGCAGCTGGGATTAAGGCAGTTTAAACACTTAGGGAGTTGTGAGCACGTCATCTTAAATCACCTAAAACGTTCTGCTAGCATGCTCATTTGTAGGCCGTTAGCTCTCGGCGCCTTCCCTTCCCGAACGGGGTCGACTGAAATTGGAAAAAAAATATCGTCACACAAGGCTAACCTGCATTTTCGCGCGGCTGCAACTTTGTCCAATCATAAGCTAAATTGCTGTTTTTCAGCGCATTATTAGGACAATTTACTGCTTACAAAACCCACTAGCTGCAGCTGGAAAGGTTCACCAATGACAGAGTTATCGCGGTCAGAACACACATGCGCTTGCAATTTAGCACAACAACGGTCAATGTTATCCTCGCATTCACTCGCCCAGATTACATCTTTCGCTACTGTCAATAACACCCTTCAATTCAGCATGAGAAGCTCTATCGAACGCTATCAAGCATGACCCAATTTGAAGTATCGATTTTCGATGACGTCATCGTTCGTCTGCCGCGGCCTCGAGCAGCCTCTCTCTTCCCGATGCGAAATTGTCAAAAAAAATCGATTTTTCTGAAATTGATCGAAATTGACACCGTTCGATAGAGCTGTTTGAGCTGAACAGAATGCTAGCAGTGCGAGTGTCAAAAACGCAAACGTGGGCGAGTAAGAGTCAAGGAAACTTAACAGCTCCCGTCCTCCGCTCTAAAATAGCAGATGGGGCTAAGGCAGTTTAGGCAGCTGGGTAGCTGTGAGCACGTCATCGTAAAGTGCCTTCAGTGCTCTGCTCGCTCACGCATTTTAAGGCCTTTAGCTCGCCGCGTCTTTCCGCAGTGGTCCACCGAAATCGGAAAAAAAAGCGTCACACAAGCCTCACCCGCATTTTCGCAGCGCTGTAACTTAGTCCATTCATGAGCTACACCGTTGTGCTTCAAAGCACGTCAAGAAATCTGTGCTGCCTACAGCGTCCTCGAGTTGCAGTCGGAAAGATTCGAACTTGATAGTGATATTGCGCTACGAACTCGCGCGAGCGTGCATTTGCGAGCGGTCGCCCCACTCGATTGATAGGTTCGATTCTATATGCATTGTTCACAATGTACTCTAAAATCTCGCTGAGACAGAGTACAGCAACTCCTAAGGAGGGCGGCTGGGAATTTCGGATAAAACTCCTGCTGAGCTCAAATATATGTTTATGTTAACATGTACTTGAATTTTAGAAAAGTTATTTTAAAAAGCCGCTTCGGAACGCTCCAAAGCGGCTTTTTCGGCAAATGACCAAACGACATGCGTGGTACTGTAGGTCAAACCCAAACAGATTGAAATTTGAAAAGATATCTTTTTTCCAGGGTCTGTTCATACATCGCGATGGGAGCAATTGGTCTGCCAGGCAAATCGCTCCCGTCGTAAGCTTATCAAGAAAACAGTCAGTTAGAAATTTGTTAAATTCCCAAAAATTTCCGTTAAGTCGTTAAGCTAAATTTTAACAGAAAAATGCCGTTAATTCGTTAAATTGTTACCCGTCAAATGTGCACCAATGACTCACATATGCGATGGTATAGTCTGCTATGAGCTGCTTACGAGAAACCAGACTATTGATTCGAATGTCTACCATCGAAACCATCGACGAAATTGAACGAAATAAAAAAAACGCCTTGTACTGACCAATCGCAACAACGTGATGTTCCATCATGCAACACCAGACCACACACCTCTTTGATAAACCTTCAAAAACTATCAGAGCTCAGTTGGGAATTGATGTCACATATACCTTATAGCCCTGATTTCAGGTTACTATTTGTTTCGTTCCTTTCAAGACCATTTAAATGGTAAAATTTTTTGTTTCGATCAAGCGGTTGAAAATGAATTGCATCAAATCTTCGCTTTTAAAAACCAAGGCTTCATCGAACGTGGAATTTTTCTACTTGCGAAAAAATGGCAAACCGTCACCCAACAGAATGGTGTGTATGTCATGAATTTATTTATTTATTTACTTATCACTGCATGGATAACCATGCACAAGAAAAACAGAACAAATGCCATCATAAACACAAGTTAAAGTCATTGTAAACAGGAAAACAAACAAAGCAAGCAACAAGAATCAACCTAATAAATATGAAAACTACTAAGCTGCATTCTGAAGATATCGGTAAGATATATGGATTGATGTTTGTCGTTGATAAAAATATGTTCACCTTTTAAAAATGGAAATCAACACTAATAACACCTCAATATAAGCCGTTATAACTGCTTCTTTAACAGCTCGCCCGTAACGAAAGTAAAGCAATAAAAAGAACAAACGTCTGCTAATAGGATGCACAAAATTGCACAGATCGACTTCAGCATCTTGTCGACATTGGCCGCACAAAGGCTCGTGGAGATTTTGCCTCAGGCACATTTCATCGGAGTTTTGAGCGAAGCTTCCTAGTCGTATCCTCTTTCTAAGTTTTTTTTTGACCGCGCAGAGTTGACCGCGCAGATTAATCTATAAGTCTCAGGTGAGGGGAGTTTAAGGGTGAAGCATCTTGTCGCTGCGGCATGACTGTATTGGCATGAACGTTATGTTGAGGAATAATACTGGAGAACTTATGGAAGGTTCTGATTTCAACCGCGGCCTCCTGAAGCGTAGTCGTTGGTTCTCCTCGCAGGCCTCGTTCGTTCATCAAAAGAAGGCGATATGTATCAGATAACCTTTGGTTAATTTCCCTTCATGGCTCATTTCATCTTGTGTCACCTCTCCGCTTTCCTTCTGCCCACTCTCATGCGCTGCGGGTGCTACATGGAGTGTGTCAATACAAAGCGACCATTTAAACACACATTTCTCCACTCCACGCTGTAGTGGGCATTTAGCAGTATGCGGACATTGGACAGTTGTCCACGACCTCCCAGGGCAGTCCTCGGGGTGCGTACCAGTGTAAAGAGGCCTTTGAGATGCAGGGCCCGCCCCAATTAACAACGTATTCTGGCTATGGTAGTAGTATCGTGAGGCATTTTCTAATTTACGTGCTCATGTTCAGCTCAGCTCTGTCATACCCTCACTAGCCTACATGTAGACTGTCGCGACTCACTCCTGTATGCAATTTCGCAGCTGCCGGGCTTTTTTCCCTCCGTTTCTCTCCTATTGCTTAGCTATTCTATTGCTTTCTGCAAAAAGCCAATTGCTACCTTCAGCGGTTAGCCTTTGCATATCATTTTTCATGTTGACCAATAAATAAATAAATAAATAAATAAATATGAAAATCTTGTCCCCAAATCCCGGAAGCAGCTCGCGTATTGCAGTTGTTGATTTCGTTGAATTTGAGGAAGCCTAGTCCTGTTTGAGTGTTAACACATTGTCTCCAAAGTTGAACGTTGCCCTCCACTTAAGTATATTCTCTAGGACCTGCTGCTGTCGGTTAGCCCCACGTTCATCTCGATGTAAACAAAGAATTTTTTCTGGTCGAGCAAATTTAGGCCTGAACGAATACCGAAACCGGGAAGTGAATTCTGGGCACAGCTTAACCTGCTGTAGTCTTCTTCTGTTCTTTAACAAGAAATGACGGCAGTCATTGCCGTTGTAGCTACCATTGACGGTAAACATTTTCTCGTCAGAGAGGAGCACATTGCCAAGACGCATCTTCCTCGGTTTTTGAAGCCTCCACTCCTTCTTGCTTTCGGTGAGCAGATGAACTCGACCGATCCTGTTATATAACAACGCATCTTCATTTTGTTTCTCACAATTCTGGAAACACTGCCTTTGCTGACATGCTGGCGTTTCTCTGCAATTTTCGTACCGAGCGCACTCGATCTCTACCAATCATCTTTCGGGTTTTGTTGATAATTTCGGGGATGATTGCGGTTGATGGACGACCACTCCAAAGATGGCCAGTAGCCTGCCACTCGAAGGCATCCGAGTGTATTTGTGGCGTCTGAGTTTTTCATTCCTCGCTTGTGCAACATCAAAATCGCATTTTGTATCCAGTTACACTGTAGCCTTGAGAATGAGTGAACTCACTAAAATGCGGAATTGTCGCAACTAGATGTTGAAGGGATTCCGAAATACATTACCGTTTTACCATAAAAGGTACATGTCGTGAAGACACACTGGAGGGGTAGCGAGATCGCGCCCTTGCTCCTACATACCGCAACAGCGGCGGCTAACCAGACACCGGATCAGTCGCATGATTGGCTGTCGAGGTTACGGAAGAAGCAATTTCGAGTTCCCGGTCCCTGCGTTCCCCGCCCGAAAAAGCTTACTTGGAAAACCATAGCAATTTAAATACATGTGCATATACGACCCCGAAGGCGACAAAACATGAGAACTAGCCAAAGGGTAGCAGAGAAGCGCTAAGTATCAGTGAAAAGCACAGAGCTAAACATTTGTAGGACTCTTCTTCTTCAGAGTTTGTCCCGCTTTTCTAGAACTTTTCTTTTCTGAGGCTCAAAGGCTGAAAATTCCTCCGCGTATTTGGTCGCACTCTGTAATTTATGCTTGACTACATAGGACGAAGAGTCATGGTAAGTGATCGCAAAGGTGGTAAGTGTTCGCAAAGGTGCCCCTCTGGTGTTAAGGAGAACATCCACTGGAAATGCGATTAAGAAGAGTTCAGAACCCGCCCAAGCGCAGCAGTATGTCCATAACGTGTCAAACTGTGAAACAGCGAAAGCGTCAGCGATTGAGGGCTTAAGCAACGAGAACATCAGAACTACATAAAAACTAGTTGCAACAGGTAACCTGATACGAGCAGTAATATTATCTGTGAGAGATATGGTCTCAATCCGAACCCTCCAAACAGAACAAGCGCTTCGAGTAGCAGCCCTGCCATGTCGGCTTCATCACGGCACATGGTGATCGAACCGGTTCCCTCACTCGCCCATTTTGCCTTCAGCTGTCGGCCGAACGTCGGAAGCGCTGGATCTGGTCGTATTACCTCGGCATAGCCCCCTCTCTGTACGAGAGATGCTCGTGCTTGCTACGCTTCGTCTTCGTGCTTTCCTCAGAGAAAACATGTTTACCAGCCGCCGAGCATTTCTATGGACAGTAACACATACCGTCCACAGAACCATCAGGGCAGCTACGGGCGCTGGACCGACGTGCCAAGCCGAGTCACCTTGAACCAGCCGCCGTCACTCGCCTAAATGAAGCGCTTCTGTTTCAACAGCGGTGAATCATCAGAGGCATCTACTCGACCGTCCGCTTCCGAATTCACACACCGCGCCACGACGATACAACTGATTTATTCAGGTCTGATGTCGATCGATCGACAGTAGGACTGAATGACGACGTTTCACGCCGGAAGGGGTAGCTGTTCGCCGTGATTTTGAGACGTCCCTCTTCCCGCCACTAGGCGCGCATGTCCTTCATGACCGTGCAGCCAACCTTGGCACCCTGTCAATTACGTCCCCGATCGTTCGACCTTGCGTGCGTTCCTCTCGCCAGCCGCGGAGACACGATGTCGGACAGACCTCCAAGGGCCTATTGTTCACTGACCTCAGCGGACTTATTTGCCTGTTTGGCGAACTTCAGCTTCCGGTCTCGGCTTCCAACATCGTCCTCCTTGACATACCCGTGCCTAACTCTACAGATATTTCCATACTACTATTCTGTATTTTTTCTTCACTCCATGCTATTTATCCAGCCCCTACTCTTGCAGAGCACCTGCGAAATATATACGCGTCGTCTGCAATACGGTTTGTGCTTCAGGTGGAAGTCTAAAGCGGGAGGCGGGGGGGGGGGCTTCAATCTTCTTTTCCTCGCAGCATAACAATAATTTCTTCAAATTTGATAGAATGAAAATCCTAAGCGCACAACTGTACAAACCGATTGATTGTATAAGGACATATAGGTTTGCAACGGCTAGTGAAAAGCCGTAAGTTTTGGAAGAGATACAGGGTGGGACTCCACTCTGGATTTGCGTCGTGTTTCCGAAATTGTTCTTCACGTATAGAAACATCCTTTGCATCCTGTAGGTTGCCCACGCTCCTGCTTGGGGTCTTGAATCAAATCATAGCATTAGAAACGCAATGATATCAGCTCGAACTGGACTTATCAAACCAGTCAGCTCCTGAATCCTGACCACGTGAATAATATGCAATCGTCGCGCGATTTTATGTTTTAGTTTATAAATAGTTCTGACTGATTTCTGAATGCGGTCTTTGAATATTTTACAGGGTGCGCCGAAGGTGTGGTCACTGTTGGAATGATCATAAAAAGTCTTGTTCCTTTAGCTACAACAAAGCTGAATAGAGAATGTTGAATAAAGAGAGGAGAGCGAAAGCCTAAGATAAGTGTGATGGCGTGATCAAGGTACGCGCTCTCACCCAGTTTTTCGCGGTATTTACTATACTTGTGTTCGAATAATCGAATACGAATAATTATTCGAATACTTTATTCGAATTCGATTTTCGATTATTTGATTATTTGATTATTTGAGTTTCGCAAATTCGAATAATTATTCGAGTTCGATTATTCGAGGTACGAAAATTCGAATAATATTCGAACTCGGTTATTCGAGGTTCCAAAATTCGAATAATTATTCGAATTCGATTATTCGAGGTACGAAAATTCGAATAATATTCGAATTTCAAATACGTTGTTGTTTCGAATGTGCCACAATGATGACTTTTGAAAGCGACGTTCATTCCGGTGACGATTGTTTTCGGTAGCACACTGTCGAGAAGCACACCGTTACGAAAACGCATTCAATATCCTACCATACATAGAACAGTAGTGAGTGTGTGCGGGCGTGTGTCCACCAGTCTATCACAACTGGCGTGTGGGCATGGCGTATTGGCAATACTGACCGTAGTTGAAGGCGATCGACTGCGGTCCGAAACTTCAGCCCTTATGGTAGTCGATCCCGCTGAACACGAATCTGAAGTTCGTTTTTGAAATTATCGGTTGAAGTTGATCGAGCTGTTGATTTTCTAAGGGGAATTCGTTGAGGCGAATCAATTGCATGACCAGTCTTCGTCGATATCTTCAAAATCTAACTTCACATTTGCATTCTCTACGACCACGACTGTCATCAATGTCACACACTTGAATCCTCTACGAAACTTCCACCATAAACACAAATTTCGACGAAAAATTTAAAAAATGAACTCAAATTCGTGTTCAGTGACCTCGTTTACCTCAGGCCTGAATTTTCGAGCTTGTTGATTGATAATCACGAAAAATCGATAGTTTGATTGATATCTCTTGATCGCAATCGGTACTGCAAAAACAAACTTAAGATTCGTGTTCAACGACATCGATTACTTTGGGACTGAAGCTCACAGTTTGCATATCTGACACGATTATTACCATTTTCAGTTGAAATTCAAAGTTTTTCAAATCATATTCAACGATGTTACAAGGGAAGATTCCAGAAGAACGTTGAAATTTATTTCAAAAACGTTGAATTTCGACTGAAAATGGTATATAACTCCACGATTTGATTGGGTGCCGATTCTTGTAAGATAATGAAATGAACAAATAGAGTGAACGCTTTTTTCGCAAAAGCTTTGCACTTGGCGTAGATGTTTTGCACATGTATTTCTGTAGGAATTTTTTTGTAGGAAAAAAGTTTCATGTCTTGCCATCTTATCGAGGATTGCAAACGGTTCTTAGAAGATATTGAATATCTCAATTAATTGCTTTTTTCAAGAATTCAATTCTTTTGTTTTGTCTCTGGCCAATTTTGTCGTTGAACTTACTTTACCACACTTACTTAAACCTACACAATGCGCTTTTGAAGTGAGTAATGGATATCAAACGAAATTGGCTAACACAAAAGTCGCATCGTCCTTACTAATACACCCCGGTGCAAAATTATAGGTTCACCCCCGATTTGTCCATTAGTAACCAAAGGACCGCTGCTTAGGCTCTGCGATGTTAGCGTCGTATTCCTCACTAAAGAAAGCCTTTATAGAAGAATTCTAAGCACTTAATCTTATCATGTTGCGTTCGATCAAACGGCGGGTGGTGTAATGGCGTAGAGCATTCCCTTCCAGTCAGAGGGAGGTGCGGGTTCGAGTCCCGCCTGGCTCTAGAAGTTTTGATCGCAACAAAACATCGTTGTGACAGCTTACGACCTCGATACCAGCCAATTGAAGCTTGAAGAAACTGATTTGAATTGTTTCTATCAAGACCATCAGCCTAACTGGTCCCATGCTGATATCAGCGGCCAGCTCATCCCGGATACGGGTGGGTGCTGATCGGTCCCACGAGGTGTGGATGTTGCGTTCGATCAAACGGCGCCGATGGTGTAATGGCGTGGAGCATTCCCGCCCGGTCAGAGGGAGGTGCGGGTTCGAGTCCCGCCTAGCGCTAGAAGTTTTGATCGCAACGGAACATCGTTGTGAAAGCTTTATAGAAGAATTCTAAGTAGTTTATCTTATCAGTGCAAGATACCACGAACTTTAACTGAAAATATAACAAATGAAGACCGGTGCAAAATATAAGTTCGCTTCATAGAAAACCTGATTAATCACAAAATTACCTACAGACAAGGTAAGATTAGTACTTCATCACCTCTGCTGTAAACAATATCGAATATTCTATTTGGCGTACTACTAATTAGATTATCAATAACAGTTTGCTTAACACTGGTCCATGCATCAAGTATGGCGTTCTTCAGACCAGAGACCGAAGTGTAAGTGGTCCCATTTTTGTACACTTTGTATACAAGAATGTCCCACAAGCCTTCTATTTTTCGGGTTGAGGTCTGAAGAACAACTAGGCCACTTCAAATGTTGAATTCTGTTGGAGTTAAGCCAACCTGTAGTTGACTGCGATACGTGTATGGATGCATTATCGTGTTGGAAAATAACGTTATGCCTACGAAATCTTCTGAAATATGGCAATAGGTAGTCTACGAGCAATTTCTGGTAGTCTTCACTGTTCATGCAACACGAGACGAACTCCATGGCAACAAGTTCGTACTCAGAAAACGCAGCCCAAACTGTGAGACTTCCACCGACAAAGTTGCGCCTGTAGAATACTCGCTTCTCTCTCCTCTAATCTCTCCAATAGTGTCTGCACCCGTCGGGCCCATCAAGATTCCACCTCCTTTACATTACTGTAGAGATCTGAGAAAAGAGGTCGAGTATCATCTATGCAACTTTGAAAGTCTCATGGTTTGGCTGCGTTTTCTGGATGCGGACTTGTCTCGTTCGTCTCGGGAGTTCGTCTCGTGTAGGATACTAGACTACCAGGAATTGCTCAGAGATTACCTTTTGCCATATTTCAAATTTCGTAGGCTCAACCTGATTCTCCAACAAGACAACGCATCCATACACGTATCGCAGTATCTGCAGGTTATTTCATTTGTTTATTTATTTATTCAATACGTTCGCGATAAGCGCAAGCACCAGAAAAAAGTATTACAACAACACAACAACATGAAGACACACCTAGAGCGAGTCAAACCAGTGTCTGATCAGTGACTAATCAGGGCATGAATAAAAAGTCTGTTAGGCCAAACCGAATAAGCCGGCAAGGCTGTAATGTGTTAAACTTCATAACTCTGATCAGACACTCGACTTCGACTTCTTAACCCATTGACGACCGCGCGGGTCGATTTTGAGTCGCAGTTTTTCTGTCGCGTGGGACCGCGCAGGCCTATTTTGGCCCGCGGTTATAAAACGAGTTGGCTGCGGCACATTTCTCGCTTTTTCATAGTTTAGTAGTATTCCTTAGATATGTTGGATCCTACCAATGCTATCTGCATCGGGAGTCATTTGCTTCTAAGCAATGATAAAAACGAAGAATCAACCCTATACACTATTTAAGCTTCCCAAAGATCGATACTATTCACAAACTCCTCACATTTTACAAAAATGGTTATGCACAAAAGAACTAGTGACATTTCTTGTAAAAATTTTGGAAACAATCTAGACTAAAATACTTCAAGCACTTGCTACATGGTGTGGTCACCTTCCTTGCACGATTCGTGGCGAACCAGCGGTTTTTTTCTTTGCAGACTTTCTTATAGCAGCAAATACATCTTCTACGTCCTGTTTTCGGACCTGTTCTAGCCCTCTCCAATATTTGGCTAAACCATTAAGAGGGAGTTTCATTTGGAATATCATGAAATAGTGATTTCATGAGATTCACGCGTCGTCCCACGCGGCAGACACGCGATATCTCGCGCGGTCCTCAATGGGTTAACAGATCACTCAAGCTGATACAGGGAAAAGAAGGACGGCATACATCTCGTCGCCTTGAGGTGTGCGCTGGCTGCCCTATGAGGAGAAGGGCCACCTTCAGCTTACTCCTAGGCCGACTGATAAGAATCTTCTCAGGCTCCTCTCTGCTTGTGAAGCAAGATTAAAGAATTTGGAGCCTCCAAAGCGCGAGTAGTGGATTAACTTATAAGCCCGACAAATATCAAAGAATTTCCTGCAAGAAGTCAATGTGTGAAGACCCAGGTATTTGTTCCTTATCGATTCTTTGGTACCTTAGAGTAAAGGAACTCGCCAATGCGAATAAGAACCTTACGAGTGTATTTACTCTGTACCTATTCCATAAGTTTTATAAGAGGTTGACTAAACTCTAGTACAGTTGAACTTTTGGAGTGGCCCAGTTGTCTTCCAGATCTCAGCCCAACAAAGAACTTGTGGGGCATTCTTGTACACAAAGTGTACAAAAATGGAACCACTTACACTTCGGTCTCTGGTCTGAAGGACGCCATACTTGATGCATGGACCAATGTTATGCAAACTGTTATTGATAATCTAATTAGTAGTACGCCAAATAGAATATTCGATATTGTTTACAGCAGAGGTGATGTGATGAAGTACTAATCTTACCTTGTCTGTAGGTAATTTTGTGATTAATCACGTTTTCTATGAAGCGAACTTATATTTTGCACCGGTCTTCATTTGTTATATTTTCAGTTAAAGTTCGTGGTATCCTGCACTGATAAGATAAACTGCTTAGAATTCTTCTATAGAAGTTTCCGATAGATGGAAACATTACTGAGACTCGGTAGGGGGCTCTTCGGGTACTAGTGGACAAATCGGGGTGAACCTAATTTGCACCGGGGTGTATTAAGTTATAATGAAGTTTATTCGATTATTCCATTTTTCGAATATTCGATTATTCGGAAATTCGAATAACCAAAAAATGGGGTTATTCGATTATTCGTTCATTATAAAAATTTTAAAAAAGCACAAGTATAGTATTTAATTGTTTGCTGATTAATAGATGCTATGTGCATCAAGATTTGAAGTTTAAAATGTATGTCCCACTCCTTCCAATATTTATATAGAACGACAATTCTTGTTCTTGTTCTTGTTCTTCTTCAGCGTCTGTCCCGCCTCGTAGCGGGGTCCGCTATTCCGGTGCCACCTTTCCTGATCCAGCGGTAGATCAGGTTAGACACCAGCAACCTTCAAGTCCATATGTAAAGTGTCAGACCAGCGCTGCTTCAGACGCCCTCTAGGCCGCTTTCCTGACACTTCCAACTCAAGGCCTATCTTGCGGACGCTGTCTTATTTCCCACGCAGAACGTGGCCGTACCATCGTAAGCGAGCTTCGCGCATCTTGTCGGCTATCTGGGCGACACCGAACTTCTGCCGAATGGCAGGCCAACACTCAGTGCCATACATTTCTACCGGCCGGACGACTGCTCTGTAGACCTTCGACTTCAGGTGCTCTAGTATCTTCCTATCGCAGAGCACGCCAGTCAACGAGCGCCTCTTGGACCAAGCTGCACTCACGCGTGAATTCACGTCGACCATCAGTTTGCCGTCAGACGCGACTGCTGATCCCAGGTACTCAAAAACCGAAGCGAGTGGGAGCTCGGTGTCAATAACCTTGATGGAGCTGGATTCGCTGAAGTTCGTCGTTAGATAATCAGTCTTTTTAACGTTCAATTTGAGTCCAAACCGCTCCAAACGATCACACCAAGCTTGCCCCTCTCGCTCGAGTTCACCTCTATCTTCGCTGGCGAGCATTACATCATCAGCACAAAACAGAGTCCAGGGGACTGGCTTCTAAAGATCCCGTGTAATGGCATCCATCACGGCAACAAAGAGGAGTGGGGAAAGCGCAGAACCCTACCCCAACAAAGATGGGGAACTCTAACGAGGCTCCAGCTGCAGCTTGAACTCGACTCTCTGGAAAAGAGTAGAGAATTCGCAACCACTCTATGAGCTCTTCAGAAACTCCACGATGTCGCAAGGCATACCATATCACATCACGCTGTGTGCGGTCAAAGGCCTTATCCAAGTCGAGGAAGGCGACATGCACTGAATTCTGTTTCTCGCGGTGCTTCTCTATCTCGAGGCGGGCGGTATGTATGGCATCAACGGTGCAACAGCTAGCCACAAACCGCACTGACTGCTGGAAAGCTGGACGATGTCCCGAATTCGTCCATCGACAATTCGCTCGAAGATCATGCTGTGCGAAAGCAAGCGAATCGTACAGTAATTACAGCAGTCTGCAGAACTGCCCTTCTTCTTCCAAATCGGAATCGTCGTGCAACACTCAGGCACTTTCTTCTCCATCACAACCTGATTAAAGAAATTCGCCAACCACTCAGCAGGGTACCAGTACTTGGACTTCCATAAATCAGCTGCCACGTCAACTCGCCCAGTCGCTTTACCTGGCCTCATTTTCTTCAAAACCTCTTCAATCTCCTCCCCGGTGATCTTCTGAACGGGGCCGTGGGTTGGAGCCCTAGAAGGGATGGCTGGATGAGGAAATTCTACCGTAGAGATTTAGTTAAAGTAACCACGCCATCGCTTCAATGCCTTCTCACGGTCCATGAGAAGATGGCCGTTTTCATCATTGATGCCAAAAAACTTTCCAATATCCTCGGTTTGGCGATGGCGGGTATTAGCAAGTCGTTACAAATACCGCTCACCATCGAGAGATTCGAGCTTCTCGTTGACATCTCCATAATGAGTGGCTTCTGCAAGAGCCACGGCTTCTTTGCAGCTTTCCTCGCTTCTTAATACTTCCGCCAGTTACCGATTGTCTTGTCGCTGAGGAACACGTGATAGAGCGACTTCTTCTCTCGAACTTTTGCTTTCACGTCATCTGTCCACAGCCACGTCTGCTTTTCGACCTTGCGTCGTCCAGGCACTGTGATGCCGAGCTCCAACCCTGCAGCTTCACGTATCGCGTCGGTAGCCTTCTTCCAAGTTTCGTCGACATTTGTGACTGTCGGTAACCGTACGCGAGAAATCACAGCTGCTTCCTTCTCTCTCATTCGCCACCCCTTTATTCTCGGTGCACCACATCGCTCGACCTGCTTCAGCCTCAGAGAGGCGATCTTTATAGTGCAGATCAGCGGTCGATGCTGTGGGGTGACTGTCTCATACGGCGCGATCTTCGTGTCCGTGGCAAATCTTCGGTCACGATATTTGACAAGGACAAAATCAACCTGAGTCTTGGAGCTCCCACTATGGTATAAGATGAGGTGGGAGTCGCATTTACGAAATACAGTGCTCACTATGGTGAGGTCATGCGAGTCCACATATTCGAGGATACGCTCACCATCTTCGTTACGCGATCGATAAATAATAAATAATAATAATACGATAACCGAATCCACCATGACAGCTGTGCCCATCTTTCGTCGCACCGACATGCCCATTAAGGTCACCAGCGACCACGTGCTGTCTTCACATCAAGCAGGCTCCAAAACTCATCCTTGGCTTGATCGGAGCAGCCAGTCTGCGGAGTATACGAAGAGAATAAGTGATAAAGTCGCTCCTTGGTGGCGGCAACGATCTTCATCAATCGATCGTCAACGCGTTCGACGCTTACAATCGAGTCACGAAATCGTTCAGAAACGATGACTTCAACTCCACTGGTGGTCCTAGGACTTCCACAAAAAACGGCCTTGAAGCTTCGTCCTATGTCCCTTGACTTGCGGCAGGACCACCTCGTCTCCTGCGCCGCACAGAGATCAACTCTTCTACGCTCCAGTGCTTCAACCAACTCGCACGAGCGGCCCGTCAACGTACCCACATTCAGCATTCCCACTCGGGTCCTGCTTACGTTACGGGACTTTCGGGCTAGCTCAGTTGCCCCCGATGCCGTCCTCGCATCAGGGACCCTCGAGTACTTCTCACACTCGCCGCGCTCTGCGAGTGCGCGTCGGCTCCCGCGGATGCCGTAGCATTATCTCGAAAGCTCTTGAACTTCATCAACCATATCATGTGGCATGGGTCTTCGTAGGCCGGCCTGTCACAAGGGCCTGTCGCCTGCGTTCGAGTGTCCGTGTTTAGCAGAGCTCGCAGAGCGAGCAGTTTCCAGTGGCACCACGTGGAGAAACGGACATCGCCACCGGAACGACAATTCCTGTTGCTCAAGATTGTTTAGAAAATTTTGTCCTAAACTAATGCTCTGAAGTAAGCCTGAAACCTGGATGGCACCGTTATTCTTCGACCAGGAAGAATGTTTCTTTTCTCAAACAACCTTTCTATTAGGTTGGCCCATAAGTCCCCACCGTTTTTTTCAACAATTCATTGGGGATTTCACCAACAGTATCTCGCAAAGCTTTCGAATGAGACCAACTTGCTCCATCAGAAACTGCATTGCATTTCTTTTTTGTCCTGTATTTTGTCAACTTTTAGGTCGTTGAACCGAAAAGTGAAAAAGTGAAAAGTGGCCATCGCCGACAGTTGCTTCTCTCCGCTTAGGTTTGGAATTTTTGCGCAGCTTTCTATCGCATTTGGAAGAAAATGTTCTGTACTACAAGAATATGTGTTGGTCCTATTTTCTCACTTGTCCTTTATTGATTTTTAGCTCATCAAAGTGGGACGTCCGAAGAAGAATTATTTTTACCGACAGCTCCTACTCTGTGGTAGGACTTTTTTGCTCGGTGTTATATGTCGGTCGAAAGAGACTGTTTTGCTCTATAAGAATTTGTGTCGCGTTTATTGGCTCATGCTGAATTCTGTCGAATATCAGCAGAATTCCGAAGAGAAAAAAATCACCTTCACCAACAACTCCTTCGCCTTGTTCAGTGTGTCTTGCTCAGTTTTATATGATACTCGAAAGCACATGTATTGTTCTACCAGAATGTATGTTTTGTTCTTCGGCCATTTAAATTTTTACTAATTTTCAGGTCATCAAAAATGGAGTGCCATGTCGACAAGGATGAGCACTTCTGGCACCTTCTTCTTTCGTCTCTTTGCTTTCAACCAAGGTTCTAGTGCTGCTAAGGCTGCCAGAGAGACGATGCTTCATGTTGACATACAAGGACCATTTTTCATCGCCAGTTACAACTCTGTGCAAAAATCATTGAATATGTCCGTGTGATGAATGATGACGGGCAAGCAGGCCGGCAGCAACCGTAACTCGCTGGTACCTGACATATTCCTGACGATTTTTGCACAGAATTGTAACTAGCGATGAAAAACGGCATTTGTATGTATGTATGCAACGTGAAGCACTGTAAAGAATGGCTCAGCACTAGTCAGCAAGCGACCAAAAAAGAAGAAGTTGCCGGAAGTACTCATCTCCTTCTCGACCGGGCACTCTATTTTGATGGTCTGAAAATCAGCAAAAATTAAAATGGCCGAAGAATAAATCATATAATCTGGTAGAACAAGAAATGCACTTCGAGTGTCAGCAAGACAGACTGAACAAGGCGAAGGAGTTGTTGGTGAGGTTCTCTTTTTGGCATTTTGTTGGTATTTGACAGAAGTCAGCATTTGCCATTAAACGCGACACAAATTCTTATAGAGCAAGACATTCTCTTTCGACCGACATATAACACCGAGTAAAAAAGTCCAACCACAGAGCAGAAACTGTCGGTAAAAATAAATTTCCTTCGGACGTCCCAATTTGATGGCCTAAAAAATCACTATAGGACAAATGAGCAAATAGGACCAACATGTATTCGGGTAGTACAGAATATTGTCTTCCAAATGCTATGAAAGCTGCGCAAAAGAATTCCAAAACTAAGCGGAGAGAAGCAATTGTCGGCGATGGCCACTTTTCACTTTTTTACTTTTTACTTCAACGACCTAAAAATTGACAATGATAAAAAAGAAATGCAATACATGCTCTGATAGCGCAAATCATTCTCTTTCGGAAGCTGTATAGCGCTTCGCGAGATACTGCCGGCGGAATCCGCAATGACTTGTTGAAAAAACGGCGGGGACTTATGGGACAACCTAATATTATTCTATCTATCATTTATCACAAGTGCTCCGACACGCCTAACGGCGTCGGAGTATTTGGGATAAATGATGGGAGGGGGCGTTCGTACCGGCTGGTTGTAGGCACTGCGGCCGCGCGCCCAGTTGGCCATACCTGCGGTATCATCCCCCTGCTCGCCGTCTCGTCTCCGCTCACGCTGTGACACCTGTCGCGCGCGCGGCGGACGAATGGAGCACACAGGTCAACCAGATTTGCTGCAGTCAATAAGATGTTCAGAGGATTTATAAAACCAGTGTAAGGATACACGTTGGTGTGAAACAAACATAGCTCTACATCAGAATTTTGATTTCTATCTAATGAGCTCTACCTCAAGCTTATGAAAACTACCGTTGACGCGATGTTCTTCAAATTTAGAACTGAAAAATAATTTTTCGCAAACCTGCTACGAAGCTGTAAAAGGTATGTTTCCAGAATAAGATTTCACACAGAGTTCAACTACGTCGTCTAAACACCTTCTAGAAGACGACCTCATTTTTTGAAAAAAAATGTGTGTATCACACCGTTGGAGACATGTGTCCATGCCAACATTCTACGCAGACTTCAATTACGAATTTTATGTTCACATATACAGTGTCTCAAAAAAATGTACACACTGTTTTAAAGGTGATAACTTTGCTCAAATAAAATTAATGAAGAACTTGATGGCTCATATGAAAGCTTAAGAAGGTAGAAATTTTCTGACAAATGAGCGGTATGGACATTTTATACTCGATTGATTGCTTTCGTTTGAATACTTGTTATAATTTCTGCACAAAGTGACAGTATTGATTGATGTGAGCTTCTTTGAAGGTTTGAAAGTTAAAGACACAGTACGGCTTGCGAAAAATGAAGGGTGTCCTAAAAAATACAAGTACTATTTGAGAGGCTCTAACATTAGTGCTAGTGAAGCTTTTGAAGATATGTGAGACTCATATGAAAGCACTGGGTAGCGAAATTTCTGTGGCGTACAAATAATCAAGACTGCGCCGGGCACTCGACTGAAACCTTGCATTTTAAACTCGATTGAATGATTGCATGGGCTGACTGCTTGTTGAAATGCTGTTACTACTTGGTCACACTAACCTGTGCTGTGCCTCTTTTAATGTTTAGAAATTGACAACTATATGCCAGAAAGGCAGGTGACATGTGAGTTTATAGACTGTACAATTTATCGCTTTCGCTATCGCTCTAATAACCCTCTCTACATTTCTATAAGCCCGTAACAAGAATCAGGCCCGGCTCTAGGTTTTTCTTCGAAGAGCAGAAGTTTATCATGAAGTGTTACTGGAAGTTCGAAAACATCGTCGAAGTGCACAGGCTATCCAGCGATACCCTGAATGGACTGTGGAATGAAGAATTGGTGCTACTTCACTATATGGCCAATTTACAGAGCTAATGACTTCGGAAAGAAGGGATTGATTAATAGGCATGTCCTACCCACTGGAGGCACTGCCACCAGGGCTTGGTAGCAGCGAGCAAGGAGCGATTAATAAAGATGACATCAACCCCTGACGATACTGCCTCAGGGCTCTAGCAGCAAGCAAGGACAGATTAATAAACATGACCTCGACCACCTGGAGGCGTCCTCCAGGGGGATGAGGTCTTATGGGGGGGGGGCAAGGGAAGACCATATGTGTTTAGCGACCTCGATTACCCCAGGGCTGAAATTTCGAAAAATTTTGAAATTTTGATTGACATCCACAAAGAATCTAATTTGATCAATATCGATTAATGGTGATCGAAACTTCAGAAAGGAACTTCGGATTCGCGTTCAGCGACCTTGATAACCCCCAGCGCTGAGGTTGAATGACACCCACAAAAAACCATACCCAACTCTTTTATATTTCCCACCATCCCATCCCATCCCACCATATATAAAGGAGGAAGGCATTAGACACTGTCTGAAGCGCTTCGCTACTGTCTGAAACGGTTCGCCTTGAATCCATATCTGGACGTCCGTCGTATCGCCACCTTCCACCATAAGCACCACAACATGGCAGCGTGGCAGGCAGCCTTTTCGAACCGATGTTGACTACCACGACGCTTGCACTTGCGAACGACCGGCGTTATGAGGCCTTGGACAATTGCCAAATGTCCCCAAATTTGGGTGATTAAGCCGGCTAGCCAGTATAGGACGCCCGAGCCTCTAACACCTCCGCTCTATCGCTACTGCCTCGACGTTGAGTTAGGCAGCAGTACCCCTCTCCTTCTCACCTCTCCACCTCCCATTCCCGTTCAACTGTACACCTCTTCCTTGCAACCATTTCCCGGGCTTCCTTTCGCGCCCAATTGTTATCGACTTTCTCAGCGGTGATATCGATTCTCTCACACTTAATCGATCGCGAGGGAGCTGCGTGCATACGAAAGGGCTTCAAATAAGGCGAGGTGTTTCTATCAGGAAGTCAACTCTTGGACAATTGCCATTCCCTCAAAATTAGAGGCTAATGAAGTCACCCTCTCCGGAATTCGCCACACCTAGCGGCTCGAAGCACGACGACTGGACAGAAATGTGAGACATTTCTTTAGGCTCGACGAGCTGCAATAGGCTGTGAACACAACGCTAGAAGAAGAAGGAGGGCTGAGGACAGTCTTCTGCGTGCTATACTGAGAAGTGAGTGGTACAAGCTAGGAATCAGTCTGGAGTATGCGCAAGTTTCAACATGCTCGACGCTACGGATGCTTCCTCACCCACCCAGCGTCGGCGCCGGCAAAGCCGGCGACCGATGCTGGGTGAGGAAGCATCCGTAGCTAGGTTTGGGCTACATCCCTAGCGTGGCCCGCATCCGTGCTGGCGGAGCCGGCTAGCCTGGCGTGGCCCGCGGATGCGATGCCGGCAAAGCCGGCTAGCGTAGCGTGGTCCGCACATTCCAGCGTCGGCGCCGGCGAAGCCGGCGACCGACGCTGGTTATATACATAATAGGATAGGATATCAATTTCGTGATTGAATTCTGCGTAGAATGTTTTTGCTTGGAGGCATGTCCCCCACGGTGTGATACTGTCATGCTCCTGCCTGGGAGTGAGAATTTACAAACCTTTATTATTAGTCTATAATATATACAACAACCATCTAGCAAGAATGCAGTTAGGGAGACTGCCAACATTCCAATCCATGTAGGGGCGTGGCTTACAGAGGCGGTCGCCACTATACCGTGACATGCCCTTCCTTTCGAATTTGTCGGCCTCGACAAAAATATACAACACAACAATTTTTAAATAACAACAAAAACAGATATCCACTCCAATGATGAATTAAAATGATGGGTCTATGGACATAGAGGCGGTTATGGGAGGACTTCTTCAAGTACGCACAGGGCGAAAATTTGTGCATAAGCCTAGGGCCAGGTCATAGGGGCTCCGGATCATGTACCTTCGAGGCATTGCTCGAATCGCTGCCCGCATACTGCCACCGGCCTTGCTTGGAGCCACCGCATCCCTAGAGCCATCGACCATAGCATCTCTGGAGCACGTTTTATCGACGTGATCCACATTGGCGACCAGGTTTAAGTCCTTGTTCGCCACCATTGCCATCGCATCATCTTGCTCCTGACAAGTCAAGAGTGCTTGTCTGAGTTCTGGTACCTCTTCTTCTAAGGGACCAGTTCGAGCACTGGTATCTCCGCATAGCTCCTTCAAATATTGATTGGATATCGTTATGAATTTGGTTTCTGTTAAATCGTTATTCTACCAATCGTTATTTTCCCGACCTTCTGATGAAAATGTTTAAAGTTACCTCGAAATGAGTTTTTGCGGGAGTGTATTCACTGTCGTAATCATAGTTCGAATTTCCCTATGTCTTTATCAGTTCTACGGACATCGTTATATTCTGTAAAATGTCAAAAATATTTCAAAATCGTTATGACTCTACCTTTTGGTAAATGACGCGGCTTAGAACAAAGCTTGCTGTTTCGTTATTCATTTTCTTCCAGTAAAATCGTACGTGAATCTTACTGCAAGGTAATTTTACTGCTCAAGTAACCTCCAGCAGGGGGTTTTCGTGATTCTGCTACAAAATGTCTTTTTGGTGACTTTCGTCTACTTTACCTAACCGAATAACTTCCCCTTCGTTATAATATAGGGCGTTATTTTGAATGCAAAAGATTGTTATGCCGTCACATTGATTTCTCAGTTGTGCGGAAATTCATTAAAATAATCCGAATATCGACCGTTATCATGTTGGTCATCATAATTTCTCACGTAATTGCGAGAAACGTTATTTCTAGTGATTTGAGAATCGCGTCCATGATATCCACGTGGGCTTCGAATTCCTCCGTTATTGAAGTAACCGTTATCGTTATAGGATTGAGGACTACGTTCGTGATATGCCCTATTACTGTTAGATGACCTCAGTATGGGTTACGCTCTCTTTTCCCTACGAGTGGGATTATCATAGCCTCGTTGACGCCGCTATTTTTAAGTGGGTACTTACGTGAGCTCTGGTCGACGCCCTCGAGTATATGCTCGAAGCCACGTTTCGGCTCCTTTGTAATGCCGACATTACCTAGTACGGTACGGTAGTGTTGCCAATGGGCAAAGTTCTATTAACATCGGGTAAAAATAAGTCTAAAAAATATTTTTTGGTTACTTTTCGGTTTTTTGGACGTCCTATGCACAGATAATATACAAGCTAGCGGTGGCATGAATGGCAGAGTGAACTGTAGCAAACGAATAGTGAATTGATAGGTTAAAAATCGAAGATTAACAACATGAGCTATAATTTAGCCGTTTTGATAATCTAATAGTGAAAGATTTGATTAAGCTATTAATGTAATAACGAAAACATGAATGCAAAGAAATCATCTAGGACGTGCGCAAAAGGGAAAATCGGAAAAGTAAGAGGTTCACAAGGGAGGTAGTTTGCGCTCGGCAGTGATTCATGTGAAGAACGTACTTTCCGCACACTTAGTGTTTTTGGAGACGCCAGGTCGGAAAATACGATGTTCGCTTGAATTCGCTAACGCGAGTAGCGAAAATCGTACTTTTCGCAATCGATAATTAGAGTTTAAAAATAGCATAGAGTAAACGGACTCAAATTCTTTGAAAATAGTAATAGTAATCCATTGAAAATAGCTGTTTAGTTACATGCCCTGCCTCATTCATGCGCCACGATGAAGACAAACGAAAAAGTGGAAATGATAAAAATCGTGCTCAGTACAAAAAAAAAAATCATGCCAGCATGCTTCGTGAGAAATGTGCAATGTGCATGCGGTGTTGTGTATATCTCGAGATATAAATACGTTTTGATGGCCGTCAAAACGGAGTCTCCCCTACTGCTAACTTCTTTTAGAAATATTGAGCAAAAGTCCAAAAGGATCTCCCGTGACCTCCATGTCATGCTCCTGCCTGGGAGTGAGGATTTACAAACCTTTATTATTAGTCTATAATATATACAACAATCATCTAGCAAGAATGCAGTTAGGGAGACTGTCAACATTCCAATCCATGTAGGGGCGTGGCTTACAGAGGCGGTAACCGTGACAATACACACTATTTTTTTTTCTTCAAAAATTAGCTCTTCTAGAAGGTATTTATACGACGTAATTGAATTTTATGTGAAATTTTAGCCTGGAAACATTCCTCTCTTCGTCGCAAGTTTTTTATTTATTTTTATTTTCAGTTTTAAATTTGAAGAATATCACACCAACGATAGCTTTGATAAGCTTGAAGTAGAGCTCATTAGATAACTCAAAATTCTGATGTAGAGCTATGTTTACTTCACACCAACATGTATCCTTACACTGGTTTTGTACGCCCTCTGAAAGTCTTACTGACTCCAGTCCCAGCAGATCTGGTGGACCTGCGCGCTCCGCTCGTCGGTCGAGCCGCTGTGGTAGGGCCGCCGACGACGGCCTCCGTCGGGCCGTTGTCCGTCACGTGGGCGACGGGTGTCACAGCTGAGTGAAGACGGTGAGCAGGGGGATGACGCCGCAGGTATGGCCACCTGGGCGCGCGGCCGCGGCGCCCACGACCAGCCGATACGAACCCTACGCTAAATTCTCTCTGGACCGTCCAATAACGTCACTGGTTTGTGCTGCTCAGTACTTCTTTCCCTCAGTTTGCTCCACAGCCGTTCTCATGCATGCCCATCAGCTTCGCTACATAACGTCGGTGCCATTTTTTTTGAATTCAGACGCTCGTTGCATGACTTCGTGGCATGCTTTCTATATTCGGATGCTCATCACGCGACTTCGACGCGTTTTCTGACTCTGGGTCACACATCGGTGACACTGTTTCTGAACGCGGACGCTCAGAAACGCGCGCAGTTGCCGCTTTGTCTAGCAGAAAGCCCTGAACGACCGATATGACGCTCCTCGTGTCCCTCGAGCGAGGAAGATCCATTGGAACATTCTGGCACGCGACAGCGATGAATGGAGACGGCCGCTCGAGCACGTCGATGATCAACGGGACGACAGGTGATATAGGGCAGGCAGGAAGAGGTTGGTTAGATACCGTGTTCGCAGTATTAATTCCCTTACTGCTCCATTCTTGATGATTTCTCTTCCTGATCCCACCTCTAGGTTCCTCCTTTCTGCTAGCTCTCCTGGTCCTCTCCTCCCCCCCCCCCCCCCCCCTTCCCTCCCTCGTGGTCCCCCTTACTGCTCTACCCCATCAAGTTGCCCTCCCACGCTCATGGTACGACGTCGGCGACCGGACGCTCATTGCGCGACATCTGTCACATCTTCTATATCCGCACACATGATCTTCCTTACTGGTCCTCTCGTAGTGGCTGCCGTTGCTGGTCCTCCTTACTGGTCCCGCTTATTGGTAACTCCCAACCGGTTCCCCCTTTTGCCTCCCGTCGCTCACTAGCTGCGGTTATGTCGATTAATCTCTCCATTCACCTTGAATGTTGCTTCATCAGTCCACAGAATCCGTCTTGGAAAATGGGCTCCTGTTTACATTTAAATTGTGCAATCAATAAACTCGCATGTAGCGTGTCTTTCGCGAGATTGTCAAGTCCTACACGTTAAAACAAGCACAGTGCGGGTTAATCTAGCCAAGCAGTAACAAGATTGTAACAGGGATTCAGCACATGCATAATCAATCGAACCTGATGTGCAACGTTTTAAGCGGGAGCATGGCGCAATCTTGATTATTTGCACGACACAGTAATCTGGGTACCGTGCGCTTTCATATGATTCTCAAACATCGTAAAATGCTTCACGAGCAGCAATGTTAGAACCTTTCAAATACTACCTGGATTTTTTTAGGTTAAACTGCATTTCTCGCTAGCAGTATCTGCTTTGAGCGCGTGTAGTGCAGCCGGAGGAGGCGCCGATGGTCGCGTGCACCCGATACCAGGTTCCTGGTTCGGATTTTCCGCCCAGGCCAACTAAGCCTTCCATCCCTCTTCGGTCGGAGAATTGGTACCAGACGTGTCTGGGAAGGATAAAGCGCTGACTTGTTCATTGACTGGCCACCCAAGTCATTGTATGGCCAAATACGCATTCATATCGCCTCCACGACATCCCGTAGAAGTAGAATGCGCTGGCGCATCTCAAAAGGGATTGAGTAACGCCGTTCTTTATCCTTTATTTCATTTTAGTATCTGCTTTTAAGTTTTAAATGTTTAAAAAAGCAGGAATCAATTGATACGACAATGCGAAGATACGACCACGTTTTTTGTTAAGAAATTATGACAAGTATTTAAGCGAAACACAACCAATCGAGTGTAAAATGCAAAATTTCAGATTTAATTGCACTGCGCGTTCCATACCGTCTAAATGCCAGAAAATTTCTATTTTCTTAAGCTTTCATATGAGCCTTTAACTTCTTCAGTGCCTTTCCTGCGAGCAAAGTAATCACCTTTCAAACAGTGTATACATTTTTTTTGAGACACCCTGTATAGGTGGTGATTATCTATTATTCTATCATAACATATTTCATTCTTCGTCAACCTTAGATCGCACAGCATAATTGATACTGGGATGGCACTTGATACACGGGTGTTTAGCAGTCATGGCTTCTTATAGGCACTAAATTTGCTCTGTTCCAATGAAGAGACTTTTTTACCGAGAAATAACCTGGAGCCGGATTCATCAACGACTACCCTGGGTATACAGTACCGTCGGTAAACGTTCGCCAAAACGCGGCAGGTGGCGGATTAATCCGCCGTTTCCGCCTCCTTGTCATAACTCTCTTCAAAGTCGCTTGTTTTCAATGAAAGGCACATTGTTGGAATCAGATCAACGTGATCTACCCAATGGCGTAAAAATCATAACAAGATTTCAAAATTTTTGAGTTCGAGATGACCTAGATTAGTCGAGCCCATAATTGTCTTGACCTGATCCACATTCGCCCCTGAGTCTCGCCTAATTGTGCCCCTGGCAAGGATCGACTTTCCCAGTGGAATTTAAAAATTTTAAACCCTTTCGAAAATGTATTTCATGCTAATTTTAGGTTTTGCCTCATCACGGCGATCTGTTTGATATCAAATTTGCCTTGTTTGGCCCCATTTACATCATTCCATGCGTTCTCAACTGCAGGTTTTTCCACTTTCGCAAATTAATTACGACCGCATCACTTTTGCTCTAGGGCTGAGTTTTGCTAAGGCTTTCGACTTTGAGGTGTGGATTACAACTGTGGGTTTCAGGCTTAGTTTGATCAAAAGTAAGACAGTAGTCAGCCGCCAAATTGGCAGTGCATCAAGGTTTCAGGGAGACACGTCCTGCAAAGGCTACTTCACGTGTGTAGATCTGTGTCTCCACGAGGCGGATCAGTATGGAAGCTAGATATGTGATCAGACACCATGCAGAGATGCTGTCCCACAAAGACCATGGAGCTGGCAGCATACGACTCGGAATTTCGCTTCCATGGAAAGGCAGTTTCCTTCAAATTCAACATTGAGATTTGGCACTGACGTCTGCCCAACCCTCGCAGAAGAGCTCCTACCACTTAGCAAAGTCCATATTTGCGATATCTTTCGAAATTTTCTCACTCGACTTTAATCGAATTTATTACTTGAGACAGGTCCGATACTGGAGCCCACACTGTTGCCGTAATTGCAGTGACCTGACCTGCCCCTGCAAACATGTGTCCTTTGGACATGCATTTGCTGCTTCTCTCCTCTCATTACTCACATTAACCCAACGCAGGGTCAGGATTGAGGTTCCAGAATCAAGGGGGTCGTACTGTGACGTCGTCTTTTTCTGGGGGGGGGGGGGGGCGTCGAACTCTTCCTCGTTTTAACTGAGGACTTTATCGTGTTTTCCGTAGTTTCTTGTACACCTCAAAGAATCCAATTCTTTTAATTTTGGCAGTCTTCAAATCAGTGCTTCAATTTCGCAGATTCCACCTGGACGTTATGGACACGATAGTTTTTTTTTAACCTGAAAGAGCGACATTTGCATGCAAAATTGCACTCTATAAAATATCGAATGTTAATTGCTAGTTATCACTCAAGTGCTTCCCTTACAAATGTTATCTGATTTTCTGTCTTTTGTTTATCTCTTCACACAGTAAAAAATAAGTTTCGAGCTTCGACATAATTTGGGGTCGTCTACAAAATTGTCATTTGCATGAAAATAAAATTATTTTCTACCTAAAGCAGACAACAACATAGCTAAAATTTTGCCTTAAATAGACTTACGTTTTGCTCGATATACGGGAGGAAATACAGATTTCTGAAGCAAACTTTAATATGATAGGGGACTCCATTTTTCCTATTCAAAAAAAGTATCTGAATAGTGGAACCCCACTGATCGCACAGAATATTTCTGCATAAGAAATTGATTTTAATGGTCAAACCTTTAAGGTTTTCATTCGCACAGGAGAAAACTATTTCCATGACAAGTTAATTCTTCGAATAGGTCCATTGGTGTCAGAGATTGCTGTTGCCTACACTTATACTGTCATAAATCGGAGAGCTTTTGGAAAGGCTCGATTTTCGGTCGATTTTTACGGAAAATCGACCAAATGTCGAACCCCTAATCACATCGAGAGCCATGTTTTTTATCGCACGATTCCTAGAGCTTGAATTTTTGTGAGGGACTTTTTATGAGGTATCCCGTTTTCTGGTGTTGCTTCCTAGAGATGGAAGACATATATTTCCATGACAAGTCATCCCTTTGGTTTCGACTCTGTCATAGATTCAAACGGCAGTTCAGAAAAAATTCTAAGGAAACCATTTAAGTCATCATTAATCGATATTTTAAGGAGTGCAAATGGTTAGTGTGAGTAGTGAGAGGAGAGAAGCAGCGAATGCATGTCCAAAGGACACATGTTTGCAGGGGCAGGTCAGGTAACTGCAATTACGGCAACAGTGTGGGCTCCAGTATCGGACCTGTATCAAGTAATAAATTCGATTAAAGTCGAGTGAAAAAATTTCGAAAGATATCGCAAATATGGGCTTTGTTAAGTGTTAGGAGCTCTTCTGCGAGGGTTGGGCAGACGTCAGTGCCAAATCTCAATGTTGAATTTGAAGGAAACTGCCTTTCCATGGAAGCGAAATTCCGAGTCGTAAGCTGCCAGCTCCATGGTCTTTGTGGGACAGCATCTCTGCATGGTGTCTGACTACATATCCAGCTTCCATACTGATCCACCTCGTGGAGACACAGATCTACATACGTGAAGTAGCCTTTGCAGGACGTGTCTCCCTGAAACCTTGATGCACTGCCAATTTGGCGGCTGACTACTGCCTTACTTTTTATCAAACTAAGCCTGAAACCCACAGCTGTAATCCACACCTCAAAGTCGAAAACTTCAGCAAAACTCAGCGCTAGAGCAAAAGTGATGCGGTCGTAAATAATTAACGAAAATGGAAAAAAATCGGCAGTTGAGGATGCATGGAACGCTGAACTTGGTGACAAACCAGGCGAATTTGATATCAAAGAGATCGCCGTGATGAGACAAAATCTAAAATTAGCATAAAATACATTTTCGGCAGCGTTTAAAATTTTTAAAATTCCACTGGGCAAGTCGATCCTTGCCAGGGGGCACAATTAGGGGAGACTCAGGGGCGAATGTGGATCAGGTCAAGACAATTACGGGCTCGACTAATCTAGGTCATCTCGAACTCAAAAATTTTGAAATCTTGTTGAGATTTTTACGCCATTGGGTAGATCACGTTGATCTGATTCCAACAGTGTGCCTTTCATTGAATATAAGCGACTTTGAAGAGAGTTATGGCAAGGCGGCGGAAACGGCGGAAAAATCCGCCGCCGGCCGCGTTTTGGCGAACGTTTACCGACGGTACTGTAGGGGGTAGGGATACCCATCATGAAGCCTGCGTCTCTGACTCTTGCCTCATCTCTACCTGACTCTTATCTTATCTCTAAACCTTATACCCCGCATAACCACGGGTTTAATTGTAGATGAATCCGGCCCCTGGTGACCAACATTTGAGGCTCACCTCATTTCATTAGATCTGAACTAAAGCACTATTCATCCTTTTGTGCAATTTAAATTACTGCTGGTAGTGCAGGTTTAGCTATGCAGAGAGCATAACCTACATTATTCTCCAACTGCAAAACGTTAAGCCGCTGCTGTTTACACTAGTAAGCATTGCATGACGAGCTGGAGAAGCGCTCACCAGAAGATTTAAAATTTTCCTGCTGTTTAGTACAGCTTTGCCGTTGCGCAGAATTTTTGATCGCTCAAACACAAACAACATTCTTTCGGGGCACTTTGTATATCTATTGATCTAAGCACGATTCACTACAGAATTGAATGCATAAAATGGAACATAGGCGAACGAGACCAGTTGCTAGAAACTTAACATAGAACTGAAAACCAAGCAATCTGTATGAGCCCATTGCGAAGAAGCGGCTCTGAAGCAAGACATACACACATTTAACAAAGTCTTCATCATCAGTTCTGTAGTGATTCCACGCAAACTATTACATACGTGCGCCAGTGCGCCGAGCAATAAGTGTAGAACACACTCAAATAAACTGGATAGCGCTTCGACGTCCTTGTTAAATATTGCGCGCGTAGCATGAAAGGAGTGCTTTTTGAGACATCAGAGGTCTATTGCAATGCACTGCAGTCGGCCTTTCATGGCTGCACCAAAATTGGGGCTGGCGATTCACTCCGCACACACGGTATCCCACAGATTTTGATGCTCGTGTTGAAAACGTTTTGAGATCTAAGGAACCGATTTCTCGCATTGTTCCACGTCCGAATGACCTTCGGTGGCTGCAAAACTGCTTTCGAGTCTCAGTGCTGGACAGGTCGAGCCAACGTCATCCAAAACAAACCTTAACAGCACCATATTACCTGTGATGTATGCTACCACATAGTTGCCTAGAAGACATCTATCGACATATTTTTGGAAGAAGCATCGAGTCCGACCATGTCCTCGCAACTTCTTCGTTTACATCTAAAACCAATGGACCAACTACCATGCGAATTACGTCAGCTATGAAGTGTCGAATTCACATTTTACTGAAAATGTAGGCACACCAGACGAAAGGAATCGTTCATATCAACGTCGTCTACGCACGTTTTCTCCTAAAGCAACAAGCAAAGCAACTATTTCTCGTGTTAATCTCTCGTACGCCATTCACCTGAATTCTAAGGAGTTTGTTTGGCTTCGTCGAGTGCACACAGCATGATACTCCCGCCCAGCGCTTCGCACATGGGCAGGCGACCGTCTACCACCAGACCACCTCTCCACGTTGAGCAGATTGACCATGGCACAGCGCTACCACACACCGCTCACCACAGCAGGCAGTGCTTCAGATAAATGGTGCAGATCGTATCTCCGATCGATAATAACCCGCTTGCCTCGTCCACCTCACGCGGGGGTAGCGATGACAGTGACGGCGACGGCGCATTCCAAACGGACCTTTGCGGGTGGCATAAACGGCGCTCGTCCATTCCACCCGGTGTTCGTCTGATTTACGACACACGCTCCTTTCATATGCACGCTGCACGTATCCACGCACTAATCGATTATCGATCGCTGCTTGTAATTTTCCTGGAAATTTCTTCGTTTGCCCGTCCCTATGCACGTGAAGACCTCGCTCTCATTGGGTAGGAGCTTCGGAGAGCTAAAAGCTCTCCGAATCTTCTAACCAGCGAGCGCGAGTCCGAGCATGGCCTGTTCCAAAATTTTAGTTTATTCCTTTCAGGGGGCTCATACTCTCACTCTTATTATTACTCGTGCATGAACACGTTAATGGTTCTTCCTGTTTCTCTATAATCAGTTTGATAGCCATGGACCACTAATGAGCATTCTGTGAAAAAGGAAAAAAGTCCACGCACACCTTTTTCTTGAACAAAATATTCGAAAGGATTCTTGGTGTCACTCGATCTTAAAACCAGATCTTTAAAGTTCCCTTAGGTGTCTGAGATGTGCCCACCTGAAGTATTTTTCGATTTGTTATAACGTTTAAGAAATGTTATTCATCAAATCACTAACTACTGCTCTGCGGCGTACACGCTCACGCTTCGTGTTTTTCAATCCATGCTGACACCTCTGTTGTTGCTGGTTGGCAGTCTCATGTCATGTGCCTTTTCAAGGTCCATGTGTTTCAGTTTTTGTGTCCGACCTGTCCTTAACCGACCGAAGGATGTGATTCTCTATGGAAATTACGTTTTCGTACAAGATGCGCATATCTATCTGCTTTTTTATTTATTGGTGCAAATTTATGGTAACGAGGTCCAACCACATTCTCTTTTATAACATCCAGGACATTTGCCCAAAAAGTATAATGAAAATACATTAACACAGGCTTTAGCATTAAGCCCGCCTGTTACGGATAAACCCACGACGGATTTGGGTCTAAAGTTCCGGTACTTGTTCAGCAAAGGGCCCGTGGTGTCGTGGGGTTGCCGGGAAACATGTTAATGCGGCAAACCCACGGCACCATGGGGCCGGTACTTATGAAACACCGCTCTCCGGGTGCCGTGGGTTGCCACGTTTCCGTTGCCGTTGCCGCGTTAACATGTTTCCCGGCAGCCCCACTGCTTCATAAGTACCAAAGTTCCTTTCGAGGAGGTGGTAGCTTTCTAGCTCTGTGTACTGTCTTTTATTCCATGGCATGACAGCGATTCGTGCGCTGACGACTTCTATCGCTCGTCCATCTACCACAAGAATGAAGAAGCACCACGACGTCGAAACAAAATGACGCTATCGAGGGATACATCACATGACATGAGAGCAAGGGGCAGAGAGCAGTCATGGAGGTGGAGCTCCACAGTGCTGTTCCTCATTTCTCCTCTCCAGTGTCCGGCACGCAATAGGCAGCAGCAGCGGCCTTCTGCCGGGCTGATGTCTGGCTCAGTTCATCGTCAGCCCTCATTTGCATACCACGACACCGGTAGTACCCGCTCCGCATACCCAATTCCGGCGCGACTGTCATACGCGCCAGCCGCCACTACCTCCCGTTCTTGGTCCACAACTGGTTTCTCCTTTTGATCGATGTGCGAATAATCGATATTTGCCTCGTTTACCTTAACCACCTGCATCGACCGATGTGCCGTTGAAGAATCTCGACGTCGACGTCCCACCGTGGACACGTTTTGCCACAGCCTGCCTTGAAGCGACCAGCGCTGCGAACTGCGGCTAATTTTCTTCTTCCACGCGCCGCTACCAGAACATCACTGGGACGGGGCGCCATATTACAGCCATCTCTTCTGTTCAGATGCATGGGGCTTCACCCTTCAAAAACATTACGCATATTGAACTACTGGCCTCCGGATGACACGCTGACTGGCATGTGTGTCATGCATCGCCGCCGCTGAATCGTCATCGCGCACAATACTCTGCGATGACCGCTCGCTGCCACACTTCCGACTTCAGTCCTGCCGGTCAGAAGAGCTGTCATCCTCCCTTGATGTGCTAACCTTTTCTATAGTTTGCTCGATTTTTCGCACCCTCATCGTGTGATCTGTAATGCGATTACGGCGACGTGACGGCGAGCGGTGGTGGTGGATCGCGACGACAACGGCGCCGCCTCATCAGCAGCCGCTTCTGGTGATGTCGTCCTCGCGCTCCTGCTGACTATTGCGCCTGCGTTCGTTTTCCTCCATCTCGCGCGTCTGATTTTTAGACTCATCGAGATCTCTTAGGAGCATCTGGGACGGCAAAAAACTCTGCTGAGGCACGCAACGTCGCACGCGTGTGGAGCACCCGCCTGTGGTTCCTCGCCGCCGTCTGTTTGCGTCACTTTCGGAATTTCTTTACGATTTTCGTCGTGGTTTCCCTCGAAAGTTCCGCTGACCTCATTCCTCATCGCTAGTCAGCACCATAAACCCATGTCTTGCAGGTGTCAAACCGCACTCACTGATCAAGGATGATCGGCGCGATCGTCCCCTATGTCAGTAAGATACGCAGGTACGATTAAACAGCTCGAGAAGTCTGGTGGACGAGAAATTTTTTCGAACGAATGAATAAACGAATGAATTCGATGTCGGAAATTTTCGAAAGAATAAACTGTCGAATTTATTCGATGTCGAAGACTTTCGAATGATCAAAAATCGAATAAGGCCCGATTTTTTATTCGAATATTCGAATAATCGAGTAATTTGTTCGAATGAACGGATAACGTACTTATACAGCGCCGACGGTAAATATCCGCCAAAACGCGGCCGGCCGCGGATTAACCCGCCGTCTCCGCCACATTGTCATAATCCCTTCAAGATCGATTATATCCACTGAGATGTACATTATTGGAGTCAGAACAACATGATCTAGCTAATGGCATAAAAATCTTAGCAGGATTCTAGAATTTTTGGGCCACAGTCAACCACAACTAAGCGAGCCCGTAATTATCTTGACCTGATTTTTCGCTCCTTACAAAGGAAGGGACTGAAGCGTATGTCTGAACAGCGGGAGCGAGTCATATAGGGAGAATCCCAACCCCTCAGTTAGTATAAAAATGTGTTTGTTTTTTTGCCAAGTCGTTAAAGCCAAGGAGTGCGGCCCGTGAAGTCACAAGGGAATACGACGCATCATGAGTTTGGGGGTCTTGTACGCGATGCCTCTGCCGGCAAGCGGCTCGGAGAGCAGTGGAAGTGGGGTTGCTTCATGCGATGAACGTCGGTGTTTGGCTCTTGTGCGCTACTGCTTTTTTGCATTTCATCTGAGTGGTTGGGATTTGGGAGATTCTGACTTCTATACCATTTCGGGCGTTTTCTGCGCATTTTCCAGCTGTACGCTTTGGAGAGTACCTTTCTTGCGACATGCTTATTACTGACCGGATTTTGAACCACGGCGTCTTCGTCATCCTCAAATTGATGTGCTTCGAAGTCCTTTAGTTTGCTGGCCGTTCGTTCGGCCAGCTTGATTTCTTTCCTCGAAGGTTCCTTGTCTAAAGGTGGGTCACACTTCAGCGTGAACAGGTGGATCACCACTCGAGCATCGGCGAAAATTGTTAGTGTTAGTTTTCAGAAAACCTTCAGCACACCTCTGATTTCCAGGTGACAGGCAAAGATGAGGGAAAGAGTATATCGATGCCGTTTAGGTTACTTTGCGGGATCCACAGACCTCGTTTATCAGTTGAGTGCTGCTTCATGCGCTTTGTACCCGTGCGTCACTGAGTTGAACACAGCATGTAGCTGGAAAATGCGCAGGAAACGTCTGAAAATGGTATAGACGTCAGAATCCCCTCAAATCTCAACTAGTCAGTTGAAATGCGAAAATGCAGCGCAGAATAACCAAACTCCGACCTTCCCCGCGGCAATAATGGATCTGCCCGGCAGAATTATAAAGATTTTAAGCGCTGTCAAAAACGTATTTCATGCCAATTTTACGTTGTACCTCACCATGGCGATTTCGATCAAATTTACCTAGTTCAGCTCCATGTTCATCCTTTCATGCATTCTCAACTGCCGATTTTTTTTGCTAATTATTTATGGCCGTACTACTTTTATTCTAGGGCTGATTTTTGCTCAAGTTCTTGTTTATGAGCTATGCATTACAAATATATGTTTTAGGTTTATTCTGATCAAAAGTAACAAAGTAACTAGCCACCAAATTGGCAGTACATCAGGTTTCCAAGGAGAAACGTCCTGCGAAGGCTCACGCGTGTAGGTCTGTGTCTCCACGCATCGGATGAGCATATAAGCTCGATATGCGGTCAAACAACATGCAGAGATGCGCACCACACAAATCATGAAGCTGGCAGCTCATGTCTGGCAGCTTCACTGCTTTAAAAAGGTTATTTCCTTCTAGTACGCTCATGAGACTCAAGACCGACATCAGTCCACACCTCGCAGAATAGTTTCTATCATTTAGCGAAGCACATATTTGCAATATTATCCACAAAAAATTTGGCTCGGCATTGATCTTATCTATTGCCTTGAGACAAGTTCGGTACTGGAGTCTAGATTGTTGCTGTAATTGCAGTGACCTGACCTGCCCCACCAAGGATGTCCTTCGGACATACAATCATTGAGACTCTCCTCTCACTATCCGCACCAACCCAATACAGGGTCAGGCTTGAGTGTCGAGAATTGGAGGGGATCGTACCGATGGGGGATGTGCGGAATCCGTGTTCCGAATTCCGGTTTCCGGCCATTTTGAGCTCTTCCGGTCCGTTCCGTATTGCGCCTGCTTTGGGTCGGAAGGCGGAAACGGAAATGGGCGCTGTTCCACACTGTTTTCTAATGAACACAATCAGCTTATCGAGTAAAAAGAGTTCTCCTTCAATTGTGAGAGAAATACTGTTTGATAACTCCAGTATTAATATTGTTGATGTTTGGTTAGGCTACCAAAAACAAGACACTCAGAATGGCAACGGCTGGCTGCAGGGCAAAATTAGTGTGCCACGAAGGCTATGCATGCATTGTATGCAAAGAAAATGCACTCAACATTTGAATGATCATAAAATTCTTGATGCATTAGTTACAACTAGGTCACAAAAACTTTGTAAACATATCGCGCAGTATCCTAACAAGGAAGCCCATGAACTTCCCCCAAAGATCCTCAACGAGACCTATATGGTCTTGTAGGGCATCGGGCGAGGATCACAGAACTGAGCTTCGTTTTTGCTACGGGCCACTGGGTGGTCCGGAAATGGCAAAAATGGTAACACTTCAGAGCGGGTTGATAAGGCATATGTGACACCTGGAATGGCCCTGTCGGGAACTATTTAAGCTGCTGACCACGAATCTGTCACTCTTTTTCTAAATTATCATTTTGCTCGTACTACTTTTCATCAAAGTTAAAGTCGAAGTTTGGAAAACATGTCTGACAATATTGGAGAAGGAAGCGATCCCACTAACGTGCACAGCTTTAGTCACCATATCTACCGTAACCTACCGTAATCGATCGAATTTTTAAAAATAGATGTCATATCCGTCGTCAGCACTCCAAGTAACCCCCTGAGCGATGTTTGAGCGAAGAATTTTCTTTTGACCTCTCCTCGACCTTTGGAGTCGTGAAAGGCAGCAGTGCCGCCTATACTGCGTATACTCCTTTAACTTACACATATCCATCGTAACCTTCTGTAATCTCTCGTTTCACCGAAATTGGTTGCCAAATTGGTGATCTGCGTCCCAAATAACCCCAAAGATGAATTTTGAACCGAAATTTTTCTCGAGCTCTAGAGTTGAGGAAATGAGTGCAAGTGCTCATATCTGCAATGCCCCCGACCCGTCTCCCGTAAGTGTGTAAGAGAATGTTGAGGAAAAAACACACAGCAAGGCGGCCAATCACACGAGTTGCATAAAATATGTAGTTCTTGGGAACAGTTAGGTGAAAGTTGCGAGAAGAATAAAAAGCAGTCTGCAAAGAAATCCGAAGAGCAATGAGCTTGTCTTGATGATGGGTTAAATCAATGCTTGTCGATCTTGTTCATGAATGAGGTGACAGTGAGAAACACTCCAAAAGTTATCGAGAACATGCCAAAGAGCATATGGGGATAGCATTTAACGGAACCCGCATTTAGCATTTAACGAAATGTAATCGTCAATTGCAAAAAACTAACAGTCCACCTAGAGACGCAGAAACCCCACCCCGGAATCAAACCCCCGACCCCCTTCCGCAAATCCGCCTCGCTATCCACTCGGCTATCCTGTCGCGTGTTTGGACGGCGGTGAATGAGTCACTTGAACGTACACTGCAGCTTCGTCTAGGAAACGTAGGGAATTACTCAAATTAAGCTATAATTTGAGCTCCAAACCTTTTGTAAGTTGAGTTCAAAGCACGACAGGGCCATTCCAGGTGTCACTTTTGCCTTATCACCCCGCCCTGAAGCGGTACCATTTTTTCCATTTTGGACCACCCAGGGGCATATAGCAAAAACGAAGCACAGCTCTGTGATCTTCGTCCGATGCTCTATAAGACCATATAGGTCAAGTTGAGAATCTTTGGGGGAATTTCATGGGCCTCCCTTGTAAGACAAAGGGTTCAGTGAAGGTTGTGCCATGCGGTTCTCTGCTCCAAGATTACATCTTTGCTTTAACACATTTTGTCAAGCCTGGAGCGGCTGGTAGAGAGGCTATATGTTGTTACAGGGTGTTTTGTTGCGATCAAAACTCTTGCGCCAGGCGGGACTCGAACCCGCATCTTCTGCTTTCCGGGCAGCGATATTCGCCTTACACCACCGGCGCTGTTTGACCGCACGTAACATCCGCGATTACATCAGCGTCCCTGATCAAAGGTGCAAGTTTCCATTTTTAATTTCGTTAGGTGTGATACTCATCTATAGGGAGTTATGCGATTCATTTTTTTAATGAAGCATCACGAATGTCTACTATGAGCTGTTATTTTGATTGGCTATGGTGACTTATTGAATTCTGACACAAAACAGTTGCTTCGAGAACCACCTTGGAACTGTCCAGCTGTGTCACCTTGCGCGTAGGGTTTCTAGGCTGGCACAGACTGAATATTCCTGCGGAAGTGTGGGCTTACCATGACTGATCAGTCATCTAGTTATCGTCTTAGATCCCAGAATGAATTCTGAGTGCTGGTGTTGGTGATTACAATGTAACTGCTAATCTTGAGCATGCAGATAAACCTCTGTGCAGTCACCACGTCGTCCATGACGCCACAGGATTCTAAAAATGTTGAGAAGAATCTCTTTCCTGGTCGGAAAATGATCTAGGTGGCTACTCCAGTTTTAGACCTTACACGAGTCGGTTTTTTTAATGCGGGTCTGTAAGTAACCTCAAGTGGTTAAGTCGGTTAGGTCTACCGTTCAAAAAAAGTATATCGGCATCAAAAAAGTCAGAGTAAAACCCGTCGAAGGAACCAAATATGGAAAGACTGCATGCTGAAATAGTGAGAAATAGTGAAACAATCCCCTGAATTTGTTTTCGTTTATTGCTCAGCCATAGCTAAAAGGTTATCGTAGCAATATTATGAATTCCTGCTTCGTTATGTTATGTTACGATGAGGATGAGCATTAATATGTGGAAGATTCTGCTGCTCGCCAAGTTCTGAGCAAGAAAAATTGCAGTAGAAGCCGCTTCTGACGCCGTTTCAGATGCACTTTTGAAAAAATGGCGATCATGTGTCATTCCCGTTTCCGCGTTTCGTATTCCGGTTTCCGGTCATTTTGAGCGTTTCCGTTCCGTGTTTCGTCTTCCGCTTTTTCCAGAAAAATTTCCGCACATCCCTGGTACTGATTAATTTTTTTGGGAGGGGGTCGCACTCTCTTTTGGTTTTGGCAGAGAAGTTCTTTGTAAACTTCAAACGATTCAATCCTTTTTCTCTCCTATCACACGGTAAAAAAGCAAGCTTCTCCGATGCGATCTTCGATATGATTTGCGAGATGGGGAGGGGGATGGGTATGAGTGATCTAACGTAAGTGAGATACGCCGCATCATCCACAGCGGGGCCGGTCGAGTGATCTAATCTGAGTGAGATACGCCTCATCATCTACAGCGCGGGCAAAATTTGCCATTGAACGTGGGATGTTGCTGCAGCAGGGGAAGCACAGCCCTTTACTGCTTAACACAACAGCACCTCGGGCGTTTCTGAGTGTCCAGATTCAGAAGCCGACATCGTGCCATTAGCATGAGAAGACCACTAAAGGGGTAAGAGTAGAAGGGGAACTTCGAGGGTGGAGAACCGATAGCAATCAGAAGGGAATGACCTGGAAGAGGCATCGGGAAGGGGGGTCGATAGGAGGAACAATGAAAAAGGCCAGGAGGTGGCACCAAAAAGTGTTTAGGCAATAGGGAGGCACCAGTAGGGAGCTACCAATTAGGGGGGGGGGGCAGTAAGGAGCATCAGCAAGGGGATCCAATACCAGTAAGGGAGACCGGATTTGGAAGACGTGACACCGATGTCGCACAATGGGCGCTCGCTCGCCGTCGTCGTGTCGTGAGCGTGGGAGGGCTACTTAATTGGGATAGAGTAGTACGGAGGATTCCGAGGGGTGAGGGGAGGGATCTACCTGGAAGAAGGGACCTGGGGTCGGAACCAGGACGAGGAACCAACAAGAAGGGAGCCGTAAGGGAATTCATACGGAGAACAAGGAATGCCATGTGCATAGCCTTTTCGTGCTGGACACAGTGGCGACTGCGAGCGCTTCCGAGCTTCTGGATCCTTAAGACGGCCCTTTACGTCGCGCAACAAGCGTCCTGATTGTGAATACCTGTCACCAGTCTGCCGTGAGCATGGAAGGACTACTAAGGGGGTCGTGGAGAAGGGCAGTAAGGGGCACCTCTAGGGTGGACCAGGAGAGCGACCAGAATGAATAGGAACAACCTGGAGGAAGTCACAGGACGGGGAAACTAGCACGAAGAGGCTAGTAGTGGGTCAATAGTGGATCAAAGAAGTGGGCCAGGAGTTGGAACCAGGAAGTGGGGGACTAAAGAGGAGGAGGGAAGACAAGTAAAGGCGGACCAACAATTAGATCCAGTAAGAAGAAACGAGTGAGGTGGAACTTGGCTTCGGAAGGCGTTTCAACGATATCCGGAAACGCTAGCTGTTGAGCATGAGAACGGTCGGGGAGGAGCAACCTGAGGGACAGAAGTACTGCGCAGCACAAGCCAATGACGTTAATGGCCGGTCCGGGGAGAATGTCTATGATGAATGCATGGAAGTGGTGAACGGCTTGATGCCGATGAAGTACGCACCAGGACCTAGATGTCAGCGAATTTTATGCTTTACAAAAACTACTTTCGATAGGTCAGTGGTGCTGCAAAGCCGTGCAAGGCGCGTCATGACCTGGGGTCTCGATTTTTCGAGAATCGAAGGGGAGTCGTACTGTGATGTTTTTTTTGGAGGGGTCGTACTCTCTGTAGTGGTTTTAGCAGAGTCTCGTATTTTTTCGTTGTCTCTCGAAAACTTCAAAGAATTTAATTTTTTCTTTCAAATTTTGTAGTCTTCAAATCGTTCTTTTTTTCTACGTGAAAGATTGACATCTGCGTCTGAAATTGTTCTCTATAAGATTTCGAGTGTTAATTATAATGGTGACATAAGTGCTATCCTTACAAAAAATTGTGGACCGATTTCTGATCTAAGATACCTAAGGATTGACTTGTCTCGGAAATATTTGTCTTCCATTTGAAGGAAACAAGACCATAGAACGAAATTGTACCCTACGAAAATTTCAGCCCTGAGTATCGACCCCCTAGTCGTATTGAAAATGTCACTTTTAGCTTTTCCAGAGTCGACAACCGCGATCTCTGATTTCGACGATGGTATGCGAAAACATGTCACGGAAATAATTTTCTCCTATCAAAAAGGAAGAACTTCAGAGAACGAGATTATACCTTATAATATTAAAAGCTTTGGACAGTAGAGCACTTCAAGTCTTACTGCAGCAATCTTCTATATGATTGGTGGGTTCGATTGTTGGGACACCTTTTTGATAAATAGGGAAAAGTCGAGGTCCTAGATCATATTGAAGATCGCTTCAGAAATTGTGGTATTTTGCCGTGCACTGAAGAAAACTTGAAGCTGGTTTGGGCAAAATTCCAGCTATATAGGTTGTCTGCTTTAGGTGGAAAATAATTTTGTTTTCATGAACAACGAGAATTTTGAAGAGGACCCTCCTAGCAAATCATATCGAAGATTGCAACGAAGAAGCTTGTTTTTTTACCGTGTGATAATTAGCGGAAATGGAAAAATCGGCAGTTGAGAAGACATGGAATGACGAACATGGAATCAAACCAGGCAAGTTTGATATCAAATAGATCGACGTGATGAGAAAAAACCTGAAACTGGCATGAAATACATTTTCCACACCATTTAAAATCTTCAAAAATCCAACTGGGCAGATCCATTTCTGACAGAGCATAACTGAGCAGGTTAATTACGGGGTCGCTAAATCTAGGTCATCTCGGACTCAAAAACTCTAGAATCCTGCTAAGGTTTTTAAGCCGTAGGGGTAGATCATGTTGCTCTGACTCCAACAGTGTGCATTTTATTGGACGTAATTAACTTTGAAGTGAGTTGTGACAAAACGGCGGGAACGAAGGATTAATCCGCTGCTGTCCACGTTTTGGCGGATATTTACCGACGGTACTGTAGTAAACAGGACCGATTAGTATTTAAATTCTGCAGAATGTTAAGGGAGTAAAATATGGGAGACCACTGAATACCCCACACCTCCCCTTTCCGTGAGCTAATTTGCCAGCGGATCTGTGATCGAAACGACGAGAAGGCATACATTAGCAGTAAGAAAGGGATGTGTTCCACACTTACAATTTTCGCACCTTCACTGTCGAGTGGTCCCAATGCGAAAATTTGGATGGCGCAAATTTCAGGTAAGCTACGATGAGCGTCGCCGTCAACAGTTTACGGGTTGTTTTCCTACCGATGGCGACCAGCAATGTGCGGCAATTCCTTGCAAATGAAACAGAACGTGGAGGAGGGGGGGGGGGAGGGGATTGACTAAATAATGGAGGGAGCCGGAGTAGGAAACATTGGAAACGGAAACAAAATAAGTTTTTGAATATGGTTCAAAAAACGTCCAAAATGGTGTATGGAATGGCTGCTGCCCTTTTTTTTCTACTTCCGCCAAACGCACTCACAATGGGTATCCATTTATAACGAGAAATGTAATGAGGGCAAAGAATGCCTTTCTAAAATTAATGAATTATTATGCAGTAGGAACTTGTGTGCGAGTCTAAAGCGAGGGGTTCACCCTCTCCTTTCTTCGCAACATTTAGGCAATTTTTCTGCGATGTCCTTAAATGAAAATATTAAGCACGATTACAGAATTCTATTTCTGTAGAAATTCACTTAAGGCTTAGAAAGGCTGCCAGTTGGAAAGAGGTATAGGATGGGCTCCTATGCAGACTTACATCAGGAGTTACACATCATATGTTAGGATGTGTATACAGAATCACTTTCACTGCGATAGTGTATCACCTTCTCAGCTTTTTTTCAAGAAGCCTCATCTAAAAATAGATCAAGCATAGGTAGGTAGATTTTCTCCAATTCTCTATGTCTCGTCATGCAATTCTCACAGTTGCGGGGAGCGATATAGACAACATTCAAGCCTGGCGCCTCCAACAGGTCATGTGCGGTAACTCGGGTGAACGGAACGGTCGTACATAAAGACCGCCCCCCCCCCCCTCCCGTTATTCTTGGTGCTTGTGGGAGTGGGAGAGGTCAAAACAGTACTGGTCTTGGCAAGTGTATGCTCGCTGCCGCTAACAACGTCAGAGGATTTTAGATTAGAAAATATGTAGATAGATACACGAAGGTACACGAATGGATAGATACACGAAGGTACACGAACACCTTTTAGGCAGAAGTCGATTGCTATTTTTTCTTCTCAATACATTCCAACTTGTTACCCTTATGAAAACTTAACACACTGATCACTCAACTCTTGCGTGATAAAGTTGTATGTCTGAAGATTTGAAGTTTATTTGACAATCGAATAAAATTATTCGATCGAATGGATTTTAATTATTCGATTTTCGAATAATATTCGAACACGGTTTCTTTCGATATTTGAATTCGAACGAATATTCGACTTCTGAAACTATCGACGTTCAAATTCGAAGGAATTCTCGACCGCTAAAAATCATCGGTTTTGGGATTCGAACCAATATTCGAAACTCAAAAAGTATTCGACTATTCGAATAAATTAGTCGAACAATTACTCGAATATATTCGTTCGAGCACAACTATACTAAGAGGGAAGGCGAACGTGTTAGCGAACGCAATCAGTAGAAGAGTGCCTGTTGCAGCTGACGAGGGAAATATACTAGGTGATCATGGGACTTTGAGATGATATGCATATAACGGAACGCGGCTTCGGACGCTGACTCCAAAAACGTGTTCCGTTTCTGCTGAACAGAGTTATGGACCAGCGTCAGTTTGGCTGCTTGGCCCTCTGCACGCAAAGCGGGCCAATCACAAGAGAGCGGGCTCAAGTAGGGTTAGATAGTGTGCCAAGCGAGCATGAGTGATTCGGAGCGGTCGTTATTCTTGAGACGTGTTGACAGGAGTTGCTCGCTGGCGGGTTAGTGATGGCCTTGTCTGCTTGCTCACACCGTCCTAGTGCTCCTTTAATGTTGTGAACTGGCCAATGGCGTCTGATGCTGTTCAGAATTTTCCATTTTCCAGGTCGTACCAGTCAAATGACCTCATCGATCGACTTAATTACCAATACACTGCAATGCTGGTGGCTCTGGGTGCGATCACATTGGCCGCTACACAGTATGTTGGCAAACCGATACAGGTAACGATTATACAGGGTAGCCCAAAAATATCGCTGTTCAAAACGTCGTAGCTTTGCTGCCAGTAAGGCTGTTGGAGAGTTTCCAAACTTCACACGCTAAAACATGGAAAATGAGAAGTTTTGTGGCATGTAGGTAGGTATCCGTAAGGACTTGCGTGAAAACTCGTCAGATTCAGAAGTATTGTACCCGGCCAGAACTTCGTAAACGTTGATATCGGATACCCGGAGAATCGAATTGTTTTAGTTGGCAAACGCCCAGCGCGAATACTTTCGATAATCGCGGTTTTTCGGTTGTACCCCGGACTTGTATGCAAATTTCAGAAATTTTAAATTCACCTGTCTCACGTCCCGTGGATCATCGACTTGCTCGAGCGGGGGCCAGCAGCGTCTCCATTCTTCCCTGTCACGTGCCAGAGCGCTCCAATGGATCCTCCTCGCTCAAGGAAAACGAAGAGCGTCATATCGGTCGTTCAGGACTTTCACGAAAGAAGTCCGACCAACGCGTTGGTGGGCGTCCTGGTGTTCTTGTGACATCGCACGGAATCCAGTCGGTAACGGCTCTCGTCCAGCGGGTGTCTGCGAAGCGCATTGCGTGCCCGGCCCTCCTAATTTTCGACAACTTGGCCCACGCGACAGCGTCTCCGATCTTTGAACGTCGTCGAAGTTCGGAACTCCGGAGGCCTTCTCTCACTTGTGTGAGTCGTATCACTCCGAGCATCGCCCTCTCGATTCCACGCTGCGCGACGCAGATCGCTTTTCATCCTGCTTTCGTATAGCCCAGGTCTCTGACACGTATGCTAAGGCAGGAAGAACGGTGGAGTCGAATAGGTGAGCACAGAGTCGGACGTTTCTCGTCTTCTTCGCGACTTCTTCGACGCTCTTGAAAGCTCCCCAAGCCGCTCGCTTCCTCCTGCTCAGCTCTGGGCTAGGTCGTTGGCCGTATTGACTTCGCGACCCAGATAAACGTAGCTGGAGCATTCGGACATGTTCGTTCCGTTGAGCAAGAACATAGGCATAAGAAACTTGTCCGTTCCTTATGAACATCGTCTTCGTAAGATTGAGCTGCAGTCCAATGTTCCCACATGCACGATCGAAGTCGGCCAGCATTTGCTCCGCCTGGCTGATGATCGGTGTTATGAGCACCTCTTCACGTCGATGACGATGTCGTTGTAGAACGGTGAGATCTTGGTCGTGAATCCAATGTACAGCTCTCGAAGGACTCTGATGTACTGAGTAGAAACACCCTGAGCGAGCAGCGCGTCGATGACCGCTTCAGTTTCGACGGAGTCGAATGCCTTCTTCAGGTCGATGAACGTAAGACACTGCGTCAGCTTGCACTCTCGCGACACTTCGTTAAGCTGTTTTTCTTCTGTACCAACCAGGTTTGTTATAGAATTATTTATTACGGCCAACGTTTCGATTAGCTCGTCTTTTTCAAGGCCTGAAAGAAGCTCGAAACTTCTTCATCCGCGAAGTCACTTGGGGGAACTCAGGGAAACTGGGAGGGTGTTAGCCATTCGCGTTAAGGAACACCTTGCTGGTAAGAGAAGGCAAAGCTTAGTAACCCCGCTTGGGAAGCACCGAAGGGAAGCCCACTTCGGTGCTGACTTTGACTTAAGGTGCACAGTAGTGTATCATGAGGACGAAATTGGCTCCAGTAAAGCTCTCGAGGTATTCTGGATTCGCGAAAGAAACCCATACATGGACAACAGAAGCGAGTGCATCTCAATTACAAGTGAGTTCTTGCCTTTTATTCCATTGTGCGAATTGGGTCTTTCTCTCGGCTCACTAGAATTTGGTTCTCTGCCTGGATTTCCTAGGACTAGTTGATACTGAGCAAAGGGGCGGAGAACACGGTGTTTCTGACCTAAGTGGCTTCGCGGATGAAGAAGTTTCGAGCTTCTTTCAGGTCTTGAGAAAGACGAGCTAGTCGAAACGTCGGCCGTAATAAATAATTCTATAACAAACCTGGTTGGCACAGAAGAAAAACAAATTATTGGAAAATGCTCAGGTTTCAAGAACGTCGAACTTGGAGTCTACTTCGATAAGCTTCGAAATGGTGTGTATGTGGACGATTGTGCTGAATCCTCTCCGAAATCCTGCTTGTTCGACGGCTGTCTTTCGTCCAGCATTCTGCTAATCCTATTCGGGATCACTCGAGTGAACAGTTTGTAAACTACGGACAGCAGGCAGATCGGGCGATAGTTGCCAACGTCGTGCATGTCTCCCTTGCTGGTCTTCGACTGGGATGAAACCTTGCACTCCGACAGTTAGCGTGTGAAGAACCGCGACAAGGTGTTGATGAGCGCTGGTGGGAGGTTCTTCAGGTGTTCGGGTCTGATCCTGTCGAGACGGGGTGCTGTACGTTTCTTCACCGACGAGGTGGCGTGTCGGAAGGGAGAACAGAGGGGACGACGTATCCATACTGCGGAAGATGGCATGGGGGCAGGTGGACGTGGCTATCGAAGAGATCGGAGTAGAAGTCGTGGATGACCTTCTCCATGGTCCTTCTGGAAGAGGTGACGGTTCCGTCAGGACGTCAGAGAGCGGTCGTCTTGGTCTTGAAGTTGGCGAAGTTCTGGCCAGCATTGGCGATGCTCAAACCTGCCTCTGCAGCTTCAGCCAACACTTCCGCCCTTCTCTCCTTAAGATCCTCCTTTGTCGTCGCTCTGCATAGCTTCGCAAGCTAGGACGTCGGTTGGTAGCTGCCTAACGCTCGTGCTGCTCCACGCTGGCGTATCAGCTCGAGAGTTTCCGGACAGACGTCTCCTGGTGGTGTTCAAGCTCTCGGCTATCTTAGCACTATCGCGGAGATGGTGTACGAAGCGGTCGTATTCCTCGTCGATGTTGTCCATGACGGTATCTTCCTAAAGACCTGCAAGAGAGGTGTACATGTTCCAATTGATGGTCGGTCTGCGATTCCTCTTCTTGAACTTCGCGGCCTTCTCTCCTTGACTCGAAAAGCGGGACCTCGCGCGAAGGAGGCGGTGGTCCGATCCCCGAAGATCTTGGGGGCAACGGAGACATCGGTCAGGCAACACTTGCGGTTGAAGATGATATGGTCGACCTCGTTGTGGGGCCGGCCGCCGGGGAGTCCCAGGTCCATCGTAGGGAGGGAGGCTTCTGGAACTGTGAGATTCCATGTATGGTCTTGGTCGACATGATAAACTCAGACAGCCTTTCACCTTGCTCGTTCCACTCCAAACCGTGAGTTCCGATGTGAAGTTCTTCCGGCGACCTTCGTGGCCCGATCTTGGCGTTGAAGTCGCCGACGATCACCTTGTAGAAGGTATGATCTTCCTGGCGGAGTGGCGTGCTACCCCCCCCCCCCCCGGCCTTTAAACAGGGGCGTGGCAAATGTCTGCGTCTCCACCATCTCGTAAGGCAGCCACTGGACTCTCGAGCAAGCCCAGGGGTTGGGGGTGGGCGGGCCAGGGGGACGAGGAGGTAGAACGCTCGACCCCTGATCTTCCTTATCCCATTGACGACCGCGCGGCCCAATTTCGGCCCGCAGTTTTTCTGTCGCGTGGGACCGCGCGGCCCAATTTTAGCCCGCGGTTAAAAAAATGTTCGCTGCGGCCCACTTCCTCAATTTTTCATAGTTTACTAGTATTCATTAGATTCGTTGGATCCTACCAATGCTACCTGCACAGTGGTCCGAGAATCATTTACTTCTAACGAAAGCTTTGATAAAAAAAAATCAGCACAACACACTATTCAAACCTCAAATAAATAGATACTACTCACGAACAGCTACGTATATCTTACAAAAATGGTCATGGTTAAGACATCTAGTCAAATTGCTTGCGAAAAACTTGAACCCAATTTAGAAAGAATATTTCAAACACTTGCCGTGTGGTCACCTAATTTGCACGATTCGTGACGAACGTGCGCCCTTTTCTGTGCTGACCTTTTTGTAGCAGCAAATACATCTTCTACGTTTTGCTTCGAACCTGTTCCGGCCTTTTCCAACATGTGGCTCACCCATTGGAGAGGGAGCTTCATTTGGAATACCGTGAAGTAGTGAGTGCACGAGATTCGAGCCTCAAGGCGTCCCAGCGCGCGGTCCCACGCGCCAGACACGCGATTTGCGGCGCGGTCATCAATGGGTTATAGAACTTCTCCAGCTCCACGTAGAAGGCTTCGTTCTCTTCGTCGTTGAAGTCGCATGTTGGGGCATGCGCGACGAATACAGTCAACGCTGGCACGGAGCCACATCGCTTCTCGAAGTCGTCCGATTCGGCTTGTCAGAGACTCGTACGAGTCGATGTTCATGGCCATGTGCGTGTTGACGAGGGCAACAACGCCGCCTGCTCCCCTGCTGTCGCATGTTCCGCTCTTCTCCGGAGTCGTAGGCGGCGTGTAGGGGATGCTGTCTTCTCGTCTCGGTCAGTCCGATAACGTCGTACTTGATGTTCCTGGATTGCATCATCAGATCCTCGACGGATGCTTCCAATGCTAGCGTGTTGGCTTTTAAGTGCGTCACCCTAGTCCTTCCCAATATGCGCAGCCTGTTAAGCGCTGGGATTTTAGCAGCCTCACCGTACTCGTCCTTCCATCGTTGTAGAAATGGGGGCTCTTTCGGGGTCAGAGGAATGAGGCCCTTTAGTGCTGCCGTGTTTGACTGGAGTACACACGGTAGCTATTCAGGCTCTGTCGTGCTGGTGAACAACTCCGGGCAGCGGCCGGATTGCGCAAAGGGACGGGGCGAGACTTAACGCGACCTCGAATCGCCTTACATGTACTCCCAGTCTACCGACTGCAAGCTTTTGGCCGGGCCGACACAGTTACAATCCGCACAGGCGCGAGCACATCCACGCACACTGTGCATGGTCATGCCGCTCCCACGCACAAGGAACGCATCGTCCCGACACAGCAGGAGCAAGGAGTCCATCCCTGCATCCCATCTGCGTCTCTCGGCAGTACGCGGTCGCATTTGGTTCGCGTTTCATCCCCCTATCCACCGCCCGGGGACCCGCCACGTGGCTCTGCGAGAGCAGCCCGAGATCCTTCCTAACAAGAGAGCCCGAAGAAAGGTTAGAGTAACGAGGGAGACTCGTCGGCATATATCTCACTATAGGCTGCCAACTTCGTGTTCAACAAAAATATATATATATATATATATATATATATATATATATATATATATATATTTCATACTCTTAATAACGCGCTAAGCGATGGGGCATACCATCGATCGCCGCAGAAATTAGCTATAAAATAGGGGGAAAATCGCTGGGGGTGGGGGGAAATTGGGGGAAAATTACAAACGAAATTGGCGAAAAATACCCACACGTGTTCTCCCTGGTGCAGATTTTTTGCAAGATCTCTGACTATATGGAGTATGAACCTTCCCAACTGTCGACATACATACGCTATGGTGGAGTAGAAGTCGTTGGTAATTGAATCCTATGTGCAGTTCAGGAAACTGTACATAGGTCCTCCTCACGCGCCTACTGTGAGCAACAGTGATCGAACGAAATTTCAGAACGGATTTCATATTCGTGATCAGCACCATAGATTACCCACCTAGACGTAGTTCATGTGAAAATTCTTTTCAACATCTTTCCGACATCTGTGGAGGCGGAAGTGCAAAGGCACTCCAGATTTACCAACGATTGTCTCATACTCAGAGCGCACACGCATGCAACGGCGAATTACCGTAACCAACTTTTTGACGCATATCCCCGCAGCCCTATCCTTATCAAGAACATATCTAACTCTAACAGTTTTTACATGGTCAACTCACCAGACGTGCTCCAAAACAATTGCCGTCCAACTGTACACAATATGATGATGGTGAACTGCAATCGTTGACCTGCTGGTACTGTACCGACCTCCCATCATCAGCGGGTCTATTCGTGTACCTTCGACGTTTGCAGTGGAGAAGAATTAGAACCTCACAGCGAAAAGCTTCTGCCTACAGAGGTTCCAGCCACGTCGTCGACATTGTCAAAATTCGCGGGCTGTCATGGTTTGGGGCGGAATCTGCACCAACGGAATGACCCCCTGGTTTTTGTGGACGAAGGAGTAAAAATTGTTCAAGATGTGTACCCACGGGAGATACTCGAGACCGTGGTACCTCCCCGGGCGCGCAACAGCACTTCGGCAACGCGCAGTGGGCATTCCAACAAAACGCAGCCCCTGCACCTAGGGCGAAGTGCAAGTGGCCGTGGTCCAAGGCCAATTTCCCGGACTTCATCATATTGGCCACCGCACTCCCCGGATCGTACGACAGCGTTGTGTCAATTTTGGAGGCCAGGGTTTCTGCCAAGGGTCGTCACAGCTTGGAGCCCCTGAAAGATCCGGGAGTGGAACCGACTATCTCCAGACGACCTGCGCCGAAAACTTCACCAAGCGTTTGGATCGTTGCATTCGCGACAAAAGAGGCTAAGTCGAATCCACTCGAATCTAGTATCGCAGTGAAGAATATAGTGTGTGCCTAGTGTCTATGTTGTTGTTGTTTTTGCGTTGTTCTGTTAAGTTATTAGTTGTTCCATAGTCTTACTATATTACATAATCTTACTATTATATATACATAATAGGCTAATGTCACGTGTCCGTCACGGGGAAGGGGAGGGGGGACTGAAGCCAACAGATGCCTACAACAGTGCGGCATATGTCAGCCGGGCTTTCTTTGAGCTTAACCATGGGCGATTGGTTGGCAAACTATATCCTTGGTGGCGGATCGTCTAAGTTTACGATATATTCAGCGGGCAACGCGTCAGGGCATGAATGTGGACAAAGTGCGGAGCGTAGGGATTCAGAAGACGTGCCCTAGACGTCGGTCAACGTGCGTAGGAATTCAGAACACGTGCTGAAGACGTCGTCTAACGTGCGCAGGGGTTCAGAAGAAGTGTCGCAGACGTCCAGCTTGAGTAGGAATTCCGATACCAGTAGGAGGGAGACCAATGAAGAGTGGATCATCAAGGGGAGACCACTAGAGGGGGGAGAATGGGACCAGTATTTTCCTTCAATATCGTCCTACATGCGTAGGGATTCCGAGTAAGGAGGACCAGTAAAAGGGAGACCAGTGAAGAGTGGATCAGCAAAGGGAGACCACAGGGGGGGGGGGGGGGGAGGGGACCAGTATTTCCCCTCAATATCCTCTAATGTGCGTCGGGTTCCTGGAGACGGGTCAAGAAGTTGTAGCACGTGCGTCGGGGTGCAGAAGTGTCATAGACGTCGCGGCAACCTGGTGACTATAGCTGCGCCCGAATGAATATTCGAGCATTCGAGTTCGAATAATTCTATTCGAATTCGAATATTCGTATTCGAACGTTCGAAAAAACGCGATTTTCGGATGTATTCGAATTCGAATGCTCGAAAAAGCGGAATTTTAGAATGTATTCGAATTCGAATGCTCGAAAAAACGCGATTTTCTAATGTATTCGAATTCACACCTTCTTAACCCAAGCATCCATTCGCGACATCGGTGACACCTCTTCTGAACCTAGACACCGACTGCGCATGGGTGACACAACTCCTGAACCCCGACGTCTGTAGAGCGACGTCGGTAACACGTCTTTTCAAACCGTTCGTCCTTTGCGCGACATCGGTGATATCGGTCTTCTGACGTACGCGACACGATGTGGGTCACACCTCGCCTCAACCCGGACGCCTGTCACTCGACGTCTATGAAAGGCCAGATGGACCGACGGATGGACAGACGGACGGACAGACACAACCGCTTACTCTTTTATATATAGCAGGATAAGTTGTCAAACAAGATTACATTTTGAGCTCTGCTTCACTCACATCTCTCACTTTTTGTATTATGCAAGGTAATGTGTTTTTCAGCGAATGCTAAACAGTGACCTCACAGCAGGTACGGGTGACTTGCACTGTCAAGTCGCAACCACCGATTTCGCCCAAACTTCTCCCAGGGGGGTTATTTGGGTACTGACCGCGAATCGTTTTTGGTATTACGCTGGAGTACGAGAAGTTACAGTAGGCATGAGTGACTAATGGTAAGGTCATGGTCACCGTTTTCGTCCAAACTTTGTCTATAGGGCTCATCTGGGGTGTGGATCACAAATTTGACCCCTTTGACAATTTAGGGTGAAATAAATGTGTAGGAGATGTGTAGGAAGCAAATTGTTGAAGGAGGCAGCAGACATGAAAAAATGCTAAAACTATGCATAGCACGGGAATCGATCATCTGGCCTAGCACCTGTGAAGCAGCATCACACCCTGCTTAGCCACTGATTCGCTCGCCGCACCGCCTTTCGCAACTTCCCATACGTCGACGCGCGCACGTATGCACGTGGGCACGCGCTGACGGTGCGTTACTGTACCCCACCTTCGAGGGTCCGTAGCTCTTTTGGTTCAAGGACTCAGCAAAAAGGAAACATGTTTTTCTACTAAATGAAGGGTGGAGATTCTCGCAGTACTATCCATTTCCCCGCTCAGACCTACGCCTGAGACCCTTCCCTTGTTAGTTGGTTTTGATGCATTATCACTTCCGAAAGAGGAGTTGAAGTTGAAAACTGAAATGGAGTAATGCTTTTGACACCTTTTTCATTTCGAAGACAGATCCGCTTCCAAAAGAAGCTTAGAACGCTGCGGTTAGTTTTCTTTTATCGTTCAGTATGTGGAAACCAACCTGATAAAACAGATCTGGGATTATAAGCGGTAAGGGTGATGTCAGGTCTTAACGGCCGTTAATTTTAAAAAAGGGTTAGAGGGGTGGCGAAAGGCGAGGTGTGTTATTCTCTCAATGCTTCGTATAAGATTGCTCACCGGACTGTTAATTTACAGTATAAATGAGAGGAAAGCAAGAGGAGGGGAGGTGAGGAAGCTGCCATTTATGGAAAAGATCTGATGATGTGACGATCGCATTGAGAAGTCTATTTGCCCAAACTTTGAAATTTGTAATCTTTACAACGGGTTCGAACGAACCCAAACCAAAAAGAACTTCATGGATTGCACGATACAATTAGTGTTGGTGATCTTACCCACATAATTAATTTATCCCAGTGTATGAATATGTTTATCTTATACATATATTAGCGACGGACATCAAGCTAGGCGAGCAAGTGCGAAGCCCACGTACAGATGGGGTAGGGCACTTGTCGTCAATATACAGAGTGTCTGAAAAAATGTGTACACTGTTTGAAAGGTGATAACCTCGCTCACAGTGAAGGTACTCAAAAGATTAAGGACAAGAATGAATTTTAAAATATAAATTTTCTCACATATGAGTGGTGTGGATTGCGCCAAGCACTCGTCTGATTTCTTCCATTTTACACTTGATTGATTGTGTTTCACTTAAATAATTGTAATTTCTCCTTAAAGAGGCCGTGTTGATTAATTTGTGCTTCTTTGAAGTTTAAAATTCAAAAACACACTACGGCTTGCGAAAAATGGAACTGTTGGGTTGTACGGAAAGTTCTCAGAGGGTTGAGTGCTTCACTTTGAAGTACCATGACTTTCTTAGATATTATCGGATTTTGTCGAAATAAGCACCGTTCGAATCAGCACACCTTTGCCAACGGGTTACCTGTCGACCTATTCCATCAGCAAGAAAATGAGGTGATCAAGATCCGACAAAATCCACGAAAGCTGGTTTGGCTTGGTCCTGATTGGTGAAGATTTTACCAGCGAGAAAGTTCTGAAAGTGTTTGAACAGGTGGTAGTCGGCTGGTGAGAGGTCTGGAGAATACGGCGGGTGAGGCAGAACATCAACCCTTAATTCGTTCAATTTTCGAATAGTGATTCGCGAAACGTGTGGGCGGCCGTTATCGTGCAAAACAATCGAGCCTCTTCTGTTGGCCAATACTGGTTGAAATTGACGCAATTTTCGGTGCATTTCGTCGACTTCCTTACAGTAGGTCTCTGCTGTGATCGTTTGGCCTAGGGCCAAAAAATTGTAATGGATCACTCCAGCTGCCAACCACCACACAGTGACATTACCTTTTGTGAAGAGGTTCGCCTTTGGAAAATGCGTAGGGGGATCGTCGTCGTCCACCCACTGTCCGAAACGTTTCCTTTTATCATACAGGATCCATTTTTCATCACAAGTGATGACTCGATCCAAAAACGGATCGGTTCTGTTGTGTAAAAGTAGAGAAGAACAAATCTCGAAACGTTACGATTTTTGCTGATCACTCAACACGTTGGGCACCCACTTTTCGAGCTTCTTCACCTTCCCGAGGCATTTCCAAGCACCCGCAGTTTTACCAACGTCTAGCCCTTCTGCGATCCCGCGAACTGTTTGGGATGGTTCAGCTTCCAACAATTCCTTCAACTCGTCCTCCAGGATTGCTAAAGGTCGACCGCTACTGGGGTCATATACAACGATATACGATACGAGGCTGAAACCTCCGATCCGAAATTTACTGAACCACTGGTAAGCAGTGCTTTCTTCAACACTATTAGGCCCCCACACTCGATTGAATTGTCGAGCTGTCTCTGCTACGGGTTGTCTCAATTTGAAATCGAAATAAAATATCGTTCGGATTTGCTCCTTCGACATACTTCAATAAGCACTTCAAGAACAGAAGTATGAAACAACGTTGAAACATAAATGAGATAGAAAAATTCTGTGCAGAAAGTAGCATTAATGCGCAATGCAAGTTGAATTTTTACTAAACAATAGATGATTGAAAAATGGCGCAGCGCACATAATGCTGAGAACTTTCCGAACAACCTAATATTACATTTTAAAGTTCAAACATTTCTGCTAGTGAAACATTCGAAGCTGTTTTATTGATTTCACAATTTTCTGTTCTCGCTATTGCTCTAATAACGCTTTCTACATGTCTGAGCCCATAACAAGGGTCATGACGGCCCTAGGGTTTCTTTCGAGGGGAAGACGTTTATCCTGAAGTGCTTCTGGAAAATCGAAAACATCGTCGGAGTGCAGAGGCGATTTAGCGACTACTCCAAAGGACACCGCACTCGAGTGACCCATACACGGTCAATCAAGTCTGAAATGCAAGGTTTCTGGCAGAGTGTGGGACAATATGACTATTTGCACGCCACAGAAATTTCGTTACCTTGTGCTTTAGTCTCAAACCGCTCCAAAAGCTTCACTAGAAGCAATGTTAGAACCTTTAAATTAGTACTTGCATTTTTAGGATACCCTGCATTTTTCGCAAGCCATAGTGTGTTTTAAAGTTTTAAACATTGAAAGAAGCCCAAATCAAATGACACGGTTTCTTTAAGGAGAAATTAAAACAGGTATTCAAGTGAAACACAATCAATCGAAAATGTAAAATGATGAGAATTCAGATGAGTGCATTGCGCAGTCCACCCCGCTTGTATGTCAGAAAATTTTTATTTTATTAAGCTTTCATATGAGCCCTTAACTTCTTCAGTACCCTTACCTTGAGCAACGTTATCACCTTTCAAACAGTGTATACCCCGCATTTGCTTTGATGAAATGATCCTCTCTCCCAAAACCCTAGTTGAGCCCGAATGATTATTCGAACATTCGAATTCGAATGCTCGAAAAAACGCGATTTTCGAATGTATTTGAATTCGAATGCTCGAAAAAACGTGATTTTCGAATGTATTCGAATTCGAATGCTCGAAAATCGTCGCTATCGAAATTTTTGGGAGAGCACAACTATACTGGTGACGTACGACTCGGGGTCACATGTGTATGCCCGATTCTCACTCACTTTGGATTGGGACCAGGGGTGTGCGTAATTACGATTTACGATTTACGATTTTACGATTTACGGTGATTTTTGGCAAATTTTTTACGATTTACGATTTACGACATTTTGGGTCGTAAATCGTAAATTTTCGTAAATGTGATCTTCGGTCCACGGATGAGAAACGTCCACATAACGTGATATAATTCGGATTATGACGATGTACCCACTTTTAAAGACCTTTCCTCATAGCTCGTTGCTATTACCTATTCACTTTTTTATGTTCTGCTGTGGCGCTGTGACAAAAAACGCAGCATTGTGGACAGGTCGCTCTAGTTAATTTCTGGCAATGGAACTGGGCTAGCCTAATTTTCTGGTCGCACTCTAGCACAACATCTCATGCTCGAATGGCCTGAATTTCGTTCCAGTCCACAGGAAAACATGAAAATAATCATGGCACTGGACTGGAGATGATCACTTGCTGAACCATGTTCTATGCTGCAACCACCGCCTCGTCAACTTGTATCTTTTTCACTTGTTCACCACATAGACGACTCTTTCCAATACACACCAGTAGAAGTCATGCAAAGCCATCAAGGAACATGGGACTTGATTGGAGGCTGTGGAGTAACAGCTAAACTATTGGAAAGAGTAAAACAATCATTTTCAATCTGATTATCACTGCAGGTCATGACGCGGAGTGTATTCACATTTAAGGTGCAACTTAAGCAAAACGTCTGACATTCTCATGATGAAAATGAAAAAGTTTGGCACTTTTGGCCTCGTTTTCAGTGGTTTGATTGAGGCTATTGTGATCGCCCTATGCGATCCGTTCAGAATCCTAAAGACTGGGCAAAAGATACGATGGCATTTGTTATAAAGGTAGCGGAGAGCAGGACTGGCGAATGCAAGCAGTCATTAATTAGTAATGCAATATTTTGGAGTTTCCGAAATTTTACCAGTGCAGACAAACATGCGAGCGAAGTAAATGCCGAAAGTAATTACCTGGTATCGTCGAACATTCCAGAAGTTTTGGTTGCGTTCAAAAATGATAAAGGACAAAGCACTACGTTGACCAGTCCCTGTTTGAGATGCGCCATCCATCCTTTCTACCTCTGTGAGATATCGTAGAGGTTATTTGAGCGTGGGTTTGCCTTATAGAATGAATTGCGGTTGCCGCCGATGTAGAGGTCAGTGCTTTATCCTTCCCACACAAATCAGCTACCAATTCACAACCCAGCAGGTATGGAAAACTTGATTGCCCGTGGTAGGACTGTAATCAAGAACTCCTATTCTGGAGCATGCAATAGCCATCCTCCTCCGACTTCCCTACCATGTGTCCCCCTATGCGTTTAAAATGCACCTTGTACAAATCAGTTAAACCACATTCAATTCAAACTGCACCTTTCTTCTCTACTTTACTCCTAAAGAATGCCACAAAAATATCTTCTTCTATAATTTCAAGTCAAAAATCCGACTGTGATGAGTGTCCAAAATGTGATCAGACTCTTTCAATCGTCACACAATTCCTTCCCGTCCGCTACAAAAATGCTGTTGGGTGCAATTCAAGACGTGGGAAGGCTTAGAACTTTAAGTGTGTCATACCATAGAAATGTGCCATGCGTTCACTCAGTAGGGGATGCTTGTTGGATTATTTGTGCAAATACTGTTTTCGTCGAGTTGGCCAGCGATCAAATTTTTTTTGTTTTTGGATATAATGGTTTTTGTTGATTTATTCGGAGTTGTTGCGGTTGTTTCTACAAAGTCATGGTTTTATATGCAAGCCAATGGCAAGTAGAATGACGAACATTTTTGATCGTCCAAGCAGTGTAAGCTTTTCATTCGGGCACCCTGTATAGGCGCCTTTTAAGATAGCGTTTTTGAACAAGCGGTTTTTGCTCCTCCAAAAACTTGTCCAGCTTGATTTGAAAGGTGCTGTTTGATTTTAATGGCTTCCATCTTAATTAGAAAAGTGTCCAGCTCGAGCTGAAAATATCCCAACAAAACGTAGCTTCGATTAGGTTCAACATAATGGAAAAAACAAGGAAATTAAATGTGTTATAAGTCAGGTACCTCTTACGGTTTACGGTTTACGATTTACGATTTACGGCGATTTTTTCGTAATTACGATTTACGATTTACGAAATTTCTGATTTCATTTACGCACACCCCTGATTGGGACTCTCATGATCTGTTTCTCGCCACATAGAGAACGGGCACCTCGGAGAATAAATCGCGTACATGCAATAGAGGGTGGATGGGCTTCATCATAGGAGCAGTGAAGATTCTGCCCTACCATATCCCACTGCACTAATCTGCTCACCAGGGAAGGTTCTCAGGCGTAGGTCTGAACGGGGGAAATGGATAGTATTGCGAGAATCTCCACCCTTCATATTGTAGAAAAACATGTTTCGTTTTTGCTGAGTAATTGATTCCAAGGAGCTACGGGCCCTCGAAGGCGGGGTACAGTAGCGCACCGTCAGCACGTACATGCATGCGCGAGCGCTGTTGTGTGGGACGGGGCGAAAGGCTCTGCGGTAAGCGAGTCGGTGGCTCAGTAGGTTGCGAAGGCTGCTTCAAATGTGCTAGCCCAGGTGTCCGACTCCCGTGCTATGCGCAATTTTGCATTTTTCATAACTGCTGCCTCCTTCACCAATTCGCCTCCTACACATCTCCTACACATTTACTTTACTCTAAATTGTCAAATATGGGTCAGATTCGTGCGCGACACGAAGTTCGGGCAAAAACGGTGACCATGTCCTTTCCATTAACCACCTTTACCTACTGTAACGCAACGTTCTCCAGCGTAATACGGAAAAACGGATGTCAGATTCGTGATAACCATCCCAAATAACCCCATTGGGCGAGGTTTAGGCGAAACCGGTGAATATGACCTCGACATTTCTATTCGCCCGTACCTGCTGTAACCCGAAACTGCTGAAAGGTCATTGTTTAACGTTCGCTGAAAAGCACAAAACATTGTATAATTCAGAATCTGAGGAAAGTGAGTGAAGCACAGCTCACAGTAAACCCTTATTGGACACTTTAGAGTGAAATAAATGTATAGGAATTGTGTGTGAAATAAGCTGATTTAACCACCATTAAGGCACTATTGTACTTTCACGACTGCAGAGGTCGAGGAGGAGAGGTCGAAAAAAATTTTCTCCCAAACCTCGCCAGGGGTGCTATTTGGGGTGCTGATAACGAATCTGACACCCATTTTTTCAAATTTCGGCTGATTACGGTAGGTTGCGGTAGGTACGCGTGACGGTGCAATACTGTACCTCCAATTTCGAGCCCATAGCTCTTTGGGTTTAAAGACTCAGCAAAAACGAAACATGTTTTTTTACTATATGAAGGGTGGAGATTCTCGCAGTACTATCCATATTGGGTTGTCTTGTTCTCGGGGTTTTGGTGCGAAGCCCCTAAACAGACGTTTGGCGGCCTCTAGGCTTCGATTATAGTGTTTTCTCGCGTCCTTCAGTTACGGTGTGCTACGTGTTCTTCATATTTACATTTCCCACTAAGTTTGACGTCCCTTCATTAATGCTGGACGTTGGCGTGAACTCATATCACGTAGACCATACTCCGGAGGGTAGCGCACAGGTGTTGCCTACATAATGTTGGCTAGTGGTGGGCAGAATCGCTTGCTATGTACGTCCGACACTGACTTACATGCAGCCGGACAAGAACCTATGATAGGGGTGGCAGAGGCAATTGACGCCAGAAAAGCCGGCAAGGTTGCCGTGTCCCCAGCGTCACTTGGCACACGTGCTACATCTGCTGTGAAAGCCTGTGGTCTCACGAGTCGATGCTGTTCAGTTCGACATGAATAGGGATAGGTGTTGCGCAGGGTGCGATTGTTCTAACGGGAAGCAGATAGCGCAGTGGTATACATGTCTGCGGCCCGGTCAGCTCGGAATCGTGGCCCAGTTCGAGTCAAATAGTACTTCATCATTCTGAGTGCGAGTTAGGTGCAGATGTTCTAGACCTGTAGGGTAAGATCCACTCCTGCGTACTTCAATGTCGGGCAGTCCATGAAGGTCACTGACTGATTCAAGTGCCTTTACGGTTCCTCTAGAGATACGGTGCGGGGTGGGGGGGGGGGGGGGGGGGGTGGGGGTAATCCCAAAGGTATACACTACTTCCAAGCATTGTGCCTCTTTCTCATCTGTCTAAAGTCTTCGGAAGTAAGTCGTTGTTATTACAGTGCTGGGTACCTGCGCAGTTCACTGGAGCCTGGGAAAAGTGAGTTATCGGTGGCGCTTTTTGCCCTGAATTCCAAAGCACTTGAACTCCATCTTCTCAGATACGCTGAAACCTACTGCTTCATCAAGGGATCGTACTTCTTGCCGGATGACGAACACCCTAACGAGGATTTCATCGAGAGAGATAATGCGGTAGATCCCGATCATTTCATTAAGCTTACATCCAAGTAGAGCCGGTTAATTTAGGTTATCGGCTACTACCAATGGGTGCCCCTAATGCTAGCGCTACAAGCGTTTTTGTTCTATGCACCATGCCTTATCTGGAAGGCTTTAAACTGCTCAACTGGTAACTCCATTTACTGTTTTATAGAGTGGACACACTACTTTCCTACTTTAGGTATCAACGTCAAGGATGTCCTCGAGAACACTGCCAAAGTTAAGAAAAATGTCACGGTAAAAGAACGCGAGAATCAGGTACGTCAGGTTGAATTCTACAAACAATTCCTTCTTAGGAACTTGTTTCAGGTGTTCAAAGCAGCCGTTCATCTTCAGGAAGCACTCGAACTTCAGAGAGAATTGAAGTCTGGTTTGTTACTTCACCTTTTTGTGTTCCTGAGTCAGTTGAAGCCGTTTGTTGCTGTCCGGTGGGCACGATAGCAGAACAGCTTTCGTGTCTTGTGACGTAGCTGTTGTGGGGCTTTTTGCACAAGTTTATGAGTGGAGGCGGTCAGCAACCCTATTTCCGTTTCTGCGTTTCGTTTACCACTTCCCGGCCGCTCTGTGTCTTTTTCCTCTCCTTTCAGTATCGAAGTTACAAGTCCTCTCCTAATTTTTGTGAGGCTTGAGTTCGACCAAGCTGCCTGAATTGCCTCTGTAGCTTGCAGGTGTTGAAAAAACCCAAGCAGACATATTTTCGGGAAATCTCAACTCCTAATATTTTTATTGGTTTTTACTAGTACCATAAGCAACAATGGTCTGTCTACGACGTTTGGTCAGAATTAAGCACAACCTACCAGAATTTGCAAAAGAAATGATCAGCGAAATTCGTTGCGAGGCTCTAAAAGACAATGAGTCCTCATTGCGTTCGAAAATTGATTAATTCGAGTACCGAATTCTGGTACAGTACATAGCAGGGCAAGTGCAGAGAAATTAGGTCCACTTCATTGTCTCACTGGTCATCTGGTAGAGAATCCTAGTCCTAATGCGTGCAGCTAAAGAAAAGAGTGGAGATGAATGCAGTTTTAAACAGAAGGCGACAAAGTAATGGATCAACATTTCACTGGGTCTCAGTGACGTTCGCTCAAATACATGTCGTTTCCTGCGAAAAAAAGCAGTAAAGAGCCGTTGTGCGGCTTCAAGACCTCCTCCTTGAGACTACTAAGTTCGTTGTGATACTGTACCAGTTTCCCAATGGCGCACCTTTCATTCCTAGAATTAGCAACTTCGTAAAATGCTGTAGCAAATTAGGCTCGGATTACACACCATTTTTACTAAAATGCCCTATCGCAAGCCATATGCAACCATACACAGAGACGCAGATGGATGTAGGAGATGGTCTCCTTGCTCTTGTTGTGTCAGACTGGCTCATACCTTCGGTGTGTCCAAGGAATGCTCATGCACACTATGAGTGAGTGGGGGGGGGGGGGGACCTTCGCGTCTCCGTAGAATGTATCCTATATGTTGGGCCGGCCCAAAAGCAGGCACTCGGAAGATTGTGAGTACATCGAAAGGCGATTTGAGCCCACCTAAAAAGTCTCGCCCCATCCCTTCGGGCATTCAGGCTGGTTGATCGGAGTTCTTCGCCCGCACGACAGAGCCTGACTACCCGTGTGTACTCCATTCAAGCACAGCAGTACTAAAGGGCCTCATTCCCCTGACCCCGGAAAAGTCCCCGTTTCTGCATCGGGTGGATAGACAAGTACAGACAAGCTGCTAAAATCTCAGCGCCCAACCAGGCAGCGCGGATTGAGAAAGACTAGGAATGACGACGATCTGTACCTACAACGCCCATACGCTCGCATCGGAAGCATCTGTCGAGGACCTGATGATGCAAGCCAGTAAGGTCAACTACGACGCCATCGGATTGACCGAGACGAGGAGACACCATCTCCTACACGCCGCCTACGACTCCGGAGAAGAACTGTGAACATCGATTCGTACGAGTCTCGTAGGAGCCGAGTCGGACGTAGGCGACTGAGGCCATGTAGTTCCGTACAAGACAGCCCACAGAATTGGTTGTATTCGTCGCCTACGTTCCAACATCCGACAACGACGACAAAGGGGCCTCAAAATGTAGGAAGAGGAGCCGCTGCACGATCAACAACTGGGACTTTTACACCTCTCTCTCGCCGGCCTTTGGGAAGACACCGTCGTGGACACATCGACGAGGGACGAGTGTGCTAAGGGAGCCGAGAGCTTAAAGACCACCAAGAGACGTCTGTCTACGGAAACTCTCGAGCTGATATGCCAGCGTGGAGCAGCGCGAGCGTCAGGCAACTACCAACTGACGTCCGAGCTTGCGAAGCTATGCAGATCGACCACAAAGGTGGATCTTAAGGAGAGAAGGGCGGAGGTGAAAAACCGATGCTAATCGCTACTCGGCGGGCTGTCAAGCTTGCACTCCGCTTCTTCAGTACTTATCAGATAATGAAGTTAGTAGAGGTTGAACATAAATTTTAATCAAAAATTTAATAGCAGATAGATAAAAGCTAACTGACAATCAATACTTAGTTTCATAATTTTTTGCTGCCCTTCTTTTCGTGAGACAGTCCCATTTAGGAAAAAGCTGTTCTATCGCTGTAGTGTGTGACGTGTAGACCACACTCGATAAAAGATAAGAGTTCTAAACTGACTCGATGACTCTACTTCAACATCCGTTTCCAGAGGCAGGAGTGTATTCAAAGATGCGAAAGTCCGGCTTCTACCTGTCATCCGTCTACGTCTTCACCAAATTTCTCTATGTGTTGAATATCATTGTTCAGGTTGGTTTCAGGCTAACAATCTTCGTTTTCTTCAACTTCGAAATTGCTGCGTTAGAGACATAGGGGAAATCGATGTTGTGCACGGTGCTAGTTGTCCGAATCATTTCTTCATAACCCCTTTCTCTTTTCTCTCCTCAGTCTAATGGTTGAAATTGTGGGATTCACTCTAAACTGCCTTGTCCTGTCATATATTCGTTCGCTGCATAGAACTGCATACTGTTTGATTATACCATAATATTAGACTGTTAAAAAAAATCCCGCCACTCAGTTTGGCATTTCGTCAAATTTTTGAAATGTGCTCTAGAACCTTCTATCGATTACATATATGGGTTGACCAAAGGCCCACACATACCACTATTGTCGTGATATTACGCCATGAATAAGGCTGACAAAATCGTCCACAGCGCCAGACAATCTCGACTGCCCCTGCTCAACGAATTCAGGAAGCATGCCAAGGCAAGCTACAGCAAGGGACATTTGTGACGCGATGGGCCCTTCCACTGTGTCACTGTGTCGTACGAGACAGCAAAATTGTGGTTCCGGAAGTTCAAGAACGGGACTTTCAACTCGAGGACCAACCATCAGTTGCAGTGGATGAGTAGTGTCTTCTAGAGCTGATTCAAGAACATCGCCGGCGTAGCACCCGTGAGCTGGCATACAAGCTCGAGTGCCATTACTACACCATAGCTCGCCACCTGCGTGGCCTTGAGAAGACATGGAGATATGGCGCATGGATAGCGCATGATCTTGGCGTTCACCAGCTATGGGAATGCATGTATGAACTTTTCAATTTCCGGCAGAACTTTTACTGCCTCGAGAGCTTGGTCGTTGGCCACGAGAAGTGGGTCATCTACGTTACCGACACGCGAAACCGTCAGTGAGTCGGCCGCGGGGAACCAGGTGTTCTCCCGCCAAAGCTGGCACTTCACACAAGGAAGGAGTGCCCGGTGTGTGGTGGAATTGCAATCAAAGGAGCCATTCACTTGGAGCTGCCGCCTGCAAACACTACCATCACTAGCGATGTCTACTGCAAGCAGTTGGATCGCGTTGAAGCGGCTTTTCGTGGGAAACAAGACAAGATCTTCTTCCTTCACTATAATGCGTGTCCACGTTGCGAAGGAGACTAGAAAACTAGAAGGACTCCACTGTTTCGGATGGCATGACCCACCTACCATTCACCGTTCCTGGCTCCAACACGCTACCATTTGTTTCTTTCGTCATCCAACTATTTGCAGGAGAGACAGTTCGATGATAGGAAGCGACTTGAAAGGTACTTCGGTGAATTTTTTTCTTCATTTGCAGAAATGGCGGGAAGCTTTCTGAGAAGCCTTATAGTTCCCAAAGTTGCAATGCTCAAAAGGTACTTATGAAGCAAAGGGCCCGTGATGCCGTGGGGTTGCCGGCAGACATGTTAACTCGGCAACCTCATGGCACCACAGGGCCGGTACTTATGAAGCACCGGTCCCCGGGTGCCGTGGGGTTGCCGCGTTAACATGTTAACATGCAACCCCACGGCACCACGGGCCCTCTACTTCATAAGTACCGCTCAAAAGTTCGAAGGCGCATCCGTGAGGAGTCTCGTTCCACAGCAGTGGCCTTCCTTCGTTTGTGTTCATACTGCTTGGCTGCATCTCGTACCTTCTCCAGCTTTTTCGTGACGACAACATGAGCTCTGTCCAACAGATCTATGAGGATCACCCATTGACGCACCTTATGCGGTGTCTGGAGTCCCAATAATCTGGTTTTGGCCTAAATTGTTTTGATGGAATGTTTATTTGGGCTGACAGAGCGCAGACGCAATGCTTTGCTCTGGGGTGCGGGGTCTCTGAAGATGGCATTATGGCAGAAACGTTGGGAGTCAGCAGTTCTGGCTAATCTGGAAGCGAGCAAGAAACGTTCTTCGCGGTGTCCTGTGCACAGCGCTTGAGCGTGATATGCCGCTTTGCGACATGGTTTCCTGCTGCAAAACCTTGACACTTCCGAAGTTCTGAGTGTTCTCAAATTCTGAAAAGATGGAGAATTCGCTCAAACTACTTTATTCATATTCATCTTTCGTCTTCAGTTTTGCATTTTCTCCGCATTCCTGGGGACGAACAACGCGTTCTGGGGTTGGGATATCTTCACCGACATCTGGAGCGGACGTGAATGGAACGTCACCGGCCACTTTCCTCGAGTGACTATGTGCGATTTCACGGTATGTTCATCATGATAGGGTTCAATCCACCGTTCAACCTCAGCGCACACCCCTCTTGTAGGTTCGAGTTCTGGGTGCTCTCCACCGCTGGACCGTGCAGTGTGTGCTGATGATCAACATGTTCACTGAAAAGATCTATGTTTTCCTGTGGTAAGGAATAAATCTTGGAGTGATCCTTCTCAAGCCGACTGTCTTAATTTCAGGTTCTGGTTTATCCTTGTCGGTGTGCTGTCAGTGATTTCGTTGCTGTACTGGGTGGTAGCTTTGGTTGGAGGCAACTTCCAGAGAGGATTTGTGATGAAGTATGTCAGCCACTGTCAACCGGCTTAAAATTCACCTTTTTGAAAGCAGTCATTCATTTGGATATGTATGTATGTAAAAACAAAGTATTAGATCCTTGCATATGAAATGGCCGGTTTTGCTACCTCAATTTGTGTTCGATTTTTCCTGTCTGTGAATGTACCCGTTTCAGGCACTGTGTATAGTTTCTGAAAGCACAGAACCTTCGCTTTCCTACTATCTAAATTTATTTTTTATGACATAGTTGCCTCTTGACGAGTTCTTCACGTCGTTTTACAGTATGAATGAATCAACCTGATATTCGGGTGCTGTGCTTATATGAATAGAAGAGCGGACACAAGGCCGCGGCCGTAGTTCGTAACATCAACGCTGCATTTGCGGAGGATTTCGCTAAGTAACGCACAATTCACCACTGCTTCGAAAGGTTTCCGTCTGGAGATGGAGGTCCCGAAGGCCGCCATCACTCTTTAACGACGACCAACTCAAAGCCATGGTGGAAGCGGATCCGCGTCAAACTGTGAGAGAGCCAGCACAGCATTTCGGCGTTGACGGCAGCACTATCAGCCACCGCCTAAATACGATCAGGAAGGTAAAGGAATTGGATAGATGGATCCCACACGGACTGACCGCCGGGCAGATGCTGAAGCGCCACGACACCTGTGTTTCGCTGAGGCTGGGAGCCTTTTTTGGATTGCATCGTGACATGCGACGAAAAATGGATTCCTTATGACAGTCTTCGTCGCACTGCACAATGGCTGGACAAGAACGAGGATCCTAAGAAGATGCCGAAACCAAGTCTCCAACCAAGGAAGGTCATGGTAACCGTATGGTGGACAATGGCTGATATGGCTGATATAGTCCGTTACAGGTTTTTGAAGACTGCAGAGACTATCACAGCGGAGAAGTACAGTGCTGAAATTGAGGCGATGCACCAGAAGTTGATTGAAGAACAGCCGGCGTTGGTCAATCGAAGAGGCCCAATCCTACTGCAAGACAACGCGCCTCCGCACGTTTCAAAAATTGTCAGAAACTGGATGAATCGGGGTACGAAGCTCTGCCACATCCAGCATATTCACCAGATCTGTCCCCTATCGATTAACATTTTTTCAAGCATTTAGATCGTCATGTGAAGGATAAAAAATTCAGCAGCAAAGATGACGTCGAAAATGAATGCTTAAGTTTTACTAATTCTTGTAGTTCTGATTTTCACAAAGATGGAATGTCTAAGCTATTGTCGCGTAAGGAAAAGTGTGCTTATTGTAGTGGTGCTTATTTCGATTAATAAAATAAAGTTATGACCTGTCGAAATTTGCAGTCAAGATCGGCCCTTTCTTAGGCAACGGCCTAATAGAGGCAGTAGAACAGCATAGAAGCGCACCCGCGACGTAAGCACCATTTCGCAGTTCCTGCCTGAGCGTGATATATCAACGAGCACCAAATCTGCGGTGACTGCTCGGATCTTCAGCGAAACTGGGAGCGCTCTACTCGCTTCTGACTTGGATTAATCGGATCGTTCGGTGCCCGCACCAGGGAGGGAATTGTATTAGGCACAACTATCAGTAAGGAAGCGACGGAAGAGCGCACAACCTCATTTTGCCAGATAACCTGGGACATTTACCGCTAAAGAGAGGAGCGTTCACAAACCGAAGGATTCGTTAGCAAACCAGGTTGACACAGTGGCCATATGTGAAAAATGTCAAAATTCTTTCACGGTTTGGTATGGGAAGCGAATCCAATGTCCTACTGTGCGAAGTTTCATTCTAGGCTTTCCCAATCTTTTCCTACTTTCTGCTCTCACTTCCCTCTCTTCCTTTACACACAGGCCTTTGCCCCTACTTCCTCAAACTTCAGACAGTTGGGAAGATGCAGAGGTGCATTCATATCTGCAGTCGCCACCGGTTTAGCATCACTAGATGGCTTACGATTCCGAAGCTGAGCTGCGCCACAGGTGCACACAGGAGCCCTCTCCGAGGGAGCACCTTGCGCTCCTGGTTGATGCCGCTCGATGCGATTACCGCTCATTGCAGGTACCTGAGATGCATGGGAGAGGTCAGCGACGAGCCGACTCGCACTGAAGAGGAGAAAGTAGGCGGATTCGTCCGCAACTACCTGACCTCGGACGGTGTCTTCTTACTTCGGCTTATCCAGGTATCCACTCTAGACCACTACATTACGCCAGTTTAACCGAAAACACACCCCACCGCAATTCAACGGGCACGGCCTCTTTTAAATCTGATGGAGCGCTCCAGTGACACAGCATGCCGTGAAATCTACGTGGCTTCATGTACGTCGCTCTGCCGTTCCTCATAAGTGCGCGTACCTTAAACGGCTTTAAATTACTTACTAGTACGTCCTGTGCCTTGCTTACATTTTTATTATCTTGGGCATGTTTTCTAGGAAGCCCATCCTAATACAATACTTCGCTCGCATCTCTTCTCTTCGTATTAGAGTGGGCCAAAAGTAATGAGACAAATTCAACAAATTTCTTTATCTCTTTATAACTCAATTACAACTCAACGGTGCTGAGGAATGTATTCGCCATGGCAGTCAGTGACCTTGCTGCCATCGATCAGCCAATTTCCTGGTCCCATCCTTCCAGAATTGCTTAGGCCTGGTGGTGATCCACTGCTCATTATGGTTGTCGAGGTCTGCTTGGGTCCCTGTGTCCCTTCCGACCATGAAGCCCTATAGGCTCAAGAAGTAGTGACAGTCGCATGGAGAGATGTCCTGCGAATACGGTGGATGAGGCGTGTGAACGTAGCCCAGCTGAGCAAGCTTATCCGTGGTCACCTTTGCCCGATGGGGTGCGGCGTTGTCGAAGAGGAGGACCTTCTTGAAGCGCTGAGATCGAATAAGTGCAAGTCGCCGGTCTACCAGGCTGTCCAATAATTCTTGTCCGAAAATTTCACCATTTTTAATTTTTTTCAACTTCATTGAAAAACAAGTCTAATCAACAATATAATCACCACAGTTATCCTCAACAGTGGCCCATCGATTGAGCAGGTCGCCGGTGCCCTTCGCCTCGAACTCCTGGGGCTGCGACTCGAAGAAGTCCGCGATGTCGGATTTGAGGTTGTCGTAGTTGGTGAATTTTCCTCCGGCCGAATGGTGCTTCAGCGGGAGGAACAAGTGGTAGTCGGAGGGGGCGAGGTCCGGGGAATACGGCGGATGGGCAACCGTCTCCCAGCCGAGCGTCGCCAACTTCTGCTGGGTCTCCCTCGCCACGTGGGGGCGCGCGTTGTCGAGCAGCAAGTGGACCGAGGCCCGTCGGGGACGCTTTTCTCGGATGGCGGCGGCTGGTTTCTCGAGCTGATCGGTGTAGATGAAGGCGGTGACCGTCCTGCCTTGCGGGAGCAGCTCGAAGTACAGCATGCCCTTGGCGTCCCGCCAGCAGCAGAGCATGATCTTCAGCGGGTGTTCCCTGTCCTCGAGGCTCGTGTCGCCGCTCTCGAAACGATTGAACCAGCGCCTGACTGTGCGTTGGGACACTGCATCCTCCTTGCACGCTCTGCAGATGTTGGCGACCGCGGTGCCCGTGTCATTGCCCAGAAGCCACTTGTAGTACACGAACGTACGAATTCGACCTTGGTCCATTTAACTTGTACTGGTAGCTAGACGCAGCGACTGCGCCTTATATAGCCCTAGCGTGGAACTCTGGAGAACCTTCTAGAAGGTTTTTACACTTGCCTGATATTATAACACTTCTAAGGAAAATTATAGAATTTTGAAAATTTTCGGACAGGAATTATTGGACAGCCTCTTCTTTCTCTTCTATTTCGTTCACCATGGAACGAAGGTCGGTAACCCAGCCCTCATCCAGACTCGCTGCTTGGCAGGGTTAAGGTAGAAGACGTACCTCTCATCTTACGTGACTATTGAGTCCAGGCTGCTCGGGGTTGGGAATTGGGCGAGATTTGCGCAACACAAGTCGACTCGTCAGACTGGGGTTTCGGCGTGAGACGGACTGAGGTTTTGGCATGCTTCTGAAAAGGGCGAAAGTGGTCATTTCTCAGGTGGCCTTCAGCAAGTAGCAAACAAACATACAAATACGAGAAGCGCGAAATCGGTGTCCATTCACGACATATATGGACACGGCATGGAGAGTCGCATTACTCCCCTCCCCCCCCCCCCCCCTAATATATGAACAGACTAACTTTGCACTCACTACCTGGTCGGAACGTAGCAACTGACAACAGCAGCAGTGGGTAACCAGGAGTATTGGAGTATGGGAGTATGGGGGGCCGCCAGTCCCTATCTTCAGCTGCTACAAATCCCCAGTACTGGATGACTTCGAAGTGTTAACGGCTTTAAATCCGTTTTCGGTGCCTGATAGCCTAAACCCCACATGCGTTAGAAAAATATTTGCCTCTTCTTCTCCTAAAAATCATACACGATACCGAAACACTTACATTGGTGTGAGTCCAAATCCATCCGAATATTAATGGTGACAGGCAAATGGACTTCAAACATTACAATAATAGGTAAAAGTGCTTGCAGACAACGATTTGTAATTGTAGTAATCCCACCATATATAATTACATAACAAATAAACTAAATGACGTTGAACATAACTCATCGTCCTAGTCAGGTTTCTTTAGTGCCTTCAACGCTGAAGCCACAGACGCCAAGGATGTTTCCATCAAGTAGAATGGAAAGCGAACGTTCGACAAATTTTCTATTAAAAACTTCAAACCTGGTAGAGGTCTTTGTAAATTTCGCGTACCTTTAAAGGTCTTGCATTTCCCGTCAACAAGAAACTATAAGTCAGATAACGTCGATCCAATCCAGTTTTTTGTTTCGAAATTTTCAAAGGGATAGTTCAGAGGCTGGACCAAGGTATTGACACTGCTGACTAAAGGCCCCCACAGAGTTCTGCGGCAACGCCGCTCGCCGCTGTGGCTAAGGATAGGGCAGGAACGCCGCCGGCGGCGAGCTCTGCGTCTCTGCTCTATGGTTAAGCATAGAGCCGCGGCGCTGCCGCAGAACTCTGTGGAGGCCTTAAGAGGTCTCTGCCGATTCGTTACTATGAGTCAGGCTAAATCTTCCGTATTTCCTGATGACTTCCTTGTCAGTCGTTTACCCAACGCTCCTCTTCTGTTTTCACGTTTGCTTGCCGATTATTTGCTGAAAGGACAAGCATCTCATTGCAAAAAATGCTTCCTTGAGTAGTAAGTGAGTTAACCTCGCCAGTGCCCCCGTATGGAGAACATACGTGAAAGAGCGCTGGAGTTCGAAATTGTTAGGTTTTAAGCGAAGCGTTGTCAGTTTTCGTAACATTTTCAAAAAATCATAATTTCAATAACAATTCTTTTTTCTCTCACAATAAAATTGATTCAGTTTAACGCATCTCCACGACATGTTGGAAACGAGCGTGAAGCATTAAGAGTTACGGTAGGGCGAACAAAGCATGCACTTGCTTTTCTGCTCATATGGGCTTTGAGATGCATTACTTTCACTCACGCAGAAGGTAGTCATATAGCACTGGCAATACTGGAGGACTGTTGCGAAAGTTGCAGAAGTTATGAGAGTCTAGTGGAGTTCCGTGACAATGTGAGTGGCGCACAGATACTCTATGAGGACCTTCACTAATAGGCCAGTGGTACAAACCGAACGGTTAACGGTTTAACAGCCATTTCCGTCATAATTCCGACTAGCGCATTAGCGGAATTTTTCATCATTACTAGGGTTGTCATTTTCCCTTCCATTCCCTTACTGAAGAATGCTTTTGCTCTCCGCCTGGACAAGTTTTCAAGTGCCAACGTTTCAGCTATGGCCTTTTATTATTATTTTGTTGAAGAGGACATAAACTACGTTTCTGTCAGTCTGTTGATCACTTCTTGTTGTGAGTGAATTGTACAGCTTCTCTGCAGTGGGTAATGCTACCTTTTTGAACACTGTCCATTGACCTGTTAAATAGAAGTGCAAGGTGTTTCCGTAGCAGGCTAATCAAGCTGCTGTTTCACTCGTTAAATTCTTTGGGAAAGGCGAACATCCTCCACACCAAACAGCGTTGAACCACCAGGCGCCCCTTTTCTTGACTTGCGCCACATAACTTGTTGTGATGGCCGTTTCAGTTGTAACTACCGCTATAGGCTAGGACCCCTTGGGGTAATTGCAGCTGCAAGAGAGGTGCGAACTTCGATTTCCAACGCTTTTTAGAAACCTGAGCAGAAAATAGCATTTCAAGCATTTTGGGCCAGCCTTTATAAAGCGTTTTACTGATTTTTCATCCACAATAATCGTGCGGAACTAATTGTGTTTTTCAACGAAATTTAAGAACTCATCAGAAACTTGAACAAAAATTTCTTTTAAAACTCGTTAGAAATGTTGGCGCCCGTAGTTTCAACGCGCACCCCTTTTACAGACCAACGGAGGCGACATTCTCGCCGGCGAGATCATCGCCTCCATGTTCCGCCAGTACAATGACCGTCGCAAGGCGCCGATGTCTGACGACTCGTTCGGAGATTCGCCCGACACAACCGCGACGCTGCCGCGGTAGATCAGAATACAAGGGGCACGCCCGTTTTGCTAGGTGAACGTCCAGTTCCGTGGCTAGTAACAACTCGTCCGACGAGTTTCGACCGTCTCGTGATCGTGTTTCTATGAGGTGCATCTATTTCATTTTGTGCGTTGTTCGGTTGGATTACCACTTCACCACATTCCTGTGCTTCTTACGAAAGCTCTTGTGTTTTTGATATGATTGTGATATATCTTCGCTGAAGATTCAAGTTGTCTGAGGGATACCACCTAATAAAACCGATTTTTGACTTCGAAGACGATTTACTACGCATTATTCACATCGAATAAGATCTGTCCTAGCCCTTCCAAGGAACAACAGTTACTCGCGTAGGTTTGACTATAAGCATAGTCGTGGGCATAATCGCCTGCTATGATTTCCAGAGAAACAACAGGATACCAGAGTGTCTAAACAGCTAAGGTTAGCGACGAATACAGTCTTTAGGACTTGTCGGCTAAGTATAATAAACATGAGGTAAATCAACGAGAAGCACAAAACCGACGAAGCTCAAAGAATGACAGACCGGTTGAAGGAGAAGGCGTACATCTACATATGTTCTTATGTCAATTGCAGCTGAACTAGCTGAACTAACTAATACACATGCTGAATACACCTATGTAGTAGCCATGGGAGGTGCATTCTCATGAGCTAAACTAGACGTAAGAAATCTACTGGAGCATTTTGCAGCAACCTTTTTCTCCTATGTGTTGAAAAAAAACTTATTTTGACATCGGTCATGTCAAGATGGTTCTACCCAGACCTTTAAATGGCTCGCTACAAGGGCAACTTAGTTTTTGGGCATCTGCAACTTGCGTCATTGCAGTAGCTATGTTGGACCATGCCTGACTTCTGCGACCCGAATGTATCACGATGCAATTTTATCAGTTTCGAGAGGGTGTTCCCCGCTTCATTCACTTCAGTGAAATCACTGCTGGAGGAGTCCTCATTCTGGCTCTCCATTAGGTGATGAATGCGCTGGGAAGTATTAAATGTCCCTCACTTCGGACTGATTTCTTTATAAGAGTCAAGCACTAGTCTTCCACAGTTGGAACGATTCGATCCGCCCACATTTTTGCCGAAGTACCGCTTAAACTCTCCGGAGCATCTGTCGTTTAAAGCCGTGGCTGCGTCCATAACCTGCTTCATTCCAACTGCGATAAAGTGGTTCGTGAAGTTAGGTGGCCGGCAACTCATCGTCAGTAACTGACTGTCTTAATAAGATGCCTAGACTCGCAGCAAACAGCCAAGGTTAGCGACGAGTTGTTCGTCATGATGTTGGGGGTTTTCCCACGGTACCCGGGTGCTCGTTGCGCGACCGCAATACAGTCCGTCCTATTCCAGTTGATACACGGCGGTGTTGAATAAGCCACCATCACTCCTCCCGAATTTTCCTTTCTCTTCGCGTTTTCTTCTGATTTTCGGCGCGTTTCTTCAAGTCTCTCGGGTTAGTGGACCCGAAAGCATAATGAACGTGAAAGAGATCAGCGAAGACCGCAGAACGTCGATGAAATTCGAGCATTGGCAGAACGGGTGGAGGGGAAGGCGTTTATCTATTCCCTTGCCAGGATTACAGTCAATTTACACATATGAGATGTATTTGGCAACCAACAGATAAATTTTGACAAGCCAAGCAAAAAGACGCAAGGAATCTACTTGGGCGCTTCGCAGCGCGCTCCTTTCACCCACGGTGACCTTGCTTTGAAAAAATGTAATTTTGAGAGCTTGCTGCTATTTGCACGGGTCTTGTGAAGTATGGCTAGCTATAAGGGCCAATTAAGGCGTCGGCGCACTTTCGCGACAACACGACACGCGGCAAGCAGCAGAACTGCCTCGCAGTAGTGGAAGGACGACGTGGCGCGGCGCTCATCCCCGCTCCACGTCCTCGGCAATGCGGCTTCGTTACCATTATCACTACCAGCTTCAATTCTAGGTTCCAGCCACGACCAGCTAGAGCCCAGACAGAAGGCGGCAAGCAATGCGGCTGCAGTGGCACTAATGCCTTGAATCATTATCGCCGCTACTCTTAAGCCCTCCGCACACTTTTGCGGCAACGCGGCTGCCCTATCTTTAAGCATGGGGCAGAGACGCAGAGTCGCCGCGCGAGGCAAAACTAGCCTCGCGCGGCCTGCCGCTGATATGCCGCCTACGCGGCAGACGCGGCAGACGCGGTGGCAGCGGCAGTTATCCTTCAAGGCATTGTTGCCGCATTGCCACGTTGGTGATTGAGCGAGCGGGAGGAGTGCCGCGCGAACTCTAGCATGCGGCAGTGGAAGCCGCGCACGCGGCTGCCGCAAAAGTGTGCGGAGGGCTTTACGGCGCCACGTCCGCGGCCCAGGCAGCGTCCTCTTCGTCTCTGCCCTATGCCTAAGGCCCCTGTTATACTCCCGCGGGAGCTTCCGCGGATGGGCGGAAATCGCGTCGGGACCCCGCGCCGGGCCACTCGTCGCGGCCCGCCACGCCCGACTCCGCCGTGCACCATTGGTCCGCGGACGTTCCGCGGATGCTCCCGCGGGAGTATAACAGAGGCCTAAGGACAGGGCTGCCGCGTTGTCGCAAAAATGTGCGGAGCATTTGGAGCCTGCTTCATCATAGTGCCTAAATTGGCCAGTTTGTGACTGCGGGGATCAGATTCCACAACCTGAGTGATTTCTCATTGTGTCGAAGTGGTGGCGGCAACTGGATTTAAAGAACCATCCTGCTGATTGTGCTTCTTTTCATGACTTCAATTTAAGCAATCATCCTATATTTCTATGAGACACGGTCGTGTCGTAGTGGTTTGAACCACAGGAATCGTGTAAGCAGTGCGAAGCAGTATATTCTTGGACCACCTCCGCAATACGATGCTTAGTATGTAATCTTCTAGAACAGCATGCGTTTCCATTAGTTCCTCAATGCTTGCAAAGCCAAGATGTGCTTAGTAAGACTAGGGATTACCATTCCGAAGAACACAACACATTTGCTATGTTCTTAAAACAATGAATGGCTGCAGCAACGAAGCGCAAACTGGTTTAACACCATGGCATCCCTTCAGAAGTAAAATAATGTCTTCGTTCCTGTAGGAAAAACCATGCTCAGGAATTCAAATAGAGAAAAGGAAACTGTTTCAATGATTATTTTACTCGCTGCCACAGAAGCTGCGGCTGCACTGTTTTGAGAAATTTTCATGCGTAAACAACGGAACTAACCAGGGAACGCCGTCAGCTTCCTTTGGAACTTCGGATTGAGACCTATATGTCATGAAAGAGCTCGAGACGCTGATCACAGATATGTAGACCAAAATTGCTAAATGGATCTCCTATGCGAGTTGTGGCCGGCGAAACCCGCGATGTTGCGTAATCAGATGTGCAATTGGCAGCGCCGACAGCAGCGGCAGCGGCACAGTGGTATAGTCTTCGCTTCACGAGATTGGGGTCATGGGTTCGGTTCCCGCCGGTAACGTTGTTTTTGCATTTTGTGACCCATTTTCAACGAGGACCTATAGTCTCATTTTTAGCACACTTTGGAGCAAACGGTTGATGGCGACTTGGATTTACGTCTATTAGGATATTCGAAGTTGGAAGCATGTTTCACGTAACATGTTTTATTCATGACGTGAAGGAAGTCAAAGATTTAATCAAAACAAAAATCAAGAGTAAAAAAAACAAAAAATCAACAAAACTTGATCAACATAATTAAACATATTAAAAATGAATTGCGTTTTTATGAATCAACCTAATATGTTATGTGAAACATGTTTCCAACTTCGAATATCCTAATACACGTAAATGCAAGCCGCCGTCAGCTGTTTCCTCTGAAATGTGCTAAAAATGAGATTATAGGTCCTCCTCGAAGTTAGGTCACAAAATGCAAAAACAACGTTACCGATGGGAACCGAACTCATGACCCCAACCCTGTGAAGCGAACATTCTACCACTGTGTCGTTGGCGCCGCTGTCAACGCTGCTAATTGCATATCTGATTACGCAACATCGCGGCTTTCGCCGGCCACAACTCGCTTAGGAGATCCATTTAGCAAATTTGATCTACATATCTGTGATCAGCGTCTCGTCTTTCACGTGATATAGGTCCCACTCCGAAGTTCCATGGGAAGCTGGCGGCATTACCTGGTAAGTGTCGTTGATCGAAGGAAATTTTTTATAAAACCATCTCGTGCTGTGTCAGTTGTTTTATATCTATTTCGGATTCAGAATACGAATCCTAGGCGTCGCCCAATGAGCGACGGGATTTAGATGATGTATCATAGACGTCGTCCAACATGCGTTGTGATTGAGAAGGCATGTCACGGGCTTCGTATAAACAGCGTGCATATCCAGAAGACGTCGTGGAGCGTGCATCTGCGTTTCGAATTCGTCTTCGTCTTGTTGTCCAACCTGTGTCTTGATTGGGGACTTGTGCTACGAGCCTAGTAGAACGTTGCCCGAATTCAGAAGACGTGTCTCATGCGTCGTTAAACGTGGAGGAAGGCGGGCAAGAAACTTGGGATTAGGAAGACGTCTAAACGTCGTTGGACATGCGTACAGATTAGGAGCACGTGTCACTGACGAGCAACATGCATCGCAATTCAAAAGACGTGTGACAAACATTGTAAAGCATACGTGCGGATTCGAAAGATGTACAAGAGACGTCAGTTAACGAGCGCCGGGATTGAGAAGTTTTACGGACGTTATCCTCTTCCATATAACACGCAGGAACGCATCTGTGTGTATGCATACATGTACGTCCGTCTGTGGAGGATGGACAGACTTAGTAGGAGCCATCACGAAGATCCTACCATATCCTATCACATACCCTGGGGATAATATGACAATCAAGTGCCAATTAAGTGCTTAAGAACCGTTACTAAGTAATTCCTCTGAACGTCAAAAGAATAGGACGTCCACCAACACGTTAGTCGGACTATTTCGTAAACACGTTGACGACAAGAGCGATTTTCGCGTGTCTGTCCCGTGGGACGAAGCGCACCACGCAAGTATGATACGAGATCCTGTAACCGAAACTTCTTCTAAAGGACAAATTGGGATGATGAACACGGCGGTGGTGTCCGTTTGGACGGTTATGCAAACTTATCTCTCAAATCGATAACACTGGTGGTCGTGGTACGCCGCCTTTCTACCCACTGCGCCACCATCGCTCGCTCGTTATCGCTGCTTCCAGCTAACTTGAGCCCGCCCTCCGCCTGCAGGCATAGGGCTAACGCCCCCAATGGCCCAACTTCCGTCGTCCCTAACTCTGCGCAGAGTTGTACTGGGATCAAGATATTTGCGTTTTATTGTTTCCCAGAGAGAGGCGATTCTGCCCATATACAAAATTTAGGCCGTTCCGGCCTACCATTGAGATAGACCCCTGATAAGGAGTCGTTTAGTGTGTGCGCGACGCGCGACGCGATGCCACGTGTAGTGGCCGAATTGATGAACCGCGTCGCTCGATCAATTTGGCCACTACACATGCATCGAGTCGCGCCCCGCGCGCACATTAAACGAACTCTAACGAGGGAGGTCAATGAGCGTCCCGTGGCAATTTTAAAAGTAACCTTTTGAAAGTTGTGGGGGATGTAAGAAAAGCACCGTAGTGGTTTTCAAATTTCCTGCGGACATCTGGGCAGGTCAAAAATTGCAATAGACTGTATCACTTCAGTGCGAGCCGAGAAAGCAAAACCGACATCTGGAACTTCATGTCGTGGTTAGAATCTATCATGCAAAAGGTTTGAGGCTGGAACAATAGCGGAATGACAGCGATTTTACAATTTGCTTATCAACCGTACGGTAACCGACGTGGAACATTGAGGTGCGCCGCTCACGAAAATAGTCGCAGCGACAGGATGGCCGAGTGGATACGAGGGCGGGCTTGCAGGAAAGGGGTCAGGGGTTCTGAACCGAAGGGTGTTTTCCTGCATTGCTGGGCTTGCTCGATCCGATTTTGTCGATGTAAAATGTATTTTGACCACGGTATTGTACCATACTGACATTCTTACCTTATTTTAACCTATATGTTACGATATAAAAACAAAAAAATAAAGCGACAGCATTCATAATACATAGTTCGACTGGCCATTGAAGAGAGCAGGCGGGTTTTCTTTGCTTAAAAAATAGATAATATTCTTTGCCTTGAGCGTCTTCGGTAAGCATTGACTGTGGGATTGTCAGCACGACTGTACTTCAGGAGTCCAAATATCGGGGAGAAAATGAAAAAAATGAATAAAAAAGATTCGTTTTCATATTTATTTATTGTTTTAATTTTATTTTTATTTATTATATTTTATTATTGTTTATAATTTATATTTTCATTCTAATATATATATATATATATATATATATATACAAAAAAAATGATAATTTTCTTTGTCTTGCTTACAAAAATGATAATTTTCTTTGTCTTGAGCGCATTCGGTAGGCACTGAAGGTGGGATTGTCAGCCCGACTGTACTTCACGACTCCACAATTCGGGGAGGACATGAAAAAAATGGATAAGAAAGGATGTGTTTTTATATTTATTGATTCATTCATCTGCTACTTGGGTTCTACCTTGCCGTGGTGTTCCAGCTCATAGCGGAAACCCGGATATCCGCAAGGATAAGGCCTGCCAAGCCCCTGACCAGATTCCGTGACTAAAGAACCCAAAGTGCCCAAGCTCATGGTGAGTAGGCGCTCTCCTTGAGCAACAGGAACGCCCCAGCAAGGCTATCCTGTGGGACGAATTATGCTACAACAACTTCGTTCTCCTGCCTTAGTCCCCTGCAGGCTTTCGCTGCCCAGTATGGCAGCGCTGGAACAACAAACAGCCAAAGGCGAAGAAATCTCAGGGCCGTAGGCTACCATCGAAACGGACAAGAGCGAGCCATTTGATTGTTTGCGCATACAACTGTCGTAGCATCAACACGGCCGCTCAGTTATCGGCCCTAATCGAGGAGACAAAACGGATTTCGTATCATGTAATTGGACTGAGCGAAACGGAACGTAAGGATCCTCTACCATGCATGTGGAACGATGGAACTGCTGTATTCCTCGGAGCGCGTAGAGCAGAAACAACACCAGGAGGAGTCGGCTTCATTGTGGCACCCGATTTTGCGAAGAACGTAACTAGTGTCACTTTCTATGGCCATCGACTCGGCGTACTCACTGCAACTCTGGCGAGGAACATCGATGTCTCCGTAATTCAAGTATACGCCCGACGGCCAACAGCAACGAGGAACTCCATGACGATTCCTGTGAAGTGCTAGGAGATCTGGTTAGAGCTCAGAAAAGCAGCTATGTAGTCGTAGCTGGAGACTTCAACGCAAGTATCGGACCTCGGAGAGCTGGTGAGCGTTTTATAGAGCCTAATACTGCGGAGACCCACGAATCTGGTGAGAAGCTGGCAAACTTTTGCGAAGTACATCATCTGTATCACGGCAACAGCCAGTTCTTTGAGTCGCCATTGATGAGATGGACACACTCATCTCCGAACGGAGACCATCTCCACGAGCTGGACACCATCTTGTGCAGCAGAAGGGTCCTGACAGATGTCGGAGTCGTCCATCCTTCAATGCGGGTAGCGCTCGCCGTCTATTGTAAGCTCGACTTCACGCGGATCGGTCTCATATACGCCCTTCACGGAAACGATCGAGGATTCCCAAGGCAACGGTTTTGAACACAGAGACGATTCACGCAATGGTGAAAAGTGAAACCTAGAAATGTCGGGCGGCATCGATGAAGACTATATTCGGCTGATAAACGCAGTAACGACGATTGCCCACCGGTGCTGTATTGCGGCTCCAAATCACAGCTCTCTCCGAATCTCCGATATCGCGCGACGTCTCCTTGTACAGCGAAGACTGATGGACCGTCAGCGAAATCACATATTGTACACTATGTTGTGCAGGCTGCGCAGACAAAAGCTTACGGAGGATCACAGGAGTTTCTCACGTCAGCGAATATTGGACACAGCAGCCAAAAAACGGAGTCTGAAGAAAACAAAATGTGAAAGATCACGTTTTGTTTTCTTCATCATGCAGAATATCGTCATGTGATTCCCTGCTTAAAGGCTCCTGACGGAACGCGATCTTCATCTAGGCCAGAAATGGAATCTATAATGGTGGACTTTTACCTTTGTCCTTGTGAGAGATCGCGACCAGGGTCTTGTCACAGACGCGAAGATCGTGCCGTATGAGACGGTCGCCCCAGAGCACCGACCGCTGATCTGCACTCTAAAGATTCCTCAAAATTGTTGGTTCCCTGAGCTTCATAATTGGTGTTCCAATTTCAATGTTTCTTCACGAAGCTCGATGGTCAATCTTTATTGACGACGTTTCGGGCCATAAGCCCTTCTTCAGGTCTATAACGAACTATTCGCAGTTTCTATACAACACACGTCTAAGGCCGGCAGCAGAGTCTTGCGGGTGCCGCGGACCCGCCATGACAACGGCGGGTGGTGCGGCGCCGCAAGGGCTGCTGTACGCAACACTGCGTACTTCTGCCGGCAGTTACGACCTCTAAGAATGTCAGAGATGAAGTAAGCAGAACGCTTTTTCTTTTTTGAAGAAGCGTTTTCTATGTCAAGTTAGGAGTTCTTGAATCTAAGCCCCGAAATCTAATAGAACACTTCTTATAACTCAACAGTTCTGTGCCATTTTGCCCTTGCTCTCATTTTTGTCGATCTACCTCCGCTAAAATTTCCTCGTTTGACAAGCAGCTCGAAGATAATGCGGTAGCCCTTGTGATGACAGCATTCCCTCCGATGCCTTGCTAAGTTCGATAGGTCCGTCCGATGCAGTTATACCTCGTACTAAAAAGAACGGTCTGCTTTCTTGTTGCATTTCTGTGCAAGGGTTTTCCTTTAACCTCAGACGACTAACTTGTGACTGGAAGGTCACGGAGATTTTCCAAGCAATTAAGGTTACCTAATATCGTGCTAAGCTTTTTTGCGTTACGTTCTGAGTGCAGTATTCCATACGCCTCCATTTGTCGACACTAGCGGTGATTATATTGTTAGTTGTCAAGCTTCTCTATGGACAGAGATTATGCACCAACTTGCTATATCCCTAGCATGTAGATTCGTTTTAGAAAATGTTTAGAATAGATGAACCATAATGGACACCCTCCTACCACGCCCTCCGGCGGGTCTCACCCGCAGCTCCTGGCGCTGCGGGTGAGAGCCGCCCGAACTGCGGCAGCCCTCGGGGACCTTTGCCTGCGGCGGCCCCGCGACAACTCGTCCGCGCCGCGGCTTCCACCACAGTGGCAGCGTGGGTCCCACTGCGGCGGAGCGATATGGACGAGTTTTCGGGGTGCTGCCGCGAGACTCTGTAGAGGCCCTAAAACGCAACGGTCTAACCTGGGATCAACAAAGTGGGGGGGGGGTGGTTGAGGACAAAATGAAGGGCTAAGGACGTGCACTTGCTATATATAGGACGGCGGGGTGTGGCCGGTCACTCTTGCGTCGCAATCATCGTCAGCGGTCACTCCTTTGGCCCTACAGAGTGATAAGGCTCATAGCCATCTTCATCTCCTCCCTCTTGTTGATCGGCGGTCTCCATCGTTGTATTTCCAGCGCTTCCTTAATCTTCCTCTCCACCGTATCCGACACGTTCTTGTGGAGAATTGACACCCTTAACTGCGGCTGTGGGTCCTGTGTGTGCCTGAGGGTGCGGTGTTTCGAGAATGGGTTGTCTGGGTAGCTTTGAGGGCTACGCAGAGCTCTGAGATGTTCCTCCATTCTCTTTCGAAGTGGTCTTGCCGTTTCGCCTATGTAAAATTCGTCACATGACAAACAAACCACTTTGTACACCACACCTCTCATCTGGCATATTTTGTTCTCTCCTTCGCAGACAATGCAGTTCATCCTGTCACACAGATTTTCGT
>OX377206.1:68212479-68248038 GCA_947396885.1 Heligmosomoides polygyrus polygyrus | reverse complement strand
TTTATATCGTAACGTCCAGGTTAAAATAAGGTTACAATTGCGGTATGGTACAGTATTGTGGTCAAAATACACTTTACATCGACACAAAACCGCATCGAGCAAGCCCAGCAATGCAGTCCGGATCCAAACCCCTGACCCCTTTCCTGCAAGTCCGCCCTCGTATCCACTCGGACACCCAGTCCCTGCGGCTATGTTCGTGAGCACCTCAATGTTCTGCTTCGGTTACTGTACGGCTAACAAGCAAATCGTGAAATCGCTGTAATTCCGCTATTGTTGCAGCCCCACACCTATTGCAGGTTGGATTCTAACAAAGGTACGGCAGTTCAGACGTCAGTTTCACTTTATAGAGGACCGCACTGAAGTGATACGGTTTTTTGCAATCTTTGATATACCCAAGTGCCCGCATGAAATTTGAAAACTACTACGGCGCTTCTCTTACAGTCCCTACAACCCTCAATAGGTCACCCTTAAATTGCCGCGGGACACTCATTGACCCCCCTTGTAAGCCCTCGTTTATACTTTCATCGCAGGGCGACGCGATTCCAACGGCGCGATGGGCCTAATCGCGTCGCATGACGATGAGCACTCCGAACAGCCGGCGACGCGATCCGCGATTACGCACCATTGCGTACTTGCACACACGCAACTGTGCGCACATTTTCGGGTCCTGACTGCTACACCGCCTCCTGAAGCATAGAGTGGATTACGGAAAGACAGTCTAGAACCTAAACGACTACAATCAAGGCTGGTGCCATGTCACACCTCTGAATCCTCTAGAAGAACATCATACTCCTCCTTGCTGGTACTGCTAAAGCTATGACGAGTAAGTCGAAGCGCCATCTAAACTTGGCTGCGTACCCAAAGAACACACATTACGAGGCTCATCTCGATCCATGGTTTGGAAACTGGATGCTGTCGACCCGAAACGACACAAGAATTTGGAGTATATCTAAACACGAAAGCATGCTCGATCAGAAAAAATAAATAAAAAAAAAGAAACAGAGACCTAGGAATATTGGCAAAAAAGCATAGGAGGTTTTGCATAGGTATTGTAGAAAAGGATGTGGTAAGTAAAGTTATGGAGAAAGAATAACACCAGAGGATTTCTCAGCTACATGAGCTTATTGAAGAGTGGACCAGTGTCTGGAAGGTACGTCGCGTCACAGACTCTGAAATGAGATAGCACTAGTGAAATGAGATAGCCCTTAACCCATGACTCCTGACTCCTCCCAGATTTCACCGTCTTCCAACCCATGACTCCCAGATGTCATCTTCCAATGTCGAAACAACACATCGTTAGTCAGCAAACAGTAAACAGTCTGCAATATAAGCCAGTATAAGGAAGAAAAAACAACAACGCAAGAGCAAGTGCGTCTCCGCACCGCGAAAATCAGCTGATCGGAGCCATATTGCGCCCCAGTCCACCACTAGCGCGCCCCAAACCACGGGGATCCGTCGCATCGCACCCATTTCGAGCGCGACGCTGGGCGACGCGATTGGTCGCGGGTTCACGCGATTGCCATCGCGTCGCGCGGCGATGAAGTATAATCGAGGCCTAAGGGGTTATTGGAGGTGCTAATCACGAATACCACACTCTCTTTTCTTTTCTTTTCTTATCAGCCAGCTACGATAGGTAGCGGTAAGTAAGCTATTTGGGCTACGCGAAATACGTGATGTGGTTGAGAGACGATATGACGGGGACAGGGTCACCGATCTAGCCAGAACTTCGTCCACGAGATTATTTTTTGATGTTGTGATGTGCGAATTTTAGAATTTCAACAAACTAGCTAGGGTATGTTACGTTGGATATGGGTAACACTCACCATCTCATTCCCAGCGTAACATAACTGATCATAGCCTGCTTGCCCAATAGATGCAGAGAAAGAAGGGAAATTCAGAAAGAGAAAGGGAAAAGAGAAAAGCTGCTAAAGCACTAAAGAAACGAAATTGTTAGAGATGTGGAATCTAATAAAATTCCGAGAAGAAAACGTGAGATTTGTGACCAGCTTTTCAAATAACCTTCCACACGGACTTTCTGCAAATCGAAGGTCTCGACACGAAAACTGCAGTTATGGATTTGGTAGAAAACCGACCGATCAATCGATACGACGGACATCAGACGAAATTTGGATGAACCTGATGCCGTCCTTGTCAACTAAATAGACTGCCGCGCACCATTGAGCGGCGTCGTCGTCAACGTGTTAAAGCTTTGAGCGAGGAGGATCCATTGAAGTAAGGCACTCTGGCACGCGATAGGTGAACCTCTTCGTAGATTTTGTATTCCATTTAGTAAGCATTTGTCGCAATTCCTCTATGTTTTGCGTAGTTCTTTGGCTCTACTAGTTGATGTGTCTGTAAAAGGCATTGACATTTATTTATTCCAGACATTCGTCAAAAGATGCGCTCAGATGAAAAGCACAACCACTGGCGAACTCTTGAACCTCTTGTAAAATGAGTATACGGTTACTAGGAATAAAAGCTCCTCTTTTGGCCTACCACTCCCCCCCCTTCATGCACATTGAACCACTGACATATTGGAGTTGTCAGAAGTCATTAGCCGTAGTCAGCCTACCCTACCAATATCCGCACCAGTTGGCCATGGTGCCCCTTATGAAACATGTCGTTGCTTCAAGACAGGTATGCCAACCTTCTACGTGGCACCAACAAGATAGATAAAGCTAGCTGAAGGGGTTCAAGCCTGCAGACATCTTGAAAGCTTAGTTAACAAAGAAGAAAAAACTGCTTTCTCTACCAGGTTCTAGAAAGAACCATGAAGTGGAGGACGAATTCCACAGGAACCAATAGAAAGGGAAGGAACAAACAAGAAATACCAATAGATAAAACGCTAGAAAATAAAATATGATAAAAAGTAGGAGAAAAACATTAATGCAGGAAGCACAACAAGCAAGGTCCGAGATATGCCACAGTTTGGTGGTTCACCAGCGGATGCTTCTGTAGTAAATTGTAATAAGTGACTTATTATTTTATAACTATCAGAGCACAACCCAAATATCACATCACATCAGGTTATATAGACAATGTGCAGAGGCAGAGCTACAATATCTGCTGCTATCTCCTACTGAGTGATACTTATCTTAGAGAGTTCACCTAAGTATGCTAAGCCTTATTATTCATTCCTATTTGCTCTATATTATACTATTATACAATCATAGATGTAGACCCTAGTTGGGTATTCACAACACTGGGGCGAGGGACAAGTAGCGGTAGCGGTAGGCATATAACACTACAGTTTCGAGGAAAAACGAGAAAGTGGCAATTATGTTAGAGCAGAAAAATGACACACAGTCCAGGGGAACAAATCTGTAAATTCGGCAGAAATTTTAGAGAATATACTTTGTTCCAAAGTTCTCGTGTGAAGACGAGGTGCAGCATTTGAATTTTGTAGTTTTCTTTTCAGCACGTCGTTTCATTGACGGATTTCTTATTCCTTCTGGGGTCATCCATCTCAGTTCTTGTTGGCGCTCGGTGATGTCGCCACTTTTGTATCATCACTTCGGCGACACTGCTTCGGTCGAACAGGTTTAGTGATTGCTGAGTTCTCGCATATTGGTCGTCAAAACCCTCGCCGATGTGCTTCAAGCTCGTGGGCGTTGAATCGCATGTAAATTGTGTGCATTCCCAATCCCATTATGCAGTCTTGAACTGGGAACACTGTCAAGCTTACATGGGATGCTTCGCCTCCGTTCATCGTAGAGTTTAATGCTATCTACCCTTCGAAGTTTCGGGTTGGGATGTTGCTCGGAGCCCATGTAGTTGCCTTTTGAAGATTTGCTTGCATCAGAAGTAACAAATGCACTGCATTGAGTTCTTTGCCTTTTAATAGTAGATGTACCTACGCCACTGACACCAGATATGGTGCAGCCAAAAGTGGTAGGCGTGAGTATCAAACCAGATGGCAGCGCCATTGTGGGAATCTCGTGAACAATGATTCGATTTATGAGATCTTGTCCAATTATTACATCTCGAGAGATCGTTTTGGAAAGATTTTCTGAGCGGTGGAAAGTTTCCTCTTCTCGGTGAAATCTTTATCAGCTGGGGACAGCCTTGCGGTACTCGGTGGGGCGGTCGGCTTCTCCTTTGTGAAGATTGGCATTCGCTTTAGCTTCATGCCGGTGAGAACGTTCTTCAGAGTTATGTTGATTTCCGTGGATTCGAGGTTTCCTGGAGCTCTCCGATTCCTGTAGTTGTGAAAGATGTTGAGCTTTTACTTGGAAGCTTCAGTTCTTCTTGAAGTTTCTCTTTATAAAAGTTCTTTGGGCGCCAGAGTCAATCAGGATAGTTACCGGCTGATAATCTACCTCTGACTCGTTGAATATCAATGCGGTGGCCACTTGTAGCACAAAATGACTAATTGTCGGTTGTTTTGAACCGACGGAGCCTCTATACGAAGATAAGGAATGAGGTGCTTGACAATGATTGATATTTCGAAGTGGTTCTCCATTTCTATTTGGATGCCGCATGTACGGTTGTTCTTCGATGACAACCCAACACATACTGCGCCCTGATAGGCTACTGTTGGTAATAGATTTTGCGTGTGGATTTTCTGTCTGAGTCCACTTGTGGTTGACGTGCAAAGAGAAGAATGGTGATCCTCTCGCCATCGCGGGCAAGGACAAAGTGTACTGCAGGTTTTCGAACCGTGTCCTTCCCTGAAGCATTTCCAACAAAGCTTTCGTTGCCTGGCTTCAGTTCTACGTTCCTCAGGAGTTGAGAACGTAGTGCAGTACTGTGGTGGATGGGTTTCACCACAAAGGCATAGAAGCAATCTCCTCCGAGACGAGCGCCGCTCGATTTGCCGTGGCTCGTTTTGTCTTGAGAACAGGTCTCTCCAGTTTCGTGAGAATAAGTTCCGAATAAGGTGGCCGTTGTGAGCTCAGTCGTTTCCTGTAGAGTGACGATCTCATCAATAGCCTCGTTTATGTCGTTGACTTCACGTGGCATTCCAATTTTACTCTCCTTCCTTATCACGTTGCTGCAGATATATTCTGTGAATTTCAAAAGAATTAAGCGGCGCCATACTCGGTCCGCATTATGTGATACACCGGTCTGCTCCAGGTGAATGATCCGTGACGCGTTGGCGATCTCGATCATAAGAATACCAGACGTTCAACGGCCTGCCGGCCGCCAAGCGTCTGGTTGAGGCTTCGCCTCAAACCCGGAGAATGGAACACCGCGAACGTCTTCTTCTCCTCTTTAGGCCTTCTCTCATTCATTAAAAAACTGGCTTTGCTATATAGAATGGTACAGCGGAATAGGGCAAAACAGGTCCATCACCTTCCCTGGACCCCCCTTAACAGGTCCCTTATCACTGGTTCCCCTTTATTGTCAGCCCTTTTCCGGTTCACCCTTCACTGGCTCCCCTCCCCCTTCGTCGGTCCCTACTACTGCTCCCACCTTCACTGGACCTCCCTTTACTGGTCGTCCCCTCTTCGCTGGTCCAATCGCACACCGATTCCCACTACTGGTCCCACCCTCAGTGGTCCCCCTTTTATTCATCAACCCTTTTCCGGTCCCTCCTTCACTGGACCCCCTCCCCCCCCCCCCATTCACCCGTCCCCATTACTGGTATCTTCCTCACCGGTCCCCCTTCACCTGGTTCCCTCTTTCACTGATCAACCTTCTATCGGTCCCCACTTCACTGGACCTCTCCCCCTCCTTCACCGGTCCACCCTTCACTGGACCACTACCCCCCCCCCCCCTTCACCGGTCACCATTACTGGTTCCTTCCTCACCGGTTCCATCTTCACTGGACCCCACCCAGGGTCAAGCTTGAGGTTCGGGAATCGAAGGGGGGGTCGTACTCTCTCATTTTTGGCAGAGTATTCTCTCTAATTTCAGGTTTTTAGATGGTTGCATTCTTTAATAAGTTATTTTTTTCAGCTGTGGCTACGACCATGCAGTTACATACAATCATTCGCGTTTCCTGGAGATAAAGATTTCCTGTTCGCAGATTTAGAGTCAATTTAGAGTCGAGACTTTCATTTTTTCAGATTTTGCCAGGAGGTCATGAACATGGAGTTTTCTACCTGAAGGGGCGACATCTACTTCTAAAATTGCACTCTATTTAATTTTAAATGTTAATTATTAAGGACGACCTAAGAACGTTCCGTACAAGATTTTTGAAGCACTCTTCGAATCGATGAAGGAATGACAACCGAAAGACGGACTTGCCTCGAGAAGAATTTTCTCTCGTCTGCAGGAAACAGCGCCTGAGAGTGAAATCGTACCCTATAGAATTTCAAGCCCGTTTGACCCACAGTGATAAAACTATGTTTTTCTGAAACGATCTTCTATATGATCTTGATTTGCCGAATAAATATCGACTCAAATTACAGTGGAATATTCACATATTCTAATCACCTGGAAGATGTTAGTTTTAAAACCTGCGTTTTGACACATAGAACCCATATTTATTAAAGCTGTGAGTTTTTTTTTGTGAGTTTTTTAGAAGCCCCAAAGATCTCCGAGTTATAGCAGTTTGCTTGCAGCTACTGCGTTCTCTGACATGATCGATCGCAATTGAAGGATGGATGGACTCTTCGCGGAAAAAAGTTTTCTGCCTTCTGAAGGAAAAACGACAGAGAGTGGAGCTGTGCCATATAAAATTTTAAATCGTGTTTACTATACATTTAAAAGAACTAAGCTTATCCGCTGTGATGACGATATGATTAGGATGGATCTTAAGCAAAGTTCTCGTTTTTCATGAAAAAATTATTTTTTAGCCGAAGCAGATCACCCATACGAATAAAATTCTGCCACAAAAATTTCCCAGTCTTGGTCAATGCACAGTGAAAAAATCATGATTTTCTGGATCGAACAGGATAAATCGACCTCCTGTCGACTTTGCACCAACGTCATCGGAGCATAAACTTGAGCGTTTACAAAAAGGTTCATAACTCGGTAAGTTTTTGAACTTCGGAGACTGCTCTAGCTTTTTGAAAACAAGAAGAAAAACGCTTTCCCACCATTTAAAAACTATTTTCAAAAAAAGGTGTTCCTCATGCGCGGCGGACGGTTCAATTTTTGAGCGAAAAAAATTGAAGTGGCTACACAAAAATGCTCATAACTCGATAATTTTTTCGAAGTTTCAAAATTCCGTCAGCTTATCAGAATCTAGAAGAAAAGTTATTTTTGCTATATAAGAATCAATTTCCAAAAGAGGATTCTTCATGCGCAGCAAGAGGGATCTAATTTCTGGTCCATTTCGCAAAAATACGTACCGAAAATCGAACCCCCCTCGCCCCGCATGAAGATCCCTTTCTTGGAAATCAGTTTTTATATGGTTAGAAAGCATATTTGTTTTATTTTTTGATGGCCAAGCGGGATTTTTGATTTTCGAAAAATTAGTCGAGATATTATCAATTTTCGGAAATTGTGAACTGAATCTCGGATCGACCGTTCACCGTCATCATTGGAGTGATCTCACAAAAATTGTCATAACTCGACAAACTTTCGAAGCTCGAAAATCCCATTAACATTTCTAAAAGCAGACAAAATGCGCTTTATTTTCAACTAAACACCGATCTTCAAAAGAGGAGTCTTCATGGGTGGCAGGGGATCCAATTTTTGGTCCATTTCGCAAAAATACGTACCGAAAATCGAACCCCCCTCGCCCCGCATGAAGACCCCTTTCTTGGAAATCAGCTCTTATATGGTTAAAGAGCATATTTGCTCTATTTTTTGATGGCCAAAAGGATTTTTGATTTTCAAAAAATTGGCTAAGTTATGAACATTTTTGTGAAATCATCTCGATGACGATGGTGAAGGATTCAGTTCATGACTTCCGAAAATTGATCATGTCTCGGCTAAGTTTTCGAAAATCAAAAATCCCGCTAAACCATCAAAAAATAGAGCAAACATGCTCTCTAACCGTATAGGAATTCATTTCCAAGAAGGGGGTCTTCATGCGGGGCAATGGGGTTCAATTTTCGGTACGTGTTTTTGCGAAATGGACCAGAAATTAGATCCCTCTTGCTGCGCATGAAGACTCCTTTTTTGGAAATTGATTCTTATATACCAAAAAAGAGCTGTTCTTTTAGTTTTTGATAAGCTAACGAGATTTTGAAACTTCGAAAAACTTACCGAGCATTTTTTATGAGCATTTTTGTGAACGCTCAAGTTTATGCTCCGATGACGTTGGTGCAAAGTCGACCGAGGGTCGATTTATCCTGTTCGGTCCAGAAAATCATGATTTTTTCACTGTGCATTGACCAAGACTGGGAAGTTTTTATGGCAAAATTTTATTCGTATGGGTGGTCTGCTTCGGCTAAGAAATAATTTTTTTCATGAAAAACGAGAACTTTGCTTACGATCCATCCTAATCATATCGTCATCGCAGTTCCGTCATCGCTGCGGAGAATTATGTTTGTTTTGCTGTATCATTCACATGGCTTGGGTTTATGTAGCTTCATTTTCGTTTTTTTTAATGACGTTTCCTTAGGATGGGAGAACATTATTTCCATAGGGAAGTCCATCGTCCATCCTTCGTTTTTCCGCTCCATAATCGATTCGATAAACGCTTCAAAAATATATAAGGAAAGCACTTAAGTTGTCGTCAGGAAGTAATACCCAGCATTTTATATAACACAATTTCAGAGCACAATTTCAGATGCAAACGTCGCTCCTTCAGGTAGAAGAATGCTCCGTGTCCATGACGTCTTGAAAAAGACCGCATAAATTGAACACTGATGATTGGAAGACTGCTACCAGAAAATCTTTATTTTGAAGTGTCGAAAATAGTATTCAAAATTTTAAAGAATTTTATTGTGTTTTGAAAACATGTATTGTTCAGGGAACTCGTTTCGTTGTTCTCTTCAGTGCCGAAGCCGCACCTAAAAAGAAGAATCTATTAAAGAGTTCAAAATGCGCCAGAAACCTTGAAAAAATCAAGAAATACACGAAATAGAACAGTGAAAGAGAGAGGGAGGGGGTCGTACAAATTCCGCTTCTGAGGGGGGGGGTCGTAAATTTCCGGCAAAAATCGAACTCCACGCTTGACCTTGACCCCACCCCCTCCTTCACCGGTCCCCGCTTCACCTGACCCCTCTCACCCCCCCCCCCTCACCGGTCCCCATTGCTGGTCCCACCTTCACTTGTCTCTCCTTTATTGGTCAACGTGACATGTGCTCTCAACCCGAACGTGCTTTACGCGACATCGGTGACACGTCGTCCGAATCCGGAACCCTGGCACGACATCGGTGACACGTCGTCTGAATCTGGAAGGCCTTTCGCGACATAGGTGACATGTTTTCTGAACATGGACGCCTGTCGGCAACTACAACAGTTGACAACTGGTAACAACTACAACCCCCGCCCCCCCCCCCCTTTCCCATACTTCCTCCCAACACACTCCTTCAGCACTTCTGTTCAGACAAACACACACTCACTCACCCACAGACAAACGACCGTTCCCGCTTATATATAGTACCAGACGTTCAGCGGCCTCGCGGCCGCCAAACCTCTGGTTGGGAGCTTCGCCCCCAAACCCCGAGTATAGAACATCCCGACCGTGTTCTTTCCTTCTTTAGGCCCTCTTACTTTCATTTCAATCGCCGAAGCACATGTTCTACTAAGTCCCGAGGAACAGGCTGTGAGGGTCTCAATCCAAAGTGCTTAATTTGCGGAAACACAAATGAAATCAATGGCTATCGGTAGACCGCTCGATACCGTTAACTGTCCGACAGCAATCATATTCCTCCGATAATTTCACCATTCTCCTTACCCTCACTCTCAACCCCGTCAATACCCCTTACACTTGTGGCGGAGTGAAATACATAAATAAATAAATAAATGAAGGCGTAGTGAGAGTCAAGTACGATCATACTTGTCGAACGAAGCCTTTAAAAAGTCTTCTCCCGAATGCTGTGCTATGATCTGTGGAACGACTTCAGGATCTGGACGCACGTTGTACCACGTATGGGTCACGTGTTCTGAGTCCGGGCGCATGTTGATATCGTCTGTGATACATATGCTGAGCCCCAGCGCACGTGTAACGACGTCAGCAGCACATCTTCTGAAGCGTGATACCCGTTGGACGATACTGATAAAAAATCATGGTCCGCCCTTACTGGTCCCCTTCACTGGACCCCTCCTTCAGTGGTACCACCTTCACTGGTCCCCTTTACTGTCTCTCCCTCTCTCTCTCTCTCTCTCTCTCTCTCTCTCTCTCTCTCCTTATACTGGTCCTCTCTTCAGTGGTCCCCCTTGGTGGTCTCCTCTTAACTGGTCCTCGTTCTTTCCACTCCCCCCCCCATTACTGGATCCTCCCTTGCAGTGGTCCCTCTTAGTGGTCTCCTCTTCACTGGTCCTCCTTCTTTCCACCCCCCCCCCCATTACTGGACCCTCCCCTGCAGTAATCCCCCTTAGCACTGGTCCTCCTTCTTCCCACTCCCGCCCCCCCCCCGGACCCTCCCCTGCAGTGGTCCCCTTAGTGGTCCCCTCTTCACTGGTCCTCTTTCTTTCCACTCCCCCCATTACTGGACCCTCCCCTGCAGTGGTCCCCTTACTGGTGTCCTCTTCACTGGTCCTCCTTCTTTCCCCTCCCCCCCCCCATTACTGGACCCTCCCCTGCAGTGGTCCCCTCTTAACTGGACCTCCTTCTTTCCACTTCCCCCATTACTGGACCCTCCCCTCCAGTGGTCCCCTCTTAACTGGACCTCCTTCTTTCCACTCCCCCCCATTACTGGACCCTCCCCTGCAGTGGTCCCCTCTTAACTGGACCTCCTTCTTTCCACTCCCCCCCCCCCCCCCCATTGCTGGACCCTCCGCCTGCAGTGGTCCTCCTTAGTGGTGTCCTCTTTGCAGTGTTCCCCTCTTCACTGGTCATCCTTCTTTCCACTCCCCCCCCCCATTACTGGACCCTCCCCTGCAGTGGTCCCTTTAGTGGTCCCCTCTTCACTGGTCATCCTTCTTTCCACTCCCCCCATTACTGGACCCTCCCCTGCAGTGGTCCCCCTAAGTGGTCACCTCTTCACTGGTCCTCCTTCTTTCCACTTCCCCCCCCCCCCCCCCCCATTACTGGACCCTCCCCTGCAGTGGTCCCTTAATGGTCCCCTCTTCACTGGTCATCCTTCTTTCCACTCCCCCCCCCCCCCATTACTGGACCCTCCCCCTGCAATGGTTCCCTTCACTGGCCCCCTCTTCATTGGCCCTCCTTCACCACTACCCCCCATTACTGGACCCTCCTTTGCTGGTCCCCCATTACTGATCCCCCTTCACTGGTCACCCATCGGTGACATGTAGTCTGAACCGGGACACCCCTTGCACGATATCGATGAGACACCTTCTTAACCCAAGCATCCATTCCGCGACATCGATGACACCTCTTCTGAACCTAGACACCGACTGCGCGACATGGGTGACACAACTCCTGAACCCGGACCCCTGTTGAACGCCGAAGGTGAGATGTCTTCTACCCAGACGCTCTTTGCGCGACATCGGTGACGCGTCGTCTGAATCCGGACACCACTTGGGCGACATCGGTGACACCTCTTTTGAACCTAGACACCGACTGCGCGACATGGGTGACACAACTCCTGAACTCGGACGCCTGTCGAGCGACGTCGGTAACACGTCTTTTCAAACCGTTCGTCCATTGCGCGACATCGGTGACATCGGTCTTCTGACGTACGCGACACGATGTGGGTCACACCTCGTCTCAACCCGGACGCCTGTCACTCGACGTCTATGAAAGGCCAGATGGACCGGCGGATGGACAGACGGACGGACAGACGGACGGACAGACGGAAGGACAGACACAACCGCTTACTCTTTTATATATTATATAGTATTATCGGATCTGCTATGCTTGCGGATCTGTAGTACTGCTTCTTGAGGGTGTGACGGCCATGTAGTACTTGTTCCCTATCACATGTACGTAGGTGATGGATGCTGCAGCTTGGCCTTTGAGAGCTTGCTTCGCGAACAGGAACTTTTCTTGGTTAGTTAAACTGGCACCATTATGTATAAGTGCCTGCAATACCGACCACAAGGCGTTGAACTCTCTGAAGTCTCCTGAGAAAGTTAGCACCTCGAGAAAAGGTCGCCTGAGCGCGACACCGCGTCCTTGTGAAGGCGCTACCTCACTTGTTGAATCGCAATTATTTCCATTATTGCCAGTGGCCGGCTGTTCACAGCTGGCGGTTTCCTGACAGCTGGCTATTAGCAGGGATGTGCGGAAATTTTTCTGGAAAAAGTGGAAGAAGAAACACGGAACGGAAACGCTCAAAAATGACCGGAAACCGGAATACGAAACGCGGAAACGGAAATTAGACACATTCGCCATTTTTTCAGAAGTGCATCTCAAATTACGTCAGAAGCGGCTTCTATTGCACTTTTTCTTGCTCAGAAGTTGGCGAGCAGCAGAATCTCCCACATGTTAATGCCCATCCTCATCATAACATAACATAACGAAGTAGGAATTCATAATATTGCTATGATAACCTTTTAGCTATGGCTGAGCAATAAACGAAAACAAATTCAGGGGCTTATTTCACTATTTCTCACTAGTTCAGCTCTTTTCGCTGACTTTTTTGATGCTGATTTTTTTTGAACGGTAGACCTAACCGACTCAAACACTTGAGGTTACATATAGACCCGCTCTAAAAAACCGAACTGGGTAAGGTCTAAAGCTGGAGTAGCCACCTAGATCATTTTTCGACCAGGTAAGAGATTCCTCTCAACATTTTAAAAAAACCTGTGGTGTCATGGACGACGTGATGACTGCACAGACGCTTATCTGCATGCTAAAGATTAGCAGTTACATTGTAATCACCAACACCAACACTCAGAATTCATTCTGGGGTCTAAGACGATAACTGGATGACTGACTAGTCGTGGTGGGTCCATACTTCCACAGGAATGTTCAGTTTGTGCCAACATAGAAACCCTACGCCCAAGGTGACACAGCTGGACAGTTCCAAGGTGGTTCTCGAAGCAACTGTTTTGTGTCAAAATTCAGTAAGTCACATAGTCAATTAAAATAACAGCTAATGGTAGATACTCGTGATGCTTCATTAAAAATGAATCGCATATCTCCCTATGAATGAGTATCACACTTAACGAAATTAAAAATTGAAACTTGCACCTTTCATCAGAAACATTGATGTAGTCTTGCAGCAGACAACCGCATGGCACAACCTTCACTGAACCCCTTGTCTTAGGATACTGCGCGATATGCTTACAAAGTTTTTGTGAGCTAGTTGTAACTAATGCATCAAGAAATTTATGGTCATTCAAATGTTGAGTGCATTTTCTTTGCATACAATGCATGAATAGCCTCTGCGGCACACCAATTTTGCCCTGCACCCAGCCGCTGCCATTTTTGAGTACTTTCTTTTAGTAGTCTAACCAATTTCAAGAATATTAATACTATGCTTGTCAAACAGCATTTCTCCCACAAATATGTGAAGGAGAACTCTTTCTACGTGATAAGCTAATTGTGTGCAACAGAAAACTAGTGTTGAACATCGCCAATTTCCGTTTCCGCCTTCCGGCTCAAAACCGGGCAGAACACGGAACGGAACGGAAGAGCCCAAAATGGCCGGAAACCGGAATTCGGAACACGGAAGCGGAAATTCTGCACATCCCTGGTTAATAGAACGGCTTCTTGAGACGGTTCATTCTTTTCGAAATCCACTTTGTTCTGCGAACGGATGATCGTGATGTCAAGCTCGTTTGATTCTATTTGCAGGTGGTCATTTAAACCCGTCATGAGCTTTTCACGTTTTTTCTCATCGGGACGTGAACTAATTATTTCAATAGCCTCCTTTAAGCAGTTGTCGTGGTATTGCTTGTTGCTCATTACGATCCTCTTCAGGTGGTTCAGCCGTGCGGTTTTCTCCCTGATATTTCTTCGCATTCCTTTCTTTCTTCGGGAAACGCGAACAGCTGATCCAGACGAATGACTTCCGGCTCGCTTGACTTGATAATTGCGCAAGCATTCGTTATCTTTCTTTTAAACCTGTATTTCTGCCATCATTACCGCTTCTGGCACGTTTTCTCAACGTTTCTCAGTTTAAACTTTGAATTTTACTTCGTTAGGTTCGAAGTAGAATATACTTCCTGCCACGCGGGACTTTTCCTCTTTCTAAGGATCCCCCGAGAGTTCGCTATGAAATTTAGAATTTCCTTCTGGTTCCTCAGTAGAGGACTCGCGAAGAAGGTATTCTTTCGATTTCTTTTCCTTGATCGGAATGAAATTTTATTCTCTTACTGGTTTCTCTGAAGATAACTCGCAGAGTAAGCCTTTTCCTTGTTCCTCGTGAGAGGACTCGCAAAGGAAATTTGGATTTGTCGGTTGCTTCTCACGAAAAGAACTAGCACAGCTGATGGTAGTCCTGGTTTCTCCGGAGAGAACGCGCTGAGGACTAATGGTTGCTTTCTGTTTCTCTGAAAAGAACTCGCAAAGAAAGCTTTTCGTCTGTTTCTCACTGAGGAGAACTAGCGCAGACTTTTGCGTGGCTTAAATCCACGGCTGATGCACCAATTCTGTGGTTCACCAACGGATGCGTCTGGAGCCAATAGTAATAAGTGATTTATTACTTTATAACTATCAGAGCACATCCCGAACACCACATCACAGCAGGTTATATAGACAATGTGCAGAGGCAGAGCTACATAGAGTGGACTACTTGAACGCTATCTCTATTGCCTACTTGCGGTACCCCTAAATTATGCCTATGGATGTTACTCAATGATACTTATCTTACCAGGAGACTATCTCAACGGTAGGTCGGAACGGCTCAGGTGTCGTATATGAGCAGAATCGCCTCTCTCTGGGAAACAACAAAATGCAAGTATCTTGACCCCAGTACAACTCTGCGCAGAGTTAGGGACGACAGAACTTGACCGTTGGCGGCATTAGCTCTTTGCCTGCACGCGGAGGGCGAGCTCAAGTTGGCGGGGAACAGCGATAGTGGGGATTACGCCTCCCCTCTACTCACTGCGCCACCATCGCTCGCTCGTTATCGCTGCTTCCAGCTAACTTGAGCCCGCCCTCCGGCTGCAGGTATAGGGCTAACGCCCCCAATGGCCCAACTTCCGTCGTCCCTAACTCTGCGCAGAGTTGTATTGGGGTCGAGATATTTACATTTTGTTGTTTCCCAGAGAGAGGCGATTCTGCCCATATACAACATTTAGGCAGTTCCGACCTACCGTTGAGATAGTTTCCTGGTTAGAGTGTTCACCTAAGTATGCTAAGCCTTATCATTCATTCCTATTTGCTCTATATTATACTTAGTTTCATCATAGATGTAGGCCGTAGTTGCGTATTCACAACAGCCATTATGCTTGTTCGTTGTTCTTCGTTTAAATTTTTATCTACTGTGTATTTCGCTCCTGTAATGTGATTACATGCTCATTGTAACACGAATGCGGTGTATTAGGACGGAAGAAAAGTCACTCCACACTTCAAAAAGTTTTTTACCGTTCTCCCTGTAAACACACTAGCCAGTAATGATTTCTGATTTCATAATCCTATCACACCGTTCCCACTCGGACACAGGTCAAGACCCTTCTTGTACTTCGTTATCTATCCAATCTTCCGGACTCAATGCCAGATCTACCTAATGGCCGTTTTCGGCACGGCATTCTTCATGAATTCATTTAAGGATCTACAGCACGGGAGGAGCCGACCAAATTAACCGTATAGATAGCTTGGGATTTATTACTCATCGCGCCTGTTATGAGTGGTTCGAAAAGTTTTTAAGGGGAGATTATTCACTCGAGGACAAAGCAAGGTCAGGAATGCCAACTGAATTGGACGACATTGAACTACTCCATCTTTTTCGTCCCGACAGTAGGCAGACGACACGTCATCTGGCAGAGAAGCTCGAAGTGTCTCATAGGATAGCGGGAATCCATCAAAAGGGTCTTGGCTTTGCATGGAAATTTGGAGCTTGGATTCCACATGCCCTGTCAGACACTCAGTGCAAAACCACATGTTGCAAGATCACAAGAGCAGCAATAAAGGAGCTGTGCTGGGAGGTAATGCCGCATCCACCGTATAGCCCTGACATCGCCCTGCCGACTACCATCTCTTCCGTGCTCTTAAGCAAGAATTTGGAGAGAAATATTTTGAAACCGATTTTGAAACCTCAAAAATTGGATTCAGAAGTGGTACGACTCCAGAACTGCAGTCCTTTACGCGAAAGGAATTAGAAAAGTACAAAGCCCTTGGAGAATTGTAGTGGAACAAAATGGAGTTTATCTCAACTGATTTGACATTGTAGTTGTGAAGTAATAAATCTTAGAAAAAAGAGATGAAAAGACTTTTTTCCAACATAGTACAATCAGAGGTCTAGCGCAGCTCACTTCAAGCTCCTCTCATAAGAAAATAAGACGTAAGACACGGTTCTCAATGTTTCATTAAACCAAACTGCAGAACACTTATTCTGTAACCAATCAGTTTATGTATAAAACAATAATTCGATTTAATGCAGATGAGCTGAGAACACTTGACAGAGATAATACATCCACATGAGATGAGAACTCATTTTTGTATTTTGGTTAGCCAAGTAGGGTACAACGTTGAAGGAAATGAAGGTAAAATGAACAATAACATTCTCAAACTGAGTTAGCGCATATACAATGTAAACCATAACAATGGAGCTCTACCTCGACCAACTGCTGTAGAGCCTAGTCTATCATGAATGTTGCAAACACCACGTTATGCACGCCTTTACATTATACTAGTACTCATTCAAAAAAAGCCCTTTGAGGTTTACTCATAAACACATGATGAGCCGTAGACAATAATATTGCAGATCACAGCAAACATTACGTTCAGTAAGAGAAATCATCTCGATTAAAGGAATCGGAGTAAGAAAAAAACAAGAAACAACAATTTTAGGGACGAGGGTAAAATATATAGGACGGCATTAACTTGCGGTTGACAACGATGAATAAGTCAGCGCCTTAGCCTTCCCAGACCATTCTTGTTCAAATTCACTGACTCAGTGGGGATGGAAGGCTTGATGGGCATAGGAGGGAAATCCGAACCAGGAACATGGAATTGGGTGCACGCGACAGCCGGTACCTTGATGCGCTACCACGCGCCTGAACGTGGACAAATACCCACGTAGATAGGGGGGGGGGGGAATAAATAAATAAATAAATAAATAAATAAATAAAAGGATATCAGAGAGATGATTGAAGACCGAAATCACAACAGATCAGGAACGCAAAATGAATCTCAACCAAACACAGTTCAAACAATGAACAAACAAGGATCTCATAAGAATTTAAAACTCCATTTCCTCATCGGACCCTTCGCCTCTCGGTGTTTCATCGTCAGAACAGTACGACCGCTTTCTGCTCATATCAAGCGGCTCCAGTTGGTCCTTTGTGTTTGGAGTTCCCGACACTTTCTGCTGAACATAAAGGCTTCAAAATGGGTTATTGCTCTCAATAGATTGCAGCCATGTTCTTGAAAAACCGTCTGCCAAATTATCTGCATCCCGCTGTTCATTGCCCTATTTTATATGTGCTCCAAAATTAGTTTCAATCCACCACTACCAGCTTCATCAGCTAGGGGAATCCAGGACTAGCCCGTTAATTGTGTTAACCAGCATTGTTTCCTCCTTAGTAGTACAAAAGGCAAAGGCGACGTCTTCGGCACGTCCTCTGAATCCCCAGGCGCGTTACGCGACGTATTCGGCAAGTCTTCTGAATCCCCTGGCATGTAGAAGACGTCAAGGTGTGTTCCGCTATTTTCGCTTCCCTTGACCCCCAGGGCAGAAGTTTCGGACCGGTTTAACGGCATCCACAAAAAATCGATAATTTGATCAATACTGATTGATGGCGATCGACACTTCAAAAACGAACATCAGATTCGTGTTCAGCGCCCTCGATTGCCTCGCGGTTAAAGTTTCCAGGCAGGGAGAAGACGCCTGCGTATTTTTCCGCTATTTTCGTAACCCGTAGTTTGATCAATATCGATTTGAGTTCCTTCAGCATTGTCTCTGTTTCAGAGGTAGTGGTCGAGAAGATGACGATGTCATCGACAAAACGAAGATTCGAAAGGAATTTCCAGTCCACACAAATTCCCTGAGCCTTCGGGTTCTCTTGTTACGAGGGATCTCGGGCCGCTTGTCGCAAGGCCACGTGGCGCGTCCCCGGATAGTGGATAGGGGAATGAAAAGCGAACCAAATGCGACCGTGTACTGCCGAGAGACGCGGATGGGATGCAGAGGATGGCCTCCTTGCTCCTGCTGTGTCGGATCAACGCGTTCCTTGTGCGTAGGAGCGACATGTTCATGCACAGTGTGCGTGGATGTGTTTGCGTCTGTGAGGATTGTAACTGTGCCGGCCCGGCCAAAAGGTTGCACTCGGTAGACTGGAGTACTTCATAAGGCGATTTGATGCCGCCTTACAAGGAAAGGTTCCCAACTCAAGGTGAGCTTTTACAACGCTATTTCGACAGGATGTAGGGCCGTGTGAGCGGAGTCCTGAACCACGGTTAGTTTTTGTTGAACGCTTTTTTAAAGGCCTGAACAGGAGGTCTGAATGCGTGCGCGCAACTATCATCAAACCCTGTGACACCGCAGGAGATGTGCATCGGCGGTGCAGTTGGTAAGTGTGCCGCCTCATAGGAGCACACCGTTGGGGTTTTGAGTTCGAGTCCGTGTACAGCCGGTATTTTTCACATATTAGTTTGTTGTTATTACGCTTTCTCATGATCACAGGAGACAATTTTAGACCACCAATGCTTACAACAAACTAAGGCTGTCTATTTGCGCCTTCATATGTGCTAGTTTTTCAACGACGCGTATCTGCACCATATCATCTCTCTGGAAATAAAAAGTCCTGTCTTGCTCTTCCATTTTAGTCAAAAGCTATGGTACAAATCCATGAAACAAGTAAAGCACAAGCGCTTGTCACACTAACAGCACCGTACAAAAGTCAGTGAGGAACAATCTTTTCGCTAGCAAGGAATGACCACTTCTTCTTCGTTGAACGCGTAATCTATGGGTGTAGAGAAGGGTCCGGGGAGAACATCGACGTATTCAGCTGCCACCCACGCGTATGACAGACACGGCCGAAACACCGGAGCGCAGAGCTGTCGGTAGGCCTATGCTCACTCAGAAGGAAGAGTCCTTCTTTCTCTTTGACAGCAAATATCTACATATATGGCGTCCAGGAGGAATACGTTTATGGCATCCGCAAACTCTCTCCTTGTCGGAGGAGTGAAATCCGTTGTGAAGATGGAAAATACTCGGCCGACAACACGTGCAGGTGAGAACGATATTTTTAGCACACTTATGTACAAATATGGGTTCATAATATTCAACCTAAGGTACGCGTATTTGTACGTAGTTACGGTATTATTGGTGATGTGGTATGATATGGTGGTGGTGGTAGGCACCGTTAAAAGACTAGCACATATGAAGGCGCAAATAGACAGCCTTGGTTTGTTGTAAACATTGATGGACTAAAACTGACTCTAGTGATTATGAGAAATGGTATGATATATGATAACAACAAACTAATATGTGCAGAAATATTCGCAGTACGCGGACTCGAACTAAAGACCCCAGCGGTGTGCTTCTATGAGGCGGCAGTCTTACCAACTGCGCCGCAGAGGCACATCCCGTCGGATGTCGTAGGGGTTGATAATAGTTACGCGTACGCTTCCAGACGTCCTTTTCAGACCTTTAAAAAGCGTTCAACAAAAACTAAGTGTGGTTTTAGACTCCGCTCACAGGGCCCTATATCCTGTCAAAATAGCATTGCAAAAGCTCACCTTGAGTTGGGAACCTTTTCTTGTTAAGTCTCGCCCCGTCCCTTCGGGCACTCTGGCTGGCTGCCCGAAGTTCTTCGCCCGCACAACAGAGCCTGACTATCTACCGTGTGTACTCCAGTCAAACACAGCAGCAATAAAGGGCCTCATTCTCCAGACCTCGAAACAGCCCCTATTTCAGCAGCGATGTGAAGGACGAGTACGGAGAGGCTGCTAAAATCTCAGGCCTAACCAGGCTGCGCAAACTGAGAAAGACTAGGATGACGATCTGTACTTACAACGCCCGCACGCTTGCGTCGAAAGCATCCGTCGAGGACCTGATGACGCAAGAACAAGTACGACGTCATCGGACTGACCGAGACGAGAAGGCACCACTCCCTACACGCTGCCTACGACTCATGTCAAATCACATGTTGTATGATGAGTCATGTTTTTCGAGATTGTGCTACAGCGTCCGCGGGAGCCGACGCGCACTCGCAGAGCCTGGCGAGTGTGTGAAGTATGCCAGGGTCCCTGATGCGAGGACGGCATCGGGGGGCAACTGAGCTAGTCCGAAAGTCCTGTAACGTAAGCAGGACCCGAGTAGCTGAATGTGGGTACGTTGACGGGCCGCTCGTGCGAGTTGGTTGAAGCACTGGAGCGTTGAAGATTGATCTCTGTGCGGCGCAGGAGACGAGGTGGTCCTGCTGCAAGTCAAGTTACATAGGACGTGGCTTCGAGGCCGTTCTATGTGGAAGTCCCAGGACCACCGGTGGTGTCGGAATAATCGTCTCCGAACGATTTCGTAACTCGATTGTAAGCGTCGAACGCTATGACGATCGGTTGATGAAGATCGTTGTCGCAGCGAAGAAGAGACTTTATCACTTCTTCTCTGCGTATGCTCCGCAGACTGGCTGCTCCGATCAAACCAAGGATGAGTTTTGGAGCCTGCTCGATGAGAAGACAACAGAGGTACCGCCGAATGATCTCATCATAGTCGCTGGTGACCTTAATGGGCACGTAGGTGTTGCGAAGGACGGGTACAGCTGTCATGGTGGTTTCGGATACGGGTCTCGTAACGCCGATGGTGAGCGCATTCTTGAGTGTGCGGAATCGCATAACCTCACCATTGTGAACACCGTTTTCCGAAAACGCGACTCCCAGCTCACCTCATACTATAGTGGGAGCTCCAAGTCTCAGATAGACTTTGCCGTTGTCAAGACTCGCGACCGAAGCATTGTTACATACGCGAAGATCGTGCCGTATGAGACGGTCGCCTTACAGCATCGACCGCTGGTCTGCACCATTAAAATCACCCCTCCAAGGCAGAAGCAGGTCCAGCGATGCGGTGCTGCGAGGATCAAGTGGTGGCGAATGAAAGAGAAGGAAGCAGCTGTGATTTCTCGCGTACGGTTACCGGCAGTCATAACTGTCGATGAAACTTGAAAGAAAGCAACCGACGCGATACGCCAAGCTGCAAGGTTGGAACTCGGCACAACGAAGGCAGGACCACGCAAGGTCGACAAGCAGACATGGCTGTGGTGACCTGTGGTGACGATATGAAGGCGAAGGTTCGATTGAAGAAGTCGGTGTATCATTTGTTTCTCGGCGACAGAACAGCCGACAACAGGCAGAAGTATCAGAAGCCGAAGAGGGCTGCAAAGAAAGCCGTGGCTCTTAACAGCAGCCATCTTCTGACAGGCCGCAAAAACGCGCTGAAGCGATGGCGTGATTACTTTGAGGAAATTTCCACTACGGAACTTCGCGACGAAGCGGGACAAACGCTGAAGAAGAAGAAGAAGAAGAAGAAGAAGAAGAAGAAGAAGAAGAAGAAGAAGAAGAAGAAGAAAAGGAGGAGAGGAGTAGGCGGCGTTGGTGTTCTCGTTAACACGCACTTGGCCATGAACATCGACCCTTACGAGTCTCTGACAAGCCGAATCGAACGTTGGCGACTGAAGCGATGTGGCACTGTGCCAGCTTTGACTGTGTTCGTCGCGTATGCACCAACATCCGACTACGACGACGAAGAGGTCGAAGCCTTCTTCGTGGACCGGAGAAGCTCTATAGGGAAGATCACACCTACAAGGTGATCGTCGGCGACATCAACGCCAAGATCGGGCCACGAAGGTCGCCCGAAGAACTTCACATCGAAACCCACGGTTTGGAGTGGAACGAGCAAGGTGAAAGGCTGTCTGAGATTATCATCTCAACCAAGACTATCCATGGAAACTCACAGTTCCAGGAGTCTCCCTTCCTACGATGGACCTGGGAATCCCCGGCGGCCGGCCCCACAACGAGGTCGACCGTATCATCTTCAACCGCAAGTGTTGCCTGACCGACGTCTCCGTTGCCCCCAAGATCTTCGGGGATCGGACCACCGCCTCCTTCGCGCAAGGTTCCGCTTTTCGCGTCAAGGAGAGAAGGCCGCGAAGTTCCAGAAGAGGAATCGCAGAACGCCCATCAATTGGAACATGTACACCTCTCTTGCAGGTCTTTAGGAAGATACCGTCATGGACAACATTGACGAGGAATACGACCGCTTCGTACACCATCTCCGCGATAGTGCTAAGATAGCCGAGAGCTTGAACACCACCAGGAGACGTCTGTCTCCGGAAACTCTCGAGCTGATACGCCAGCGTGGAGCAGCACGAGCGTTAGGCAGCTACAAACTGACGTCCTAGCTTGCGAAGCTATGCAGAGCGACGACAAAGGAGGATCTTAAGGAGAGAAGGGCGGAAGTGTTGGCTGAAGCTGCAGAGGCAGGTTTGAGCATCGCCAATGCTGGCCAGAACTTCGCCAACTTCAAGACCAAGACGACCGCTCTCTGACGTCCTGACGGAACCGTCACCTCTTCCAGAAGGACCATGGAGAAGGTCATCCACGACTTCTATCAGCAGAACTGGAAGACCAACAGGGCTGCCTTGCTGTACAAGAAGGGAGACGTGCACGACATTGGCAACTATCGCCAGGTCTGCCTGCTGTCCGTAGCCTACAAGCTGTTCACTCAAGTCATCCTGAATAGGATCAGCAGAACGCTGGACGAAGGACAGCTACGCGAACAAGCAGGATTTCGGAGAGGATTCAGTACGATCGACCACATACTCACCATTACGAAGCTCATCGAAGTGTCTCGAGAATACAAGCTGCCGCTGTGCCTTATGTTCATCGACCTCAAGAAGCCATTCGACTCCGTCGAAACTGAAGCGGTCGTGTCGAAGCTGACTCAGGCGTTCCTACTCAGTACATCGAGAGCTGTACAGTGGATTCATGACCAAGATCCATTATACAACGACGTCGTCATCGACGTGAAAAGAGGGGTTCGGCAGGGGGATACCATATCCCCGAAGCTTTTCAACGCCACCCTCGAAAACGTCATGCGCGAACTAGAATGGAAAAACATGGGAGCGAAGGTCGACGGCCGGCACCATCTTGGCTTCGCTGACGACATGGTGCTTATGACACCGAGCATCAGTCAGGCAGAGCAAATGCTGGCCAACTTCGGTCGTGTATGTTGGAACGTTGGACTGCAGCTGAATCTTACGAAGGCGATGTTTATGAGGAACGGACAAGTTTCTGATGCCCCATTCTCGCTCAACGGAACGACGGAACGAACATCTCCGAATGCTCCAGCTATGTGTATCTGGGTCACGAAGTCAACATGGCCAACGACCTAGCACCAGAGCTGAGCAGGAGGAAAAGAGCGGCTTGGAGAGCTTTCAAGAGTATCGAGGAAGCCGTGAAGAAGACGAAGTACCTCCGACTCCGTGCCCACCTATTCAACTCAACTGTTCTTCCTGCCCTAACATACGCCTCAGAGACCTGGGCTATGCGAAAGCAGGATGAACACGCGATCAGCGTGGCGCAGTGTGGAGTCAAGAGGACTATGCTCGGAGTGATACCACTAACACAAGTGAGAGAAGGCCTCCGGAGTTCCGAGCTTCGCCGACGTTCAAAGATCGGAGACGCTGTCGCGTGGGCCAAGTTGTCGAAAATTAGGTGGGCCGGCCACGTAATGCGCCTCGCAGACACCCGCTGGACGAGAGCCGTTACCGATTGGATTGCGTGGGATGTTAAGAGAATACCAGGACTCCCACCAACGCGTTGGTCGGACTTCCTCGTGAAAGTCCTGAACGACCGATATGACGCTCTTCGTTCTCCTTGAGCGAGGAGGATCCATTGGAGCACTCTGGCACGCCACAGGGACGAATGGAGGCGCTGCTGGCGCCCGCTCGAGCAGGTCGATAATCAACGGATCGACAGGTGATAGAGGTGTTATATATGTATATATGTATATATATATATATATATATATATATATATATATATATATTTAGGGACGCTTGTAGCGCAGTCGTAGGAGGCGCGACTGTCGCGTGCACCCGATACCAGGTTCCTGGTTCGGATTTCCTGCCCAGGCCAACCAAGCCTTCCATCCCTTCGGGGTCGGTGAATTGGTACCAGATTTGTCTGGGAAGGATAGATCGCTGACTTGTTCATCGGCTGGCCTCCGCAATTCATTGTATGGCCAAATACGCATTCATGTGGCCCCCACGACATCCCGTAGAAGTAGAATGCGCTGGCGCATCCTAGAAGGATTGAGTAACGCCGTCCTTTATCCTTTATCCTTATATATATATACATATATTTATATTTATATATATTTATTTATTTGTCCCATAAGTCTTCGCCGTTTTTTTTCAACGATTCATCGCGGATTTCCCCGGCGGTCTCTTGCATGGCGCTATACAGCTTTTCTTTTTTTCATCCTGAATTTTGTCAGTTTTTAGGCCGTTAAAGTGAAAATTGGCCATCTTCGCAGGTCGTTGAAGTGAAAAGTGAAAAAGTGAAAAAGTAGCCATTTGCGCACTTGTTCTCTCCGCTTAGGTTTGTAATTTTTGCGCAGTTTTCATGGCATTTGGAAGAAAATGTTCTGTACTACAAGAAAACGTGTTGGCACCATTTGCTCATTTGTCCTTTATTGAGTTTTAGGTCATCAAATTGGGACGCCCGACTTTTCCTAAGAAGCCTCCTTGCAGAAGGCCTGCACCAGAATCTCACGGCACTGCACCGCAATCTGTTCCTTTTCCTTCCTATCGTAGTAGGACCCACGCCCCCACTGTGGTGGGAGCCACACCGAAGAACAGTTGTCGCGATGCCGCCTTCCGCCCCGTGTCCCGCAAACGTAGCCGCGCTTCTCGGCGGCCTACGGTCGCAGTGCAATGCGCTGTCGGCAAAGTGTCGCTGAGAACTACAGCTACATTATCTTTAACCACAACCGTTAGAGAATTGCTCCCGCTGAGGGATGTGATTGACGCCTCGCTAACGGTAGGATGCGGCAACTCTGTTGCAGACCTAAAAGAAAGGACGAAGTGCACTTAGTCTGCGTCGCTCTGGAGCCTCAAAAGGGACGCATCAAGGACAGCTTCTAGTTTTCTCCTTCTCTCGAAAAAAAAGACCATCGGTCTGGAAGAGTAATTTTACGTTATTCAACTTCGACTAAACGTTAGGTTACAGCGAGCCACATTGTTCTACGGTTGAAGTACTCAACCCTTATGTAGTAAAAGTAGTTTTAAGATCACGCACTTCTCGTATTTCTAAAAATAAATACCCCTACAACCCAAGATTTGCGCCCTTTTTACCATACAAATGGGAGGTGTTTTGGATCAATTCCACGGATCAGGAATACGTAATATAATAATATATGTCCACATACTTTTCATAAAGCGCAAGTTATGATAGTGTTCTAATCGCGGTCAAGAAGACGGCGAAATGCTGAAAAGTACCGAACAGTAGGACATAAGAAGTAAGCTCAGTAAGCTCAGTCGGAGGTCAAGGGTTCCTACGCGCATCTATTCCACTCCTATTCATAGCGTATATACTATTACGACAACGGGGGTGCCACGTGTTCTCACAGCAAAACGAGTCTGGCCACGGACTTCTCTGTCGAGCATTTCTACCAACATATGTGTGTAGAGGACATACCGCATTGTAGGCGAAATCTGGGTCCCAGAAATCGCAGTCTGGGCGTTCGTCCTACAATAAATAACGTAAGATCCACTCTACTACTTTACCCAATTATTTCACTTCGATCAATCACAACATTTTTCGGACCCTCTCCCGACAAACGTCTTGTAGAAATTAAGAGTAAAGACGAACCCCAAAAAACAACTGCTCTATACTGTAGACGTCCGGCGTCTCTGAATTGTACGGCGGATTCCCGGTCATTCGTCTTCCGTCTTCTGACACCGTCGTCACGACGTTGATCGTCTTATCCAGAGCTCGGAAATATTTGTCCGCCTTCCGGTAGTGGCGAGAAGGTGAGCTCAGCAACTCACACATTCTGAAACAGGAAGCGATTTTTACACGTTACATTCTTTCTTTTCAATCCTGTAAATATTAACCAGTATAAAGACTATCTAAATAAATCAAAACCAGCATAGACGTGCATTTAACGAGCAATGCTTTAGCGGGTTTACAGGCATTCTTGAGTAAATATCGTCAAGATCATTCAAGGCAGTTCTAACAAGGGAGGTCAATGAACCTCCCGTGACGATTTCCGAAATGACCTATTGTTTTAGAGGGACTGTCTGAAAAGTACCGCAGTGGTTTTCAAATTTTCTGCGGGCATCTTGGTAGGTCAGATACTACAAAAAACTGCACCACTTCAGTGCGGGATGAAAGACGAAAGCAACCCCAGAATGGCCTTGCCGTGCTCAAAAATTGATGACCTGCAAAGGTTTGGAGCTTCAATTATAGTTGGATCTTAGAAATCTCAAGGTCTGTTAGGTTTTTGACGGAAGCTACAGAGAACATTGAGGTGAATCACTCATTGCAGAAGTTGAAGCGACTGGATGGAGTAGATAGCGGTGCTGATTACAGGGGAATGGTCAAGAGTTCAAATCTGAGAGCATTTTTTATGTAGGATACGTGTCGACATCGGTAAGGCACCGCATTCATTTTCTAACTCTGGTTTCAACCTCTTCTGAGATGTGAAATCCTGGTTTCCGTTGCGTATAATTAAGTAGTGTCCCCACTAAACCATGTTTGGCTTGCTGGGGCAGCTATTCTTACTTGCGATCTTATTATATAAAGCGACAATTATCATCGTCTGCGATGATGCTCAAGCTCTGGCAGGTCAGGAGGCGTGACGCTGTCATACAGCGAACCCACCCCAGTTCTCGCCCCACCTGTACATAGACCAGTTAGCCTCTCAATAAACTCCGTTTCATCTCTTGTACTCGCCATTACATCCACTGAGCCACCGCATTATTAGGGCGTATAGTCCTTTGCCGTATCGTCGTACACAGCAATAGCCATATAAGAAAAATAAAAATATGATTCGTTTGTAACGACATCTACTTGTTTTGAAAGTGTTTCTCATTTTAACCTCATTTACGAACATGATCGAAATGGTTTGCCTTGGTACATTCTTAGAAGGTGCTGATCACTATTCGGGTTACAAAACGGAGCACTCTTCTTGTAGCATTTACTAATTACACTAACTCTTATAAAATATAGTATTTTTGATCTGCTCCGTAGTATTAGTCGTATTGCAGCCTTTTTTCTCTCCCTTATTGATAGATGGAAGGGAGCGCCGTTGCAAACGTAGACACTTGTAATCAGCCTCACGACTTCATAGGTCAAGAAGAAAATTTCAAGCAAACTTCGTCTTTAGGGTCAATTGGGGTGCTAATCACGAGTCTGGCAACCGCTCTCGGTGTTACAGTCGACTACAGTATATGACGACGAGTACGTGAAAATGAAGCGGTAGATACAGAACAGCCGGCAGTACCTCACTAACATGATTCCAGCAGTCGAGGAGCGGCCAAAAATAAATTTTTCGTCCAAGCATTGTCCAGTACTATTATTTTGGATGCTGAGCACGAGGAGGACATCTGATTTCGAAAATTGGGCCAACCACGGTATTTCACAATAGGTGTTCGTGAGTTAAGATGGCGGAGTCATGGCCACTGATTTCGCCCTTTCCTCGCCTACGAAAATTACTTAAGCTGCTGACCACGAATCTGCCATTCTTTTAATGTATAAATTAACAATTTTTCATGCACTACTTATTCATTTAAAAGTGGAAGACTGAAGAGGAAGTCTGACCACATAGCTGAGGAAAACCGTTCCTTGTATTGACATTGACAGCCATGCCCGCCGCAGACCACCGTATTTTCAAAATCCCCTATGCTCTCCCATTAGCGGGGAGCAGGGGTGTGCGATTTACGACATTTTGGGTCACAATTCGTAAATTTTCGTAAATGTGGTCTTTGATCTAACTGCACATGGGGTGACTCAGCACGGGTTGTAAAGATCTGCCCACTCTGAAAGCCTTGTTCACTCGTTCACTTTGTTCGTTTTAGCGGTGATGTTCTGATGTCGCATCATGACAGAAGACACCGTACTGTGCACAGGTTTCTCGAGTTCAATTTATCTCTTAGCATAACTGACTTTTACACTTCTCTAAGACTGTAAGAGCTGCCGTTTGCTACTGGACCTTTTCTAAAGGAGAAGCAAGAACAATACGTACAGTCTCCTCCAGTTATAACACCTCCGAATAAGATGCGACTCACGATATAACGTAGAAATTCTCTGCAATCGGCCAGGTGACCTTTACGCCAACACAAATCAACTCCGTTTAAGACGCGTCGGATACAACGCTACTCCCATTGTAGCGCGGTTTTGGGACGAACACTGCACCCAAACGACTCCCGTTATAACTCGACCGGGGCTCAGTTTCTTTCTCACACAAAAAAATGAAGAGGAGCAAGATGCTGAGAGCATTTGCATTCAGACCTACATTCCTTCTCTCTCGTACATAGTCACGTCCAGCCCCTTTGCAACAGTGCATTATCATTGTGTTGCTATCCTGTTGCAGGCCCGCAACACACTGTTGCTATTCAGGTGCAGTGACTAGCGTGCTCCAATCGGACACGCTCGCACCGCTAAGAAGAAGTTAGGGCTTAGCAACACACTGTTACTATCCAAATGCACCCGCCCCATCGCCCTGCGTAGTCTCACTGTCTGCGCTCTGAATTGGCCCCACGTCATCATCTCTCGTGCTCTCGCGCTGTCTACGTCTCTGGGCAGGGCGCGCGCCATTGGCCAAGGTCCCCTCGCTCTCGCGCCCTGCACATGCGTCTGTGCACGCTCTCGCGCTCTGCGCTCGCAAAGCTTCTCGAAGCGGTCTTGGCGCAATCAATCCTGCAGCCACCTAGTCTAGACGGTTTCCGGGCTACCCGCCCCCGTGACGTCAACTTCGGCGAGCGAATGGGGCTTCGCCCGACGTCTGTTGTCTCTAGAATTTATTCCATTGATAATTCGAACTATTCGATCATTCGATATTTCTTGATGTTCGAATATTCGTTCAAATTCGAACGTCGAAGGGAGCCATATTCGAATATTATTCGAAGATCGAATAACTAAATTCCATTTGATAGAAAAATTTTACTCGGATGTAGAATTAACCTCAAATCTTCAAGAATAGAACTTTGAGGGCACGCAACATTTGAGTGATCAGTGTCCTAAATTTTGATCAGGGTAGCAAGTTGGAATGCAATGAAGAAAAGGAAATAACAATCAGCTTCCTCGTAAAAGGTTATTCATGTATCTTTCTATATATCCTATAATCTAGAATTTCACATCAGTGGCAAGTGCCTCAGCGATCACAACCAGTATGGTTTTAGCCTCACCCACTCCCAGAAAAACAAGGAATGACAGAAGGGCGGTCTTTATGTACGAATAGTTACTGCGAGTTACATAGTTATAAGAGACATCACTCTTGTTACTACTCGGCCTGATTAACCTGTGATGTGATTCTTTTAACGTTTAGGAGCTTCACGATTACGTTAAAGATACGAGACATACGTGTATGTTGATTGCACAATTCAAATGCGAGCAGGAGCGCCATTTTCCAAGATGGATCCTGTGGACTGATGGAGCATCATTCAAGCTGAATGGAGAGGTTAATCGGCTTAGCTGCAGCTACTGGGCGATGGAAACTTTAAAAGAAGCACAGCGCACAGGTTATCGTGGCCAAATAGTAAAAAGATTGTAACAGGCATTCGGCCCATGCACAATTAATCGAGTCTGAAATGCAAGGTTTCAGGCGGAAGCATAGCGCAATCTTGACTATTTTCATGCCACAGAAGCCATGTCACCCTGTCTTTTATATGAGTCTCAAACATCATAAAAAGCTTTACTAGCAGCAGTGTTAGAACCATTCAAACAGTACCTGCATTTTTAAAGGATACTCTGCATTTTTCGCAAGCATTAATGTGCTTTCAAGTTCTGAACCTTAAAAGAAGCAGAAGTCCATCGATACGGTCACTTCGTGAAAAAATTACAATCAAGCGAAACACAATCAATCGAGTGTAAAATGCAAAATTTCAGACGAGTACATGGCGCACTTCATACCGCTCATGCGCCAGAAAATTTCTACTTTCCTAGGATTTCGGTTGAGCTCTTAACTTTTTCAGTACCTTTCCTGAGCAAAGTTATCACCTTTCAAACAATGTATACAGTTTTTTGAATACCCTGTATACATACATAGTTGTATACATGCATACATGCACATGTATATACATATGTGTATATACACATATATGCAAATATACATGTATACACGTGTGTATACATGCATATGTACACGTACATATACACTACACACATGTATATACATATATACATATATATGCATGTATACACATGCGTATATGCATAAATGTGTATGTATTATATTTATATATGTACACATAAACATGCACGTATTACGTAAGAGCTGGATATACGTGGATGTTTGGCAGCCCAACCATCGGGAATACGAAGGCACGGTTTGCGGACCGAAGGCACGATTATCCTGCAACCGTCTAGCAATCCTCGGACATTCGGGTTCGACGAGCCGGACAGTCTCCGCCCAACCACGCCCCTTCAACAGAATAGCAACTGCAGTTGCAAACAGAAACTGCGGTTGCTATTCTGTTGCAATTGCAACACTGTGTTGCTATCCTGTTGGAGGCTCGCGGCACACTGTTGCTATTCGGGCGCAGTGACTAGCGTGCTACAATCGGACACGCTCGCGCCGCAAGGAAGAAGTTAGAGCTAGAGTTAGGAATGTTGCAATGGAAAGTGTAATCATAGCGTTATCACTCAAGAACTCCTTACAGGTTCTGCGAGCAGATGGCTTGGTGTCCAGATCTCGAAGTCTTGATCCACAATTGATGGTGATAACAAAGAACCAAGCTATGCTGTCGTATTAGTAAGTCTGCCTTCATATTGTTTCATCCACTTGCTCATCAGGCCTGCGTTGTGTTTTCGATTGAGTTGTCGAGATGTCCAGAGGTGATCCACTTCATCGGCGCTTTATGGGTGCAGCAGTGGATAATTATTTGTTGGTGCTTTCTGCTCTGCCAATAATGTTCGTAACGCCCCAGATGGTGTTTTTGTAACCTTCGCCGAGTTGGCGGTCCAGAAAATTCAAACTGGGGCCGGATTCATCAACGCGCATACCCATGGGTATGCTGGGTATAGGGGGTAGACATACCCACTATATGGACATACCCACGATTCATGAAAGAGGTTACCCACCACATCGTGGGTATATCAGTGGGCCAGAAAACCCACCGATCCTCGTGGGTCATCCGCACACCCGCCAGCCATTTGCGCCCCAATGACAAAGATTGCTCTACTGAGATCAGCTGTTCTCATGAGGTTTCGACTTTTTTTTATTGTTTTTATACGGTTTTTCGCCTTCGTCATCTCAGAGGAGTATGTTTTTGTGGCCATTGTTGCACGCTGTGCTCATATCATCGGAGAGGCTAACACAGTAGCTGGAATGGTCAATGGATTGTTCAGCGACTGTCATTCTCAACAGTTAGTCTAAGTCTCCTCTTCTAAGTGTGTCGAACACCCGATTGTTTTAATAATTTCTTCGTTATTAGACTCATGAAGCTTTTGGGGGACGTTGTTTCCCTCATTTTTCCCTGAACCTAAGCTATGGCGACCTCTGGCTTAGGTTGAGAGAAAAATGAGAGAAATTTTAATTTCACTTTAATTCAAACATGGGATCAGTTCAGTGTACACAGTCTACTGTAGCGTTTTTCATGACAGACAATACATAAAAAGAAAAGTAATGGAACGAACCAACAAAATGTTACTGGCCATGATATGTCTGAGTGTTTTGAAATGCACTAAACCGCGTCGCGTTCCATGTTTTAGGCAGCATCAGCGGGAACGGGTCCACCGGCCAGTGTTGTACAAGCTGCTGAGGTAGGCATGTAGACGAGGACGGCTTACTGCTGGTGCCACGTGCGGATTCGCGTATTCAGAATGGATTTTCAGTCAATCGGAGGCTTACGGATGAAAGCCAACCTACACCGGAGCTCAAGAGGCAAATGGTTGAGCAGTTCTTCAAAGACAGCCGGATGCTACCAGCGTGGTCAGAAAAAAAAAACTCACAGATTACGATTGGAACTACGAGGTCAGTTTTTCGAACGCTCCCTGCTTTGCACTATTGTAATGCTCCATGTAATTCTATAGAAAATCAACATGTCAACATGGCCTAACGTGGAGTGTAGCTACATACAGCGAATGTAAATGCAGTCCTATCTCCTTGTTTCGATTACATATCCGTTGTTATATGCCTCCGAATTGGGAAAATGAGAAAACTCCAGGATGTGGGCAATTTTAACACGGGCGCGTCACTCGAGCCACACCGTGGAGTCCCTTCCCCTGCCCAAATCTATGCTCTCCTTCGCTGACGCTAACGCGTAGGAGAGCACAGAACAGAGTTATGGCCATTGTTTGTACCTGTTCTTTACTATCAGTATGTTTTGTCGCTTTGTTTTTCTGTTGGTGGCACTTTTTGACCCCCCCCCCCGACCCGATTTGCGCCAACGCGATTTCTTCTGTGAATTGCATAAAGCGAAAAATGCTTTTTTCTCTAATCGATTGAATAGTTACTGAGAAGTATTACGTAACCTATCGACATATCGTCTATTCTTTTGCTAAACTAATTTGTAGTCAATTGCTGAAGGCTCTGTTAAACGCTAACGAGCAATAGTGGTAAGAAATTTATACATCGTTGCTATCTGGGATTTAGAGGAAAAAACGTCAGAAAAAAACGCTTCGTTTCCGCTCCGAGTTTCAAATAGAATTTAACTGGGGTTGACGATGAAACTGTTACGTTGGGCAAGACAACAGTGGGGATGGCGGACGGCTGACTAAAGCTGATGCTGAGGAGAGCACAGAAGTACTGTGGGTGTTCCACGACCATGTGCAATCTCTGAGCGAGCGCCAGCCGGCTCGAGGTCGTATTCAAGTTGCACAAGTACAGACTTCACTTTACAAAGCAGCGACAGAATTGCCGTATTACGACCTTCAACATTAAGTGTTGTCCTTAATCAGAGTGTGTCTGGGTTGTTCACATTGTCCTATGCCTGGCTGTTTCCATGCAACTCAGCGCTCTGATACTTTTTGTAATTCGTACGCGAGATTTTGCTGCCTGCTTATGCTGACGGATCCGCTATCAAACCCTTGTGAAGCAACTATTGCACGCATTTCAGGGTTTCCCGGCTATCGCAGGATACAGAGGTCAGCCGAAAGCATGGAACGGATCGAAGTGGGCATGCACGTCGACATCCAGAGGTGCGCTTAATTGTGTCGAATACCCGCGTTTTCGCTTCCAATAGTTCGCTCGTTATTTGGGATAGCCTACCATGAAAAGAGGACTCTTACCTAAGCGTTAGTTTAGGCGAACATTTCCGCAGTGATAGAATACCTGCAACCTATCATAGAGCACAGAATTTAGCACTGTCACTTATCACAAAATACAAAATTTCGTTATCTTCAAACGGCAGGAAGTAGGCGTAGGCAGCAGATGTTATCTTACTGTTCAGTTACTTGTGGCGTAGCACGCTCAATATCCCATGTAGAATTTGCTGCAACTACAGCCGCGCTGGTATGTTCAGCAGCAGGTCTTCTTCCGCACATCCCTCTCCCTTTTCAAATAGGGTCTTTCTTTGGTTCATGCCTAGACCATCGGGACTTCCATTCATTCGTGGTCAGGGGTGCACTGTTGTGATTATCCCTTTCTCACTCCGAGACTGACAGTGGCGACTCCACTCAACATGCCTGTTGATGTAGATTACCGTAGACGCACAGTGAGGTGATGTGGGTTGATGTGTCCTAGTGTAGTATATGTCTACCAGTAGTTGACGATGAATAGCACGCAATGTATCGTCCTCGCCTTCAGGAAAGTACCGTTCTGCAACGCCAGGAAGTTAGAAATGTTCTGAAAGATCATGCAGACGCATGTCAGGTGAGCGCGATCTATTTAAAATAAATTGTTTGCTGACAAATACAGGACAGTGAGTAGAAGTCAGATGTTTTGAGCGTAGGACATGGATGGACACGCTGAGGTGTCCGACCATGTCGTGCACTTAAAACACCCATCTGACTTCTCCATTTCCTAACACGTGTAATACTAGAATGAAATCGGAGCGCAGTGTTTTCACCAGTTCGATGTCGATGTTCAGATCATGGCGGTTGGCGTGGACATACGGCGATGGGTAGTCGCGAAGTTTGCTTCCGTGGGGTCGTAGGCGGAAAACTGGTCTCACCTCGCCCTTGGACCATGGCTACAGGTAGGTTTTAACCGCTCGAAAACGTTTTTTGATGTTTAGGACCCTATACCTGCGCATTTGTCACGTCGTAGTGAGTTTGGGATAAGAGCTCTAAAAGAGCCTTTTCTCTAAAACAAGTTCAAAAAACCAAACCATCTTTTACTACAAGAGAATAAGACATCTCGTGCTCATTGCTAACTCTCCATAAAGTGGTCCATTGTATGGTCGTTTGGAAACAGGACTTTTAGCTGTGCAACTTTGTAGCTTTCTGTAAAAGGGAATGGCCGAATGTCTCACTGCATTCACGAGAGTGCTTGAAGTCCGATTATGCGTTCGTGTTGTGAGAGCACAGTAATTTGGGCGAGCCGCTGATGCTAGCCAAAGATTTGCGCGTGAACTTGAACGAATTCGGCAACGTTGTGGATGTGGGCGTTCGTTCAAACAGCGCTAATGATGTGTTATCGTAGCATCCCACCCTTTTAAGATCGGGGGGGGGGGGGGGGGGGGTGAGTCTCACATATGCCAAAGTTTGGATCGCATCCGAACAACTCGAAACATTGAGTGCTCCTCGTTTATTTGACTTCATCTTTTTTACTTTTCACAACGTGTTAAAGACCGCATGGACTAACAAGAAGTGACTTATCGTGATGGAAAGCAGCGGTGCAGGAGAACATGGAACGAATAGACGACAAAAACCGCAGCAGCCGGACTACCTTCAGGTCACGGATTCGTTCCTCCATTTGCAATATGCCATATTCCTGTGCTCTTGTTTTCTTATTGTTCCCGTTTTGTACACGAGGGTGGGGTATGCGCTCTATTTATTCAATTAGGTGGGTATCATTTTCGTAGCGACATTCTTCGGGAACTTTTGATGCTAAATTCGATAATTTCGTCAGATAAAATATAAGTGCGGTTACATGAGTAAGATGTTGACGTTTACATGAGTAAAAATGAGTAAAAAAATGAGTAAAACTTGAATTTCTGAAATGGAGCAGCCATCCACACCTTACATTCTTACTTCTTCTTTGTTGCCGTTTTTTAATCATCTCCATCTTGTTATGTTTTGTTACGATACTTCTTTGTTTTGCAATTATTATCAGCTTCGTCTTGTTGTATTGTTATGAACTTGTATCCCTAGTAGTTTTATTGTTGTCTCAGTGATTTTTTTTATATCCTTATTGTTCCGTTTTGAAGTTG
>OX377206.1:68109672-68212279 GCA_947396885.1 Heligmosomoides polygyrus polygyrus | reverse complement strand
ATAGCGTAAATGCCTCTTACTTGAACCACCAAAGTGGGGATATGTGTGCTCCTCCGCTCCTGTTGAATTTGTTGTTCAACTTCAGCTATCAATCGAATAAAAATCGCTCAGCCGAAATAACTTCGAATGAGAGAATCTTACAGCCCGCAGCTAAGAAGCGAACATATAGCGCATAAAAAGATGAGATCGCGCCATACACTCCAAAAAATGACACCTAATTGATCCACCAAACGTGGGGATATGTGTTCCTCACTGTTGTATTTGTTGTTAAACTTACGCTAACAGTCGAATAAATATCGCAACGTCTTGGAAGCGATAAATAGGAATCATGAGTGGGCGGGAGAAACCAATGCATGCGCTCGACACAACGAACTTCGAAAGGGAGAATCTTACTTACAGCCTAGCTAATAAGCAAGCATATAGCGCAATAAAAGATCAGATCGCGCCATGCCCCCGAAAAGCTCACCGCAGCTTTTAATCGACTGATAGTGTAAAAGCCACTTAATCACTAATCATAAAGGTGGGATATGTATGTTCCTCACCGTTGTGTTTGTTGTTCAACTCCTGCTATCACATGAATAAAAATCCAACCGCCTGGAAGGGTGTAGGAAGTAGGAAGTTTATGTGGGCGGGAGAAACTGATGGGCTCAATCCAACCAACTTAGAATGGGAGAATCTTACTTACAGCCTAAAGAATCAGGCGCAAAACGGCTCGGGTGGACAGGGCTCATCCTGTTAAGTGGTTGTCAGCCTCTTTAAGAAGCACACGAGTGTGGATATAAGTGCGACTACCAATGAGACTCAAATAGGCTGGGGCGGGAGGGCCACGATGTAGGAACGCCCAACCCATCGTTTTGTGTTGTATGAAATTCAAAATATCAGCAGCACTGGTGGGTTCTAGCCCTAAGGTGAACCAAGTTAGTTCACTTCTGCTGTGAATGGGCATACATGTGTTGGTTGCGCTTGATCACGTGCGGTGTTATCGTTTCTCACTCGTTATTCTTTAGCCGGCGACGCTAGCGTTCTCAGTCAAAAAGCGACAACGGCACCAACACTGAACCCTCCTGCTCCATTGGTCTTTGGGGATGACGAAGATGATGATGACGAATCAGAGGATGTAAGGTCTCGGCAAAGAGGTAGGCACGTTTTTTTAGCCTTGCAAAATCTAAATCTGCAAAATCTAATCTAAATCAAAAAAGCAATTCTTATCCGACGTTAGGGTGCAGTCTAATTTCTTTCAATGTATTTGCTCCCATTTGTGCCATTCTAGCGAACGCAAAGATCGCGATCGGAGGACCGAGACGAAAGAGTCAAGCGCTGGGGCAAAGCTGAGAGTATACCGTCTTGCGATGTTGTTCAATCGATTTGGAACCAGTCTCCTTTCGAAATGTGATGCATACGAACTTCTCGAAGCTATCTTTCTAATGATTAGGGTCGCGTAAGAGATAACATGTTGAGAATTTTGGTTGTCCGCCACATAAGGCAACGACGCGGTGATTCCTGCGCACAACAAGAAGACTATTCTTAAGGTCGTATGGTTAGCCCCAAATTTCGCACCTCCAAGCACTGCCATTTTTCATTTCATCATAACGTCCAAAAGCGGTTTACCTTCTAACTCAGCTATGAGAGCTAAATTCCTTCAAACATTTTACAAAAAAAAATTGCACCATGTGTCAGGGTTCGTGTAGTTAGGCGCGACGAAGCTGCTCATATTAGCTTTCGAGTTCCTTTTTTAGAACACCAGGCCACCGTCAATTCCCACCAGTGCTCCTCCAGCGGTCTCGTCAAATATTGCTGGCATGCAGAAGGAAAAGGCTGCTGACAACTCCAAACTGTTTCATATTCTTTCTGGAGCGCGTTGTGAGTTCTATGAGATCTATATAGCGTTGTGTTGATCTGTGAAAGCCATGCCATCTACATGAGTGAGCAGCTACTTTCGTGGTATACAGCGCTCACATCATTTTTTGGTAAACTTCTATGACTAACAAACAAGATTTCTGCTTTTAGTGCTCCAGTCCCAGTGAGACAAGAAAGTTGCGGAGCAGAAACCATCAAGTACGCATGCACTACCCGTATCACAAGGTGAACTGAATTCTGAGGTGAGGGAGCTGTTCCAAGGATTTCGCAACTACTGCGATGTTGCAGTGTCTAGTGTCTTTCAAACTATCGACTTCTCGTATTTATGCCATATTGACGTCTAATTTTTTGGGAACATTTTTAAAGCAAGCTGAACCTCTGAAGCCGTCTATACACCTTTCAATTCACTTTTCAAGGCGGATATGTTTCAATTCAAACTAAACGCCTGAGAATTTGCCGTGACTTTCATTGAGATTATATACCCCTTTGCCTAAAGAATGGAATAAGTGTTTGAATTTTCTCGAATTTCTTTTCCTTTTACTAAAAATGAGATGGGCCTGTTTTGAAGTGCAGGAAGCAGCAGCCCTTGGTGTATCGTAAGGGGTATTGCGCCATGCGCTCGCCTAGCAATTTTTATTTGATCGACGGCCATACTCTGCTTACGGGGAGTTGCGTAATAATCGACACGGTGCGACTAGAACCGTTGTGGAAAACACGCACATCTCCACTGCAGTGTTTCAAGTAAGCGACGTTTACACTATCAGTTACATAAAGAACGGAAATGACATGCTGAAGGTGTGCAGGGTGCGGTCCTCCCTCGTAACGCGCTCAAAACCTGCTTTGTTCTTGCGTTTAAAAATATGTCTAATACCATTTTTGTTTCTAAAAAGGTGTTTAAAATTTGAGGCACTGTATCCATCTTTTGAGGAGATGAATTATATTGTTAAGGATAGTCGTATTCTTTTTGAAAGGCAACTGTTTGTTTTCATTCGCTTAGAGAGTGCGCTGTTTAAGTTGGAATATGCCTACTTTGATTTTGAAAAGTGTCCTACATAGTTCCAAAATGTCCAGTTTGCTGTGAAAATGGTATGATCTGGCTTGGTTATAGAAATTTCTGCATGAATCGAGCATAGTGTAGGATGTTCTCGAAGCTTTCCTTGAGGAGTGTGTAGGAATGCGCATGCTCGAGTGGCGTATCTTTTTTAACGCGAGGCGGTTCAGCATAAACTTGAACCGTCGTCTTATACGAAGTTCTCAGTACGGTTTACTGCTCCAAGCGCCTTAAACTCTAGCATTTTCAAGCTACATCTATGAAGACAACAAAGTCCAGGTAGAAGAAACGAATTCACCAATTGGGTCCACTGCAACGGCTGAGTAGTTTTTTTGTTAGTTGACCTGTAAAGGCGAATAGTGCACATTCTGCGCTACTATCGCCGACTGGTTCGCTTGCAGGTCACAATGAGAAACAAATGATTGAAAGTCACTGGCAACTGAAAGGCACTCGCTTCGGTTGTTCATCGCTGGATTTCACGTGAAAATCGAATATTGCGTCTAACACTTTCCTTGCCGAAATATCTCCCGGTGGGCAAAATTAAACACTTACTGATTAGGTCAATTCTTGGATGTAGTTGGTGAGTTCGTTCCCGTATTTGGACTACCATTGTGTTCGCAGCTGTAGGTGAAAATACTAGGTCTCGGAAGAGGAGAACAGGTGGACACGGTAGGCTCAACTTACAATGCTGACGTTTGAGGAAGGGAGAAGCTGGAGGTGAATGCCTGCATCTGCTGTGAACAGCTTTAGAGATTCACTGATGATGCAGTGTGCGAAACAGCCCAAAGGGACCTTGTGCTTCAGCGTACTGACGTCAGAGTTCTAGCGGTAAAGGCTGCAAAGCTTTTCCTGCAAGTCTTCCCTATCCCACCTCGCCTATAGCTACGACCAAAATCGTTCGTAGGAGCTCGCTCTTTTTGACGACAAATTTTCTGTACCGTAAAACAACACAAGCACGAGCAATCACTCAGGGACTACAGTGACGATAAAGCCGAACTTATGGCTTTTCATTGTTGCAGTCCTTCTCAAGGTTGCTGCTGGAGATAGTGACTGGGTTCATGTACTAGGTTGGTGAAAAAGTCTTGTACCACGGCGTAATTTTTTCAAAATTTTATTGCTTTTTTTGTGAGTGACTTCAATCTTCGAAATTCGCCTTGAGGTTGAGGTTCTCCTTGAGGGAGCCACTGGGCCTACCGAGTATGGTTAACGAGGAAGACCCAGGATTCATCTCCCGTGACGACATTCTTGAGAAAGTGCTTATTGCGGAAAAGAACAGGGAGAGACTGAGCGATAGTCAGTCGCGAAGCCTTGTCTGAGTCACGGAGTCAGTCACACTTCCCTACAGTCGTAGTATTTATATGCCCTCAAAAGCAAATTGCCATGTATGCGAAATATTCTAGAATGTTTGTGCTACAACTACGTAGCACCAAACAGTCCTTAGAAGTTTCCGTTAAATTTTGAAAAAATTTCAAAATTTTTGGTGCAAGACTTTTTCACCAACCTAATATAATAGTTAATCCCTGATTTGTAGCAGTGAAGAAGAAATTAAACGGTTCATTTTGTACGAAGAGGTAAGGGTTATGTGGCAAGGCATGGTGTTTAGAATGCTGGGTGCCGGGGCGTTAGTTCTAGTGATTGATACCTTTTTAGGTGACGGTGGCGTCGAAGCCTGAGCCGCTGTCTACAACTTCCTCTGCCGGCGATTCCTTCGCCTCGAGCTGCGCTTTAAATCGGAGCATTCCACCTGTTCCTGCACAACACAGTGTGCTCGGCACTGCTTTCGGACTTTCGCAGGACGTTATCCTGCAGCTTCTGAAGAAATCTGCACCGCCACGAGTGGTTGTCGAGCAGAGCGCACGGGAAGTAACGCTTACTCCAGATGCACTAGCGTCACCCGATCCTAAAGGACCAGCGTTGCCGGATGCTCCAGCGTCTCCTGATCCCTATGAGCGCGATGCGAATGGTTCTGGAGACGGGTTGAAAGCTCGCTCGATAGGTGCTGTCTGTGTGCAGTAGACAGCGAACGCCAGCGTTGAAGCATCGGGAGAGGTTTGCAAAAAGTAGCGATTAGTTGGACAGCGTAGCAATGAAGTCGAGGGTGGTTTATGTTTAGCAGAAGAGGGAAGGCACTACGCTCCTTTTATGGGAATTCTGATAATCCTTTCACGAAATTTGTGCATTGGACGGAATCGTTAGTGACCGTGATTTCGGACGCGTTTTTCGGACGTTTTTAGAAACGACATCAGGAAGTATGTCAAAGACGAGAAGGAAAACTTGGTTCCACGCCCACGACATTCTCATTTATCACATTGTATGCTCTAATCTTACTTTATGAACGTGTGTGACTTATTAAGCATTCTCTGATGTTATGCTATACTAATGTCACTTTACATGCACCAATTTATAAATAAAATGTTATATTATAAATTTTGTAATTATAAGTATTTCCTAATTCTTCTTTATCCTGCTTATATATATATATATATATATATATATATGTCGTCTAGCAACCGATCGGCGGCACAGTAGCAACCGAACTGCGGCACAATTGCAACCGAACGGCAACACAATAGCAACCAAATGGCAACACAGTATCAACCGAACATCAACACAGTAGCTACCGAGTGGCAACACAATAGCAACAGGAGCCGCCCCTCAGTTGACCGTCTTCTCCCGGATAGCAACAGCTGTTCCCCCAATAGCAACTCGAGCCACCCGACCGCGTGGCTCGTGTTGCTACTCGGTTCGGCTCGTCGAGCCCGAATGTCCGAGATTGGAGAGTGCTGATAAGCTATTTGTAACAAGGATACCGCGGAGCGATTCAAAAGCGCAGGTAGTGTAGTGGGCTAAAATCACGCGGCGCCGGAAGGAAAGGCAGGTTCGAGTCCCGCCTGGTGCGATAGTTTTGATCACAACAAAACATCTTGCAACATTAGGTTGCACAATTGTGCTGGTGATCATGTCTAACTACCCCTGGTGCTCTGTTATTCCTCACGCCATACGTTCAGCGGCCTAATGGCCGCCAAACGTCTGGTTGGGGGCTTCGCCCTCAAACTCCGAGAATAGAACAACACCAATGTTTCTCCTTTCTTATTTAGGCCTTCTTACTTTTATTACAGTAAAACTGGTTTTACTAAATAGATTAGTGCAGCGGGATATGGTAGGGAAGAATCTTCACTGCTCCTATGAAACCCATCCACCCTCGATCGCATATGCGCAATTTATTCTCCGAAGTGCCCGTTCTCTCGTAGCGAGAAACAGGTCATGAGAGTCCCAATCCGAAGTGCTTAATCTGCAGAAACATAAGTAAAATTAAAAAATTAATCGGTATTGGTCGGCAGGACAACACCGTTTACTGTCCGTTGGCAATAGTACTCCTCCGAATCCCATAGTCACCCTCCCTACTTCCCCCTCCCCCTCCCCGCTAATACTTCCTTACCTATGAACGGAGTGAGAGTCAAGCACGCACATGTAACAATGAGACACTCACGTGTCACCTGGTTTCCGCGACGTTTATGATACTCCCTCCGCTCCTCGACACACGTGTCACGACTTCTGTGACCCGACGCACATTGGACGACATTGAGAGAAAATATGGTCCCACGGGTTCCATTTATTCTCCACCTCCCCCCCCCCCTCTAGTGGTTCCCCTTTACTGATGCCATCTTCACTAGTCCCCTCCTACTGGTCCTCCTTAATCGGAATCTCGGAATCCCTACGCAAGTTGGACGTCTGCGGCACGTCTTCTGAATCCCGACATACGATGAACAACGTCTACCGAACGTTGACGACGACTTCGGCACGTCTTCTGAATCCTGATACATATTGAACGACGTCTGCCGAACGTCGACGACGTCTTCGGCACGTCTTCTGAATCCTATCGCACGTTGGACGACGCCTTCGGCACTCTTCTGCATCCCAACGACCGCTGGACGACGTACGCGGCACATCTGAATCAACGCACGTTGGAGGTTTGCGGCAAGTCTTCTGAATCCTGATGCATGTTGAACGACGTCTGCCGCACGTCTTCGGAATCCTGACGCACGTTGGACGTCGTCTTCGGCACGCCTTCTGAATCCCTACGCTCTGCACTTGATCCTCATCCATACCCTGATGCGTTGCCCGCTGAATAAATCGTAAACTTGGGTGGTCCGCCGTCGAGATTATAAGTTCGCCAGCAATCGCCTATGGTTAACCTGAAGAAAAAAACCGGCTGCCATACGCCGCACTGTCGTACGCATCTCATGGCTTCAGTCCCATCCACGTGACTGACGTCACCCACGGATTAACGAATTATATGTGGTAAGATATATTTGGCATACTTATGCATATAACGGAGAGTACCTCTAAGGACAGGGCTTCACTAATAATCTAAAATTGTTCTCTGCCTTTACACTCTTTTCTTGATCACATATTTCATCGTTATAGCAATTTTTAGTCATTATAAGTGATTTTAGACAAATTTGTGCGTCAAATGGTGTAAAAAGGTCAACTCCGGTTAGGACGCAACTCCCGTTATAAGGCGGATTTTATCCGGTCCCTTCAAGCGCGTTATAACGAGAGGGGACTGTATTTAGAAATAAGTCCATCTCTGTTAGGTTGGACTCCTCCCTTTCCAGCAAGGCACGCATTCCTACTTTCGAAGAACGTTCCATCCCAGCCCACAGAAGGATATTCGAGACTATTTAGTGGACAAAAAGAGATGATTATTAGCTGATTCATTCCGTCTGGTCAGTCTGTTCGTAAACGATTCATGCTAACCCCTCCGAACACGGCTGACGCAAGCCATGACAGTATATCATTCGTGATTGAAGAGGGGTGTAGACTATTACCAGAACCATACGGAAAGATTAAATCACTGATGCTTCTGTTGATTAACACGGTACGCCATGGTGCGGAGCAAATGGATATTCAAAGTGTTGTAAAAGCAAACCTGGAGTTTATTCAAAGGAAGAGACGAAGTAATTTTGGCAGTTCTGATCTACTCTTCCAGAAGCGTCATTGAGATGAGATGGTCGCACTCACTCTGTCTGATCCGTCTAGAATGCTGCGGACTCTCCGAAAGCAAACGTTCGTTACAGAAGTGGTAAAGGGTAGCCGAGCGAATGCAAACAATTATTATACAGTAGTGGAAAATTTTCGTCTTCGAATATGTACAAGCGTAGGCCCAATTGCAGAGAAAACCGGTAGAAGGTAAAAGCCTGGGGGCCATGATACTTGGAATGAATCATTTCCGGATGTCCGATTCCCCTATCCGAATCATTCAAAAACGCGAGACCCGCGAAATTGCCGTAACCGAATCATCCACAAATACGGGGCCCGCAAAATCGCCCTTATCCGAATCATCCCAAAATCCGGGGTCCTCAAAACCGCCCTTATCCAAATCATCCAATCATCCAAAGATTTTCGATCGAATCCTATGTATAGTGACTACACGAGGCGAATGTTAATACACTGTTATTTTTTCTTTCTACGTCAGCAGAGGAGAGCACAGAACGCAGAAGTAATATATTTAGTTTTTTTCATTAATAGAAATTCTCGTTTCCCTTGTCCGTGTTACTGAAAGCCTTTTGGAAAGTGACCCTCCCCTAAATATCATAGCGCCGAGGCCTGTTATTGTCAATCGATGTTTCAGAAATTGTGAGTACCTTTTTCCGAAGTTTTAAAGTTTCTTATTTTAAAGTCTTTCATTCGCTCTACAGTCAACGGAGATCTGAGTTCGAGTATCGGGCAGTTAGTATTGGTAAGTACCTTCTCATTACGCACTCTATGTTCAACTACCTTCATGTGATGATTTATATACCGGTTTCCTTTGTCACGTTTAAAATGGGCCTTTGAAAATCAAAAAGAACCATTTTCCATTTAAAACGTTCTTTCCAACTTAACCTGGATTTTCAAAGATGAAACAAGACACCTTTCAAAACAAACTGGATGCTTATGCCATCAAGCTGGTTTCGCACGGTTCCTATCCTACTAGGCAATGTTCCTGGACAAATTTCAAAATGTAAAAAAGCGGCCTTTCGGTGTGTCATATGATAGCGTTGCACCATGCATTCGCTCGTGGTTCGTTGGATTTCATACATAGCTGCTGATTTCGACGAGATAGTCAGCTTTGAATTTTTAAACAATCTCAGTCTTCACAGAGACTTGCTACTGTTTTTGCGATACTCTAGATTTATGCACAAGCCAAGAAATTGCTAAGATTTATTTAAAAGTCATTCAAACGACGTAAGCTTTTTGTTGGAAGGCCATGCAAAGATTGGTTAAAAAAGAATATTTGAATCAACAATTTCTCGACTTTCATAAAAGGTCTAATAATTGATATGAAATGTGCCCCACTATAAAGAAAAACAAAAGTTTGGGAAGAAAATTGTCCGGCTTGAGTTGCAAATGATACAATAAACATTCAAATATTGGATCACTCTTAATTAACGTTAGCAAGTAAAACTCAAAAAAAATTTAAAAAAAAATTATTTGTACTGTTTGGAAAACTGTGCTGTACTGCTTTACACTTCAGAGCACTCTTACGGTTTGCGAAATTTCGAATTTCATTTACGCACACCCCTGGTCAGCAGGCTGTCATGGAGTTGTAGCCATGGCCTCCGTGCCAGCTTCTGCAACAATTTTCTCAGCGCACATCGTGTCTGATCATATTTATCTTATCGTATTGGTGTAACTTCAACAATGGGCTTTCCTGCGGCTCACACATAATCGCTTGTTGTCACAGATAGTCGCAAAACACACCGCTGGGGTTATTAGGTTTACAAACTGACTAACAAAAACAAAATGCAGTGTACAACACCAGTTGAACAGCTTCTATTCGTAGAAACCAAAACGCTGCCGCGTTTGTGGGAGCAGAAGCGCCCCTTTGAGCCTAAGTTTCGTTTTCCGGCACACTGACTAAGACACCGACTTTACCTTGCAAAAGAAAGTGCTAGCGCTGGAGCTGTCTCTCTTCACCACCCCACTCCCAGACTCCTACCACGCTCTGAAGTCCGCCCATAGTCGGCGCTGTCGGCTCGGAGGGACCTTGACCTAACTCATAATCGACTACGCGGAAACGGTCATCAGAACTATTAGTAATTTTAAATCGGATAACAACATCGCTGCGCAACACGATACCTAGTACCTAACAATTTATTCTCGATCGACATCTAGTTAAGAAAGATATTGCGATTTTTTTAATTCGCATTCATTTTTTTTGTAATAATATAGAAGTTTTAACTTATACATCAATTGAGGCCTAAGAATTGTATAAATTTGTCACAGTAATTTTCAGAATAACCACGAAACCATTACCTTTGCCACGTGAAGGGTGCTGCTTCAAAATTTCCGGCTTTCTCTAATACGAAGTCGTACACACGCTTAGTCTCAGAGCCTTCATTTAAATCAACAGAATCTGGTCCTTCACGCTGCCGATGCCACCGAACCATTTCATCCATGCAAGACTGAAACGTTCCACAAGCAGCTGCAGCCTCGCCAAACCGTCAACGAACAGGAAGGCTTCTAACCACTAACAAAAGTATGCTTCAAATATTACCTTCACTTTCCACAAAAACGCTGGTCGTACAAGCTCCCATGGTAGACGCGACTTGCCGGTTTCGGCCACATTCTCGAAATAGAGCTCAACAAAGGGGTCCGGGTGTGTACGAAGTGGCATAAAAGACCTCCGAACCAACTCATGCTAAAACAACATCCATGACGTGATACCGAGAAAGAAGCACATGGCATGAATCCCATAAAAACACAATCTACCTCCTTCGGTATTGCAAATTTTTCCAGCGCAGCCTTGCATCTGGGCAAAGGGTCCGTCGCAGATTTGTCTACTGTTGCTTTACATTTCGACACTTGTTCTGGCAGCGGTGGCAGCTCAAATTTGAGCATGTCCTCGTTGCAAGTGAGTCCCTACAGGTCATAACGATACAATACAGAATGAATCAGACCAGGAGCATGAGCCTTACCTCGAAGCTGTGCGCTTGTAGCGGCTTATCCTCCGTGATAGGACAACCATCAGCTGAAGGATCCACAGGCTTCAGCTCTTCATCTTCAGTACGCTGGTTCATAACAATCTACTATAACAAGAAGCTGGACACTAGTGCACGATACTCGCGCATTAACAAAAACCTCGCGTTAGATATGTTTCCAGAGAAACCGCGAGCAAACATGCTTACCGAATGCAAAACAATATTTATTCTGAAAATGACGACAGGACAGGCGTAAAAAAAACTATCTAGTAGCCAGAGTGCCGACCAAATCGAACATACTCCAAGACGTATGATGACCAGACGACGACGCCTATTTAACTATGTCTACAACGTATCCACATACGGAACCTCGCTGATATTTCCGTAGCAGGAGAGGGAGAATTTACTTGACATTTTCCTCGCTGCTGCTTCCACCTCGCTGGCGGTCACCTCAACAAGCATAGTTACCTGACGTTGAAGCACTCGTGAATCCATAATTTCCACAATAGACCATACCTGTTGGATGGCGTCAACAATGGCTCCCTCAACCGTGAGACCAGCAAGGATTTGAGTGGCGCGCTCGATAGAAGTGGGGCAAGAGTGAGCCTGATCTCGGAGCACTTCATTGGTAGCACGACGCTTCGCGGCTAAATAGACCAGTCATAAGTGAAGAAGAGGAAAGTCGAGCCTTTCTTCTTATGCTGTGCTAACAGCAAGAAACCAGACAGTAAAGCGTTAAGCAACCATGATGGAAATTATCAGTACCCAATGCCACTAGCTACTTACCTTCAATGTCGCTGCACTTGTAAGTCTTGATAGCAGAGGCTGCAGATGTTACTGCTTTGGCAACTCGAGCACCATCAGCAATAATGTAGACGCCCACGAGACCGCTATCCTGATAAGCTGCCTGGAAGGCTGACGCTCCACCGCTGCCAGCAACTGCATTGAGAACCGCAGCGTTTCCAGCAGAGCCAGAAAATCTGAAAGCAGCACGGACCTTTCAAAATATTTTGCGCACTCTCAAAGTCTCTATGACGTGACTTACTGGACAGAAGCCGATCTTCCCAGTGAAGCGAGAAGTACTGCCTGCACAGCCATTGCCTTCGCATTACTTAACGGTGCTCCTTCACCAGCCAGCAGGACGTGAGCCATTGAACCGGCAGCTGGGCGGCGCCACTCCCCTCCCTTAATTGAAACATGCTCTACTAGCCACAAAATTAATTACCAGCAGTTAGCGGGCCTAGCGAATGAAACGACTACTGGCTAGGGCTTCGAACCATGTACACACTGCAGCCGCTATTAAATTCTTGTCGTAATGCCTGCTCGCCGCCCAGAATACACGATTCCGCCTCCAAACAGCAAAATCCGAGAAAATGAATAATGTCGATAGACTGGCCTAGCGATACTGTTTGCTTGTTGTAGGAAATATTTACCCGTCGATACCATATTCAAGCCATCCCTACAAGGACGTATGATATCGACCAGTTGGCTGATTCAGTTATTACGACGTGAAACGTATCTAACGTGGTAAACGTGTAAACGAATATACAGAATGGCCAGAACACCAATGGAAGAGCGGACGAATTACTTCTTTCAAACAAATAATTTTCTCGTCAAACTGGACACTCTTGTGAACAAATTTGATGCACCTGAAACCAAAGTGAACGTCTTCAAAATCGATGGGGTTTCTTACAGGTTAAACTACAGACTCTTCGACATGGTTATAATAAATTTTTGTTCAAGGAAAATCTGGCATAACCTTCTCTGAATTTTTTTAGCTCAACAGCCCCAATGAGTGTAATGATTTTACAACTTTCTGTTTGGAGAAATACTAGATTAGATTTCGTTTTAAAGCGTATCAAGGCAGCAATCGTTTGGTGCATTAAAAGACGAGATCCTACCATGCATTCGAAAATCTTGTAGCGACTTTTATTTGACTGATGGTGCAAATGCTGCTTACATGAGGTATTAAAGTGAAGACGACGCGTATGTGTGTTCTTTACAAATGTTTTTGTTGTACGGTTTACATGTGTGAAATTCCATGAAGACAAAAATTTTTATATGTCTTAAAAATCGCAACGTCTTGGACGAGGATATGACGCTATCTCTTCCCTTGACACTCAAAAATTACTGCCTTTCTGCTCTTTACAACAAGCTTTAAATCATTATTTTCTTAAAAGAATTATAATTTTATAACAATTCAACAATGGGTTCGCTTATTGGGTAGGTGAGTTAAAACTTCAAAGAACGTCGTACTAAAATGTTCCATTAACAAAAATTATTCTAACCTTTTTGGAGTATCTAGTTTAATGTTTAAGGAGCTCGTTTTATTTGGAAGATGTTCGGTCTGGTTTCAAAAGCACTTGGCTTGTTTAGAAGAGTGTTCAGTCTAGTTTGAAAGGTGTACAATTTGACGCGAAAACTGACCAATTTGACATAAAAAATGTAGATAATAATTCCTGTTACTCTAGTTATTGCTCTACAAATTGACTCCCAGCACACTGCACGTTGAAAACTGTGCGCATGGCAGTATATGCGTTGTTCTCGCAGCTCGCACAAAGAAATAAAAGGCAAGAACTAACCAGTTATCGGTAATTGAGGTGTACTAGTTTCCCGTCATCAAACACATATGATGTGAGTACCATGACCCATCAATTACACTGCGTTCTGAATCTCCTCTGGCCCTAGCTCTAAGTTGATCTTCTTGCCTATACAACCCGCCCTCGACCTTGCAAAACGTCGCTGCACAGATGTTCTGTGTCATCGAAATCGAGAAGCCCTAGCCAAGTAAATCCAGCGTCTTCGTGGAAACGTGTGCATCACCAATAACAGCGACTCTGGCCTGATCTTACTGACGACAAGTCGTCGGCCTGTCGATAATTTGACCTGCGCGTGATCTCATCGGGTCGCCTCCGTCTCGCACTCCTATGCACTATTGAGCGTAGGACGTCGTCGATGGCACTGATCGAAAGGCTCCGGGGCTTGTACGCTGAGGACCATTTTGCGTTCGTCGTCGATCGGAATCGGTATGCCGGTGCGACACCCCCCCCCCCCCCAGGCGTTTCTTCATGTGTTCCGTTGCTATCTTGGCTGGAGTATCTTTGTACTAGAGGTGTAACACCTACACGCTCCATCGTTTCCTCCCTCAATCGTGATTTGATTCCCTGGTCATGTAGCTCTCGTGGGTTTCTAGAGTTCTTGCCCTTGCCCTAATTTTCGAGGTTTCTGGTTCGTTTATGGAGGTAGATAGCACAGTCTCGACCTGATCATTGGAGAAATCATCTTAGTTGCGCACGAGATCGTGCTGCTGCTCGCTCACTGGCTCCGCTCGTACAGTGCCCATTGTTCCGCGTCCGCGCAGCGTGCCTCGCGTCTATTTCTCCTAGTTATATATTAGTATAAGGGCGCGTGTAGCGCAGTCGGAAGAGGCGCGACTGTCGCGTGCCCCCGATACCAGGTTCCTGGTTCGGATTTCCCGCCCAGGCCGACCAAGCCTTCCATCCCTCCGAGGTCGGTGAATTGGTACCAGACTTGTCTGGGAAGGATAAAGCGCTGACTTGTTCATCGGCTGGCCACTGCAAGTCATTGTGGCCAAATACACATTCATGTCGCCTCCACGACATCCCGTAGAAGTAGAATGCGCTGACGCATCCCAGAAGGGATTGAGTAACGCCGTCCTTTATCCTTTATGTATTAGTATGCAGAAGCCGATAGATTCTCCCTCCAAAGCTTTCTCCTCCTTTATCGGTAGGCATAGTGTTGTGCTCATCGTTGCTAGGGTGGGTATAACCGGTTCTGTTCTCATTTCGTTATGTAGATAAGTTCTAACCTGTTCTGTTCGTTGATTAGTTGTTGGTAATAAAAGTTTAATTACCCAAGTTTGAGGTTGTCTTCTGTCCTTCCGTGTTGGAGCGCCGAAGTATTTCTAGTATTTCTACCGCGTGGCATTTTGGTGTTTGACAATTTGGTTCGTGCAGAAGGCAGCGACGCTTATGGCTTTATAGTAGGGGAAATTTCAAGCTTCTTCCAGGCCTTGAGGAAAACGAATTTGTCGAAATGTCGGCCGTAGTAAACAATACTGTAGCAAATCTGGTAGGCACAGAAGAATAAACCATTGATAAGAAAATGACCAGGTCAGAAAAGCGTCGAACTTGGAGGTCAATGAATGACGTACCAGGGCAACGGTTGGACCTCGTCAGGGAAGCTCTACCGGTCCGCCTGAGGACGGTCGTCACCCGACAATCACTGACCTTCCTTCAGCGCTGCAAACCAACCGGTCTAGAGACAAGAAGTTATCAGAAGTAAGAAGCCAAGAGCACTGTGCAGCGCACCAGAACATCCTCACAGAAACACGGCGATCTGCAAGTCACTTGTGTGAGCCACAACTAAACAAAAGCAGTACATGCTGCACTCTTCACTACTGAAGTGTTCCTCGGAAGAAAGTCCTACCGCCGGTTACCTCATGGGCAGATACTGAGAATTGAAAGCGGGTCGAAGAAGATCTGTGATGCTATTTGGTCGAGAGCAAAATCCACCCTTTGTGCAAAGTTCAACTTTCCTAAGAGTCAAAATGTGCACACAAAGCGAGAAGCGGGAAAAATTACATATTCTTGGTCGTCAGGTAGCTGTTCTCAATGTGTATGAAGCACGACGACATCGAGCTCGATTTGGACACAGTGGATGCATATAATAGCAGCGTCTGTTTCCCACTTCCTTTTATCCCGGACAGAATCACAGCGTCTATATCTCAATGCCTATTGCGATTAGGCTAGGATGAGGATGTTACATTCGTGAATATCGCGAGACATCACCTCAAATGACAGCTGGTTCACAATCGACTCCACGACTGCGTTTTTGTAAGGCAAGATTGTGTATGCGTCCGTATGGAAGGACACAAGGCTGTGCACAAAAAAAGCGCCTACCAGCTCCAATGTTTAACTTTCGGCGATTTCTATATTGGAGAAAGCGGAAGGATGCTGCTACGCTATGCTAAGGATGTTAAGGAACACCTTGATGGAAAGGAAAGCCAACGCTTAGTAGCCCCGGTTGGGAAGAACCGATGCGAGGCGCACTTCGGCGCCGACTTTAATGTAAAGTGCACAATGCTATATCACGGCGACGAAATGGGAACAGAAAGGCTTTTGAGGCTTTCTGGTTAGCAAAGGAAATCCACCTATGAATATTGGAAACTAGTACACCTCAACTACCAATTACCAGTGAGTTCTTGCCTTTTGTTTCTTCGTGCAAGCTGCGAGAACAGCGTAAGCGCACAGTTTTCAACGTACAGTATGCTGTGCAGTGCTACGACCACCACGGTGTCTCTCACATGCATGGTGGTTGGCTGAGTCGGTTTTCCTGTGTTGACGGAAATTGGTGAGTTATTTTCCTCGGATGTGGAGTTCCCTGCGTGACATTCTTAGGACGTCTTGTTAGTGACCAAGGCGAAGAAATGTTCCTAATCAATTGCGTTTACAGTTGTGTAGATTCGAGCTTCTTCTAGGCCTTAAAAAAGACGAATTTGTCAAACTGTCTGCGCCAATAAATGTAGTAGGCACAGAATAACAAACAGTTGCCAAATGTAACAGAAATCTGTGGCCAACCCAATAGTAGCGTACGTCCACACTGTTTTCACACATACGAAGCGATCTGTCAAAGCTTGCTGTTACCTTGTAAGGGCTACCAGCAGCATCAACCTTCGGCCCGTTGTTAATAGGAGCGTGACTATCGCCATACAAGACCATTCGCTCATGCTCAATGTTCATGCCGAATAGTACTGCCTGCTCGGTTGTAAAGTGCTTGGCCTGAAGAAGCGATAAGCGTGATGCAGAACCTTTTTGACGACATCTTCCATGTCTCTATTACTCACAGCAAATTCTTCTAAAACCTTGTAGGTTATTTTCCCGATTGCGTCTTTTGGTGCATACACGGATCGCGCCAACGGCCCGTTACGATAAGCAGCGCGATGCAGATCTTCAAAAGCTACGTCGTAAGGATTCTTGTAGGCATTATCGATCTTCAGAGTTGGTATGGTCTGTAAAGCTAACGAAGATGACTTCATATACTCATGTGATATTTTCCGCAGCAGCTATCATCAACCAGTAAGACTCACATCCTCAAGTTCCCACGGCTTGAACGCTGGCTGGGCAATATGCCCAAGAATCGAAATGCCGACAGAGCTTTCGTCACGTGGAAGAGCCAACGATACCCCATAGACATCGCGTGTTGAGAAGGCGTTCTGGAATTCATGTCATTCAGTGAATTCAAAGACTCCTGGTTTAGCGCCTCATCGTGGCGTGGGGTAGCAACTGGTATAGAACTGCAACTACAGCAAAAGAGCGTGGCTACCTGCAACCTCTAATTCGGCGGGATCTACCAAGCTAACCGACAGATTTATGTATCTTTGTGTTGCCAATGGTTATTGTGAACAAACAGGAGTGATCTTGTTTGTTGCTCCGATGATAAACTTTATGAAAATCATGAGGGTCGACCTTGGTTTTATCTATGAAAATACGTTGTGGATTCCTTGTGACTGATCATTTCGTTCCTTCACACCACACCGCACACCGCACACAGAAAGTGAATTTTTTTTTATGTGGGCTGGATGGTATAAGATAAAGATAACGACCTGCACGTGCGCCCTTCCATTCTACAGCTCGCATTTTGGCACAAACGGCAGCAAATCATTCGTAATTGACGGGCGTTCCTGACGGTCGTTCATGCCAGGATTTCTTGCAAAAATCCAGAACGCCTCTAATGCCTTCCTTGCCGACATTTCTGTTTCTACCGTCAACACCTTGCACTTTATCTCACTTTATCTCAACACTTTATCTCAAAGTTGAGCTTTATCTCAAAGTTTATCTCAACACTTTATCTCAAAGTTGAGCTTTATCTCAAAGTTGAGATAAAGTGCAAGGTGTTGACGGTAGAAACAGAAATATCGGCAAGGGAGGCATTAGAGGCGTTCTGGATTTTTGCAAGAAATCCTGGCATGAACGACCGTCAGGAACGCCCGTCAATTACGAATGATTTTCTGCCGTTTGTGCCAAAATGCGAGCTGTAGAATGGAAGGGCCCACGTGCAGGTCGTTATCTTTATCTTATACCATCCAGCACCGCACAGTAAGTCTCATTCGCCCCGTCGTACTAACAGAGAGCTGCGAAAGCGCTCCATAGGTGGATCAAACGTGAGTTTATCCCTCTTTGAATGGGTTTTTCAGGGTGATTTCTCAAGGAAGCGAAACCGCTAGAGTGGGGATAGCGTTTGGTGGAGTAAATCGCATATCTAATACTTGCACCACGTTCAGGCCTCTGAAGAAGACGGGAGCGTCGAAACGTTAGGCCTGGCAAATAAAGATCCACCGTAACAACCTCGAGCGGCACAAGCAAAAATATTGACAACTATTCTCTACAATACCGAGGTTTTATGACGAGAGAAGCTGGAGACTGTTTACCAAGTGTTCGAATTGGCGTGTGGAATGACTGTGGCCACTTCTTTTCTATCTGAACAATGGATATCCATTTTCAACGAAACATTTGGCAGAGTAAATGACTTTATCGCATTCATATGACCGTAGCTAAGATCGAGCGCATTTCTGGAGACATTTTGCACATCTCAAGACAGAAGTTTTGATCGCAACAAAACATCGTTATGACAGCTTACAACCTCGACACAGCCACTTGAGGCTTAAGGAAACTGATTTGAATCATCTCAAGATACATTGACATTTTGCAAACAAATATGTTGCTGCTTTGGGACGTGTGTAGTAAAAGGTTCGAAGCTATTACATGAGCTGTCATCACTTTATACATTTGGAAATGCGCAATCAAAAATAGATTCTCTCAGCGATACCATTTTTTCGACCAGAGTGGTGTCAGTGACTTCTATATTAGATGCTTTACAGTAGGGACAATAGGAAACTCCTAGTTAAAGCTCCCAGTAGCAGGTTTCGTTCAGCCCATAGGTTGCTGAAGTCTGGAAATGCTGCGGACTTCCCTGCAGGATATATACCACCGCAACACCGTCAAGTAGTGCACAGATATTACTTCTACTTCTTATTTTGGCTATTACTGCCTCTCTACACGACTATTACGGTCACCATGGAGCTTTATTGGTTCTGTCAGATCCATTAGGCTTCTCACTGGCGCAGTACGAGTCGCGTCTCGGTGGTGGTTGCCGCGCAAGTAGCGAGCAATCGCACCTCATGCTCCACGAACCACGACAGTCCGACTTCAGATGCGATTCCCTGACGGTCGACGCTGGTGAACGCCAGAGTACTTAAAACAGGCGTAGAGTACGATGTCATGAGGCAGCTGTGTGCGGTGGCACCTCACACACCATAAGTGACGCGCACAGCCGGCTATATTTATAAATAAGACCTATCAGGACCGGCTCACCGTAACCTTAGGCGTCGGGTGAGACGTCCATTGTGCAATCGCAGAACAAGGCTAGGGAAGGGACTCCAGGGTGTGTGCCATAATACTGCTCGTATGGAAACTGCTTTCGTTGCTCAGGGGGAGTCCGCATCTGGATTCTGCGCTCTTCGAGCGGCGAAGCGCATACGGCTGAAACAATGCGCAAAGAACGCGCAACGTCGTGTAGACGTCGAAACCTCCTAGATCTCAGATACTCAGCCGAAGTGCGAAAACGCCGCGGCGCCCGGGAACTGAACCCTCGACATCCCTCGCATGAAGTAAACCCTCTGCCTACTGCACCACGACCCACTCGCACACGGTGCTATCGCGGGCGCACAAGACATCGATCGGACGTCGCAGCGTAGACGCGGGCGCGCGATCTCTGAGCTAGGAGGGCGCAGACAGCAAAGTCTCGGCGCGACCCGCACTGCGGTTACGGTGAGCCAGTCCTGATATCCGCCGTTTATAATTGTCTCGACACGTTCAGGGCACATCATGGATACTGTTTCATTCTTTGTTCCTACAATACGGGAACAGCCTTAACAATCGGCAGCCCATACGTTCCTCTGGAAGCTGAAGACTAAGTGAAGGTCTAGCAGGAGAGCAAGGCTCGGAAGAACTGCGTGCAATATTTAGGAGACGGAACATTCGTCGCTGGTGAAGAGAGAGTTCTAACCACCAATGTCAGGAGACATACAGCTTGTTGTGCACCCATCTGTTGCTCAACATACCGACTCATGCGAACCTTTCTAACCCATCTTGGGCTTCATCCTCGCTGTCGGAAACGAATTGCATTACATTGCACCAATGCCATTACACGTGAATTTGGGTGTGTGGTGCAGTGCAATTGCACCACACACTGTCTCTTTTCCCACACGCCTCATCACTCACTTCCAGTTGGTTACGAAATGAGCCTAGGTGAATGGAAACGGAGCTACACACATCACTTGTATCCAGAATTCGACTTCCTAGGAGGGTTTCAGTTTGGAAGTGAGCCTAGAGGAGTGGAAACGGAGCCACACACATCACTTGTGTCCAGAATCCGACTTCCTCAAGCGGGTTTGAGTTTCGTACTGAACCTTGATGAATGGAAACGGAGCTACACACATCACCTGCGTCCAGAATTCGACTTCCTAAGAGGGTTTGCGTTTCGAACTGAACCTAAATGAATGGAAACGGAGCATCACACATCACTTGTCTCCATAATTCGGCTAGAGAAGAGACACCAGGGTGTGTGTCATCCATGCTGCTCGTGTGGAAACTGCTTTCGTCGCCCAGGGGGAGTCCGCGGCTGAGTTATGCGCTCTTCGAGCGGCGAAGCGCTTACGGCTGGAAAATGCGCAAAAAAATGCCTCAAATTTGCTCACACGCCAAAGCTCCTCAGATCTCAAATATCCAGTTGAAATGCAAGTGAACCACCACGCACGAAAACCGAATCCCCGACCTCCCTCGCAGAAGCGACGCCACTTCCACTGCACCACGACGCGCTTGCCGGCGGTGCCATCGCGGGCGTACAAGACATCGATCGAACGTGGCAACATGGGCGCCGACGCGAGATCTTTAAGTTAGGAGGGCGCAGACAGCAAACTGCACCAGACACGCGCAAATTTACGACAGGTCGTGTAATGGCATTGGTGCAATGTAATGGAATTCGTCGGAAACTGATCAGAATCAGCATCATCAGCCACTGGCCAACTCCAGACGTTGACGAGACCGATCAGGATGCTTCCTATGAGGATTTGGAAGAAGATATCCGCAACGAGAAGACTTTTCTTCACGACGATAGACTTAATAGGAAGGTCAATGAACTGAACGTAATGATTCTCAAAGTGGCCTATATAGGATTGTAGATCGTTGTCTGGGAAGCACCGTAGTGGTTTCCAAATTCCCTGCGAACTTCTCGGTAGGTGAGAAAAACAAAAAACTGTAACGCATCAGTGCGGGCTGATAACGCAAAACGGACGCCTGGAATACAGAAATAATCATGCAAAAGGGTTGGAGCTTCAATCATTACTAGAACGTCGGTGTTCACAAATTTCTGATAAAAGCAAGAAGGTATATTCACGCGAAGCATCCACCAGGAAGGGAACAGCGATATGATGGCCGAGTGGATAGCACTATTCTTGTGCTCGAAAAATCGAATTCGAATAATTATTCGAATAATTTATTCGAATTCGATTTTCGATTATTTGATTACCCGAATTTCGTAATTTCGAGTAATTATTCGAGTTTTGCAAATTCAAACAATTATTCGGTTTCGGTTACTCGAAGTTCGCAATTTCGAATAAATATTCGAAATCGATTATTCGAGGTTCAAAAATTCGAATAATTATTCGAATTCGATTATTCGAGGTTTAAAAAATCTAATAATATTCGAATTTCGAATACTTGGTTGTTTCGAATGTGGCATAATGATGATTTTTGTAAGTGACGTCCACTCCGGTGACGATTGTTTTTGATAGCACACTGTCGAGGACCTCACCGTCACGAAAACGCATTCAATATCCTACTATACATGGAAGGATAGTGTGTGTGCGCGCGTGCGTGTCTCAATCAGTCCATCACAACTGGCGTGGGGGTACGGCGTATTGGCGATACTGAGCGCAGTTGATGGCGATCGACTGTGGTCCGAAACTTCAACTCTCGGGGTAGTCGATCTCGCTGAACACAAATCTGAGGTTGGTTTTTGAAATTGTCGGTTGAAGATGATCGAGCTATTGATTTTCTATGGGGAATTCGTTGAAGCGAATCAATTGTATGGCCGGTCATGGTCGATATTTTCAAGATCTAACTTCACATTTGCATTCTCTGCGACCACGACTATCATCAGTGTAGTACCTTGAATCCTCTACGAAATTTGCACCCTAAGCACAAATTTCGACGGAACGTTTGAAAAATGAATTTCAGATTCGTGTTCAGTGACCTCGATTACCTCAGGCCTGAATTTTCGAGCTTGTTGAGTGATAATCACGAAATCGATAGTTTGATTGATATCTCTTGATGACAATCGGTACTGCAAAAACAAACTTAAGATTCGTGTTCAGCGATCTCGATTACTTTGGGACTGAAGCTCACAGTTTGCATATCTGACACGATTTTATACCATTTTCAGTTGAAATTCAAAGTTTTTCAAATCATATTCAACGATGTTACACGGGGATGTGCGGTACAGGAGACGAGGTGGTCCTGTTGTAAGTCGAGGGACATAGGCCGAGGCTTTAAGGCCATTCTCTGCGGCAGTCCCAGGACCACCAGCGGAGTTGGTGTAATCGTCTCCGAACGTTTCCGAGACGCGATTATAAGCGTGGAACGTTTTAATGACCGCTTAATGAAGGTCGTAGTCGCTGCTGAACAGCGTATTTATCATTTCTTCTCTGCATACGCTCCGCAGGCAGGCTGCTCTGAGAGCCAAGGATGAGTTTTGAACCCTGCTTGATGAAAAGACAGCAGAGGTACCGTCAGAAGACGCTGTCGTTATCGCAGGTGACCTCAACGGTCATGTGGGGACCGCGAAAGATGGTCGCAGCTGTCACGGCGGTTTCGGATATGGAGCACGTAATGCTGATGGTGAGCGAATCCTTGAGTATGCGGACTCGCATAACCTCATCATCACGAACACCGTATTTCGAAAGCGTGACTCCCATCTGGTGTCGTTCTATAGCGGGAGCACCAAGACACAGATCGACTTCATCCTTGTGAAGCATCGCGATCGAAAGCTGGTTACAGATGCGAAGGTGGTGCCGTACGAGACTGTCGCCACACAGCACCGTCCGCTGATATGCACTCTTAAGTTCGCCACTCCGAGGCTGAGGCATGTCGAGCGATGCGGTCCACCGAGAATCAAGTGGTGGCGGTTGAAGGAAAACGCTGCAGCTTTTGTTTCTCGTATTCGGTTACCGACGGTGACAACCGTCGACGAAACATGGAAAGGTGCAACCGATATGATTTTACAAGTTGCATGCTCTGAATTTGGCATGACTAAGCCTGGACGCCGCAAAATCGAGAAGCTGGCGTGGATGTGGACTAACGACGTAAGAGAAAAAGTCCGAGAGAAGAAAAAATTATATCACGCGTTCCTGCACGACAAGACTGCAGACAAATGGCGTATGTACCAGGAGGCGAAGAAAGCGGCAAAGAAGGCCGTAGCCGTTGCAAAAGCCGTCCATTATGATGAATCTCAGCGACAAACTCGAGACGCGCGATGGTGAACGACATCTTTATCGACTTGCCAAGGCACGCCGTGAGGCCGAGGACATCGAGAAATTCTTGGGCATCAACGATGAGAATGGCCTCTACTGACGAACAGGAAGAGGGCTATGAAACGATGGCATGACTACTTCGAGAGAATTTCGACAGAAGAATTTGCCCATCCGCCCATCCCTTGCGTCCCTCCTACGCACGGTCCTGTGCAGAAAATCACTGTGGAGGAGATGGAAGCGGCTTTGAAGAAGATGAAGCCAGGCAAAGAAACGGGCCCCGATGATATAGCGGCCGACCTATGGAAGTTGAGGTGCTGGAGTCCTGCTGAGTGGCTAACGAAGTTTTTCAACCAGGTTGTTACGGAAAAGAAGGTACCTGGTAGTTGGCAGGAAAGCACGACGATCCCGATATGGAAGAAGAAGGGCAGTCCTGCGAACTGCACGAATTATCGTCCAATTCGCTTGCTCTCGCACAGCATGAAAATCTTCGAGCGAATTGTAGATGGACGTATTCGCGATATCGTCCAACTTTCCACCAATCAATGTGGCTTCGTAGCGGGCAGTGGCACCATCGATGCCATACATGTTGCTCGTCTTCTGGTAGAGAAACATCGCGAAAAGCAGAAACCGCTGCAGCTAGCTTTTCTTAACTTAGAGAAAGCATTTGATCGTGTACCGCGTGAGGTTATATGGTACGCCTTACGACAACACGATGTTCCCGAAGAGCTTATTGAGTGGGTGCGCATACTTTACTCTGGTCCAAAGAGTAGTGCGCGAGCGCCAGCCGGCACATCGGCGGCGTTTCCTATCTCCGTTGGTGTTCACCAGGGCTCTGCGCTTTCCCCGCTCCTATTCATTGTCGTAATGGATGCCATTTCGAGAGACCTTCAGAAGCCTGCCCCCTGGACGCTGCTGTATGCAGATGACGTAATGCTTGCAAGCGAAGAGAAGAGCGAACTCGAGCGACAAGCGCAAGCTTGGTACGACCGCTTGGCGATGTTCGGGCTCAAGCTAAACGTCAAAAAAAAATCTGAGTACTTGACGACAGACGTAAACGAAGCCGGGTCCATTGACATCAATGGCACTGCGCTAGTACGAACGACAATCTTCAAATACCTTGGATCTGCAATTGCGTCTGATGGTAGTCTGACGTTCGAGGTGAACTCGCGCGTGAGCGCAGCGTCGTCCAAATGGCGCTCGATGACAGGCGTTTTATGCGACAGGAAGATACCGGAACGCCTTAAATCGAAGATCTATAGAACCATCGTCCGACCAGTAGCGATGTATGGAGCTGAGTGCTGACCTGCAACCAAGGAGTTTGAGACTCGCCTCAGCGTAATGGAAACGAAAATGCTGCGATGGACGGCTGGTGTTACAGTCTGGACCGTATTCGCAACGATGAAATACGCCAGAGGTTTGGTGTCGCTCCTGACAAGTTACGTGAAGCTCGCCTTCGGTGGTATGGCCACGTTCTTCGAGCTAGTGGTGACACTGTTAGGAAGATTGGCCTCAACATAGATGTGCCCGGAAAACGGCCTAAAGGGCGGCCGAAGCAGCGATGGCTTGATACGTTGCATGTGGACCTAAAGGTTGCTGGTATCCATCCCGATCAAGCATTTGATCACGTAAAGTGGCGTCACCACACCAGAATAGCGGACCCCGCCTCGAAGCGGGACAAACGCTGAAGAAGAAGAAGAAGAAGAAGAAGAAGAAGAAGAAGAAGAAGAAGAAGATGATGATGATGATGATGTTACACGGAGAAGATTCCAGAAGAACGTTTAAATTTATTTCAAAAACGTCGAATTTCGACTGAAAATGGTATATAACTCTGCGATTTGATTAGTTAACGTTTCCTAGGAGATAATGAACTGAACAAGTAAAGTGAACGTTTTTTTCGCAAGTTTTGCAGTTGTGCGCAGATGTTTGCCCTTGTATTTCTATAGGAATTATTTTTGTAGTATTTTTTTTGTAGGAAAAAAGTTCACATGCATTGCCATCTTAACAGGTTTTCTAAACGGTTCTTAGAAGACATTGAATATCTCCATTATTCGCATTTTTTAAAAGAATTCTATTCTTTTATTTTCTCTCTGGCGAATGTTGTCGTTGAGCTTACTTTACTACACTTACTTGAACCTACACAATTCGCTTTTGAAGTGAAATTGGCTAACACAAAGCATCGTCCTTATTAACACGTTGACGACCGTGTGGCCTGATGTCAGGCCACACCCTTTCGGCAGCGTGGGACCGTGTGACATGATGTCAGGCCACAGCCTTGTAACTTATTTTTCTAGTTGGATTCAGATCTTTCCGAGGAACTTTTTTTGTGTTATGTGTGCTTCATCTTTAGACATTGTTGTAAAACGCGTGGTCCACAAAAACAAGTTTCGGTTACTGATTTATTGAGCTTCTCGTCAAGTAATGGCTTCAACTAACAATTCGTCATTGAAAAATAATCGATAGTAATCGATCGGCCTACCGCAGTCGAACACATCGTCATGAAAGCCGGACTCCGCCGCAAAGTTCCACCGATTACGGGCTTCAAAAACGCTCTTCCAAGCTTCCTTATACTCATCTTCTGCTTCGGATTCTATTACTTCACTTTCTGAGCCATCATCGTCGTCAGTTGGTAGTACAAGGATATCGTCCTCAGCATCAACGTCGCCCTGGACCACCTCGTCATCCTCATCATCGCTTTCCACCAAGAGACGAATTTTGCGGTTGCGTAGGACCGTACGACATGATGTCATGCCACGCTGTCGGCGCCGCAAAACATCGGTTGGTCCCACGCGCCACCCACGCGAAGAAGGCGCGGTCGTCAACGTGTTAATACACCCCGATGCAAAATTATAGGTTCTCCTCGATTTGTCCATTAGTACCCGAAGAATCCACTGCCTAGGCTCAGCAATGTTACCACTGTATTCCTCACTATCGAAAATCTCTATAGAAGAATTCTAAGCAGGTTATCTTATCAGTGCAGGATACCACGAACTTTTATTGAAAATTTAACGAATGGAGACCGTTGCAAAATATAGGTTTACTTCATAAAAAAAACCTGATTAATCACAAAAGTACCTATAGACAAGGTAAGATCAGTACTTCGTCACATCACCTTTGTTGTAAGCAATATCGAAGATTCTATTTGGCATACTACTGATTAGGTTACCAGTAAGTTTTCTCAACATTGGTTCATGCATGAAGTATGGCGTTCTTCATATCAGAAACCGAAGTGTAAGTAGTTCCATTTTTGTACACTTTGTGTACAAGAATGCCCCACTAAGTTCTCTATCGGGCTGAGATCTGGAGGACAACTAGGCCACTCGAAAATTTGAATTCTATTGGATTTAAGCCAATCTGTAGTTGACTGCGATACGCGTATGGATGAATTATCTTGTTGGAAAATGAGGTTGTGTCTACGAAATCTTCTGAAATATGGCAGAAGATGGTCTCCGAGCAATTTCTGGTAGTCGTCACTGTTGATCCTAGACGAGACGAACTTCCAAGATGAACGAGACAAGTCCGCTTCCAGAAAACGAAGCCCAACCATGAGACTTCCACCGCCAAAGTTGCGCCTATAGGATACTTGACCCCTTTTCTCAGATCTCTCTAATAGTGTGAAGGAAGTGGAATCTTGATGGGCCCGACGGGTACAGACACTATTAAAGAAATCTGAGGAGAGGGGAGCGAGTATTCTACAGACGCAACGGCGCTATGGTAGTTGGGGGGGGGGGGGGTCACCATGGCCTGCCGCGGCGGGAAGCCGCGGCGCGTAGCTACATATAGCGAATGTGAATGTAGTCTTATCTCCGCTTTTCGATTACAGATCCGTGTTTTACGCATAGCGCAGACGCAACTTTGTCGGTGGAAGTCTCATGGTTTGGGCTGAGTTTTCTGGATTTGTGCTTGTTGCCTTGGAGTTCGTCTCGTGTAGGATGAACAGTGAAGACTACGAGAAATTGCTCGGAGATTACCTTCTGCTATATTTCAGATTTCGTAGGCACAACCTTATTTTCCAACAAAATAATGCATCTATGCACGTATCGCAGACAACTACAGGTTGGCTTAATTCCAACATAATTCAACATTTGAAGTGGCCTAGTTGTTCTCTAGATCTCAACCCGAAAACTAGAAGACTTGTGGGTCATTCTTTTACACAAAGTGTACAAAAATGGAACTACTTACACTTCGGTTTCTTACATGAAGAACGCCATACTTCATGCATGGACCAATGTTGAGAAAAGTGTTATTGATAATCTAATCAGTAGTATTTCAAATAGAATTTTCGATATTCTTTACAACAGAGGTGATGTGACGAAGTACTGATCTTACCTTGTCTGCAGGTACTTTTGTGATTAATCAGGTTTCCTATGAAGCGGACTTCTATTTTGCACCGGTCTCCATTTGTTAAAATTTCCTATTAAAGTTCGTGGTATCCTGTGCTGATAAAATAAACTGCTTAGAATTCTTTTATAGAAGTTTTCGATAGTGAGGAATACGATGGTAACATTGCTGAGCCTCGGCTGCGGGTTCTTCGGGTGCTAATGGACAGATCGGGGGGGGGGGGGGGGTGAACCTATAATTTTGCACCGGGGTGTATTAGGTCATAATGAAGTTTATTCGATTTATTCGAATATTCAATTATTCGAAAATTCGAATAACCGAAAAATGGGGTTATTCGATTATTCGTTCGTTCGAAAAATTTTGAAAAAGCACAAGTATAGATAGCACGGTGGACCTGTAAGAGAGTGATCAAGGACTCGACTCCAGAATGAAGTTTATGCTTTGCAAGTGGCGACATTTGCGTTTTCATCAATGTGGAGTGCATTTTTGCCTCGGCACAGTTCAGTGCTCACTTTTTAACCTTTTGCAGGATGTCGATCAAGTCAGCCTTCTTCCATTAGAGACACGCCGTTCGCTATTAAACCATGCTCGTCTTGTTGGAGCTCTCGCTAGATCTTATCCATGTCTGTTCCTTTGTAATGTTTTCTATTCGTTTTGGAAGTGTGCCTCGTAGTAATATCATTTCACCGCTCTTCCATACTCTAGGGAGATGCAAAAAGAACAACCGGCAATGCCGATACGGCCACTTGTGCTCTCGACACTCCAGAGGCTGGGAAAATCCTTGGCTCATTCCTCGTTTAGGGTTATTTGGCATCTGTTTTGGCATCTGCTTTAATGCAACGGCGGATTACAATAGGTTAGAGTTGATATGGACACTGTCAAAAAACTGCATCCGTACCGCTGTTTTCTTAATGTGGCCGCCCTTCGTTTCCGCGGTCGATACTACTCAAAAATTTGAAAGCAAAAACGTATGCTGAATTTGTGATGATAACCGCAATAACACCCCTAAACGAATGGGGTGACTGCACTAACCTGTCTCCACCCTATACCTTACTTACGTCGTAGCCTACTGTAATCTACTGTAACAAAAACATCCCATATTCGTGAGCAGTATCACAAATATTCCCTCCCCCCTAGACGAAGCCTGGTGAAACCTTCTTCCTACCCTTCAATCGTGATAGTACTTGTGTTCATATCTGTGACGAAAACATCCCAGTAGAATAGGAAAGAAGAGTCGGTACAAAAACGGGCAGCAATACCACCAAAAACGCAAGATCGGTAAAAACATTCCAGTTTTGATAACAGATAGTAGAGCTCGCAAAAATAACAAGAAAAGCGTTCTCCATAGAAATCCGAAGGTCGATTAGCACACCCTGGTTATGGATCAATGCAATAGCTGTCGATCATACTCGCAATGAGGCTACGCAACGCACTTCCAAAGCTAATAAATAATATTATAAAGGGAACACACGTAGATAGCATCTAACGAGAGGTTCCCCAACAAGAAAAGCATCGTTTAATGGCCACGGCGTATCTTTGCTCGACGAAGGCTAGCTTGGTCGACACCCTGCAAAAGGTTAAAAACGAGATTTAAAAGCGAAACTGTATTCTATTGAGGCCAATATGCACAATGATGAAAATCCAAATATCGCCGCAAGTAACGAGTAAAACCCACACCTGCAACCGATCCTTTGATCACCCTCTTGCAAGTTCGCCGCGCTAACCACTCGGCCATCTTATGGCCAGAGGCATACATCCATCGCCGCGATGCAGTTGTGGGCCACTCGCCTCCGCGAGCGCGGTTCCGAACGTGGTAGGTTAGACTCCAGACAGAAAAGGACATGACTTCATGGCCATTCCGCCGCACGCGGCCGAATAGACAAAGAAAACTTCGCCGCGGCCGCCGCAACAGTGGCGGTCGGCATGCGCGATGGCTTCCCGCGCCCATCGCGGGCATGGCATACTTTTTCGCGCCGCGCGCGGTGTTTAACGTTAGTCCTGGACGGATCGCCGTCGCGCTCCCTTGCAGAACGATGGCGATGCGACGAGCACAGAGAAATTCAAATTCTTTCGCGTCGCTCTGCAAAACTCATCGTCGCGATTCCATCGCGGCGACGGGAAGTATCGCAATTGCCTTCCTGGTGAATGCCTCCTGTGCCTACTCGCTTCTATTAGGAATTCATCGAATCCCACGTTCTAGAAATGACTGGAGCACCAAACCTTCTGCAGGATTATTTCTGTGTAGCACAAGGGTATCATTCCCGCCTGTGCACTGACGCCGGGCGGTCGGTCGATATCCCGCTCTGTCCACCCAACCGACCATTCCGTCACTGATCCTACTATTTCGACCTTCTACTCGTGGCTACCGGAGCAGCTTCGAACTACTTATTCTATCCTGCTACGGTGTTATTCGAAGAACAATGGAGACGCCACTCTGTTCGGTTCCTGTGCATGACCGCTCGAGGAAACGATTGTGTTTCGACGCCTCCCCAGGTACGCAGGATGACACTTTCGACCGTGATGTTGCTCTGGTTCTAGAGGATCAGTCGCTGCCTACCCATGTCCGCTCTGTTCTTGGAACCTTAATCGAGGACCGGAAGTTTCTGCATGCAGCTCTTCGTCGCAATAGTGAACTACTCGAGGAAATTTCGACTCTAAGAACTGAAAATGCGGAGCTCAAGAAATCACTCCAAGCGTCTGGTGCAGCTGCCGTTATTCCAACGCAATCGATCCGCTCAGTACCAGAAGTTCCTCCGGCTAGTCATGGCTGTGCAGGATGCGACGAGAAAGAGCGTACGCGATCGATCGTTCTAATAGGTCTACCGGAGAGCACAGCCGTGTCGCCTTCTGGCCGCGTTGCCGATGATTTTTGTGCTGTTCGAGCTATACTTGATTTCCTAGGTGTCCAGTGTTACATTAAGTTCGTAGATCGTATGGGACGTTATAATAAGTCGTTTCCTAGGCTCGTCAAAATAGGCTTACTTCGCTCATTCTATGTTGATCAGGTTTTGAGACGTGCATATCGTTTGAAACATTACTTTATTTCCAAGCTTTTCCTTAGACCCTCCTTAAGTGAAGAGGAGAGGAAGAGAGCTCGTACTGAGCGTGCTGCGCACCGTAATACTCGATTGATAGCAATGAGTCAACAATCTGCTGACGTTGTCGTCTCCCAACCTCAGTCGAGTAGTGTTTCAATTGTTCGAGATTTTAACAAAACCTCTGCTTCTAAACCGACAAACGTGTAGTTCTTCTTCGGAACCAAGTACAGTGCCTGTCATGTTTTATGACTAATATACGCTCGGTGGTTAAAAACTACAACGCTTTGTCGTATACAGTTACCACGCAAAAAATGGATTTAATCATTCTCACCGAAACTTGGCTCTCTTCGACTGTTGATGTGGCTCCCATCTATGGTTATGGAGGTTTGCGGTACGTGTTGATGAGGTCAGACCGCACAGACAAAGGAGTAGCTTGTTTTGTATCAGAGTTCCTCTCTCCGGTCATGGTTTTTCAAGAGTCTTGTCCGGACTCCTATGAAATTCTTTGCATTGATGTTTTATCTCAAGGTTCTTGCATACGAATTGTCGTTGTATATCGAACACCCTCCTGTGTTACCGCAAAGGCCGGCCAATTATATAAAGCTATTAGCGATCTCATATCGTGTGAGCAACAAGCCTCATAGTTAGTGATTTCAACCTTCCTGAGATTAACTGGGTCACTGGTCCCGCTATGAAAAAGGACAGCCCTGGTCCCGCTATGAAAAAGGACAGCCCTGATCCCGCTATGAAAAAGGACAGCCCTGTCTCGGGTGGCCTCGTTGAGCTTTGCTGTACTCATTCACTCAAGCAGCACGTCATCGAAAAGACATTGGGTAGGAATGTTTTGGACTTGGTCTTAACGAATACCAACGGCTTAGTACGTGACGTAGCGGTAAGATCTCCGGTGGGTAATAGTGATCACAATTCAGTTAGTTTCAAACTCAACATAGAATCTCCAAAGCGTAAGTTTGTCATGAAGAGAAATTTCAAGGATGCCAATTACGAAATTATTAAGGACTATCTTGCCAATGTGGATTGGTTCGGTTCATTCAACAATGTGAGCACGGTTGATGAAATTTATGAGCTCTTTATTGTCATTCTTCAGCACTGTATTACTCTGTTTGTACCAATGAAAAAGGTTCTACTCAATCGGGATCGATTTCCTCAGTACCTTTCAGATCTTGATAGGAAAAGAACTACGGCGTGGGAAGTGGCTTCAACAAGTAACTATCCGGAACATTGGGCGTTATTCAAAATATTGAATTCAAAATTTGAGAGGACGCTTGGGAAGTATAATAGCTCGGTTGAGAAGAAAGTTGTTGCATCTAATGATAAGAATGCTTTCTATACACTACTCAATTCTAGGCTTAGGCCTAAGCAAAGGTTGGGCACTCTGGTAAACAAAAACGGTCATCCTGAGTATGACGATGAAGCTAAGGCGAACCTGCTAGCTGATTATTTCGAAAAATCATTTATGGCTGATGATGAATCAAACATTGAACTCAGCCAGGTTTCTTATCCTGTGATGCGAGACTCTGTTTGGTTTCATTCTGATGACATCCTCTCTCATCTCCTACACTGACCTGCATCTTACTCTACCACACCGGATAATATTCCATTAGTGTTTATCAAGAAGGTGGCTGGTATTATTTCGCGTCCCTTGGAGTTCATATTTAATCTAAGTTTTACGAGAGCAGAGGTCCCATCTAGGTGGAAAATTTCTTTCGTTACCCCAGTCTCAAAAAAAGCACCTTTTGAATCTCCGGAGAATTACCGACCTGTTAGTATAACGTCTATTTTTGGACGTCTATTTGAAAAGATACTCAAACGAACTATAGTGCGGCACCTTGATGAGAAATCTATTATTTCGCCCTCCAGTATGGCTTTGTAAAAGGCAAATCAACTACTACTGCAATGATTCAAGCGTTGAACGACTGAACTTTCAATCTCGACAAAGGTCACTCGGTCGACGTCGTGTATCTGGATTTTGCGAAGGCATTTGATAGAGTCTCGTATAGGAAACTTCTTTGGAAGCTGAGTCATGTAGGAGTTCACTCCCTAATAATCAGATGGATTGATGCGTTCCTAACGAATAGGGAGTTTATAGTCCGTGTGAATGACAGTTTCTCAAATGCAAGACCCATAGCTAGTGGCGTTCCGCAAGGAGGGGTTCTATCCCCTGTGCTCTTCAATATCTATACACATGAACTTCCTACCCTGATCACCGGCTCCGGTGTTAAGTGTTGTGCTTTTGCAGACGATGTGAAATTGTACACTTGTATTACGTATGAGGCGGATCAAATTAATGCAAGACGCTCTTGCTGCTGTTTCACAATGGTCAATCAAATGGGGCCTACCTTTATCGAAGGATAAAACCTGCGTGCTGCACTTAGGTTCTCGAAATGAGAAGATTAATTACTACTTAGAAGGGTCATGCATAGGGAAGGTCGAGCAGGTAAAAGATCCAGGATTTCTTGTCACCCAAGATTTTAGTTTTGACTCTCACTGTAAGATGATTGCTAGGAAAGTTACTGCCCTAATGTACAAAATGTTGCGAGTTCTCAGCACAAAAGACACGACGGTGCTCATTCGTGCTTATAAAACATACGTAAGACCAATACTTGAGTATGGCACACCGGTTTTCAATCCGCATAAAACCAAACTAATAGCTTTGCTTGAAAAAGTGCAGAACAATTTCACACGGAAGCTCATGGTTAGAGCCCTAGGTTTCCTCTATGATGGGATTCCATCGAGTTCTGAGCGAAATGCAAATTTCAAGCTTCCTACCCTTGCACTAAGAAGAAGGAAATTTGACCTTATTTTCTTCCATAAGATTCTTAGTGGTGTAAGTGGGCTTGAACTAGATCAATTCTGCACCAGCAGGCAATCAATAACAAGGGGTGGGACCACTTCAACAGTACTTCCGCGAGCCAGACTAAATCTACGCCAACGATTCTTTACAATCAGAGCTGGAACCGATTATTTCCGGCTAAGTAGAACTAAAAAGCTTCCGAGCGGTACTCGTGCTTTCAAAAACGTGATAGAACGATATTTGGTTCCTTAGTAGCCTCAGTTTTTGTTGTGTTTGTGTTAGCCAACTAATCAAGGTTCACTGCTTTTTTTTAACTGTTGTGCTTCACTTTCCTCGCATGTTTTTGTTTTAAAACTGTGGTACTAACACTTTTCACACGGAATTACTTTTTTTATTGGAAGTTGTACAGATTACTTTTCCATGTACTTAGTGTGCATGCAATAAATAAATAAATAAACAAATGCCAGGCGTCAATTTTGCATTATCAGCCCGCACTGAAGCGGAGCCGAGTTAGCCTAGTGGTTAGTAGTGTAGTTTCATGCACAAACGGTCACAGGTTCGACTCCCGGCTCCGGTACGCCATGCCCTGCAACAATTGCAAAAATGGCAACGGTTCCAGCGTCAGACCCAGGTTGACAGGCCGGCTGATGGAGAAACCTCGTCACAAAACCATGATCACAAGCCGCAATAGAATCAGTGTAAAGGCTAGGACGTCACCCGGAAGTGGCGTACAGAACCCCCGCCCGAGTTCTGTGGTCAGTATGCGAGCGCTACCGAGGGCCGAACGACCTCGGCTAAAGAAGCTAGTTCGACTGGGGACTCCGAATGTGGGAACGCTGACCGGAAGATCTAGGGAAGTGGCTGACCTGATGAAGCGCAGAAGGATACAAGTCCTGTGTCTGCAGGAAACGCGATGGAAAGGGGCGAAAGCCAGGGAGATCGGAGAAGGGGTCAAGCTGTACTACAACGGGGAGGACACCAAGAGGAACAGGGTAGGGATAGCTGTCGCGGAGTCCCTCAAGGATTCAGTAGCGGCTGTCCAAAGAATAAACGACCGCATCATGTCATTGCAGCTGGACACGAAGGAGGGTTACTGGACCATTATGTCTGTCTACGCTTCGCAGACCGGATGCTCCGAGCACGACAAGGATGACTTCTACCTCTGGCTCGAAGAAGCCATAAGGTCCGTACCAGAAGGCGACTACCTCTCCATAGCAGGGGACATGAACGGGCATGTGGGGAATGGCAGAAGAGGAGTGGAAAGGGTTCATGGAGGTAAAGGGATCGGCCTGATAAACCCGGATGGAGAACGAATTCTGGATCTGGCTATCGCCCACGACCTGGCTGTCTGTAGCACCTTCTTCGCGAAGAGGGAGAGCCAGAAGGTGACCTATGCTAGCGGAGGAAGAAGGACGGAAGTCCACCACATTCTGGTTCGAAGGGCTGCCCTGAAAACAGTCCGGGATGTGAAGGTCATTCCGGGAGAAGACGAGGCATCACAGCACAGACCCTTTGTAGCCGACCTTAGCATACCTCTACCCACCAGGCCCAAAGTGAGGACGGAACCCAGGATCCGATGGTGGAGACTGCGGGATTCAGAGCGGAACGAGTTACGAAGGGCAGTGCTCGAAGCAGGCGTTCCAGATCCAGCTGGTCCCGTGAACGAGACCTGGAGGAGGGTAGACCAAACAATCCTGAGATGTGCCAAGGAAACCCTTGGGAGAAACAAAGGGAGGAACCAGAGGGGATAAATCGGCATGGTTCTGGAACGTAGAGGTGCAGGGTGCGGTGAAAAGGAAGAAGGAGGCCTACAAGCTGTGGCAGAAGACGAGGGCACCCGAGCATCTCACAGCCTACAGGAAGCTGAAGAGGTTGGCAAAAACAGCTGTAGCGAAGGCAAAGAACGCGGAAATGGATGCACTGTACGATAAACTAGACGGGCCAGAGGGAGAGAAGTTCGCCATCCGCCTGGCCAAGGCGCGTCATAGAGCTAGCCTCGACATTCCAGTAGTGAAGACTGTGAAGAATGCTGACGGTAGGGTGTTACGGACGCCGGTCGAGGTCAGAGAGAGAGAGATGGGAGGAGTACTTCAAGGAACTCCTGAACGAGGAGTTCCCTCGTCGGGAGGCCGAGGAAGAACAACCAACGGAAGGACCACCCTGGACGCAAGAAGAGGTTCGCAAGGCCATAGGGAAGATGAAACTCGGAAAGGCAGTAGGGCCTGACGGTGTGCCAGTAGAGGCTTGGAAGGTGCACGGGAACCTCGGGATCAACTGGCTGACGCAGTTCCTCGACAGAATCACGAAAGAAGGTAAGATGCCGGATGACTGGAGGAACAGCACCATAGTCCCCATCTTCAAGCAGAAGGGAGACGCTTCCAAATGCTCCAACTACCGAGGGATCAAACTGATCTCACACACGATGAAGATCTACGAACGACTGGTCGACTCAAGGCTGAGGGAGATGGTACCCATCTCTCAGGTGCAGTGGGGCTTCATGCCTGAGAGGTCCACTACAGACGCCATCTTCTTGCTCGTCAGGTGATGGAGAAATATCGGGAGAAACGAAAACCCTGCTACCTGGCATTCCTAGACCTGGAGAAGGCCTACGACAGGCTAGCTCGGGCCGTAATCTGGAATGCCCTTCGAAGGAGGGGTGTCCCGGAACGTCTGATCACGGTCATAAGGGACGTACGAGGCTATGTACGAGCTCGAAAGCGGCGATAGGAACTCCACGCGGGGTGACAAGAAAAGTGGACATCACAGTGGAGGTACACCAAGGGTCGGCTCTGAGCCCGTTCCTCTTCCTGCTGACACTTGACTCTATAGTGAGCCACCTTGAGGAAGGCCCTCTTAGTAGCCGACAACCAGGAGGAGCTGGAGGAGGAGGTGCAGCTGTGGCAGAGAGCCCTCGCAGACAACGGCCTACGGCTGAACGTGAAGCAGACGAAATTCATCAGCTCTGAGCAGTGCGCTGGATCGATCCTAGACTGCCAAGGGGAAACAATCGAGAAGGTGGAAGAATTCCGCTACCTCGGAAGTGACCTATCCGAGGAAGGAAGTGTGGACCGGGCGGTCAGGGGACGGATAAACGCAGCCTGGCTCAAGTGGAGGGAGTCCACAGGGATCCTCTGCGACCGTAGATACTCCAGGACGTTCAAAGGCAAACTCTATAGAACAGTTGTGAGACCTGCCCTCCTCTACGGCAGTGAGTGCTGGGCCCTGGGTAAGGCGCAGGAGCGGCAACTGCACGCGGCGGAGATGAGGATGCTGAGGTGGGCATGTGGATGGACCCGTCGGGACAGGGTGCGAAACAAGGATGTTAGGGCAGTGATGAAGACATCCCCGATTCAGCTGAAGATGAGAGAGCAGCGCCTGAGGTGGAATGGACACGTCCTCAGAAGACCAGAGGATCACCCCACAAGGTTGGCTCTAGATTTCGAGGCACCCGGAAAGCGTCCGAGAAGAGCCCCAAGGAAAAGATGGAAGGACGTCATCAAGAGAGATCTCGCCGAAGTCGGCGCCACGGCAGATGACGTCCTTGATAGGATGAGGTGGCGACAGATCACAAGAACAGCGGACCCTGTGACTGCGCGGGACTAAACACTCAGGAGAAGAAGAAGAAGAGCCCGCACTGAAGCGCTACAGTATTGTTTTTCTAACCTACCGAGGGATCCGCAGGAAATTTGGAAACCATTATGGTGCTTCCCAGACAACGCCCGACCATCCTATATAGGCCGCTTTGAGAATCTTCACGTTCACTTCATTGACCTTCCTCGTTGAACATCAAAGCACAGATTACACACTAGAAGGAGGGCAACATCTGAAGATTTAAACCAGAAGTTGTTTCTCTGGTTTTATAGTTTTTTTTTTATCCGAATGTGCTTTTCAATGAAACTTATTCTTCATGAAGAAGTATTATCGCCGAAGCACATGAGAATCACGCTGTGGTGTGAAATTCGATCACATGCATTGTTCACGACACGCTTTAAAGCCCTATGCATTGAACATCAGCCACATTGCAAAGGCGGCCAAGGATTTGATGAGAGGAATAAATTCACGTGCAACACACTTAGTAATGTTGGTAACGAATGCCCGTACAAAAGATCTGCAGCGCTAACGACGCAGAAGGTTGCTGGAAGCCGCACAGCCTGCTAAAACGCCGCACAATACTCCGCTATCAGTTTTGCTGAACAGGGAGTGTACTCTCATCCCTTTCCGTAGTGACTTCCAATAAGGTGGGCCGACTTAGATCGGTAAACCTTACGGGTAAAAATACCATAGTTGTTGTCACTTTAAAGGTAGACTCGCTGGTGTATCGAACGCTGTACCATCTCGTCTAAGGACACGGGTCAACCAGACGAGCGGAAAGGCGGGAGCGCAGAGAAGCAGACACTCGGGCTGCGATCCAACGGCTGCCGGCCGAATGAGCTGATTCAGCGCACGGGTGAGAGTACCCTCTCGTCGCCTGCTTCTTCATAACCGCTAGCGGTCGCGGAGGCGCACAGTGCAAGAAGACTGAGTTTCAAGGAGGAGAATTGCAACCTTCGCAGCTTACAGACTTTCTAAAGGTCACGAAACAGTCGTCTGGAAGCTGCTACGTTTTGGGTGGAACGACAGACATCAATTAGTGAAGGTACGCAGGACTGGCAAAACTGGATTTGTAAAAAGAAATTGGTGGAGACAACGTTTGGGTCCTGCTTACATAATGACAAGGTTTTCATGGAAGCACATGCCAGTGGAAGACAGGAAGCAACAAACTTAAGTGGATCATCCTCATGGTATCCTATTATTCGTCTTCCTTGGGCAGAACATTTGCGTTTATGAACAGATGGCAAGCCTTAAGGCCGATCTCTGACCCTTAAGCTTCCTTTTTTCTAGAAGCCTTAGGTCTGTTTCTTTTTACAGACGATAGTGATGGAATATACTCATTTGCAGAGGGCAAGAAGCAATGAATCTTAGGATAAACTTCTGGAAAAGGCCATCGATTTGAGATAAAAACCAATCTGTGTTCACACAGCCCTGCAGTAACTGATCTCAGAAGCGTTCTGAAGCCAGGTTTTAAGAAGTAACTCGCTTGAAATCCCATTGGTCTACACAAGAAAAGCGATATAACCTATTCCAAGCCGCTCAGTACTTTGCGTGTGACAATCAAACACACCACTGTGACGTTCTGGCAAGTACACGGCGCGCCCCAAACTCGCGACACAGCAGGCATCGGATCTCACCTTTGAGCCGGAACACTGGTTGCGAGTACTATCACCAACGTCCTTGTCGTGATATTCTTTAAAAACGTCGAAAAGGTAGGCCAAGATATCCCATCGCGTCAACATTTCTAATAAGAGATCGCCTAACCGACATCGTTCTTATACGAAATAATGGTTTATGAAGTCCTCGAGCTACCCTATCTCGCCTGAGGTAGAGAAGCTCGGTGGTGCTCCGTTGTCTGGACTCTAGCGCAACGGTGGAGAAATGCAGCGAGGCAGGAGAGCGGGATCTCTAATCGAGAGGGCGCCGACGGCACGACGAAACCGCCGAAACATGAGTCATGGTTGACCCGCACCCTGTAACCTGTTGAGTGCGTGTAGTATAGGTGGCTGGAGATCGTCTTTGCCAGGGTCGGGGTTTTCCTCCTCGTCGCATTAATCTCCGTTAGGACACCCCCCAGTAATAATAGCTCACGCCGTTAGGACTCACCGCTGGCCTCGCGTGTAGCAGTTGGGCTAACGGCGTGGGGTGAGCGGTGTGTTGTGCAAAAGGATACGGTACTTTTAATAGAATGGTGCAGACCGCCCGTCAAGAGCGCGGAAAGGCGGGAAGCCTGGAGGTACTGCGGGGTGGAGGCAGTGCATTGTTTTGTCTCGTGGGACCGACGAGGGTGACAGCTCTCAAGATTCTCCTCGTCACCTTGCTCTTCTGGGACCTCTCAGGATTCCGCTCTACGATTTCCCCGGTTCGACTCGTTCGCTCAATTCGACTCGGGAACCCTCAACGGACGCCGTCGGAGGATTTTCTGACCCCATCTCTAGCTGGCCTGTTTGTTGTCTCCAATATTAATTATTCCAGTTTGTGTCTTTCTTTCTTTTCCCTTGTTTGTGCGTCGTTTTGAATAAACGTTTGTTTTCGGTCGCTACGGGTGCCGTGATTTCGCCATCGCAGGTAATCGGTAAACACCGGTTAGTACTTTCTTAACGTTCCCTTGGGTCTTCCGAACCTAGCCGGACTGAACTTGGGGGCCAATCCGGTGACCCAAGTCGCGCGTGGCGAAGGCGTGGTACCGTAGAGGCGGAAGGTAGTCAAAAGGCTGGATATGGAGGTAACTCCAAACCGCGAGTCGGACGCGAGCGTGGATGTTGGCCAAGGCCATGGAGAGATGGCTGAATGTCTAAGTGTTGCAGATCCGCGCGGGTCGCGGTTGCTAACAACGGACGGTGGAGACATGGCCAGTGATGACGAGATGAGCGAGGCAGCGCTACAGGACGAATTCAGCCGATTGTGTGGCAAGGAGTGCCCGGAGGCTCTGCAGGTATGCAACCAGTTAGAGCGGGCTATTAAAGAGATGCATGTGTTAGTCATGGCTGAGGTGGCCAAGACCATGCGATGTGGGCACCCTAGTCGGGACGCAATTGAGCGAGTGAGTAGCCAGGCTATGGAAGCAGTGGTTAGCGTCGTGAAGAGGGTGCGAGCGAGGTGCAAAGAGGGAGCTGTGCTAGAGAGATGGGTGAAGGTTGTACTGGAGAGCCTAGAGTGCGATACAAGGGCCGAAGGTGTGGAGCGATTAGTGGAGCTCCTAGAGGTACGAGATGGGTTGAGAGGTTACAGTGAGGCGGATGGCGTGTCTGTAGCAGAGTTCGTACAGAAGCATGAGAGTTTAGCCAAGGAAAATGAGCTGTTGCAGGAGCAGGGCAGGAGGCAACAGGCTGAACTGGAGGAATTGATCAGAATCAAGAGGCAGTTGGCAGAACGGGAGGACGAGGTAGCCCGGCTCCGCCGTCAACTGGTTGCGTCGTTGACGCCTGCGAAGGCAGGTGCTGACGAATACAGTGCAGGTAAGCGTCGACGAGGAGCAGAAGTATTGCAGCTTTTGCGTGGTGAGGTAGACGCTAGTAGAGATGCTAAAATATTACAGAGGGACCACGTCAGCAGTGGACAGTGCGCGCCGTCGATGATCGAAGAGCGCTGGAGGACGACGACTCACCAAGGAGCAGGGAATCAGGGAGGTGGGTTGATGGAGTGTGGTCCGAGAGGTGAGAGTGAGGTAGAGAAATTCTCTGGGGAGGTAGACCAGGGTAATCATATGGCACGGTACCTAAGGTATCTAGCACTGCCCGAGGTGCGGCCGTACAGTGGAGAGGACCCCGCATACCGGTTCAGTGCGTTCCTTGAGAGCTTCGTGCTCAAGTATCCGAGGGATAGCTGGGGAGACGCAGAGCTAGGCGTGCTGTGGAGGTCCAAATTATTGGGCAAGGCTAAAATGCAGTATGAGGCACTCCCCGAAAGAATACGGGAAGGGAGTTTCAGTGGCCTGGTTGAAGCTATGAGACAGGTATGCAGAGCTGAATGGAGAAACGACAGAATCATGGCCCTAGGAGAGTTAAAAACGCTTCGCAAAAGGGAGGGTCAGGGCGTGGCCGACTTCTGTGTGGAGTTAGAACAACTGACCAGACGCGCTCATCCCCACATGGATGAGGTGGCGTTGGATGCGGAGCGGGCCCAGTTGCTATTTGAGCAGCTGGCCCATTGGGGTGATTCTTACCATCTCATGGAAGCTTTGGAAAGTGAGAACCACGCCTATGATAGGCTGAAGCAAACTGCGCTGCGCATAGAACGGCGCGACTTGACTCTGCGAAGGACTGGGGTAGCCGGTAGGACCGGGAGTGGAAGGAGCGAGGAGCGGCATAAAGCAAAACCCCGCGTGGTGGGGCCGAGCCTACGCCAGGAAAGGACGGGAGTGAGGAACCTCGAGCGGCCGCTAAAGGCCGACGCCAGCTGTGCTACAACTGCCATGAGGCAGGTCACCTAGCGAAGGAGTGCCCGATGAAGGGGACGCGATCGAGTGGCAGCAACGGTCGAGGAGTGGTTCCATTGTCAGCGCGCCTGTTACAGCCAGCTTGCCAGGCGATCTACAGGACGGGAGCAGACACTGGCGCCGTTGTGCCTTGCCCGTTGACAGGGAAGAAGAGTACTACCGTCGTCAACGTGTTCGGAAGAAAATGGACGGGGCTGCTTGACACGGGGTCGGAGGTGTCGATTATCCCTGCCAAAGTGTTGTTGAAAGCGAAGGAGGATGGGCATGATATAGATCGCGAGGTAGTGGAGCATCACCTGGACCCGTCAATGCGAGTGTACGATGCGGCAGGAAAAATAATGCGATTTGTCACCGTCGTAGAGGTCAAGTTAAAGGAGGGAAGCGATTACCAGAGGGGAGTGGTGGCCAAGATGTTGGTGTCAAGGGCAACGGACGACCTAATCATTTTGGGCACCAACGTGCTTCCCAGTTTGGGTTATGAGCTGGAGCGGAGAGAACGAGATAAACCCGCTCTAGGACCGGAAACGGAAATGGTGGAGAACCGGTATAACGAAAACGAGCTGCCAACCGATCGGCGAGAGTCCAAAACGGCGTGTGTCGCCCGAAGGACGTATTTAGCGCCGGGAGCAGTGGTTTGGGTTGGTTTACGTGGTTGTGGCCCGAAGGCGGAGTATATGTTGGCGTCAACGCATGAGCTGATATACTCGGGAGTATGTAGTGTTGGAGCCAGCGGGGTGGTGGAGGTTCCGGTGGTGAATCGAAGTGAGGAACCCGCCGTATTAAGGGCAGGAGAAGCGGTTGCCGGTGGGAGAAGAAGGATGAAGAATGGAAGGAGGTGGCGGGAAGAGATGTGCCCGATGATTTGTTCGAGTTGAAGTCTAGTGGGCGCCCGAAACAAGAGCGGTTGGCTACGCTAAGAGCCCTACTCATAGGGAACCGGAAAGAAAAGGAAATGCCTGGTGAGCTGTGGAGGGCTCTGAAAGAGAACCACGACGTATTCGCTGTGGACGATTCCGAGCTCACTCAGACTCACCTCGTCGCCCACGAAATCGACACGGGGAATACGGCGCCGATCCGACAACGAACGAGACCTGTGCCGATTGGGGCTAGAGAGGAGTTAAAGGCGATTCTCAGTGATCCATTGGAACGGGGCATTATTAAGCGGTCGCGTTCCCCATGGGCATCCCCGGTAGTGTTGGTCCGGAAGGATGGATCCCTGCGGTTGTGCGTGGATTATCGGGAGTTGAATAAACACACCCGACAGGATGCGTACCCACTGCCTACCGTTGATGCCATGCTGCAAAGCCTGCAGGGGAAGAGAGTATTCACCAAAGTAAAAAGTAAAAAGTATCGAAATAGAATGAAGAATTACTTCGACGGTAAGCACGGGGTAGCGGAGAGACGGTTGCCTAAGGTTGGAACAAGGGTGTTTATGAGGCTGCCCTGTGAGAAAAGGAGGACTAGGTACCCTAAACTGGCGATAGAATGGGACGGTCCATTCCGAGTGATTGAGGTCAGTAATAATTCAGCGCTGATCACGCGTATCGGGACGGAAGAGGAACCTTTACGCATTCAAATGGACTTATTAAGAGTGTGCCCGGAAGAAATCGGAGATGACCCGGTGAGAGGAAGAACAGGCCGGAGGCAGCGGCGGAGAGAGAATAAGGGAGTGAGGAGTGCGGGAACAGCAGTGAGGATAAGTGAGGATCAATGGAGTTGTCTTTTCAGGAACGATACGGAAGAACTGGCGGCGGGCCGCGTTGACGGTACACGAACGGCGATGATAGTCCCTGCTGTACTTCGAGCTTTAAAGAAAGCGAAGCGATGGCAACGTACGGAGGTGTTCTACTATTGGGATTTCCAGGACCTGCATGCCGGACGGACTTTTATGTTCGATCGAAGGATTAAGGATGTGATCCTTGTGTTGCCGCCTGCTAAAACGGGCGTAGGGTCATGGACCGCGTTGGTGGACGCCGTCGCCGTGTGGTTGGGGGCGGGAGGTCGTGTGTTTTTAATAGCCGGGCCTCGTACGGGCGATGACACGGCCTGGATGCGAGTGACGACGCAAGCAAGAGAGTTCTTGGAGAAGCATCTCAAACCGGCATCCCATGCCCAGATTTGCGACATGCTGCCTCGAGGAATGGACGTCGTAGATATGAATGCGCCGTGTGCCGTGCTAGGGATCATTGAGAATGAGGAGTTGACGGTGGCGTTGAAAAGAGCATTTGCGTTCTACATGGCCTGCAGGAAACAGCTATCTCCGTGGACGCAGATGGAAGCCCTCCCGGAAGTGCCTCGACGAAGACCACCAAGTGTTGATAAGTATCCAGGCATTCGCAGCGGGCGGATCGGAAAACGGAGGTGTCGAAGTCCGCCAGCCAGGGGTCCGCTGAGGGTTCGGCACTAAAACGACCTAAAAAACCGAGTGGAGCGGTCTTGTAGGAGGGGAGGGCATGTTGAGTGCGTGTAGTATAGGTGGCTGGAGATCGTCTTTGCCAGGGTCGGGGTTTTCCTCCTCGTCGCATTAATCTCCGTTAGGACACCCCCCAGTAATAATAGCTCACGCCGTTAGGACTCACCGCTGGCCTCGCGTGTAGCAGTTGGGCTAACGGCGTGGGGTGAGCGGTGTGTTGTGCAAAAGGATACGGTACTTTTAATAGAATGGTGCAGACCGCCCGTCAAGAGCGCGGAAAGGCGGGAAGCCTGGAGGTACTGCGGGGTGGAGGCAGTGTATTGTTTTGTCTCGTGGGACCGACGAGGGTGACAGCTCTCAAGATTCTCCTCGTCACCTTGCTCTTCTGGGACCTCTCAGGATTCCGCTCTACGATTTCCCCGGTTCGACTCGTTCGCTCAATTCGACTCGGGAACCCTCAACGGACGCCGTCGGAGGATTTTCTGACCCCATCTCTAGCTGGCCTGTTTGTTGTCTCCAATATTAATTATTCCAGTTTGTGTCTTTCTTTCTTTTCCCTTGTTTGTGCGTCGTTTTGAATAAACGTTTGTTTTCGGTCGCTACGGGTGCCGTGATTTCGCCATCGCAGGTAATCGGTAAACACCGGTTAGTACTTTCTTAACATTCCCTTGGGTCTTCCGAACCTAGCCGGACTGAACTAACCGTACCATCTTCAACCAGAGAAGTTGGTGGTTCATCCATTGTTCAAAACTGAATTAACGACGCACCTTGGTTTCTCTGAAAATTCCAACACGGTGGGTCTAATGAGTCTAGCAGTTAGAACATTCGAACACCTATATGTTGGAGATCTTTTTCGCAGTCATGTTAGCAAAAAAAAACAACACACGGTTAACTCTAAACTAGTGCCTGACAGCTGACAGTGGAAACGCTTGAAAATGTTTAAGGCGCTACTGCTAGTCTACCGAAAATTTGAGAGCACTTCGGTTGTTTGTTTTAACGACTCTGAAGAAACGGAGTATGCGTATATTATTTGAAGGATGGAGATTCCCTCAATATGAACCTCTTCTAGTGCTCAGCCATACGCATCTCATTGCGAACCTACGTAACACTTTAAAGGTAAAAATTTACCACACGTCCTCCGCTAACAGCAGTGCTCCAAAGCAAGCTGAGACCGGGATAATTGGCCGAATCCGTACCAACGGAATTGCGCAGATGATGAACGAGTCCATGCTGGTTGGGTGCTTCATAGCGGGATCCAGCACGGAACATGAGGACCTAAAATTTGGTGGCAATCTTTTTTGAACCCACATATGAAACAAGCTTTTTACGATTTAGAACAAAATACGAAGAAAAAAACTCGGGCCAATTTAATATGAGAAATACCGTTTCTTTCAACAACAACAACAACAACAACAAAATTCGCCACTCCGAAAAAGCGGGTATCTGAAAGTATTACTATGTATAGCAAATCTACTCCTCCGTCTATCCTTCATTCCGCCCGCCGACGGCGAGTTCTGCATCTCGATTGAAACTAGTGATCTCTGTTGAGGGTTAACCGTTTGAGGTGGGATCACTCGAACACGTGGGCCGTAGTCCTCGACTAGGTGGAGTATGGACCTTCCCAACTATCGTCAGAAGTGGATTAGCAGCAATTACGAACAGCTCGTGGGGCGGCACAAGACCAAAAATGGCCGTGACCTGACATCGGCCCCACGTTCTCAATAAAGCAAGCCGCTTGCAGCCCTCTTACAACAGCCGATATTTCAAAAACTGATAACATATTCGTGATCACAACCCCCTGGGAGAAGTTTTGGTGAGTATTTTACCTTTTTTCAACACCTTGGGCAATGAAAGTGAAATAGAACCGCAGCAAAACTACCGATAGTAATCGTTTGGTCAGAAGAGCGTAAACCCATGTCACGGCGAACCATCGTGACAATCATCTCGCAGATATCTTTCCACTCCTATCTTTAACAAAAATCTATCTATATTTGTGTATTAAACAATTTTTGAAAGGTCGACCCAACACATGCGTTTCAAGTGTGTTTCGTTTCTATGTGCCGCCCATCAGGGAAGGTACGCAAGATGACGATGAGCTATAATCGCTGATCTGTTGGAACTGCAGCAGCTACCTGCCTGCCATCATCAGTGCGTCCGCTTGTGTACGGCCAGTGAGTCCACCGGACTTGTGCAGCAATCACCTGTTCTTCCTTGTGCATGTGTTGCACATGCCGAGTGATAATGAGTGGACGACACCCATTCTTTTGGACTGATGCCGTCATGAGCTACAACTGATTGCTGCCACTCCAATTATGTATATCGATAGTTGGGAAGGTTCATACTCCATCTAATCAAGCAACCTAGCAAAAATATGTATCAAAAGACGAAGTGTCGTATATAGGGAGAGCAGGTGCTAAAAACTTATTCAACACGCATTTGAAAGCCTACAGTGAAGAAGAAGTGAGATATAGGCCCAGAAAAATTCTAAGCGATAAATACGGCGCTCTTCGTGTCTCTCGAGCAAGGAGGATCCATTTGAGCACTCTGGCACGCTACAGTGACGAATGGAGACGCTGCTTAGGCGATACAGGTGGTACGTGAAAATTTCGTAATTCACTACTGTATCACTACACCAGCGAAGGCAAAGGTAACTAAAACTTTTTGTCCCTTATTAATTTTTGACAGCCAAAAGATGAGCAGGGTTCAAAGTTAGAAGAACAGCCTCACGAAAGGCTCCGCAGAAAGCGATCATTGAGGATGATCGGCCAACAATTTCCAATTTTCAAGGTGGAGAATAATCCTACCTTCAGTAACTCGACTAAGGAACTAACTAGGACAGCCGATTAGTTAATAGATATTAAATGCTCCTCAGAGCACTAGTTTCAATATCTCAATAATATAGCCGTAATATAAAGTTGTAAGCAATCGTAGATGCAAAATACTGCTAGAATCGAAAAGAATACGAAACCAAATTATTAAAGTCGAGAAATGTCCTATTAAGGAACTCCATGACAGCAGCAGTTACACAATCAAGCAAACAAACAAAGCGGCGTAGTTCATGAGTGTATGGCGCAACTTCTACACGAACACATCCAAAAACGCTAATGCTTACAATTCAGAATACTCTAGAAACATTACTTCGGAATGAAGCTCCTGATTCTATGATACTTTGTGGATTCTTTTTATTGGATTTCTCTGCTATAATTTTGTTCAGAGCTCCATTTTCTGTATTCTGGCCAATTTTTGACCATTTTCCCAGTAAACAGAAAAAAGAAAAAATTTTCCCGAAATGGCCAGAAAACAGAAATTCCGCCCATACCTGCTTGCCAGTTCTATCTTCTTCAACTAATTTGACATAGTTTTTTTTAGGCCCACTTTTGATCGCTCAATTCAGAAACCCTCGTACATCTTCAGAGGACTGTGTGAGGTGAGCTACAGATGACAATGTATCCGCTCCATGATTGCGTCGAGTTTTCTTTCTCCTGCGCAAGCCAGAATGGTTCAGACGGTTGGCTGGGACATGGTTCGGCTGTACCACGCCTGGTGAATCGGCGAACTCGTACGCGTTCCTGCAATGGCTAGAGGTGACCCTGCCTGGGCGACGGTCAGGACGTACGAAGTATGGCCACCCCCCTCACATGGGGCATGCGACCTTCCTCTCAACCGCTGGCCCACCTATCCAGAATCCCTTAGGCCTCACCGATAGTTTAATTGCTGCCTTACGAATCCTTTGAGACGCAAAACTAAATTTCGCGATCCGTTGGTGCGCCATGATGGGAAATCGACTCCGCCGCCCTCGGCGATTCGCCCGCACGTCCTGTACTGCTGCGTCGCGCAGCGACTGCACGTACAGCGCCGAGTGAGTATCACTGCTCGCAGCAGCCTAAAGGCAGTGCTCTGGCTCCTTAGGAGTTGGCCCGGTATAATCGTATCAGCTTTCATCGCTCAACACTCTCACTACAGCTCACTCCCGCGGCCAGCCTGCACGTAACCCGTTGAATTTCGACAGGAAGAACTCGTTCAGGAGTTTCTTTTCGAATTTTGACACCACAATCGTAATCAGCATACCGAGCTCCTTTTAAAGACACTGGTCCGCACTTGAAGTTCCATGGGAGGTCGAAGCCCCTCCCATGGTGAGGGCAATTATATATTAAAGAACAAATAAAGGATAAATCTCACTTGTTTTGCTCTGCCAAATGCGCCACGAAACCTACGTGTACGGGAGCTTCTGGGAGCAATTTTAACGCATATTCAACCTGTACAATGCTCTGTGGTAGACAGCGAATGGGAAGGTAAGAGTTTTACCCTTCTCGGATTAAGTTTGATACCAAATCACCGACCCCGACGAAATGGCAAGGCCTGGGTGGCCTAGACGGGATGTATGAACTAAGAGCGTTGAACGAGAGTGCACGCGGCAGTCGCCGTCTCCCACGCGCCCCTATGAAATAGATGAGTAAATATTTAACGACAACTCCACCACTCAGGATACCCAGAATATTAAAGGCTGTAATACGATCGACACGAATAGAAGAAAAGACATGGATCAGAAAGCACAATCCAACATGAAGGCACATAATCATTCATAGTAATAGCAACACTAGGAAAACAGAATTTTTTAGTAAAGATAACTAACCAGCTGACTAATAGGTCCATCGTTATCCAGAGATGCTACTGTGAGTCCACTTGGGAGCCTAGTGATCTGCTCGCCCTAAATTCCACTAAGCTGAGCCTTGTCAGCAAATGACGTCACATTGAAACGATCCAACCTTGCTAGTGGTTGAGCGCGCAGCAGCTGCCGCATGAGCACAACGAAGGGAGTGGCGGGATAGCATCCTCCTTGAACCCTGTGCAGCGAACGACACATGAAGGGTTCACGATGTGAAGTGATTAGGAGATATTCACATGGTCAATACCATCACAACGTAACGCCGCGAAACGTTTCAGATACGAATTTATAACAACAAACATGACGAAAAGCAACCAATAACAATCTATACAACGATGTTAAGTCTATCTACAATCTACACCTAAAGAACACTAATTTTTATGTGTTGTGTGAATGCTCTTAAACTCACGTATACACGAAGGAGAGTTGGACACCCGGCAGCTATTACATGCAAGATCCACTATATGTTAATACCGACTAACAGTACAAGTGGTATAGTACAAGGGTTGTCACCAATATTCCTTTGAACTTCCTAACCTAAAACATGCTATAACGACAACTGAAGGGCTATAGCCAAGAAAATGCAATCTAGAAGGAAGGAAATGCCAACCTAAGAAAGCAATAAATAATAACGGTAGACCTAGCAGGCATTCAACAACTGTTAGCCGAATCGTCCCCAGAACTTCGTTGAGGCGTAAAGTGAGTAGCAGCTGTTCCAGGTCGGAAAACGGCAATTTTCTCAGCCAACTTCTCCTTAGCACTTTTCTCGTCCAGCATCATTCCCTCGTCACGTTGTGTCTAAAACAAAGTACTCAAAAAAGGAAAGAACGGAGCGCTTCGAAAACAAATCCACCTTCTGGATTGTCATTCTGAAAACGTGACCATTACCATCGACAGTGAAAACTGAATAACCATCGTACCAACTAAGCTAAAATCACAGAGTTTGAGACCTTAAATCCAAATGAAATATTTCAACATACATTTTTAATTCGATAATCATATTTGAGTAGACGAGGATTCATAATAAGACGTGGTAGTGACACATATTTTACCCGCCAGCGACATCGCACTGTGCCATCCTCGATCACAGGTATAACACTCACAGTCTGAAAGAAAGTGCAGTCGAAGAAACGAATTTGAATTCATTTTCAACCGTGCTTTACCTCCATGTGGACATGTGGCAGAGTGAACTGACAAAGAACGCTAATCGTTCCGAGATGCTGCATAAGTTGATCGATTCCACTAAATATGTATAAATATATAATAAATAAATCGGCATGTCTTGTACTTACGCGCTTCGCAATATCACTAAGCTAAGGTCACTTTAAGGTAGCCCTCCTAATTGTGCAGCTTTCTTCCCTCTCCAGCAGCAGAAAGTATGAAGCCGTCCAGCCCTCCTCCAGACTCAAAATCGACATCACCTCCGGACGGTTCATGTTATTGGATTGTGCTAACCAGCATCTTCGTCCCTTAGGTTGTTCTACAACCCCCCTGATGCCCCACAGCACGACCTTCCACATAACTATAGCGCCAAAATGACAGCAGGCACCTTGGGGGACGGTCAGGAGGTACACCCGCCTCCTGCTGGGGGCGTGCGATCTTCCTCTCATCCCCCTTGCTCACCCACCCCCAACCCCCTAGGCTTCACCGAGAGTCTAACGGCTTTACGAAAACTTTTGACACGGAAACTCCGCCACGCCCCCACCAGGGGGCGGGTGTACTCCTGTCGCGCTGCCAGGCACCTTCAGTCCTCATCCTCAAGCAGTCAGAGTAAACAAAGTCGACATTCTGAAAATGTGCCTAACCAATTTTGGCCACTTGCCAAAAAGCCTTTTATTTAAATACAGGACCCCAAACACTTCTCAAATCCTGTTGATCGGTGGAATTTTCGAGGCTGAACCGCTGGAGTGGCGAGCGATTTGTTTTAACAGTCATCGACAAACAAACAAAGGAGCAACAGGTTTCAAGCTAAAATTAATAACATCGATCGATATTAGTCGCCCGATCGAAACCTTCTACCTGCTGAGAAACCAGCAGCCATCATACTCGCCTAACTTTTACTCTGATCGGTCAGTTCGAGAACCGATAACGTCTGTCAGGAAATCGATCCATATTGACCTATCTATCGAAACTTTCCATACACACAACGTGCGCACTCACAAACCACCGACACGGGACCGATATGTAGTAAGATACAATAGCATACAGCTACAGCTATATGCATTATAATGGAATACGTATTATAAAGGAAGGCGAACCTAGACAGCCATCCAAAAATTATATTTCGTGTAGTAGTCAAATGATACACCTTTTCCAAAACGAATTCAATAGCAAATGATTCCGAAGTAAGCAAAAGTGGTTTTAAGTATAACAAGGTTTCTCTACCCTTTCGCGAGAAAACTGCCCCAATGCTTGCTATGCAGCGCAAGAAAATGAACACCTGCGCAATATATCAGGTACTGATCATCATGCCTAGGGCACTAGTGTATCCTGCCATCTGCCTAACTGAAGATATGTATGCTTGCTTCAAGGAGTTATGCAATTGGGCGTCGCATCATTCATATATGTCTGAAAGCAGAATGGTCCCATCATCGATCGTGCATTTATCAAAAAAGAAACCTCAAGCATATTATAGTCAAGCAGATCCACCTCGATGCGCAACAGAAACTGAACGATAAGTTTTCTTTTCACTCAAAACTACACCATCTAGGTTGAAAAAAAAAACTTTAGCAATCACTTTGACAACAGAATTTTGTTCATCAGAATTTTACTGACTAATCGTAAAGCACTAAGCTGGTGCTTCCCTACCAACAATGTAACCAAATTTCTCCCCACCAACCCGTTCGCATATGTTGATCTAAATTTAAAAACTGAAGGCTCCATGCAGTACAAAGCGTCATGTGAAATAGAAGACTCGCCGACAAGCTAAAGGAACTTGTAAATGTTAACTTCGTTTTCGGGTCGCTAAGAATCTTGAAAACTACGTAAAATGGTTACGAAAAGAGTAACGCTCGTTTTTCCAACGCCCTACGCATGACAGAAACGGGTATATAGGCACATGAGTGTAGTCTAAAGCTAAAGGAATACACAACGTTCTTCTCATGGATGAAACACGAAAGTATCCCCAAATTCCGTGTTTTCACGGCAGGTGTATTCGTCAGTTCGGCGACATCTAAGAGAAAAGAGAAGCCACAACCCACTGTTTCTTGAGACCAAATATCTGATCATCGCAAATAACATCTCTGCGGTAAAACGTGTAGTCAAGCCGCTGCTTGAACATATACGGTACCTAAACAAGAACAAGTATGAAGAGAAGAGAGACTACAAGAAAACGTCGCCTACCGTTTCTACTAGTCGCTGTTGTATATGTTCTAATTGAAAAGCAGCCGGTTTTTCATGTGAGAAGTCGACATCGCTGGAGAACGCACGGCCACAGTAGGCTTGATCTGCTGCGGCCCGCAGTGCACATGGCGCGAGACGCCGCAGCATTCACCACACTGGTGCAGCGCAACTGTAATCGTGGCTGGTGCAGATACATACTTGATCGAGGAGCAATTGGACAAGGGCGATATACGGGACGCAACCCATCAAGAAGACTGCTTTCTTGGTCAAGAAGTATAACTATTTATTACAACAAGCATTTCGGGAGACAACAATTCAAACAACGAGAAGAGAACATCACAAAACTACGGCATAAAATCGTGCACACAACACTCTTCATCTAGATAACTAACTAAACGAATGAGTTTCTAGACAACCTAAGCGGCTTCTCTACGTTTTTCAGCTTGGAATATTTCTTCGGCCTGATGACGAAGTTCTTTCTGCTCCACTCTTCTCCTTGCTTCTTCCTGCTCCGCCTTCATCGCTTCCATTACCTTCGCCCCTTCTCGGTCAGACGCTGTGATCTAGTGCACAAAAATTACGAGCAGCAACTAATGAAAAATAGCGGTCGTAAACAAAACCAGACATACCTTCCTATTTACGATCTTATATACATAGCCTTCATTATTTATATGTACGTCGAGAGCCCCTTCGACAACATTTACTTTAGGCTGAAACATGAATACAACGGTAAAAATAATTTGATCAAAATGAACAGCAAAAATACCGTGCAGAGAGGCTTACCTCCTTTTTAGTGATAAACGAAGGAAAATACGCCCAAAAGTTGGACTCTAACGTACTTAGTCGCCACAACAGAACAATAACATCTTCATTCTCATATATGCACGAACCAATTCTCTAAATGGAAAAAATGCAACGACTTGCGGTTTCCACATAGTTACATTCATTTTTTAGGCGTGTAGTGGCGCATTGGGAGGGGCGCCGACTGTCCCGTGAACTTCGAATTAATGTTCTTGGTTTGAGTCCCGCTCAGACAAACCAATCCTTTTATCCCTCTGGAGCCGGCAAATTAATACCAAACATGAATGGGATGGGTAAAACACTAAGTGCCCACTGTAAGTCATTGTTCATATAGGCCGAATAGGCGCTCAAATTGTCTCCATATATCTCGTAGAAGCAGAATGCGCGGCGCACCCTACAGAGGGATTGAATAACGACGTCATTTAATCTCTACACTCATTTTTGGCTGGTGGGTTTCTAAATATCTTAACTATGGAGGAAACGTGGGAAACTACATTTAGAACTTTTGTTTCTCATTGAGATCGTGAATCAATGAAAGACAGAAGCATTATTGAACAATAATAGTGCTAAACGCCACTAAGCGCTAACAAATTTATATACTAAGAGGATTATATCCGAGATTCAGACCGACATTTTAATTAAACAGTGGAGGAGATTAACGACACGAGAAGTCACCATCGAAAATATGATACTCGACTGTAGCCGTATCCAGCGCTTATTCTAAGCAATAAGATATAAGATAGCTGCTGTTCAAGCAGCTTCGCTTGAAGCGTTATAAGGATCCTCCTATAATCACTGAGAAATCCGTATCTATCCTTGGGGAGAAGCACTTCACTCGTTTATTTGTTGTTGATAACAACGGTAAAACCAAAAGTGAAGTATATTACAAAAACACCAAACTGGTTTGCTTTACGAGACGTCCCTTTTCGCAATTTCTAACCGGAAAGGGTTGCCCTCATTGCGATTGAGCTTTATAACGCTCAAAAACATCCCCAGCTCCAAGTGTTTGAACCAGCTGGCAATAGTAGGCAAGGAAATTATACCTCTACAAATACCAACATATCAGAAACGTAAACCTACTAGCATTGTCTTGAATCGTAATCAGCGCTCGCGAAAACCCTGGTGCACATTCTTCTACCTTGAAATCATCCCTCTCATGCGTGAGACAAGCCTCGATCCTCTTGACTCAATCAGCAACCGCGCTGGAGTCACGTGAGCATCGCCGCGACCTCTCGTCCCCAGTGCTGGAGACCCCGCCCCCAAAATCGTGCGCATTCGTGCGCAACCCGATATTTCCTCCAAGCCAGCGCATGAAACGCACGTGAATTCAGAGACGCCGTGCAAGCACCGCTACTGGCCTTTTCCGCTCTACAATCCGCCCCCTGCGACGACTCAGCATATTCGGGGCGAGCTGTCCCGCAAACGCTTTTAAAAGCGATTCACAACCATAGCCGTTCTCGAAACTAACACCATAAGCGAAGATTCGAATTGTTGAAGTACAAAAGCAAACGTAACAATACTACTAGTAAAAGGAAACATCAAGGTTCCCTCATTTGTTTGGCTTTATTTTCCAAAAATAATTCCAAGTCCGACACATGGGTCCGTGGTATGCGTTTGAAACCGTCTTTAGCGTCCTCTCCTACTAGGTTGGTGAAAAAGTCTTGCACCAAAGCATTTTTTTTCAGAATTTTACTCTGTGAGCGACTTCAATCTGCAAAGTAGCTACCGTTTACATCTACAACCATCTGCCATCCGAAAGGGAAATTAGATGTGACTCTAAGAAGTGCTCCACCTTTGATTCCCGTTTGGTTCGGTCTTTGAAGCACATATCCCTTAGGTGTTGCTTGAAAGAGGTTGTGGTTCTCCTTGAGGGAGTTACAGGGCCTTCCGTGTATGGTTAACGAGGCAGACCCAGGATTCATCTCCCGTGTCGACACTCTCGAGAAAGTCCTTACTACGAAAATGAACAAGGAGAGACTGAGCGATAGTCAATTGCGAAGTCTTGTCCGAGTCATGGAGGTGGTCAGTCTTCTCAGCAATCGTAGTATTTATGTGCCCTCAGAAGCAAATTCCGACGTATACGAAATACTCTAGGATGTTTGTGCTATAACTACGTGGCACCAAACAGTTCATGGAAGTTCGCTGGCCAGCTCTGATCAATTACCCTACCCGACCTCTTTACATCTTAAAAGGTAGCCAATGGCCTTTCCGACGAAAGGAAACCTGATTCGGCTAAATAGCTGGGAAAAAACCACTGACGGATTCAAGCAGAGTCCTAAGAAGTAGTCGACGCGTTCGCGGAAAGGGCTTCCGCACCTGCGAAAGTGGTCAGCGGCGCCGCAGCAGGGGCTAATTACGGCGCGGCGGTGGCTGCCGCAGTCGCGATCGCCATTCGTAAGTTCGATCCGCTCCCCGAAACATCATTCGACGATTCATTGCGAGTCGAAAATCGAAAAAAAGTGATGTAACCCCACAAGCGCTGTCTGACTTGTTTATCGTTTAGCGGATGATCAAGCAACAGACCACCTGCAAGAAAATTTCCGGCAGGTACTAGGCGGGTCAACTAAGTTCAAAATAAACATTAGGTAGAAACATTGAACGGTATTAAGCTGGTCGGTGCTCGCTCCGAGCACATGGTCGTGAAACACGGTTTCTGTGCTCCCCTCCATGTCAGTGGGGAACAGCACAGCACTAGGCAAGGAAAGGAACTCCAAAGTCTAGCTGATCTAACTTACCCGTTTTAAAATACCTTGCCGTTGTGCATCGAGCACCAGCCCGCTTAGTACCCGTTGAACTAGTTCAATTATACACGAACTTTTCAGTTTTTAATGCATTCAGTGAAACGAATAAGCGTCTGCTCAGCTTGTTAACTCGAATGTTCGCCATCAAAGAAGAATGTATTTAAAAACCCACCTCTACTTTATTATACGGTGACCGGTAACGAAAATATAGCCGTATTTTAGCAATATGAGTAAACAGTTGTGACTTTCTGGTCAACTTGTAATTGTACAGCTTATCCTCGAACGTGACATCATCCAAACAAATGTCGAAGAATGGTTTCAAACGTGATTTAAAGACACCTGGAGTCTAAAACAAAGAGATTTGTTTAATTAAGACTGTAGTAGAACAGAAGGATTTATGAGTGGAGAAGCTTACGATATGTTCCAGTAGCCAATCAACTCTAAAGAGCGTCTCTTTTGAAGGGACGAACGCCGAGTTTTGCAAGGCGCAGTATCGCCTTTTGGACGTGCTTGGAGGCCGAGAACAAGGAGAAGCTGGAAGGGTCGTGTCATTAAAAGTAGAAACAGATGATGTCAAAACATCCCTGAAATACCTTGAAAAGAAATAGAGGGAGCGGCAGGTGCACAGCATTTGAGAACATGAGCCGAATCGAGGAGGCGCAACGCCTTCATGGCGCCCAAAACGTTCATTCAATGACTCTAAAACAAGCAACAAGCTGATGGCAAAGAGACAGCCACCAGAACCGTCGCACAACAGAAGCACCTCTGCAGCAGAATCTTGGAAGCAATTCTACCCGAATGCCCACTGTAAAATCCTTCCGACGATGCTCCAAAACACAAGACTAGGACAAAACGAGAGCGCAAGCTTCGGAACAATGACTGTCGTTACCGGAAAAGCCCTGGGACCGAGGATTACGGGGCAGCTCGGCCCCGAGCATGCTGAGTCGTAGCGGCGAGGCAGATTCCAGACGGAAGAGCCCCGGCGCCTGCTCCGACCCTACATCTCTAGCCGCACGTGCAATTCATCGAGTGCTTCCCACGATGGAGAAACTTCCATGGGATTCAAAGGAAGATGTGGCGGGATTTGGAAGTACCATTGCTGCGAAATGGCGTCGTTCGAACCCAGCACCTTTGTGTACTGGGGATGCCGATTGCTTAAGGATCGAGAGCGCGAGGTGTACAATCAGCCTCTGCCTTACTGCAAAGTGAGAAGTGGACACTTCATAACGGATCCTGAAAATCCGGTTCGCCCCACTTCTGTGAGCCAAGAAGCGCCCCTCGTTCTATTATGCGCTGTAGGCTGATCGAATGGTGCAACGAATTTTGGGCACAACCCTATACGGGAACTCCAACCAGCGTTATCCAAAGCTTAGTGACTGATATGGCACAGCCACGCTTCGGTAAGGCGACACATGAGAACAAATATTGTTCAGAGAACAATATTTATGATTTCAGGCGATACTTTCACAGCCCCAGAGCGGATGGCAATGGTGTAACAGCTAACTGTTCCCTCACGGAATGGGCAGGATAATCTGTGAACTTCGTTGAAGGGTTTCACAGAAAACTTCGAAAGGTCTTTGCTACTGGCATCCATGCTATGGCAGCTCTGTTACAGTTTTTGGCCTCACAGTTAACTATGGCCAAATCGCAGATCCTGCCTATAGCAAATGAGGGAATGGCGACAAGATATATCCGAATTCACGAAGCCTGTAGGTAACATGAAATACACGATGAGATGAGACGCTTCAGACAGTTCTCCAGGCGGCTGGCCGTCCACCTCCCACAAGAGAGTGTAAGAATCACCTTGATACCTTAGCCAGCAACCTTGCCCACTAGTTAGCTCTCAATGTGCCCCCGTCCCCTCGTTGTACTCCTCTGAAGAGCCCTACGCATGTGTCCTGCCCTTTCCGTGAGGGTACTGTTAGCACACTTGCCTTTGTATTCAGGTATATGCTTGCTTACAAATGTAATCTCATGCTTCACACGATTCGGTTGTTTTTATTTGTATGTTGTCATTAGTACTTCAAACGCTTTGAGTGTATTTAGTGTATAGTGTATTTCCTCAATGATACCAACAGTACGATTGGTGTGGAAATATATCACGCTAGGATGAGACGCCGGACGTGCAAATCGCCCAAGAAACGGCATGTTCCCACGCGAGACGGTACTGCGCGCGAAATAGCGGAGAGGCAGCGAGAGGTGGCAGACGCGCTGCAAATCGACGTGACTCAGCAGTCGCGGGGACGAACGGGGCCGAGTTGCCCGTCAACCGGGACCGAGGGCAGCCTTTATGTACGAATAGGTACAGGCAATACTTGAAGACCTTGTTACGCTCCAACCTTACTCCACTTTCCTTAAGATCGGGAGAGTGGTTCTGCGGCGTGAAGCCGAACCCTCTCCACCACTATGTCCAGCATCGGCAACAACCCCAGACGGTTCACTGATGTCGTTGTTTGTGCTAATCAATGCCTTCGCCCCTTAGGTTGTTCGACAACCCTCTTAGTGGCTTACCGACAGCATCGTCATCCACTCAGACCTAAGCTTAAGGTTCGAGAAACGAAGGGGGGGGGGGGTCGTAGTCCCTCGGTTGTGGCAGGGATTCTTTCGCATTCTTCAGGTTTTTAGGTGGTGTTTGTATCCGTTTAGACACCAAGGGCCGTATGCATACCTCGCCTCGGCGGGGCGGACTTCCCGCGCTCTCAACCCAGCAGAAATTACCCGGCGGGAACGGGTGCCCTTTCCTGCAATACACCTCGGGAAATTTACGGTCAGGAAACTTCCTAGCCGTACTGGAAATGTTTCGTACACAGGCACAGAGGAAGCGTTGCAAATCACGGAGAAATTATCAGCTGTTTTCTACTCCGGGTAAAGGGACGGCCGATGAATACAGTATTATAAAAATCCGACTCCTGAATTTGACACCGTAACCCGGCGTTCGATTAGGGCGCGGTTGCGAGCGCGGCAGGGCAGATTCAAGACGGGCGCGAATGTTTCCATACTTGGTTCACGTGTGAGTCATGAGCTCACGGTCGCGATAAGTAAGTCTCCAAACACGATGTTATGAAATCTAGAGGGACTGAGACCGACCACGTCACGCTAAGGCCGGTTGCATTGACTCGTCTAGGAGGATACACTGAAGCCGTTGCGAGCAATTATAGGAGGGAAATATTTTCTAAGGAGTGAAGGAGCTAATCACAACTCATACGCTGCAAGCAGATAACTTCTTTAACGACACTCCAGAGCTATCTAAGGATGAACGAAAGCTCTCTCCCTTCTTTGAGACTTTCGAGATCTAACTAGACACTTGAATGTCCTCATAATATTCATAATAGAGGCCTAGCAACGCTCCTAAGATCATTCCTACCGTCTTTGCGACAGTGGAGTGGCATGAATCGACACATTCCCATTCAGTGTACATATTCTAGGATAGCTCGAAAAGCTGGAGAACTTAACTGAGTTGAAGAATGTTGGTCATATGTGTCTCAATTTGCTCTCCATGAGCTCATGAACACTTTCTCACTCTCAACAGTAAGATCTTCCGTATAATGAAGAGGGTGAGGCTCACCCTATAGGACAGCACTATGCAGTGTCTTGTGTTATACTACTGAGCTAGGCCATTTCTAATGCTATTCGACATACATACGCCTTCTTATCAAGGCGGATAGCCACTGTACATGTTGACTCCCCCTCCCCCACCCCACAAGCCAATTTGCGCTTACAGCCATGTGCCATATGTTACCTATGATCCTGGCAGGTCCAAAAACGCCTCGAAAGAACCTCGCTGACTACCTGGAAACGTCCAGGACTCAATTTCTGACGTTAAGCACAGGAGATAAGGGCTTGGTGTCTTATGCAAAAGCTACCATTACGCACAGGTCTTCCCATTTGAAGGTAAATATGATAGACCTCTCCCAATCCCTGGTTAAGATGCTCGAAGCACTCCGTATACTGGTACAGGATGCCGTCGAGGCTATGAAACAATTGCTTTCCCGAGATCTCTTAGAATTTTGGCCTCTAGATGTTTCCATTGTGAGGTAGTCTTCATCAGAATCTCTCTTAGAATTTTGGCCTCTAGATGTTTCCATTGTGAGGTAGTCTTCATCAGATACAGTCCTACCGTCCAATAGACTCATCTTGTGGAGGGGCTCCAGACGCTATAAACTCCTTGAACGAGGTCTATTTGAACATCTACAAAACATCCTTCCTTGCAAGCATGCTAAATTAAGGACCAGTGTTACGCCACAGTTGATCATCAGAACAAGGTACAGAAAGTTCTGCTAAGGAGGCCAAGGTATTCGAGATCCGCTCGATTAGTCCTAACATTACCCTCCACCACTGCGCGGATCCTTCAAAACATCGTGATAGTAGAATGTTCGAAGCGCCTGCCGACACCCGCTACATACTGTGCGATTACGTCACGAGTTTAAAGGACCGACCGCGCCCCAATCGAACGCCGGGTTACGGTGTCAAATTCAGGAGTCGGATTTTTAGGCGGAGCCGTGTTCTTCACACCGCCCGTACGAAGGGGCGGAGCAAGGGGCGCGCCGACCACCCGTCGAGGACCAGTTGTCCGAGTGCGCAAGAGCAAGGGTTCTAATGAAGGGCGAGGGCATCTGTGTTTTGCGTGGAGTAGGAAGTTCTAGGATGATATGTTGGGGATGAAACTAGTATCCTAAACTGTGGAAGACTTCCACTACGTTCTGAGCACATAGCATCCAGATCTCCAAAGGTTTTTTTTCTTGTTAATGGGCCAGTGGATAGTCGTGAAGATTTGCATTTCGAATGACAATTTCAGCGTTAGCTCTCAAAACATCTGATTTAGTGCTACTAACAATAGGAAACATGGAAATGCATACCATAACTGTGGAATGACTTAATTTTGCTCCAGCTAGGATTAACCTTGAAGACAGAAAACAGGAAGTGGGTGGGCACCCTTTCCTTCTATTATCTTTAGAAATCTTTCCCATAATAAATCAGAATTAAGGCAACTTTCGTTTGCTGCATCAATTTCTTCTTTTTGGCACAGAAGACCCCCAAATTGCACAGCATTCTCTGTGCTCGGTTGCAGTTACAACCAATTAACCTATTTGGGTCCACCTCGCACATACATCGCACCTAGCCACATAGTGCTTGGAGGACCACCGTAGGCATTGCCTTGCCTGGGGGTGTCGTCTTACACCAGTTTGAAAATGATTAGTCAACGATTTTAACGGCAAACAAGAAGAAAATCCTTATGGGACACACCATTTGGGAACGCTAGGCTGCATGCTATACCTTAATTTTTATATCATCACCAGGGTAGTTTTTGATGTTTCTAAAGCCACTAGAAAAACACAACAAGTAAATGGTACTATTTATGACGGCATTACTGTAGAAAAGGAGAATGAGGGAAGAATGATGGAGGTCGAGTCCCAGGACCACGACAGGACCTGTGATGAAGTTAAGCGATACCTTAACGGACACTCAAAACTCGGACATTGTTGGAGTTCCATATGAATCGGGACTGTTGAACAAGAACAAATTTAACCATAAGGCTAAAGGTATGGATTGACCTTTAACTTTACAATGCTCAAAGAACTAATGAAAGCGATGCTTTCCGACGTGATCGTCACTAGCAATCGACTTCCAAGGTCGATGAGCTACATAGAACATGGATGGCTGAAGTCGAGGAAAAAACTGCTTCGGCACAGATTCATCCCGTAGATCGCTGCATCTGTTCATATTGTTTCGTCTCCATGGGTTGAGAATTCATATTCAGTAAATTTAATGAACAGATTAGCACTAATGGTAAGGACAGTCAGTACCCCTCCCAAAATGTTCCATCCACACCTGCCTTTAATAGTATGATACTTCTCTATTCCGTAGTCCCGTAATTGATCAGCATGGAGCTGGCATGATCCTAGCGGGTACTTTTCGAGTGCTGCATTGCTCTCGTCGCTTCTGTCACGAAGTATGAACAGGTCATAGTTAGCACCTGCGATCGAGGTCGGCAGTTAGCGCTGGAGCGCGTAATTTGCTTACACAAGAGGCAGTTTAATTCAATCGTTTATCTAGAAGATCCTTATCTAGATTGATGGAAAAAGTATGATGCCATTCGCCTAGAAAGCGAGTATGCGTACTTTCAATGTTCTTTTAGATTTTCATGCCGATTAGCAGGAATTTGCACTGCTTACAGGATTGAAACTATTACAATCCTAACACACCATAGATATATATTGTCGAGCGCCCGGAGTTAGAAGATGTGCCGAAGACGTGCTCCGATGTGCGACGATCGACGACGGGATCCAGATGACGCTTGGGATTCACAAGGGAAGGGTCTGAACGGGGGGAGCGAGTCATATAGGGAGAATCCTCATCCCTCAGTTGGTTTGAAAATGTGTTTATTTTTTGCCAAGTCGTTAAGCCCAAGGATTAGGGTGTCACAATGGAATACGGCGCATCACGAGTTTTGGGGTTTTGTATGCCCTCGATGCCTCTGAAGGCAGTGGCTAGGAGCGCAGGTGGGTAGTCGGTTGAAAAGTGCATGAAACAGCATTGCTCACAATACGAGCAGCGTGTAAAGCTAGAGGCTCATCACGGTGTGTTTCCCTACGTGGACCGATGACCTCGGGAAAAACCATCCTGCTCGGATTTTCAAAAGAGACCAGAATGTGACGTCGGAGGTGGTTAAAATGAGAAACGAGGTATGTGGGTCGAGCAAATTAAGCTAAACGGCATCGATAGACTCTTTTCCTCATCTCTGTCTGTCACCTGGAAATCAGAGGTCTGCTGAAGATTTTCTAGAACCTAACACCAATAATGTCCGCCGATGCTCGAGTGATCTACCTGCGCACGCTGAAGTGTGGCCCACCTTTAGACAAGGAAACTTCGAGGGAAGAAATCAAGCTGGCCGTACGGATGGCCAACATACTCAAGGACTTCGAAGCACGCCAACTTGAAGTTGACGAAGTCGAGCAGCTGGAAGTGTTGGAGTAACAAGAGGAAGATTGGGATCCGCAAGATGAACTGATGGACGTGGAGAAGCAAGCAAGCAGTGGGCATATGATAACGTTTTCGTGTGGAACTCTTGTTTCGGAGGAAAGGGTACGTCTTCAATTGGATTTCGGTTGCGTGCTCATAACCATGGAGAAAGACACACCGCGATTTTAGGCCTGGGCTGAAAGGTAAGTGTCGAAGCTGCGGGTAGCTAATGGAGAATGGATTTGGGCCTGTTCATACTTCGCGACAGCAGCGACAAGAGCGCAGCGCGCGTGGCGTGCGCAGCGCGCGGAAGTATGAACAGGCGACAAGAGCGACTGGGGCGTCGGGCGTAGTGTGGTGTACGTTGTCAGAAGAGTAAGGGGGGAGGGCGTAGCAAGGGGTCTCTAGTGAAGACCATAATCCTTGGCAAGGGAATGAGCAGCAACTGATCAGCAAAGGAATTCGAAATCGACAGCGACTGCTGTCGCGTGACGGCATTCCGGCTACCGCTGGCGTGACGGCTAATGCTTATTCTAGGGATACCAGGGCGCCTGACTCGCGTCTAAAGCGACATGGTAGTGACGAGTTTTCCGGGGCGGGCTGGACGAGTTTTCGCACAGTATGCAGGCGATCGTTGCGGGACCCAAGTACTCCGATCAATCATCAAGGAACCAACGAACGAGCGTAAGCTTCTGTACTCAGCAGGAATCTATGGAAGTTGAATTGAAAAGGAGACGAAGGCTAGGAATGAGCAGTAACTACAATCATGGAGCTGGAAGGAATAAAAAACCCTCAATTCCCTAAAAATGTTCGCAAACGTTTGCACTGTTGGGATGGGCATGAGCTTCTGTTTTCGCTTCCACTAGAGAATTGACTATGGCTCACATGTTATATTTGTTTTGAAGAACTGATCCATACACCTGTCCACATTGTTCATTGATGGTGGAAATTCAATTTAAGCGGAGTTCTGCAGTAGATGTTGAACGATTTTCTTAGTCTGCTATAACGAACTATGCCGCTATGGTAGTTGTGGGGGGTCACGTTTAAAAAGTGTCACTAACACGAACAAAAAGAAATGATGGCAAACCTATAATGATGAAAACAAACAAACAATGCTATAGCTATGTTCTATGCTCTTGATTTAAGCAGGGGAAGGGACTCCAGGATGTGGCTGGAGTGACGCACCCGTGTTAAAATTGCCTACATCCTGGAGCTCCTTCCATCGCCCAATACGGAAGCAGACAAAATACGGACCTGTAATCGAAAATAAGAGATAAGACTGCATTTACATTGGCTGTATGTAGCTACTCCACTCCCGCACCCCACGGTATGCTATGGTGACCACTCCCCTAACTACCATAGCGCCACTCCCGCACCCCACGGTATGCTATGGTGACCCTTCCCCTAACTACCAGATACCAATAGTTCTCTATTTTAAAGCAGGAATCTCGATTGACTGAGGCTGCCCCGCAACTTGGTCCCAAGCTTACAAGAGCAGCTGAAAATTAAATAGCTTATCTAAATAACAGTGGATTTAGTCTTTTGCGCTCCGAAGCAACGTTTGAAACCTTCTGTAGCTAACGGTTTCCTTCTGACATCACCCACAACGTTGTAGCCGCAAGGAGCACTGCAGTAAAATCTTCTTCGTATTGGAATAAAACGCTATAATCGTTTATTGATAGTTTTTTTCGTTTCCGTCTGTAAGTCCAAAAACAACAAAGGAACATAAACAAAGGAACTTAAGAACGTCGGAAAATGGTTTTAGCAGAAGTGTCCTACCTCTTTTAATCCGCACTTAAAACTATTATCCTTCTCTTAGTGGAGCCTAAGGACCATAGGTACACTTCGTGTTACCTCCCGAGATGGAATGTCTTATATGTGTGTAAACCTTGTATTGTGTTGCCACCCTTGATCGAGTCACGGAACAGTTCAGCCCGACGAGGTCTCTATTGGCTGCGACCGCGTGGCAGCCGCCAGTCGGTCCCGCAACGGATCGCCTGCATACTGTGCGAGAACTCGTCCAACCCGCCCCGGAAAACTCGTCACTACCATGTCGCTTTAGGGCCTGTTCATACTTCGCGACAAGAGCGACTCGTCGCCCCTGCAAAACATGCATATCGATTAAAACCGAGCGCGCGCCGCCGAAAAGTGTTCATACTCGAGCACCGAAGCCGTTACTCCAATCGCTCTTGTCGCTTTTGTCGCTCTTGTCGCTCTTGTCGCCTGTTCATACTTCGCGCCGGCGCCGGGAGCGACTGGAGCGACTGGGGCGACGAATGGAGTGTGGTGTACGTAATTACACCGCACTACTGCTGGAAGACGCACTAGTGCTGGAAGGAAACGATTCCTGTTGTGCCGTTTTTCATGTAAAGGTAAGGAGTGCTTTTATGTTTCTTTTGAGTGCCAGGGCGCAAATAGGGCCGTGGGGGGGGGGGGGGGGGTCACGATGGCCGGCCGCGACGAGTAACTACATACAGCGCATGTAGACGCAGTTTGATCTCCTTGTTTCGATTACATATCCGAGTTTTATCTGCTTCCGATTTGGGCAAGGGAGGGAACTAAAGGATGCAGGCAATTTTAACACGGGCGCGTCACTCGAGTCACACCCTGGAGTTCCTTCCCCTGCCCAAATCTGTGCTCTCCTCCGCGTCAGCGGAGGAGAGCACAGAACAGAGCTATAACATTGTTTGTACCTTTTCTTTAATATCAGTGTGTTTTGCCTTCTTGTTTTTGTGTTGGGGACACTTTTTAGGAGGTGACCCCCCCCCCGACCCTATTTGTGCAATTACGTACACCACACTACGTCCGTCGCCCCAGTCGCTCTTGTCGCTCTTGTCGCTTTTGTCGCTCTTGTCGCTCTTGTCGCTTTTGTCGCTCTTGTCGCTCTTGTCGCCCTTGTCGCCTGTTCATACTTCCGCGCGCTGCGCACGCCGCGCACGCCACGCGCGCTACGCTCTCGTCGCTCTTGTCGCTGCTGTCGCGAAGTATGAACAGGCCCTTAGACGCGAGTGGGCGCCTGTGTGAATCCATATAAAAAAGTTCTGGTTCACAACTCCTCAACCGAAGGGAGGTACTGCCAAGATTACAGCTCAAACGTTGGAGAGGTCCTCATGTCCAAATTCTTCAAAATATGGAAGTCCTGAAACCCCCGCCCAAATTTCCACAGGTAGCGACGAGTTTTCCGAGGCGCGGCTGGATGAATTATCGCATCGTATGCGGGCGATCGTCGCGGGACCCGATAATCAGCAATCGTGCTCCTACCGATTGCAAGGAAGTGGTCGAACGCCTGCAAACCTTCACCTCGCTGATAGACCTATTTGATCTCATCGGCGAGCATTCCTTGAGGGTATGCTTTCGTATTCAGCAAGAATCTGTAGAAGTTGAATTGAAAAAGAAGAAATAGGAATGGGTGGTAACTACAATACGAGCATGGAGGTGGAAATAATAGAAAACCTCACTCGCGTCTAAAGCTAAACGGTAGTGACGAGTTTTCCGGGGCGGGTTGGATGAGTTTTCGCACAGTATGCAGGCGGTTGTCGCGGGACCGACTGGCGAACCAGAACCTCATCGAGCTAAACTATTCCGTGACTCGATCAAGGGTGGGAATACAATACAACGTCTACACATCTCTTCTTTCGGTTTTCCATCCCGCGATGTAACACCAAGTTTACCTATGTTCCTTACGCTCCATCAAGAGAAGGATAATAGTTTCAAGTGCGGATTAAAAGCGGTAGGACACTTCTGCTGAAACCATTCGACGTTCTTAAATAGGTTCTTAAATAGATCCACATTTTATGTTCCTTTGTTGTTTTTTGGGCCTGGAGACGGGAACGAAAAGGGCCTTCTTCATCAATGAACGATTATAACATTTTTTTTACTCGAACTCGAAGAAGATTCTGCTGCTGTGCTCCTTGCTGCTACAATGTTGTGGGTGATGCCAGCACAGAAGGAAAGCGTTAGCCACAGAAGGTTCCAAACGTCGTTTCGGAGCGCAAAAGACCAACTCCATTGTTATTTAGATAGGCTATTTAATTTTCAGCTGCTCTTGTAAGCTTGGAACCAAGTTGTGGGTCAGCCTCAGGCAATCGAGATTTCTGCTTTAAAAATAGTTCGGGGCTATGGTAGTTAGGGGAGGGGTCACCATAGCATACCGTGGGATGCTGGAGTGGCGAGTAGCTATATACTGCGAATGTAAATGCAGTCTTAACTCCTATTTTCGATTACAGGTCCGTATTTTGTCTGCTTCCGTATTGGGGGGAACTCCAGGATGTAGGCAATTTTAACATGGGTGCATCACTTCAGCCACATCCTGGAGTCCCTTCTCCTGCTTAAATCGAGAGCATAGAACAGAGCTATAGCATTGTTTGTTTGTTTTCTTCATTATAGGTGTGCCATCATTTCTTTTTGTTCGTGTTAGTGACACTTTTTATAAGGTGACTCCCCAAGACTACCATAACGGCATAGTTCGTTATAGCAGGCTAAGAAAATCGTTCAACCATCTACTGCAGAACTCCGCTTAAATGGAATCTCCACCATCAATGAACAATTTGGACAGGTGTATGGGGCAGACAGTTCCTCAAAACAAATATAACATGTGAGCCATAGACAATTCTCTATGGAAACGAAAAGAGAAGCTTACGCCCATCCCAACATTGCAACCGTTTGCAAACATTTTTGGGGAATTAAAGGTTTTCTATTCCTTCCAGCTCCATGCTCATACTGTAGTTACCACTCTCTCTCACTTCCCCCCCCCCCCCCCCCCCGCTGACCCTATTTGCGCCGGAAAACTGAACAAGCACGCAGATATCACTAGGGCAGCGACTGCTTAGCAGAAGGGTAGGCAACTGCGTGGTCTGATAACGATTTCCCTGAATTTCACTCCGAAACTACGGTGGACAACTCAGACGGGTTTTTCTTCCCGTTCTAAGTTTATCAAACACTACCGTTTACTTTTAAATAAATAAGTATAATCAACAGGAATGTGCTTGAAGCCAGGGTTTCAAGGGTCTTTTTCTCTTGGGCTTCTGTTATATGCCTACGGCATACAACAGAAGCCCCGGCAATCGTTCTTGTCGCTCTCGCCACTCCTGCCGCTTGTTCATAGTTCCCGGGCGTTGCCATTGTTCTTGTTGTTGCTGTCGGTCCCGTCGCGGACTATGAACAGGCTCGTCACTTCTACGGTAGGCTTAGTTGCGAGTTCACGACACACAAAAGATGAGATAATACATGTCTAACGTTCTTTATGAGTTTGATATTTTGAATATGCGGCACTATGGTAGTTGGGAGGGGTCATCATGGCCTGCCGCGGCGGGGAGCCGCTGCGAGTAGCTACATACAGCGAACGTGAATTCAGTCTTATCTCCACTTTTCGATTACAGATCCACATTTCACTTACTTTCGTATTGGGCAAGGGAGGGAACTCCAGGATGCAGGCAATTTTAGCACGGGTGCGTCGCTCGAACCACACCTTGGAGCCCCTTCCCCTGCCTAAATCTGTGCTATAGCTATGTTCTGCGCTGACGCGGAGGAGAGCACAGAACACAGCTATAGGATTGTTTATTTTCCTTACTATCAGTGTGCTACCGTTTCTTTTTTCCGTGTCTGTGGCACTTTTTGCGAAGTGACCCCCCCCCCAACTACCATGGCACCGAGAATATGCTTTTTAAAGGAGGTTGGATGTTGTGTAGCTGCAACATATTTCTCTTGCTTCAGCACAGCATTTCTTTCCGTTAAAAAAACCAAATGTGGAGTATCAATATCCCGTCCAACCAGTCGTCTACTCTTGAAAATGTCTGCTAATGTATCGTTTAACTTCATCACAGTCCCAGTTGCGGTGTTGTGGGGAAGGAGCGCTGTTTAACGTCGGTCGTGACACGGGCGTCGAGACTCGGCAAATGTGTCACAGACGTTATACAACATGTGCTCGAATTTGTAAGGAGTGACACGGAGTAGGGAGAATGGTTACAGGAATTTGAAGAGTATTACTGCCGTCGGATAGTAAACGGCATGGACCGGTCGTCTATAACGATTGATTTTATTTATGTTTCTATAGATTAAGCACTTGGGATGGGGACTCTCATGATCTGTTTTTCACCATGTAGAGAATGGATACATCGGAGAATAAATCGCTACATACGACAGAGGATGTACAAGCTTCATAAGTGCAGTTTTGAAGATTCTGCCCTACGTTCGGTGGCCGTTAGACCTATCGTTGTTCGAAGAACTCTTTCCATTGAAGCATACAAAAGGTCGAGTCACAGGATATCGTCCAACTAGTCCGCCATAGTACTGCGTCAAACCCAAGCATTGGTTGAAGTCGAAGCATTTACTCTTCGAAGCATCTGTTAAGGTATCACTCAACTTCATAATAGGTCCTATAACGGCTCCATCAACGTAATTCTAGTCTACTCCACTGTTGAATCCCTGGCAAGCGAATTCTTTTATCGATTTGTTGCGAGATGGGAGGCGCGTTGTTCGGAAATCTCTTTCTATTGATGAAAACGAAACGTCGAGTCGCAGGATACCGAACAAGGAGTCCGCACACAAAACTGAGCATACATAACCCCATCCCTAATTAATTGTGCTCTTCTTGGAGAAGTTTTTTTGGATTTCTTCAAAAGTGGACTTCTTCGAAGATCAATACTTTGATGCCTGGCATTTGCGCCTGTTACGTCTCCCAAGGGCACCCGAAGTATCTCTTGAGGGCAGCCAATGTAGGTGCGAAGCACCATAAAAGGTGCGAGGTGCGGAACAGGTCACGACATCTGGTGAACGCAGAGGACAGCAAGCAATTACTCCAATACACGGGACCCATATCTAAATGAGGGAACAATATGGCACTGGGTGCAAGTCTAGGGCGGAGGTCCACTTCATCGTAGCAACAAAAGAGTTTGTCCAAAAATTTGTAAAATAAGCACCTTGGTCGGATCCACACCTAAATTATAAATGAAGAAGCTATCTTGAATTGCTACATTCAGGGTAGTGTTCCTAGCTTAGGAGGACACACTATGGATCCCCACTCTAGACGTTCACCTGACACTGCTGGTTAGAAAACTATCGTAGTTCCACTTAAAACCTGAAGGATTGAAGATAAATAATGTGGTAAGTTCATGAAAATATCAAAATTTGATAGAGTTAAAACGAACAAAGGGAGATAAATTCCAAACGGTAGCAAAAGCGAGTAGACCAACTTACATGCAGGTTTAAGTTTAATTTAGTTTTAGTTTGATCGCTCACCTCTTAACACCAACACGCTCACCTCTGAGTAACCCATTCGAATGCATTGTACCATCTTGCTTATCAAGAAGGGTCCTTATAGCCAGAAGCACAAGGAAACCTCCATGAAGTAGCAAGTGGCTACAAAGCGAACGATGAAAATGGGAGAGTCAGTATGAATATAGCACAGAATGATTTCCCATCGATCCCATCGATCATAGCAGCTGATGGGTGGTAGCAATCGCAGTAGGTGCGCGCCACAAACAGTTCCAGAATAGGCGGAGCGAAAGAGGCGGAGGCGTGGTCTCAATGGGTGGCGCCCTCGTCGGTGTGAAAACCGGGCTCCCCCCGGATTTTTATAATACTGTCCGATGAATGAGGAAAGACGTGGGAGTATATTATCAAGTGGATACTGGATTTGCTATGAATCCTATTAAAACGCTGCTATGTCACTTTATATACACTTGTGTTCTGTTCACCCGTCTATTTATTAATTGTTATTAGTGTTAATGTCATTTATTAATGTTCTCCTTTGTTTTTACGAGTTTTGGGAAGAATCATCTTGCAATAATGACCAAGTGAGATCCATAGTGGTGTCGTGGCATTGGAGCCACAGCTACCTGATAAGCCGACCCCGTCGGGTCCGCCCACGAGGCAGACGACGTTCCGACACCAGGCTACCTGCCTGCTTTTATGTAGATAATGATAAATGATAAAAGACACTATTTATGTCACACAGAAGTACCTAGACTTCTCCCGGCTAATCATGTAAGATCTGTACGATCTTAACGTGATATGGAGGTCCCGGCGAGATCTGGGTAACTTCAATTTTTTGAAATTAAAAAAAAAACTTTTTTCCTATTCCATCTTCTTTTGAACAAAAAAACCCTCGTCAGTCGTCTCAAGAACTTCGTCTCCGGCTAAGGAACAATATCCGCGACGTGAGTATGTTTCTTTTAATTGTTTTATTTTTTCAAAAGAAATACTCTAAGCTCAGAAATAAGGATATGGCCGTTATTTTGCTTTAAAATTTTTTTTGTTTCCACTTGATCAAGATAACTCTTCTCCCACGTTTTCTATATGTGTGAACGTGGAAAGTAGTTTGAAAAAAAAATCCTTCATTTACCTGATTATAAGGAAGCACCTCTCCTACATTTCACCATAAGTGCCGACAGAGGATGTTTTACATCGGTAAATACCGTTCTTTCACTCGGTTTAGAGCGACATCTTCTACACATTGTTCAGAGCGAGGTGTAGAAGGTTCTATAACTGGTGCACACAGCTAACAGCTGAACTTCACCCCCCCCCCCCCTCCCCCACTGGATTTGAAGGATTTCTTCTCACATACTGTTCAGAGCAAGATGTGAGACGCTTCCAATTCAGTGTATCGGATCGAACAAAAAACAAGAACAAAAAACAACAAGTTATTCTCGCGTTTTTTTAAATTGATTCCCGGGAAATGAAAAAAAGTGATATTATCCAAAGTCGGACTCAATGAGGAAGTTATGTACATCTAAGGCGGGTTGATTTCAGATGGCCACTGACAATTAACACTATCTTTATGCTTAAATTAGCACAGAGGTACGGTAGCTTATTCAGATGCATTCAAGCTTCTATGTGGGTCGCCGACACCACAGATAAGCGCCAGTGACCCAGGTGGACAAATAGAGAAACAAATCTTGTCGGTCATACATCCATGGGTCCGCTGATATGTCTTATCTGCAAGTGATGCCTTCGTCTACCCTGATCGTAAAGATCACTGATAATTATGAATACAAACAACCGCGTAGCCCGCCCATTGCTTGAGCATATACTGCGCTGATAAGAGCCATCACTCGGCAGATCGACTGTCCTCCTCTTCGGTTGTCTTCTTCCGATATCTTCGATTGGAATTAGCATCTTGGAGTTGGTGGACAATCACAACACCGATTGCGACCTTCGTCAGTTTAGAAGTTAGTTTATTTTCTGTTTAAAAAAAAGATATACTCTTCTCTCTCTGTTTTCTCCTATCTCGGGACTTCCCACTCTCTTCTCCTCGCTTGGGTAAAACAATAATTTTGCACACATACAATTTTTCTTTCATTCTTGGGGCCATTCTATGAGTACATCGGACTCGGAATTTAGCTCAGTTAGCGATAATCCGTACTGCCGATTAGCAAATCGCCTCACATTAAAACGTAAACCTAAATTTAAGTCTCCTAATTCTCCACAAAAGAAGAGAACTCGGGACTCCGCACCTCTACCTAGTAATTCCTTGCGCCTAGCATCTTCCGTGGATTCCTTCTTATCAGAACTTTCCGATTGCTCTCACAATAGCCAAAACACAAGTCGTCTTCAACATTTGAACTCTGATTCCTCACTTGTAAATTCATCTTATATCCTTTTAAAAAACTCAAACTCAAACTAGACAAAACAGTGTTGAGAATCTTCACTCCGTAGCTTCTAGGATAGATATCATTCCAAATACAGCTACGGTCAACGTAAATTCTAACGCTAACGATAGTAACCCTTCTGGTTCACTTCCCAACGCGGCAGAGTATAATACAACTCAAACTCTTACTTGGTTACCAGATTCTGCCCATTTCGCTGACCGAAGCCGAGTTCCTAAATTAACTATCTCATCTACGTCACCTCTTTGTAATCCAACAAGTGTGTCGATAACTCAGTTAACCGCTATCCCTTTTTCGGAACAATTGACAGTACTAATGGCCAACCCGAATAGTGTTCCAGTTCCTAATAGTGATCCAGTTCCGATGGAACTAATTACAGGACAGAAAAATGTAACTATGGCTGGCTTAAAGTCCTTGTTCAGCAAACTTAGGTAGGTAACTACTACTACTAACTAGGTAACTACTCTAACTTAGGTAACTACTCTCATCAGCTCCCTAAATTTTCGGGTGAACCGGGTACTATGGGAATAATGCTGTGACAAGTATTATTGGCCTGACCAATACTCCGATGTCATAACTTTTGTAACTTCTTGCCCAGTGTGTCAAAAAGTAAAGACACCGGCGGGGCATATAATACGCCGGGAATTGGGAAGTTTTCCCATTCCCCAACGTCCCTTTGAATCCACACAGATATTATTGGTCCTTCACCCCAATGTCTCAATGGATATCGGTTCATTTCTATTTCTGTGTGTGCTTTTAGCAAATTTGTAGTATGTACTCCACTAGAAAACCAAACGACAGAACTGGTAGTCAAAGCTCTTATCAATGACGTGATATCCAAACACGGCATTCCTAATGACCTAGTTTCTGATCGTGGTTCAAACTACACTAGTGAAGTGTTTGCCAAGATAAATTCTACCTTGGGTATCACAAACAAATTTACTACTAGCTACAACCACAAAGCAAATGGACAAGCAGAACGGATCGTTAAAGTTATCAACGATTCTCTTACATCATATTGCTCTGAAGCAAGAGCAATATGGTCGGGTTTCCTGCAACCTGTCGTTTTCGCATATAATTGCAGTGTCAATTCAACTACAGGTTACAGCCCGTTCTACCTTGTTCATGGACGTCATCCAATCACTTGGACCGATGTTCTCCATGGTTTGCCTTCGACTCTTGTCTTTGCTACGGACAGCTTCGCAGATCAGTTCACAGCTGGCTTGAAGGATACGATCGTCAGTGTTGGAAATGCGATAGCTGAGAAGACAACGAAGTACAAGACTGGTTACGATCTTCTCCATAAGGTATACAAAACGGAACTTTCCATCGGGGATTTAGTTCTCCTTCGTGACGACACAGTTCGTCCTAAATTCAGTACCCAATGGAAAGGTCCGTTTCAAGTTGAAGGTGTAGATCGTCCTAATGTAACAATCGTTACACTCACTGTTCACTCTAAGCGACAATTAGTCCACATTAACCGTCTTAAGTTATATTCTCCCCGTTCTGGTACGGTCAGTGCTTCTATCCCAAATTCCACTATTCCTTCTTCAGATACAGAAGCATCGAAAGTTCCAGAACAATCAATTCGGCGTTCAAACCGTTTGCAGAACAAATACAATAATTTCAGCATAACTATGTAACTCTCAGGAAACGAATTTGGACACTCACGAGTCCGATTCGTTTATGTTTTCCTTCGCTGCTACCGCGCTATCATCACAAAGCACAGCAATTTCTTTGAATTGGCGGTTCAAAGAAATCCAAGCTATCCTTGCAAAACTCACCGCACTTAAAAAAAATTTCCTTCAAACTTTCATTTAAAAAAACGCCCGTTTATTGATCGCTTTCGGATGAAAATCCAGATCAATATTCGATCCAGATCAATATTCGTCTCGCCTTTTTTTTTAAATCTGTTTATATGTTATGTTTACGTGCGGGTCAGAATTTAACATTCTAGCCTCATGCCACTTTTGTTCATGTTTTTGATTTTTCAATGTAATATAATAATAGAACGTCATTTATGTTATGTGATAATAGGAATCATATATGTTCAGTAGATTTCGATTTCACATAATTGTTTGTAATTTTTGTGCCGTCTTTGTTGTTTTTTTTTTGTCGAAATCTTTCTTCAAATCACAAGTATGTCACAAACTGCCATCATATCTGCAACATCTTCTTGTCGCTCGAGGACGAGCTCACCTTTGCCGAATATGGAACAGCACAGTCATAGCCATATCATGTCATTATAGTCAGTAGATATCCTTTGATACTCATCACGTTCTTCTATCGCCATCCACATTCCAAAGAAAGAAGAGTAATTTGTTGTTCGTAACTAGTGTAACTAGTTCAACGACAATCCGATAGCTTGGAGACCGTAATGGATGCACAATGTGGACACGGAGTATAATGGCGATGGCGACGAAAACAATAACGATGGTACCATGACGACAACTTCATGCTGGTCTATGCTGGCTTGCGCTCGAGGACGAGCTTCTTCAGAAGAGGGAGATGTCGTGGCATTGGAGCCACAGCTACCTGATAAGCCGACCCCGTCGGGTCCGCCCACGAGGCAGACGACGTTCCGACGCCAGGCTGCCTGCCTGCTTCTTCCCCCCCCCCCCCCCTTTTATGTAGATAATGATAAATGATAAAAGACACTATTTATGTCACACAGAAGTACCTAGACTTCTCCCGGCTAATCATGTAAGATCTAATCATGTAAGATCTGTACGATCTTAACGTGATAGTGGTACTGAATTAAACAAGTCATAGCTATGCGTTGTATGGCATAAGACAAAGTTTTGTCTGTTAGTTAGATAAGGGCATATATGAACTAGTTGAATGAGGTGGAGCTGGGAGTAAACAAGCATTTGCTATTAGCATTTTTTCCTCGGCTCCATTCGACAATTAACGATATGCCGTTTATGCCCTTTTATTTGCTGGCAGCAGGTCAGATAAGTCTTTCAAACAATTTGACATGTGTACTAGTTCTCAACATCGATGAAAATAGCATCAAGAAGCCGGATACTAGGCGGGCTTGTGCCCGCTGTAGACCGGGAAGGTACGTTAAAAAGGATAAATAAGATCAGATCACCCCGGGGTTCCTTTCCTTGCTTATTTCTGTGCTCAGAAACCAAGTTTATTTTAGTGTTCCACGACCGTCCTCTCATAATGGAGCGGGTACCAGCCCGCTTGGCACCAAAAGCCGTAGCTGTACTGGGAGAATCCATATCTCTACGGTAAAAATTCAAGCATAAAACGTCCAAGTAACGTTTGGCCTTAAAAGTATTAATTGTTTAACCAAAGGTTTCGGAAAATGTGCATTTCAGTAAATGAAAGCAGTAGCATAAAAACAACCTAGCTAAACTTGGTCATCTCCGCATTGAATATACACGTACATACGAGTGTCCAATCAATAGCCTCAGTAGGCGTTTCTTATGCCCAACAACTAACGAAAACATTTTAAAAAATCCCAAAACTTGGACACTGCTTGAAAATTAGCTTCAGTAAATGCCTGTTTTACGTAATGAATGACAGATAGGTCGAACTCCTCGTATGCTAAAAATTGCTGCTCAAAAATGTCCTCACTAAGCATAAAATATACCAAAACATCAACGAAGTCGCCCTCTTCCCCCTCGTCTGCTGCTCTTATGTGTAAGCATAGTTCGAAAGCATCGTCTTGACAGCAGCATGTCCGCTCTAATCAGCAAAGTCTCTGCTCCAGTCCGAATTCCCCCTACCTCCGAATAGGGGGACGCAATTTCCCGCTAGAGCCCCGGAGTACTGTATTCCCAACTTGGTGTGCATCGCGGAAGTACGGTATGTCCTCCCCATTTCCCGGCGGGGCGCGTCGGGACGAGGTATGCATACGGCCCAAGTGAATTTCGGGAATTTCCGACACGTCCGCCACACGCTTGGTACACGTCATTGGACCCAAACACCATTACTTCAACCATTCTCGACTGGTGATCCACTTCCTCTACTCATCTTTACACGTAAACGTCAAGACGTCAATAGCGCGGGTGCAATCCTTGTTGGTGGTGGCTTTTAAACGCTTTCCCGACATAAGGAACAATACACAAGAAATGGGCAACTACATGTAGAAATAGTAGATTACGCCAACCTGGTTGCCCAGATAGATTCAGTTTCCGAGTTCGTAGTCGTGGCGAAGGACTGAACTCACGAATGTCATCGCTAATTGCGGCGACCTATGGCGCAACTAGGCAAGTCCCCGGCTACGTCTACCGACTCGCCGCCTTGACCCGGATGGGCACCATTCGGTATCACCGGCTGGGACGCGGTCGCGCCGCGGCACAGCTTCGCCGACTTGATGTGTACCGCGGCGGAAGTTGAACCTTGACGGTTGGCTGGCGTTTGAATCGGCCATTGGCGCGAAAGTCAAGCGCGCGTTGGCGCTGGAGCGCGTAATCTCTTGCCGTCTGCGCCCTCCTAGCTTAGAGATCGTGCGTCGGCGTCCACGTTGACAATCGATGAATGTCTTGTGCGCCCGCGATGGCACAACGGGCACGCGGGTCGTGCTGCAGTGGAAGAAGTGGCGTCACTTCATGCGAAGGAGGTCGGGGGTTCGGTTCTACTGCGTTGTGGCATACTTGCATTTCAGCTTACTACTTGGAGTTCGAGGGCTCCGATGCGTGCGCAATTTTGGGCATTTTTTGCGCATTTTTCCGGCCGTATGCGCTTCGCCGCTCTTCGAGCAGAAACCTTCCGCGAGCTCCTCCTGAGCGGCGAAAGGAGCTTCCACGCCAGCTGCTTGCATGGCACACTCCCTGGAGTCCCTTCCCTAGCCTGGTTTTGCGCTCTTCGAGCGCAGAACCCTGCCGCAGACCCAGCCTAACGCAGCAAGGGAACATCGGTTCCATTTTTTAAAGGCAACTCTTGTTTCTATCATGTGCATTGCCTCTAAGCGATATTTCCCACACGAGTCAGAATGATGTTGAAATTACATTTATTCGATGTTGTTGACAAACCAGCTTCTCCAATAGACATTCCTCCTAAGGGGTTCCCTTGATTAATTCGCTGTCGCTGCACTTAATACCATTATTGGACGAGATTTTTCAAATCGTCGCCCTTTTATCTTATCAAAAATCGCCTTTCATAGCTCTCTCTATCTGGAGCTAGAGCACGCCTTCTATGCGTGAGAATGTGGATTTGCCAGCGGAATTTTCAGCGTCATATCGAAGTCTTCCTTGAGCTGCTCCACTGAGGGCAGAGCTGCCCTAGCATGATCAAGATACGCCATACGCCTCGCCTGAATACAATTTTGGCAAGCATCGTCTGAATGGATAGAGGTCAATTAACGCTGTCGAACCAGGTGGAGATTCCTGCTAAAGTGAAGAGGCCAGAACACACAAACACACACACTAATGAACACGCAACGCTTATCTCGGCCTGGTAAAAAATGTGATGCAAAATGGTGAAATCGAAGTAGTTTTCTCAATGCGACAGCTTTCGATTTCCCCTTCTACGCTTTCAGATTTAGCAAGCACCCACTCCGGAAAGATGGAAAACTTAGTAGTTCCGGGAGAGAACACGTCATGTGTGTGCGTATATGAAATCCGAATTTTGTACTTTCAGTTGCGAAAAAACCGCCTAAATCGTAAATCGTAAGTTACGTGGCACGTAGTGCAGTACAACTCGATTTTTATAGGATTTTCTACTAATGTTAGTATAAGGTGATCCGGAATTTACGTATCGTGTAATTTTCAGCTCATGATTGCGCAGTTTTCTTGCCAAACGTTTTCTCTTTCTTACTTTTACTTCTGATGACCTATCAAACCAAACTTTACACGTTTTAAGAAAGCAAAAAATTGTTAATTGAAAGATAATTGGGGCCAATGAAGCAGTATGATCACTAATTCTTGAATACCCTTTCTAATTGCTTTCAAATAGAAGGTATAATGTATAACTTTCTTATGGCGCCTTCTGTTCGATTCCATCGACGTGGGTTTTTATTTGGAAGGTGTTTAGTTTGACTTTGATCCTGCTCCAGCATTGTATCGAACGGTTGCTTTCCGAGAGTTCACAGCGTTGAAAACGGATTAGAAACGGGTGTATGCGATAATGTCAGTCGCACCGCTGTAAGGGGTTGACGAAAACTGCCTGTTCTAGGCTCCGTTTCCTATCACAAAGGATATTCCACCATGGCTTATCTATCCCGGGGTTAGCGTGAATTGCTTAAAAACATTGACTGCACGGTAGTTACCGAACAGGATGTGTATCAACGAATGCTAGTCGCTTTTTCTCTTCAACTGCCTTGAATGCAGTTTTGTGAGCTGGAACGGAACGATGTTGGGCAGCAGGAATATGACGAGGTGAGAATGAGCTACTAGAGAAAGGAGTGTGGGTACATCTTTCTAACCCCTCGTCGCAGTAGGACTCTGCTGTGATGGATCAGCCTCTTCCCAGAGAGTTGTCGTAAACTACGCCGCCGACCACCACACGGTTACCATCGTCTTCTTCTGGGGAGATTTCGGCTTTGGAAGGTACCTTGGGGGTTTGTTGACATCAACCTACCGTCTGGTCGTCTTCGGTTATCGCACAGAACCCACTTTCCATCACAAGTAACGGCTCGATCCAGAAACCGGTCGATTTGATTCCGGAGACAAAAGTAGAAGAAATTTTGAAACGCAACAATTACTGGCGGTCACTCAAATCGTGCTGCGCCCACTTTTCGAGGGGTTTCAAACCATCCGTAACAGCAGTTTTACTAACTCCTAGACGTTCCGCAATCTCACGGACTGTTAGCGGTGAATTAGCTTCCATGAACGCCTTCAAATCGTCGTTCTGGATTGCTTTAGGTCAGCCGCTTCTGGGTGCATATTCACGGTTGAAACCTCCAGAATGAAATTTTTCGATCCACCGTTGCACGGTCCTTTCTCGAGTACTATTTGGCCCCACACGTGGCTGATTTTCCGGGCTGTTTCGACGGCGGATTCGCCCAGTTTGAAATTGAAATAGAATATCGTTCGGAACTGCTCCTTCAACATATTGGGCTGTCCGGAAAGTTTTTAGACTATTTGCATGGTAAGATTCAAAACAACGTATCTTTGCCGGCTGAAGTTGAGAGAGACCCGGACTTAGGAAATTTGTGTTTCAGGTCCTATATATGTAGCTGTCAGCAGCATGTGCTACATATCCTCTCCTGTTCCCAGTGATGCCTTCGCAATGAACGAGAAGAAGATGCTCCACCGACCAGCTCTCCTTCTGCAGTATCGCTTTAGCCGATCCGCGAACGAGGCTCGTCGCTTTCCACAGGAGACAATGAAGGAGCAAGCCCCCTCTCGGGCGACGTGCTTCAATTGGTTCTGCAAGTTCGACAACAGTGGCGAATCGCTCGAGGATTCCCGACGCACAGGTCGACCACATCCGCAGAACAGGCAGCTCGTTCTCGCCACCTGCGGAGTTCGACCTGATCTTTCTGTACGCGAACTTTCAGACCTTACAAATATCCAAAGTCCACAGTACACTATGCCCCTCAGTCTTCAGGCAAAGTCGCGAAGTTACCTGGAGTCGTACCACATGCTTTGACGTCTCAGTACAAACGGAAGCGTTTTGATATCTGTGCTTCCCTCAGCCGTCTCCGTACATTTGCTTGGATCGACTCGATCGTCACGATGGATGAAAATTATTGCGTCCACGAGAATTTGATGCATCGCAAGCGCTAGGTGGACTTCGAGGAGTTGCCCCAACCACAGCCGAATCTTCTTGATCAGGTCAAAAAGGAGTTGCTTTCCTTCTGGTGGGACATCAATGGTTCAGTATTTTGGGAATTGGTTTCTACCGGGTTCCTGGTAGACTCGACATATTCTGCACTCAGCTGGAGAGAACGAGCGAAATCCTACGTAATCGCAATCTCAGAAGAGGAGAAATTCTTCACATGGACAGCGCTAGACCATACACAGCAAGGATTACGTAGAAGAAATTGGAGGAAGTAGGGATTGAACTGGTACCCCATCCGCCGTACGTGATCTTGCACCCAGTGACTACCACGTTCCCAGTCGCTGCAGTCTTTCTTAGCTGGAAAAAAATGTTGCAAATCGCAGGGAAGTCAAAATTGGTGCCAACAACTTCTTGCAGTCCAAGTCTCCGGAGTTCTTCGCTCGTGGTATTCGCTCTTTACCGGAAAGATGGCAATATGTGATAGATCATAATGGTGAATATTTTGTTGGATGATATTGGTTGTTAATAAATTTATTAACTACACGTTATTTTCTGACATTAGTCTAAAAACCTTCCGAACAACCTAGTACTTTAACAAGTCTTCGAAGAAGCACATTCATTAAGCACAGGTGAGACAAATTATTCCGTCTAGGACGGAGAACTCCGTTTAAACGTCATATAAAAATGCGGACTACGTTTAATATTAATTTCCAGCAATAAGAGAACGAAGCGCGGATGCACAAAACCGCCAAAACTATCCGGCCAACCTAATACATATAAACGCAGAAATGACACGCTTTGTCGGAGGCAAATAAACGAAAGGGAGTTGAAGGTTGTCGGAGGCTGCTGAGTCGCGCCGCTGATGAACGTCACCTTTTCTTTGTTTTCTATGATGAGGATAAAGGTGTGTGAAAGACGTATATCACACTACTGCAGCATAACTGTCGTTATGGCGATTCCGTACAATGACGTGTGAGACACGTCGACCATGTATGAGGGACAATTCCCCAGAGTGGAGGTTGTGTCTAAAAGGGTTTGGCCGTTTGTATCTCTTAATATGTTGTTTTTAGGTGTGACTAAGCTGCAGGACATTATGTACTAATAAGTGCTCCGTCACGCCTATCGGCGTGCCTCGCACTTGGCGATGTTTCAGTACCACTAAGCTATGGACAACCCCATCAAGCTAGCTGCTCTACTTGTACAGCTTTTTTCCTTACCTAGGAGTACAAGAGGTTCGTAGTACGTACAGAATATAGTATGATAGAGCGATTTATTGGTTCCTCACCGCTGGCCCTCCCATAGTGATACGATCCCCCATTACTGGTACTGGTCTCCTCAATAATTCCCCTTAGCGGACGGCGTGACGACGGATCACCATCGATCGATATCGATCAAATTATCGATTTTTTATGGATGTCGTCCAAGCGGTCCGAAATTTCAGCCCTGGGAGTAATCGAGGTCGCTGAACATGATTATGAAGTTCGTTTTTGAAGTGTAGATCACCATCGATCGATATCGATCAAATTATCGATTTTTTATGGATGTCGTCCAAGCGGTCCGAAACATCAGCCCTGGGGGTAATCGAGGTAGCTGAACATGATTATGAAGTTCGTTTTTGAAGTGTAGATCACCATTGATCGATATCGATCAAATTATCGATTTTTTTATTGATGTCGTCCAAGCCGTCCGAAACTTCAGCCCTTGGGCTAATCGAGGTCGCTGAACACGATTATGAAGTTCGTTTTTGAAGTGTAGATCACCATCGATCGATATTGAACAAATTACAGAAGACGTGCCGAACACGTCGCCCACGTGCCTGGAGATTCAGAAGGCGTGCCGAAGACGTTGTCCGACATCCCTGAGGGTTCAGAAGACGTGCCGAACCTGTCGTCCGCTAAGGAAGATCATTGAGGGGGACCAGTAGTAATGGGGGCGAGTTCTACTAAGGGGGAGTAATGAGTGACCACAAAATCGCCCTATGTATAAAAGAGGAAGGGTGTTTGGTCCGAAGTTAGCCCCTTGGACTTTGTGTACTTCTTTCTGTAAGTTTGAGGGATATTTGGCAATTGTCCAATACTGTTGTTTACCATCGACGTCTCACTGCCAGACGGGTGGTGGCACCCATATGACGAGGTCTCGAAAGGCGTCTCTATTGTTTTTGGCTATATGCCAAGAGCAAGGATCACCCATATGACGAGGTTTCGCAAGACGCGTCTGTGGGTCATACCTCTTTGTTTCTTCCCAGCTCTGCTGTGTGGCGCATTTGCGTTATTTTGCCTCATCATACTATCATACTATATAATAATCCGCTAGGCGATGAATCACACTATCGATCGACGACCGCTAAGAGATGAGTCACACTATCGAACGGCGTTGAGTCATAAATTAGGGGAAATTACGGGGCGCAATTAAGGTAAGAAATAAGCGGAAAATACCCAGACGGCTTCTACGCGCCTGGCGACTCAGTAGACGAGAAGAACATGCGGGCGACCTGCATGGCGAGCCGTAGACTTGCCGAGCACGTTGGCGACCGTGCATGGTGAGCCGAAGACGTGTCGAAGACGTCGGCAATCGTGCCTGGGCATCTAGATGATCATCGACGGAAGGCCTTCACAGCAGGGGAGACAATCGATAGCGATCGATATCATCGATTTTGCGGATGTCGTTCAAGCTACACGAAACTTCAGCCCTGGAGCTAATCGAGGTCCTGACCGGTGGTTTTCTCCCAGATTTAACCGATCAGGGTGGAGAGGGGGGGGGGGAGACACGCGGGTATTATGGCCGAAGGAGTGCTCCACATCAGGTGGAAAGTTTCAATCTGGAGGCCGGTATCGATCGATATTATCGATCGCCTGACCGGTGGTTTTCTCCCAGATTTAACCGATCGGGGTGGGGGGAGGGGGTGATAGACACGCGGGTACTATGACCGAAGGAGTGCTCCACAACAGTCTGAGGACGAAAGCACTGATTAACGCAAATAAATTACGTTTCTGAATTGTCTGAGATAGTATCGACGTTGAAGAGATGTTGAGGATGGAGGGAGGGAGAGCTGGACGGCATCATATCGAAGAACTACTCACCTGATCTTAAGGAAGGTAGATCAAGGTTCGAAATTATTAAGGTTTTCAAATACCACTTTTTACTGCTAAGGTGCCGAGAAGGCACAAGCAGAGCAGCTACTTGAAGTGAGTGATCTTGGCTCTCTAAGGTCGCGCGAAGCGCGCAAGTGCGAGACACGCCGACAGGCGTGTCGGAGCACTTGTATGATATATGATGACGGTCGCCGAGGCCACAGCGCGGGGAGCGCGGGAAAAGTCGCCACAAAGGGGTGACTTTTCCTACGGCCACGGTCAGCCAATGGTCCATGGTGGGGGTCGAGCGTTCTATCCCCTCATCCCCCTGGCCCGCCCACCCCCAACCCCCTGCGATTGCTCGAGAGTCTAGTGGCTGCCTTACGAGATAGTGGGGACGCAGACATTTGCCACGCCTCTGTTTAAAGGGCGGGGGATAGAACGCCACTCCGCCGTCCATGGTCCATTATCGGCCATGGCCCAGAGCCACGGACCGCATTCATTTCCAGAAAACTAAAAAAAGTTTTCTGGAAATGAAAGCGGTCCGGGGTGAGGGACGTTCTGCCTGAAAGCGGCGCGGGCAAAGACGCGGGACAGTGCCTGCGGAGCCAATTAGCGTCGACTCGCGCCGTGACACCCGCCGCTTCGCACTCAGCCAGACAGCCCTTGCCGCGGAGGCGATTGTGACCCAGGCAACCACGGGAGCCTGCAGGTCGACCAGATTTTGTGTAATTACAGTCGACAGAGGGATAGAAGGCTCAGACGGCTTGCAATGGCAGTCCAGAAATTGGATTGATCTGAACCCTACCATCTCCTGTATCAGAATTTCGAGCTCTATCAAATGAACCACGAAAGAACCTCGCCTCAATAACCTTTACAACAATTTTTTACAGGCGCTGCTTAACTTTCGTTAAATATCAGTTTTTGTCTATATCAGAATTAACTACGAGGCATACTTCCAGGCTACTGATGTGAACTCTACCATCTCCTATATTAGAATTTCGATCTCTATCAAATGAGCTAGAAATTAACCTGTCTAAATAACCCTTAAGGGGGCTTTTAGGCGTTGTTTGTTTTCGTTAAATATCGGTTTTTATTCACATATATCATGAATAAATGCGATACTTGCTTCCAGGCGAAAATTGCACAAGGATTCCAATTAGACAGACGAGAGATCCTCTAACAGAGGTTTAAGGCGTTAGTTTGAACATGGCATCTCTTTAGCATTTCGTAACTGATTTTTCCATGGAACTTTATAGTGTACACATCATATATTTCGAAACGAACATTGAATAGGTGGTTCATCAAATCTGAGAGAATAACTTTCACCACACAATACTTCAAAACGCTCGTCCAGTCGTTTGTGCCGTCTAGCAGTATTTTGAGCTCACGTTCCACACGCAATGTGCCTGCATAGCTAATGTCTCCTCCACCAATTAACGAGTTAGGAAACACTCATGAAATGATTTGAAACAACTACAGTACTTCGGTGTTCTTAGGAGGTCTATCTAATCGAACTCGATTGGGAATTTCAGACTGTGAACATGCTCAACGCGTTGAAGGATCATTATGTCGTTTTCCAAAAGGTTGAGCACTTGAGGTGCTTTTAGAAAGTCTCTCGTCTATCTAGTTATATTCCTCGCGCAATTTCAGCCTGGAAGCATGCCTCGCAATTAATTCTCATATAAATAAACACTGACATTTAACGAAAATAAACAACGCCTAAGAGCCCCCTTAAGGGCTATTTAGACAGGATAATTTCTAGCTCATTCGATAGAGATCGAAATTCTAATACAGGAGATGGTAGAGTTCACAGCAGTGGGTTGGAAGCATGTCTCGTAGTTAATTATGGTATAAATAAAAACTGATATTTAACGAAAGTTAAAAGCGCGAGAAAAAAATAGTGTAAGGGTTATTGAGGCAAGATTCTTTCCTGGCTCATTCGATAGAGCTCGAAATTCTGATATAGGAGATGGTAGGGTTCAGATCAATTCCAATTTCTGGACTGCCATTGCAAGCCGTCTGAGCCTCCTATCCCTCTGTCGACTGTAATCACACAAAATCTGGTCGATCTGCAGGCTCCTTAGGTTGGCTGGGTCAGCATCGCCTCCGCGGCGAGGGCTGCCTGGCCTGGCTGAGCGCGAAGCGGCGGGTGTCACTGCGCGAGTCGACGCTAATTGGCTCCGCAGGCACTGTCCCGCGCTTTGCCCGCGCCGCTTTCAGGCAGAACGTCCCCCTCCCAGCGGTCCGAAAAAGGCAAAAAACAAAAACAAAACTAGACCGTGATGAAGCATTACATTATGGTGACAACTTCCGCTTAAACACCTCAACAATTTCTGACAAGAAAACAGAACATGAGGGGCTGGAAAATGGAGCTAACCTGAGTGGGAAACATCGTATTAGTTGATGCATAAGTTCTCGGACATTCGGGGCATGAAATATTTATTATCACAACATACGAACAACAATATCAAATCATTTAAAGTAACCACCCTTTACATCAATTGTCTTTCACCAACGTGCTGGTAAGTCATGGATGCCTTTTCTCCAAAACGTTTGGCCGGTTGTGATTCGAAAAATGTGAGCAGTGCCTCCTTGACACCCTCTCGGTTCCTAAATTGCTGGCCGTCCAAATAGCGTTGAAGGCTTGAAAACAAATGATAAGCAGAAGGAGCGAGATCTGATGAGTAAGGTGGATGTGGAATAACGGTCCATCCGTAGTCCGCCAACTCAGCCGCCGTCACTCTAGCAATATGCGGTCTAGCGTTGTCGTCTTGGAAATACACCTTCACTTGCTCTCGTCGTGTGGTTTGAAGGTGGGCCCTCAAGCTCCTCAGTTGGTTGACGTAAACCTCTGCCGTCACTGTTATCCCTTCGTCCAGCAGCTCCCAGTATTCTACGCCAAGAACGCTCCACCAAATGACCATCGCCTTTTTCACGTGAAGGTCGGGTTTCGGAACGTCCTCTGCCTCTCCAGTTGCTTCAACCCACTGTGCACGCCGGTGAAAATTAGAATAGAGTATCCACTTCTCATACCCGGTGACAAGGTTGTCCAGCCATCCGTGGGTAGTCCGTGGGAGAGACAGAGCGACATCGGCTCTGCGATCCATGTCATGTTATTTCAAGTCGTGAGGTACCCAGCGACCCAATTTTTGCACCTTGCCAATCGACTTCAATCCTCGAACGACTGTTGAGTGATTAACACCAAAAGTGCTTGATAGTTCGCGAGTGGTTTGGTATGGGTCCGCTTCCACTCTACTTCGGAGGCCATTCAAATCCAGTGTCATCGGGCGCCCTTCTCGTCCATTATCTTCAACGGAGAATTCACCAACTGCAAACTTCGAGAACCACTGGTACACAGTACTTCGAGCAGTAGCACTCTCGTTGTAAACATTCTTCAGGCAACGATACGATTCGTTGGCATTGAGGCCAGATTGATGCAGGAATAACATGACATGCCGAATATGCGTCTCAGTTGGGATGAATTGCTTAGCCATAATAGCTGACGTTAACAACGCAGAAGTAGATGTTAGGAACAGTTTTGTAACCCTTTTCTTTCTCTGTCGATCGATCACTTACTCGTTGATACATGTGAGAAATTTGGCGGAAAAATGCGCTTTCAATTCAGGAGGGATCAAATGTCCGAGAACTTATGCACAACCTAATATAAATCGAGTTTTGTTTAGAAACATCCGAAATGATGTGTATAACGACTGTTACAGCGTCTTTCTGAATGAACAAAATACGATGGGTATCCATCTTTAAAGAGGCATACGTATAAAAGTAAAGCATGAATCTCTAACACAGATGAATTATCTTTGAAGAACGTCTGCGCAAGTCATAGGGATGACCCTCCTCATTCCTCACAATATTCAAAGGATTTTTCGGATTCAAAGGATTTTTTTCGGATATTCTTTTAAACGAAAATATTAATTATGATTGTAAAAATATTATACTTACTTTCTTGCGATACATGCGACCCGTTCCTCAGCAACGATTTGTCTTGCGCGGGTCCCAGCTTGTTCACCACCTCGTTCGATCTTGAGCCAATGTTGACCAATGGACGAGCATCTTAATCGAGTTGGTGTTAAAGGTATGGATGTCGTTCCGATGAGCGAGCGAATATCGCCATCGTAAAGGTGCATATTCTAGAAATATTATTACTATACAAATTCAACTAGGTTTGATGCGCTTAGAATGCGTTCGAATCTGCTGCCAGTTGGAAAGAGGGAGAGACTCCCACCTCGACTTGCATCAGAGCTACCACATCATATTCGGACGTTCGTGTTCGACGAGCCGAACCGTCTCCGCCCAACCACGTCCCTTCAACAGTCTGGCAACGGCAGTTGTCAATAAAAACTGTGGTTGCTATTATGTTGGAACAGCAACAATGTGTTGCTACCCTGTTGTCAATAAAAACTGTGGTTGCTATTATGTTGGAACAGCAACAATGTGTTGCTACCCTGTTGGAATATCGCGACAATTCGCTTAAAGATCTTCATGCTGTGCGAAAGTAGGGCACACGCTGCTGCTATTCAGTCGCAGTGACTAGCGTGCTCCAATCGGACACGCTCACACCGCAATGAAGAAATTAGAGCTTAGCAACGCAATGTTGCAAAAAAAAAAACTATGTATTAATAATCTTCTTGTTTCTTGTTTCAACATCTAAAGCTACCGCCTAATCGCCGCTTCTTAGGGCTTCTCAGCGCGGCGAAATGTTTCACCGTATCGCTTGATAAGCCGCGCCATCATTTTGGCTGTATTTTTCTGTTAAGTCGCTGTAAGTTGTTGATGAATCCGGCCCTAGATGAAAGGTCTTACCAGGATACTATCTCAACGGTAGGTCGGAACGGCGCAAATGTTGTATATGGGCAGAACCGCCTCTCCCTGGGAAGTAACAAACTGCAGGTATCTCGACCCCAATACAACTCTGCGCAAAGTTGGGTGCGACGGAAGTCGCCTGTTGGCGCCCTGTTTATACACGTGCTCCACAGCCGACGGGCGCGCGCGGGATGAGGGCTGGTATCGCGGATTGGCGCATTGCACAGGTGGCGTAGTAGGGAAGACTTCGGGCTCATGAACGGGGTTCGGGGGTTTGGATCCCGCAGGCTGCGTTTGTTTTGCACTTTTGCAAAATCCATGTTTATCATATAGGTAATCCACTAGGGTATTATAATGTGTTATAGAGGATGTTTACATATAACATATGCTTCAAACTACAGATTAGCTAAAATGTTCACTTCTGTGTCACTTATTTTAAGCCTAGTTTGTTGAAACTGTAGTTATGTAACGATAGATATTTTGTGGCACTAGTTAAAAGTTCCGACTCCACCAACAAGACTTCAGTCAAAAAAATTTTTTTACTGAAACTTCTTCTGGGGGTTATCTGGGGTGCTGATCACGAATCTGACATCCGTTTTTCACCATTCTTTCTCTACCTGCCGTCACCGGCAGAAACTTTAGGAATATAATCCTGTGCCTTTATCCAGCCGAATCGTGAAGAATGGATATCAGATTCATGATTAGCACCCCAAATAAACCCCCTATACGAAGTTTCAGCGAAATCGGTGACCCTGCCTCGACCACCGTTGTTAGCGGTATGCGTGATATACGTATATGTAAACATCCTCTATAACACATTATAATACCCTAGGTGGATTACCTATATGATAAACATGGATTTTGCAAAAGTGCAAAACAAACGCAGTCTGCAGGATCCAAACCCCCGAACCACGTTGATGAGCCCGAAGTGTTCCCTACTACGCCACCTGTGCACTCCGCTAACCCGCGGTACCAGCCCTCATCCCGCGCGCGCCCGTCAGCTGTGGAGCACGTGTATAAACAGGGCGCCAACAGGCGACTTCCGTCGCACCCAACTTTGCGCTGAGTTGTATTGGGGTCGAGATACCTGCAGTTTGTTACTTCCCAGGGAGAGACGGTTCTGCCCATATACAACATTTGCGCCGTTCCGACCTACCGTTGAGATAGTATCCTGGTTAGTTCTTGTGGGGAAATGACAGCAATGATGCAGCACCAGGTGATCATGTCTTCCTTGTGCGTTAGATGTACGTTCTTGCACTCGGGACCAGCGGTGTGCGTAATTACGATTTACGATTTACAACATGTTCACCCCTTCACCCCTTCATGTGCCACCTCACTGCGGTGAAGGGGTGAACATCACTTTGTGATGGCTAACGGCACAAACGGTCAGGCAGTACGCGACGCTTTGTCGTGTATGGGCGGCTCTCCTGTATCCCTGGCCAGGAACATGTGAGTAACCAGATCACCGGTATGGCTCAAACAGCTAAACCCGCGCCCCAGTCCTCCGCGCGCCGGAGGTGGACTTCTACGACGTCGGTTGCATCCACCTCCGGCGAGGGGCCATCTAATCTCGGAGTTAAACTATCAGGACGTCATTGGAATCGGACTACCGGAAATTCCCTCCCACCACGACACGGAAACTGCCTATTCGTCTGCACTTATAACTGTCGTTCGATCGCATCTGAGCAGGATCTTCGGGCACTGCTTTACAGAAACCGCAACATCAAATACGACGTTATCGCCCTGCAGGAAACGAAAGGCAGAACGGAAACCATAAGAAGGACTGATCACAACGAGCTTCGCATTATCGGAGCAAAGGTGGACAGAAAGAATATTGGCGGAGTTGGATTTCTCGTCAATTCGACAGTGCACCACCTAGTAGACTCTTACAAGATCATCAGTTCGCGAGTAGCTGTTCTTCGTCTGAAAACCAAAGATCAAGGAACCATCTCCATCATAAATGGATATGCTCCAACACCTGCGGCCACAGATGAAGAGAAGGAGGAATTCTACAAGCTGTAAAGGACTGTCAGCGACGAGAAGAGCTACTACAAAGTTGTCGTTGGTGACTTTAACGCTATCGTCGGTACGAACGATCACGACGAATGGAGGCTAGGACCACATGGAACTTCCTCAAGGAACGAAAACGGAGAGCGCCTGATAGACTTCCTATCCGCGTGCCGTCTCTACCATGGAAATTCTATGTTTAAGAAGCCTTCAAACCGACGATGGACCTGGGAAAGCCCAAATGGGGAAACACGTTCGGAGATCGACCATGTTTTTAAAAAACAGACGCTGGAGTCTGTTCGACGTCTCCGTGCTGCCTTCATTTGACACCGGCTCGGATCACCGTCTTGTCCGTGCGAAGCTGACTCTCAAAAAGAGGATGTTCAAGCGTGACACTCATAAACCGGCACCGGTGAGGATCCCCACATTCAAGGATGAGGAGTTGGAATATGCAATAAAGTCGTATGATTGGAATCTTCTTGAAGATCCATCGAAAGACTACGACCTTCTCTCCAAAGGACTGTTGAAATGTGCTAGCAGCTCTTGCGGAGCCACATCACCGTCTGCTTCAAGACTCAACGCACATGCGATTAAACTCTTGGAGCAAAGAAGAGCTGTTAAACTGGATCCTAATGCTTCCCATCTGGAAAAAGTCACCATCTCGAAGGCCTGTCGAATTGCAGTGAAGGAGTCCATTCAAGCCTACAGAAGATTGAAGCTGTTAGAAGCCGCTGGGAAAGGTTCAAGCATAAAGCGCTGCAAACGAGATCTCTGCGATCAGAAGGCAATAATGTCAGCCCTTGTGGATAAGGATGGAACAACGCAAACGTCTCGGAGAGCGATGGAGGCCATCGTTCAAGAATTCTACACAGATCTGCTCCGTTCTTCCATCACTGTCCCAAAATGCTTGATGCCACCAGCTGAGGAAGTACCTCCCATTCTGGAATCAGAAGTTGCTCATGCCATCAGAAAGATGAAGCCGGGCACTGTTCCCGGACCGGACGGCATTTCTGCTAATCTCCTTCGTGCGGGTGGCATTGCCCTCTGCTCACTTCTTGCCAAGCACTTCAACCACTACCTTCGACTTGGTAGGATTCCGGACTCATGGAAGGAGTCGAAAACAGTTTTAATCTTCAAAAAAGGTCAGCAGGAGGATATCAACAACTATCGACCCATTAGTCTTCTCTCGGTTGTGTACAAGATCTTCACCAAGATACTGCTTAACCGCATGGAGCGTTGGTTGGATGAATATCAGCCAGTGGAGGAAGCAGGGTTTCGCAAGGATTTCTCCTGCATGGACCATATTCAGACTGTCTCACAGCTCATCGAGAGGAGCCGCGAATACCACCTCCCACTTGTCCTTGTCTTCGTGGATTACCGGAAAGCGTTCGACTCTGTGGAAATCAACTCCGTTTTGAACGCACTTCTGCACGCTGGTATACCATCGCCCTACATCCGACTTCTCGGCGAATGCTTCTCGAACACATCGATTACCATCCAACTGTTCGATCGAAAGCTTAAGATTCCTATCGGGAAAGGAGTACGGCAGGGAGACACGATTTCTCCCAAGCTATTCACAGCGGCACTCCAGGATGCCATGAAAGACTTGAACTGGGACGATAAAGGCTACCTTGTCGACGGTAAACGGATCAGCAACCTTCGCTTCGCCGACGATATTGTTCTCATCTCTACCAGCACGGCAGAAGTCGAGGAAATGCTGAACGAGCTCAATGTGGCAGGTATGAAGATTGGATTGGACATGAATATGTCCAAAACACAATTTATGGTCAACCAGTGGTGTGACACGGGACTGTAAGGTTAAATGGAGTCGCTCTACAACAGGTCGACTCCTACGTCTATCTGGGAAGAGAGCTGAACATGGATAACGACCTCGCTCCTGAAATCGCCCGCAGGAGACGCGCAGCATGGACAGCCTTCAGTTCGATTCGCGAAGTCACCGATCAGGTCAAGGATCCGGCCTCAGGGCCTCGATATTCAACGTCTCTGTACTGCCTGAGATGTGTTACGCGACGGAAACCTGGCCCGACAACAAGACAATCGCCAGAGTGATGCAAACTACGCATCGTGCACTGGGGAGATGTCTTCTGAGGACAGGCCTTCGTCAGCAATGCCAAGAAGGCCTACGAAGCTCGGAGCTACGGGAGAAGTCGCAATTAGCAGACCCGCTGCAGTGCATGAAGAAGTCCAAATATCGCTGGGCCGGACACCTGCTTTCGACGAAGAGACGATAGATGGAGCCTCCGTGTCACTGAATGGCTCCCCGAGAGACCATAAGAGACCACTGGGACGACCGCCAACGCGACGGGCAGACTCATTCTCAAGATCTTTCAGAGAGCGGAGTCTGCCTCACTGGATGAAAGCAGCCAGAGATCGAGCGGTCTGGAAGAGTTGTGGTCCCCGCTGAGAAGACCTCCAGCCGACAAAGGAACCATCAAAATTATCAAGTAAAGTAAGTATTTACAACATTTTGTGTCGTAAATCGTAAATTTTCGTAAATGTGACCTTCGGTCCGCGGAAAGGTCACATAACGTGGTACAATTCGGATTATGAAGACATACGCACTTTTAAAGACTTCTCTCATAGCTCAATGCTATTTCCTACTTACTTTTTTATGTTCAATATTCTTAAAACTGGTTTGACTTCGGAAAAAAACACTCAAAAATGGCAACGGTCGGGTGCAGGGCGAAATTAGTGTGCCGCAAAGGCTATTCATGCATTGTATGCAAAGAAAATGCACTCAGCATTTGAATGATCATAAAATTTTTTATCCATTAGTTACAAATAACTACAAAACTTTGTAAGCATATCGCGCAGTATCGTGAAACAAAGGGTTCAGTGAAGGTTGTGCCATGCGCTTGTCTATTCCAAGATTACATCAGCGTTCGTGGTCAAAGGTGCAAATTTAAATACGTATTGTGTCTTCTTTGCCAAAGAGGTTGTTAGGTTGAATATTTATTTTGGCCTGACGTTTCGACCCTGTCGTCGTCTTCGGAGGTCTAAACATGGCTCGAGGCATTAGACTTATACTCTACCCGATCAAGCGCTCCATCCGCGCTAGCATTTTTGACCTAGAGTCAAGAGCACAAAACGAAACCCTGAGATGTCGAGCAAACTCACCCAGAATTCCACCGCTGGCGAGTAGCGATTGCGCTACCACCCAAAGTTAGTCGATGACCAGTAGCGACTGGGACTCACTATGCCGTCATTCCATTGTCATAATGGTGAGGACAGCGGTCCTCCCCCCTGGTCATTTCATAGCTCGCAGAGCGGTGCAAACGGCAGAAGATCATTCGTGATAGATAAACACTCGTTCCGGTCGTTCATTTCTGGACTCCTGCTAGAAAACCAGAACGCTTCGAGCGCTTTTCTTAATGAAATTTCTGTCTCGTACGCCAAAATCTTGCACTCGATATCATAATCGTTACCGTCATGAACCTCGACTCTATGCTTACCAAGTGGTGTAAGAACATTACAGCGTCGCTTACCAGCTAGGTGTTCGTTGATGCGAACTCCTAGTGGTCTCCCAGTTTCCCCAATATAAATACTGCTACATTCCTTACACTTAATCTTGTAAATTGTCCCACTTTTTCTACAATCACCAGCTCTAGGGTTGGGACAAACTACGCAGTTCTCTGATAAACACTGCCTGTCATAAAGCCCATTCCTCACAAGCTGCTTCCCGAGGCTGTCGCTAGGTATGTCGACTAGAACGACATCCTCCTGCAGCTGTGCTCGGTGAATACACCTTCGTATGGCAGCACTAAAGTCATCAGAGATGAAAGGAAGGGAAAGGGGAATCTTATTGGAGCGCGTAACATTCCGGTCCTTCGGATGTCTTCGTTGGCGTTGAAGTGGTATTGTGTATCCATTTTCTGCGGCTATTTTGGAAGCCAATCGCAATGATTCGCGCCTCTCACGTTCCTCATTGCACATGCTAGCTGCTGTTCTGAACATGTTTCCAACCACGGCACGTTTCACAGCAGAAGGATGTGCAGACGTAGCGTGGAGGAGGATGTTCTTGGAGCTTCCCTTACGGTACCACTTTACGCTCACCATGCCACTGGATACTTTGACTTGAGTGTTGAGGTAAGGGAGCCAACCGCTTCGTGGTATCTCTCGTGTAAATTTAATGTACTGCGACTGTTCGTTCATTATTCGGAAACACTCGTCCATTTCGGACTGTGTTGACGTTATGATGAAGCAGTCGTCAATATATCTACAGTACATTAAAGGTAAGCGTTCCAGCACTGGTTGTTCAACCATGCTCATGAAGCAGACAGCACTGGAGCTAAGCGTTGACCCATGGCTAACCCTCTGATTTGTGAAAAGTATAACCCTGACCATTTGAAAATGTTGCAGCACAAGCATTCCTTGACTAGAGTCAAGATTTGCACTTTATTAAGTCCAACGGTTTCTATGTTATTGCCATGCCTATCAAGCATTTCGGATAGCGCTTGAAGAGCTTGTTCGTTTTGGACGTTCGTATAAAGTGAAGTGACGTCAAACGACTCGACTACGCAGTTTTGTTCCAAACGTGATCTGTGCAGAATTTCAAGGAATTGTGCTGTGTTGGTAAGGTGAGACGGAACCATTGTCAACAGTTGACTTACAATACAGTTGGGGAACCACGAGATTCGATCAGTTGGCCCACCATCAGAAGGTGTATTCACCGAGCACAGCTGCAGGAGGATGTCGTTAGTCGACATACTTAGCGACAGCCTCAGGAAGCAGTTTGTGAGGAATAGGCTTTATGACAGGCAGTGTTTATCAGAGAATTGCGTAGTTTGTCCCAACACTGGAGCTAGTGATTGTATAAAAAGTGGGACAATTTACGAGATTAAGTGTAAAGAATGTAGCAGTGTTTATATTGGGGAAACTGGGAGACCACTATGAGTTCGCATCAACGAACACCTAGCTGGTAAGCGACGCTCTAACGTTCTTACACCACTTGGTAAGCATAGAGTCGAGGTTCATGACGGTAACGATTATGATATCGAGTGCAAGATTTTGGCGTACGAGACAGAAATTTCATCAAGAAAAGCGCTCGAAGCGTTCTGGTTTTCTAGCAGGAGTCCAGAAATGAACGACCGGAACGAGTGTTTATCTATCACGAATGATCTTCTGCCGTTTGCACCGCTCTGCGAGCTATGAAATGACCAGGGGGGAGGACCGCTGTCCTCACCATTATGACAATGGAATGACGGCATAGTGAGTCCCAGTCGCTACTGGTCATCGACTAACTTTGGGTGGTAGCGCAATCGCTACTCGCCAGCGGTGGAATTCTGGGTGAGTTTGCTCGACATCTCACGGGTTTCGTTTTGTGCTCTTGACTCTAGGTCAAAATGCTAGCGCGGATGGAGCGCTTGGTCGGTAGAGTATAAGTCTAATGCCTCGAGCCATGTTTAGGCCTCCGAAGACGACGACAGGGTCGAAACGTCAGGCCAAAATAAATATTCCACCTAACAACCTCTTTGGCAAAGAGACACAATACGTATTAAACGACAATGCCGAGGTTTCAAGATCAAAAAACTTGGAGTTTACTAAGCAACGTACCGGTGCAAATTTCATTTTTTAATTTCGTTAGGTGTGATATTCATCCATATGGAGTTATGCTATTCGTTTTTAAAAGAAGCATCACGAAATAAATATTCCACCTGGTCGTCTGGTTGGGCGGCCGCTACGCCCCCAAACCCCGAGAATTGAACACGCCGTCTAGGCTTTCTTACTCGCGCTACAGTGAAAAACAGATTTTACAGGAAAGCGATACAGTAGGGCACAATCTTGAAAACTGCTTCTATGAAGCCCATCCACCCTCTGTCGCATTTACGCCGATTAATTCCCCGAAGTACACATTCTCTACGTGATGAGGTACAGATTGTGATAATCTTGTGAGAGCTTTATACCGCTAAATATCCGACGGCAATAATAATCATTCAATTCCGAAGTCTTTCTCCATACCCCGCCCTCCCCCCTCCCCACAAAATACCCCCTTACCCATGTGCAGCCAGAGAAGGGCAGAAAAATGTAGTGAGCATCAGTCAGCAGAGAGAGTGGGAGGTGCGTACACGCACACACTCGCTGACTTTCAAAGGTCATCTGAAAATCCAACGCATGCTTCGCAATGTTTGATCTCTGGCACATCTTCTTGATCTGATGACGTTGTATGACGTTCCTGTCACATACACGTTGGACGATAGTGAACAAAATTACTGGTCCGACCTTACAGGTTCCATCCACTGATCTCGTCCCTATTACTGGTCCACCTTCACTGGTCCCCCCTCTTTTGGCAGCCCCTTCATTGGGCCTCATTACGTGTCCTGCTTTTATTGATTCTTCCTTTTCCGCCCCCCCCCCCCTTCCCCTTCATAGGACTCTCCCACTTCACTGGCTCCCGTTCACTCCCCCCCCCCTTCCAACCCTCATCTTAGTGGTATTCTTTATTGGTCCCCCTTCACTGGCTCCCATTAAAAGATCTACCCTTACTGGTACCCCTTCCTCCCTTCGCTGGCCCTCCCACCTTTCACTGGACCCCCGCTACTGGCCTCCTCTTTAGTAGTCTCCCATTACACGTGTTCGAATTCGTACACCCCTTACGCGACATAAGTGACACCTCTTCTGAACCCAGACACCATTTGCATGACATCGGAGACACCTCTTTTGAACCGAGACACCTCTTGCATGAAATCCGTAGTACCTCTTCTGAGCCAGATACCCCTTGCATGAAATCCGTAGTACCTCTCTGAACCCAGACACCATTTGCATGACATCGGTGACACCTCTTCTGAACCGAGACACCTCTTGCATGAAATCCGTAGTACCTCTTCTGAGCCCAGACACCCCTTGCATGACATCGGTGACATGTCTTCTGACCCCAGACACCCATTACGCGACATCGTTCACACCTTTCTGAACCCAAACACCCAATGCGCGACATCGCTAACATGCCTTTTGAATCCGAGCGCCTGTTCCACTACTCGGTGATACCTCTTCTAAACCCCGACGCCTGTTGAGCAACGTCACTGGCATGTCTTTTGAACTCGAACCCCCTTTGCGCGACATCGGTGACACCTTTTCTGACGGTCTCGGCACTGCGTGAGTGGCAGCTCGTCTGAACAGGGAGCCCTGCTACTCGACTCGAAGGCCAGACGGATGGACGGACGGACGGACGGACGGATGGACAGACGGACAACCGCTGACTTCTTCTTCTTCTTCTTCTTCTTCAGCGTTTGTCCCGCTTCGTGGGAGGGTCCGCTATTCTGGTGTCATGATACCACCTTTCCCGATCCAGCGCTAGATCAGGGTGGACACCAGCTAGCTTTCAAGTCCGTATGTAACGTATCAGCCCATCGCTGCTTCGGGCGCCCTCTAGGCCGCTTTCCTATTACCTCGAAGTTAGGCCTATCTTGCGGACGCTGTCTTTCTTTCCACGTAGAACGTGGCCGTACCATCGCAAGCGAGCTTCGCGCATCTTGTCAGCTATCGGCGCGACACCGAACTTCTGCCGAATGACATCGTTTGGGATGCAGTCCTTGCGCGTGACTCCAGCCGTCCAGCGCAGCATCTTCGTCTCCATGACGCTGAGGCGCGTTTCAACTTCCTTGGTCGCTGGCCAACACTCAGCGCCGTACATTGCTACCGGCCGGACGACTGCTCTGTAGATCTTCGACTTAAAGCGCTCTGGTATCTTCTTGTCGCAGAGCACGCCAGTCAACGAGCGCCACTTGAACCAAGCTGCACTTATGCGTGACTTCACTTCGACCATCAGTTTGCCGTCATACGCGACTGCTGATCCCAGGTACTTAAAAGCCGAAATGCGTGGGAGCTCGATGCCGTTAACCTTGATGGAGCTGGACTCAGTAACGTCCGTCGTTAGGTATTCGGTCTTCTTCACGTTCAGTTTGAGTCCAAATCGCTCCAAGCGACCACATCAAGCTGCAGCTCTCGCTCTAGTTCACCTTTATCTTCGCTAACAAGCATCACGTCATCGGCATAAAGCAACGTCTAGGGGACGGGCTTCTGAAGATCTCGTGCGATGGCATCCATGACGACAACAAAGAGGAGTGGGGAAAGCGAACAACCCTGGTGTACTCCGACAGAGATGGGAAACTTTATCGATGTCCCAGCTGCAGCTTGAACTCGACTCTTTGGACAAGAGTAGAGAATTCGCACCCCACTCTATGAGCTCTTCAGGAACTCCATGTCGTCGCAGGGCGTACCATATCACTTCGCGCGGTACGCGGTCAAAGGCCTTCTCCAAGTCGAGAAAGGCGATATGCACTGGCTTCTGTTTCTCGCGATGCTTCTCTATCATGAGGCGGGTGGCATGTATGGCATCAACGGTGCCACAGCCAGCCACGAAGCCGCACTGATTGCTGGAAAGCTGGATGATGTCCCGAATTCGTCCATCGACAATTCGCTCAAAGATCTTCATGCTGTGCGAAAGCAAGCGAATCGGACGGTAATTGGAGCGGTCTGCAGGACTGCCCTTCTTCTTCCAAATCGGAATCGTCGTACTTTGGGGCCAACTCTCAGGGACTTTCTTCTCCGCCACAACCTGATTAAAAAACTTCGCCAACCACTCAGCAGGGTACCAGTACTTGGACTTCCATAAATCAGCTACCACGTCATCGGGCCCAGTCGCTTTGCCTGGCCTCATCTTCTTCAAAGCCGCTTCAATCTCCTCCACCGTGATCATTTGAACGGGGCCGTAGGTTGGAGCCGTAGAAGGGATGGCTGGATGAGGAAATTCTACCGTAGAAACTTCCTCAAAGTAGTCGCGCCATCGCTTCAATGCATTCTTGCGGTCCATAAGAAGACGGCCATTCTCATCATTGATGCCGAAAACTTTTCAATGTCCTCGGTCTGCCGATGGCGAAACTTTGCAAGTCGGTACAGATACCGCTCACCATCGCGTGACTCGAGCTCCTCGTTGACATCTTCATAATGAGTGGCTTTTGCAACAGCCACGGCCTTCTTTGCAGCCTTCTTCGCTTCTTGGTACTTCCGCCCGTTATCGGCTGTCTTTTCGTCGAGAAACACGTGATAGAGCGAATTCTTCTCTCGCACTTTTGCTTTCACGTTATCTGTCCACAGCCATGCCTTCTTGTCGACCTTCCGTCGCCCAGGCTTCGTAAAGCCGAGTTCCGACTGTGCAGCTTGACGAATCGCGTCGGTCGCCTTAATCCAAGTTTCGTAGACAGTCGTGAGTGTCGGTAACCGCACGCGAGAAATCACAGCTGCTTCCTTCTCTCTCATTCGCCACCACTTGATTCTTGCAGCACCGCATCGCTCAACCTGCTGCAGCCTCGGAGGAGCGATCTTCAAAGTACAGATCAGCGGACGATGCTGTGGGAGACCGTTTCATACGGCACGATGTTCGCGTCTGTGACGAGATTTCGGTAACGATCTCTCACAAGGACGAAGTCTATCTGCGTCTTGGTGTTCCCACTATAGAACGAGATAAGGTGGGAGTTGCGTTGCGAAACACGGTGTTCATTATGGTGAGGTTATGCGAATCCGCATATTCAAGGATAACGCTCACCATCTGTGTACGCAACCCATAGCCGAATCCACCATGACAGCTGTACCCGTCTTTCGTAGCGCCTACGTGCCCATTGAGGTCACCAGCGACGATGATGACGTCCTTCACTAAGATCCAGGACCGAGCATGACGAGCCGCGGGGCGGCGTGTGTGGGCCGTAGTCACACGTCACAGACGGTGATTGACGACGCCTTTTGAAAATGTGCCGACGTGCATCAGTGTTTTCGCCTTCGATGTACTCCGGCGAAACCTTCGCTTTGAAGTTTTTACACATAGAAGGGTATGGGGAGAGGGGGGGGGGGGTATCTCTCGTCGTCGTGCATATACAGGGCGTCTCAAAAAATGTGCGCACTCTTCGAAATCTGAAAGCATTGCTCACAGTAAAGATACTAAAAAAGTTAAGGACTCATACGAAAGCTTAAGAGCGTAAAAATTTTCTGACATATGAGCGGTACGGGATGCGCCATGCGCTGGTATGTCATTTTGCATTTTACACACGATTGATTGTGCTTCGCGTCAGTTTTTTTCACAAAGTGGTCGATTACTGTTTTTCAAGTTTAAAATTTAAAAACACACTATGGCCTGCGAAGAATACAGCGTATCTAAAAGGTACTGTTTGAAAGGTTCTAACATTGCTGCTAGTGGAGCTTTTGAAGATGTTTGAGGCTAATACGAAAGGATTAGGTAACGAAATTTTTGTGACGTAATATAGCCAAGATTGCGGCATGCCCTCGCCTGAAACCTTGCATTTCACTCAATTGATTTTGCATGGGCTGAATGCTTGTGACAATCTTCTTACTACTTGGCCAAATTTATCTGTGCTGTGCTTCTTTTAAGGTTTTCGGTCGCCCAGGAGCTGCAATTATGCCGATTAACTTCTCCATTCAGCATGAGTTTGCTCCATCAGTCCACAGAATTCGTCTTGAAAATGGGGCTCCTGCTCGCATTTAAATTGTGCAATTTTTGCCGTTTTTTATTTCTTGACGAATTAGCATTCCAGTAATTTGCCGATTTCATAAATTTCAAGCGTTAACAATCCTGAGCACTGAGCAATAATTTCCAAAGAGTGGTAGCCTCTACTACAAGAACGGGATCTTCATAGAAATCGATGTGCTAGACCGATATTAGAAGGATTTGTACGATTGTGATTGGAACGATGTCCACTATGCCCTCACATCTCGGATGTATATATTAGAACGAGATTACGGCGCTATGGTAGTTGGGGGGGGGGGGGTCACCCTGCAAAAAGTGTCACAGACACGAAAAAAAGAAACGGTAACACACTGATAGTAAAGAAAACAACCAAACAATGCTATAGCTCTGTTCTGTGCTCTCCTCCGCTGACGCGGAGGAGAGCACAGATTTAGGCAGGGGAAGGAACTCCAGGGTGTGGCTCGAGTGGCGCACCCGTTCTAGAATTACCTACATCCTGGAGTTCCCTCCCTTGCCAAATTCGGAAGCACGTAAAAGACGGATCTGTAATCGAAAAGCGGAGATAAGACTGCACTCACATTCGCTGTATGTAGCTACTCGCGGCGGCTGCCCGCCACGGCAGGCCCCCCCCAACTACCATAGCGCCGAGATTACGTCTAGAGCTGATATTGCATTCCGTGACGCCTCAGCAAGCGTATGTACCAATCATGGAATATTTATGTATGTAAACATACAACATGTATAACGAAAAGCGCGCCTAGCGTATATATGCACGACGACGAGAGATAAACCCCTCCCCCCTCTCCCCCTTCTATGTGTAAAAACTTCAAAGCGAAGTTTCGCCGGAGTATATCGAAGGCGAAAACTCTGATGCACGTCGGCACATTTTCAAAATGCGTCGTCAATCACCGTGTGTGACGTGTGACTACGGCCGATACACGCCGCCCCGCGGCTGGTCATGCTCGGTCCTGGGATCTTAGTACATCCTTCGACGGTACCTCTGCTGCCTTCTCATCAAGCAGGCTCCAAACTCATCCTTGGCTTGATCGGAACAGCCAGTCTGCGGAGCATACGTAGAGAAGAAGTGGAAGAGTCGCTCCTTGGCGGCGACAACGATCTTCATCAATCGATCGTCAAAGCGCTCGACGCTTACAATAGAGTCTCGGAAACGCTCAGAGACGATTATACCAACACCATTGGTTGGTGGACTTCCACATAGAATGGCCTTGAAGCCTCGTCCTCATGACTTGTGGCAGGACCACCTCGTCTCCTGCACTGCACAGAAATCAACTCTTCTACGCTCCAGTGCTTCTACCAACTCGCAAGAGCGGCCCGTCAACGTACCCACATTCAGTGTTGCTACGCGGGTCCTGCTTACGTTACGGGACTTTCGGACTAGCTCAGTTGCCACCCGATGGCGTCCTCGCACCAGGGACCCCTCGCATACTTCTCACACTCGCCGGGCTTTGCGAGTGCGCGTCGGCTCCCGCGGACGCCGTAGCACTATCTCGAAAAACATGAACTGACATACACCCATAACATTAGGTTGTTCGTAGGCCGGCCTGTCACGAGGGCCTGTCGCCTGCATTCCAATGTCCGTGCTTGGCTTAGCTCGCAGAAGCGAGCAGTTTCCAGTGGCACCACGAGGAGGAACGACATCGCCACCATATATATATATACATATATATATATATATATATATATACCAGACGTTCAGCAGCCTCATGGCCGCCGAACGTCTGGTTGGGGGCTTCGCCACAAACCCGGAGAATGAAACACCCCGAACGTCTTCTTGCCTTCTTTAGGCCTTTTCTCATTCATTAGAGTAAAGAAATTGGTTTTGATATATAGAATAGTATAGCGGGATACGGTAGGACAGAATCTTCAAAAAACTGCTCCTATGGGGCCAGCCCACCCACGACCGAAGTGCTTATTCTGCGGAAATACAAATGAAATCAATTGGTATTGGTAGACCGCTCGATGCAGTTCGACAGTCCGACCGGAATAACATTACTCCCATTCCTTTACTCATTCTCCCTGCACAACTCCCCCCTCCCTCCCTCCCTCACCCTCACCCACTCCATCAATATCCCCTACCCATGTGCCGGCAGAAAGGGGAAGTGAGAATCAAGTACGCGCACACTCGTTGTTGCACGAAGCCTTTAAAAAGTCATCTGAAAATCTCACGGATGCTGTGCAAAGTCTTATCTGTGGCACGTCTTCTGGATCTGAATGCGCATTGGATAACGATTGTGACACATTTGCTGAGTCCGGACGCATATGTCACAACATCTACAAAAAGTCTT
>OX377206.1:68058429-68109472 GCA_947396885.1 Heligmosomoides polygyrus polygyrus | reverse complement strand
ATATCTACAGTACATTAAAGGTAAGCGTTCCAGCACTGGTTGTTTAACCATGCTCATGAAGCAGACAGCACTGGAGCTAAGCGTTGACCCATGGCTAACCCTCTGATTTGTGAAAAGTATAACCCTGACCATTTGAAAATGTTGCAGCACAAGCATTCCTTGATTAGAGTCAAGATTTGCACTTTATTAAGTCCAACGGTTTCTATGTTATTGCCATGCCTATCAAGCATTTCGGATAGCGCTTGAAGAGCTTGTTCGTTTTGGACGTTCGTATAAAGTGAAGTGACGTCAAACGACTCGACTACGCAGTTTTGTTCCAAACGTGATCTGTGCAGAATTTCAAGGAATTGTGCTGTGTTGGTAAGGTGAGACGGAACCATTGTCAACAGTTGACTTACAATACAGTTGGGGAACCACGAGATTCGATCAGTTGGCCCACCATCAGAAGGTGTATTCACCGAGGACAGCTGCAGGAGGATGTCGTTCTAGTCGACATACTTAGCGACAGCCTCAGGAAGCAGTTTGTGAGGAATAGGCTTTATGACAGGCAGTGTTTATCAGAGAATTGCGTAGTTTGTCCCAACACTGGAGCTAGTGATTGTATAAAAAGTGGGACAATTTACGAGATTAAGTGTAAAGAATGTAGCAGTGTTTATATTGGGGAAACTGGGGAGACCACTATGAGTTCGCATCAACGAACACCTAGCTGGTAAGCGACGCTCTAACGTTCTTACACCACTTGGTAAGCATAGAGTCGAGGTTCATGACGGTAACGATTATGATATCGAGTGCAAGATTTTGGCGTACGAGACAGAAATTTCATCAAGAAAAGCGCTTCGAAGCGTTCTGGTTTTCTAGCAGGAGTCCAGAAATGAACGACCGGAACGAGTGTTTATCTATCACGAATGATCTTCTGCCGTTTGCACCGCTCTGCGAGCTATGAAATGACCAGGGGGGAGGACCGCTGTCCTCACCATTATGACAATGGAATGACGGCAATAGTGAGTCCCAGTCGCTACTGGTCATCGACTAACTTTGGGGTGGTAGCGCAATCGCTACTCGCCAGCGGTGGAATTCTGGGTGAGTTTGCTCGACATCTCAGGGTTTCGTTTTGTGCTCTTGACTCTAGGTCAAAAATGCTAGCGCGGATGGAGCGCTTGGTCGGGTAGAGTATAAGTCTAATGCCTCGAGCCATGTTTAGGCCTCCGAAGACGACGACAGGGTCGAAACGTCAGGCCAAAATAAATATTCCACCTAACAACCTCTTTGGCAAAGAAGACACAATACGTATTAAACGACAATGCCGAGGTTTCAAGATCAAAAAACTTGGAGTTTACTAAGCAACGTACCGGTGCAAATTTCAATTTTTAATTTCGTTAGGTGTGATATTCATCCATATGGAGTTATGCTATTCATTTTTAAAAGAAGCATCACGAAATAAATATTCCACCTGGTCGTCTGGTTGGGCGGCCGCTACGCCCCCAAACCCCGAGAATTGAACACGCCGTCTAGGCTTTCTTACTCGCGCTACAGTGAAAAACAGATTTTACAGGAAAGCGATACAGTAGGGCACAATCTTGAAAACTGCTTCTATGAAGCCCATCCACCCTCTGTCGCACTTACGCCGATTAATTCCCCGAAGTACACATTCTCTACGTGGTGAGGTACAGATTGTGATAATCTTGTGAGAGCTTTATACCGCTAAATATCCGACGGCAATAATAATCATTCAATTCCCGAAGTCTTTCTCCCTACCCCGCCCCTCCCCCCTCCCCACAAAATACCCCCTTACCCATGTGCAGCCAGAGAAGGGCAGAAAAATGTAGTGAGCATCAGTCAGCAGAGAGAGTGGGAGGTGCGTACACGCACACACTCGCTGACTTTCAAAGGTCATCTGAAAATCCAACGCATGCTTCGCAATGTTTGATCTCTGGCACATCTTCTTGATCTGATGACGTTGTATGACGTTCCTGTCACATACACGTTGGACGATAGTGAACAAAATTACTGGTCCGACCTTACAGGTTCCATCCACTGATCTCGTCCCTATTACTGGTCCACCTTCACTGGTCCCCCCTCTTTTGGCAGCCCCTTCATTGGGCCTCATTACGTGTCCTGCTTTTATTGATTCTTCCTTTTCCGCCCCCCCCCCCCCCCCCCCCCCTTCCCCCTTCATAGGACTCTCCCACTTCACTGGTTCCCGTTCACTCCCCCCCCCTTCCAACCCTCATCTTAGTGGTATTCTTTATTGGTCCCCCTTCACTGGCTCCCATTAAAAGATCTACCCTTACTGGTACCCCTTCCTCCCTTCGCTGGCCCTCCCACCCTTCACTGGACCCCCGCTTACTGGCCTCCTCTTTAGTAGTCTCCCATTACACGTGTTCGGAATTCGTACACCCCTTACGCGACATAAGTGACACCTCTTCTGAACCCAGACACCATTTGCATGACATCGGAGACACCTCTTTTGAACCGAGACACCTCTTGCATGAAATCCGTAGTACCTCTTCTGAGCCCAGATACCCCTTGCATGAAATCCGTAGTACCTCTTCTGAACCCAGACACCATTTGCATGACATCGGTGACACCTCTTCTGAACCGAGACACCTCTTGCATGAAATCCGTAGTACCTCTTCTGAGCCCAGACACCCCTTGCATGACATCGGTGACATGTCTTCTGACCCCAGACACCCATTACGCGACATCGTTCACACCTTTCTGAACCCAAACACCCAATGCGCGACATCGCTAACATGCCTTTTGAATCCGAGCGCCTGTTCCACTACTCGGTGATACCTCTTCTAAACCCCGACGCCTGTTGAGCAACGTCACTGGCATGTCTTTTGAACTCGAACCCCCTTTGCGCGACATCGGTGACACCTTTTCTGACGGTCTCGGCACTGCGTGAGTGGCACCTCGTCTGAACAGGGAGCCCTGCTACTCGACTCGAAGGCCAGACGGATGGACGGACGGACGGACGGACGGATGGACAGACGGACAACCGCTGACTTCTTCTTCTTCTTCTTCTTCTTCAGCGTTTGTCCCGCTTCGTGGGAGGGTCCGCTATTCTGGTGTCATGATACCACCTTTCCCGATCCAGCGCTAGATCAGGGTGGACACCAGCTACTTTCAAGTCCGTATGTAACGTATCAGCCCATCGCTGCTTCGGGCGCCCTCTAGGCCGCTTTCCTATTACCTCGAAGTTAAGGCCTATCTTGCGGACGCTGTCTTTCTTTCCACGTAGAACGTGGCCGTACCATCGCAAGCGAGCTTCGCGCATCTTGTCAGCTATCGGCGCGACACCGAACTTCTGCCGAATGACATCGTTTGGGATGCAGTCCATGCGCGTGACTCCAGCCGTCCAGCGCAGCATCTTCGTCTCCATGACGCTGAGGCGCGTTTCAACTTCCTTGGTCGCTGGCCAACACTCAGCGCCGTACATTGCTACCGGCCGGACGACTGCTCTGTAGATCTTCGACTTAAAGCGCTCTGGTATCTTCTTGTCGCAGAGCACGCCAGTCAACGAGCGCCACTTGAACCAAGCTGCACTTATGCGTGACTTCACTTCGACCATCAGTTTGCCGTCATACGCGACTGCTGATCCCAGGTACTTAAAAGCCGAAATGCGTGGGAGCTCGATGCCGTTAACCTTGATGGAGCTGGACTCAGTAACGTCCGTCGTTAGGTATTCGGTCTTCTTCACGTTCAGTTTGAGTCCAAATCGCTCCAAGCGACCACATCAAGCTGCAGCTCTCGCTCTAGTTCACCTTTATCTTCGCTAGCAAGCATCACGTCATCGGCATAAAGCAACGTCTAGGGGACGGGCTTCTGAAGATCTCGTGCGATGGCATCCATGACGACAACAAAGAGGAGTGGGGAAAGCGAAGAACCCTGGTGTACTCCGACAGAGATGGGAAACTTTATCGATGTCCCAGCTGCAGCTTGAACTCGACTCTTTGGACAAGAGTAGAGAATTCGCACCCACTCTATGAGCTCTTCAGGAACTCCATGTCGTCGCAGGGCGTACCATATCACTTCGCGCGGTACGCGGTCAAAGGCCTTCTCCAAGTCGAGAAAGGCGATATGCACTGGCTTCTGTTTCTCGCGATGCTTCTCTATCATGAGGCGGGTGGCATGTATGGCATCAACGGTGCCACAGCCAGCCACGAAGCCGCACTGATTGCTGGAAAGCTGGATGATGTCCCGAATTCGTCCATCGACAATTCGCTCAAAGATCTTCATGCTGTGCGAAAGCAAGCGAATCGGACGGTAATTGGAGCGGTCTGCAGGACTGCCCTTCTTCTTCCAAATCGGAATCGTCGTACTTTGGGGCCAACTCTCAGGGACTTTCTTCTCCGCCACAACCTGATTAAAAAACTTCGCCAACCACTCAGCAGGGTACCAGTACTTGGACTTCCATAAATCAGCTGCCACGTCATCGGGCCCAGTCGCTTTGCCTGGCCTCATCTTCTTCAAAGCCGCTTCAATCTCCTCCACCGTGATCATTTGAACGGGGCCGTAGGTTGGAGCCGTAGAAGGGATGGCTGGATGAGGAAATTCTACCGTAGAAACTTCCTCAAAGTAGTCGCGCCATCGCTTCAATGCATTCTTGCGGTCCATAAGAAGACGGCCATTCTCATCATTGATGCCGAAAAACTTTTCAATGTCCTCGGTCTGCCGATGGCGAAACTTTGCAAGTCGGTACAGATACCGCTCACCATCGCGTGACTCGAGCTCCTCGTTGACATCTTCATAATGAGTGGCTTTTGCAACAGCCACGGCCTTCTTTGCAGCCTTCTTCGCTTCTTGGTACTTCCGCCCGTTATCGGCTGTCTTTTCGTCGAGAAACACGTGATAGAGCGAATTCTTCTCTCGCACTTTTGCTTTCACGTTATCTGTCCACAGCCATGCCTGCTTGTCGACCTTCCGTCGCCCAGGCTTCGTAAAGCCGAGTTCCGACTGTGCAGCTTGACGAATCGCGTCGGTCGCCTTAATCCTAGTTTCGTAGACAGTCGTGAGTGTCGGTAACCGCACGCGAGAAATCACAGCTGCTTCCTTCTCTCTCATTCGCCACCACTTGATTCTTGCAGCACCGCATCGCTCAACCTGCTGCAGCCTCGGAGGAGCGATCTTCAAAGTACAGATCAGCGGACGATGCTGTGGGAGACCGTTTCATACGGCACGATGTTCGCGTCTGTGACGAGATTTCGGTAACGATCTCTCACAAGGACGAAGTCTATCTGCGTCTTGGTGTTCCCACTATAGAACGAGATAAGGTGGGAGTTGCGTTTGCGAAACACGGTGTTCATTATGGTGAGGTTATGCGAATCCGCATATTCAAGGATACGCTCACCATCTGTGTTACGCAACCCATAGCCGAATCCACCATGACAGCTGTACCCGTCTTTCGTAGCGCCTACGTGCCCATTGAGGTCACCAGCGACGATGATGACATCCTTCACTAAGATCCCAGGACCGAGCATGACGAGCCGCGGGGCGGCGTGTGTGGGCCGTAGTCACACGTCACAGACGGTGATTGACGACGCCTTTTGAAAATGTGCCGACGTGCATCAGTGTTTTCGCCTTCGATGTACTCCGGCGAAACCTTCGCTTTGAAGTTTTTACACATAGAAGGGTATGGGGAGAGGGGGGGGGTATCTCTCGTCGTCGTGCATATACAGGGCGTCTCAAAAAATGTGCGCACTCTTCGAAATCTGAAAGCATTGCTCACAGTAAAGATACTAAAAAAGTTAAGGACTCATACGAAAGCTTAAGAGCGTAAAAATTTTCTGACATATGAGCGGTACGGGATGCGCCATGCGCTGGTATGTCATTTTGCATTTTACACACGATTGATTGTGCTTCGCGTCAGTTTTCTTCACAAAGTGGTCGATTACTGTTTTTCAAGGTTTAAAATTTAAAAACACACTATGGCCTGCGAAGAATACAGCGTATCTAAAAGGTACTGTTTGAAAGGTTCTAACATTGCTGCTAGTGGAGCTTTTGAAGATGTTTGAGGCTAATACGAAAGGATTAGGTAACGAAATTTTTGTGACGTAATATAGCCAAGATTGCGGCATGCCCTCGCCTGAAACCTTGCATTTCACTCAATTGATTTTGCATGGGCTGAATGCTTGTGACAATCTTTGTAATGTGTCCGGACAGACGCGACCTTCACTGCATAGTGCTCGACCACCACTCCATCAATATCGTTAGTTCGTGTCGCGGTTTCGACAAGACCATGCTTTCGGTGAAGGACCTAGTGTGGGTTTATCGCGTGACACCATCGCGGTCAGCATTACGGGACCCGGCTCACATTCTTGAACGATCACGCATCCCGCGGGCGGTTGCGATCGATCATGCCATCCCGTTCTTCTGGCGAGTAAGCCACTTTGCTCTAGTCACACCACACGTTTGCCACGACTACGGACTGGTAATCGTCGTCGAGCTGATAGAGAGGCATGGCCGCGTTCAGAAGTTTCGAGCAGTTTTTGAAGGAGCACCAGAAGCAGTCATGACTCCTCCATTTGTCTGCGCTTCGGGTCTTGAACCAGTCACGGAGTTCTCGTTCCTGAGAGCTCGCTCACGTATATGTCGGCCGCCATCCGCTTTTCAGAACCAGTGGTATCTAAGGAGGCGCTTCTTCAACTGTATGAGTACGTTCAACACTTTATTCCTGTATACGCGAATGAAGGGATTATGCCACTCAAGGTTCTCAATCTCCGTACCAAAGACCGAGAATGGCTTCAAGATCGCGCCCTGGACTTCACCAATTATGTCAAGGATCCTTCAACCGCGAAGAGGAAAATGGGTAAGCTTTTCAACGTCTGCTGCTCTGCGCTTGCTGCTATTTCCACCCTACACGACGACAAGACGGTGCACTGGATCACAGCCACGGTGCCTAGTCGGACGGCATGTCCTCTGCGACTAGACGTGACACTCAGGGATATGGCTACCGACGGCGGCTGGACACTAGAACGCCAGGCGAACTTTTGGGTCTCGGGCGCTCCTCACACAGTTCGGCTTCGTGTAGTCGAGGTGCTCTTCATAACCGAAAGGAAGCAACTCTCGGTGGGGCTGGCCGCCTCTCCTTGGAATCACAGGCGACTTTGCACCTTGATTGACCAGCACGGTCGTGAAGAAGACGGACAGTATGTCGTAGACGGATACGTAGTCCTCGAAAAAGCCACGCAAAGTGCAAGTCAGTCCAACGACGCCGTTTCGCACATGCTACGCTCACTCAACTTCATTGCGTCTGACACTACCGGCTCTCAGATCCTGGATATCGTCTACGGTCACAAGCCTGCGGATCCAACTCCCAACGAAGAAACCGACCCACAGCGTCCACATCCTGCGTATCCGACGACTTTCGTGTACAAGGGACAAACGCTATCGCTCACAGCAGACTTGCATGCCGCACTTGCACTTGGGCTGAAGGGCGCTCCTATCGCAGCAATTCAAGCAGCATTCGGCACGGGCAAGACCATCATCGGGGTCCTGGTCGCTGGTTTGTTAGTCACACGCGGTAAAGGTCCAGTGCTAGTCACCGCTTCAACCAATCACGCAGTGGCCCACTTCGCCAACACCCTCCTGGCCCTCAACGATTTCAGCAAGCTCAATCTGCTCCGCTTCATCTCGGAATCGGCCTATTTAGATGAGGCACCATCAACTGCAGTGGACATCAACGAAATCCTGAAGGACCTCGGGCTGAAACACGCCGCGTCACTATCCCTCGAGGAACGTGATGCCTGCGCCCGTTACAGAAACGGGCGGCTTCTATATGAAGCGCATGTCCGCCATTTTGAGCACTCGATGGTCATGACGGATAAGGAAAGGGACGAATACCTTACGGCGGAAACAGATGTCTCACGAACTGTGAAGAAGGTGGTGAGGGCGATGTTGCGCGTTCGACCTCCGCACATCCTACTCATCACTACCGCCTCATTGATCAACACCACTTCAGCTAGCGGAATCTTCAAAAATAAGCTGCAGGACCGCAAGACACTCATTGTGGATGAGGCTTCTCAGGTACCGGAGCCAGTGCTCGCAACACTGGCGTCGTTGTTTCCAAAATCCTGCCAGCTATATCTGGGAGACATCCACCAGATGTTCCCTCACGTGAAGTGCCACCGTGAGGCGAACCCGGCAGTGTTCGGGGCACAAAGCACAATGAAAGTGTTGCAGGAGTCTTCATCGGTTCCAGCAGCCGCGCTCATTACCAGCTTTTCGCGCGCATCGGGCACTGAACGATCTGCCAAGGACGGTTATTTATCGCAACAGATTGGTAAGTGGTGCTCTTCCACAGAGCCGCAGTCTGCTCCTCCGTATGCTACGCTTCCCGAATGCAAACCTACCTCTGGCTGTTATCGACGTGGCCGGCAGCTCGATTCGGGCCGCCAACAGGTCGCACCATAACGAAGCCGAGGCGGAGGTTTGCATCCGGTTGGTGCACGCTTTACGACAAAAAGGTCTACTTCCAGATCAGATGGCGATTATAACTTTTTACAAGGAACAACTTCGTCGTTTGGAGGCCTTTGCCCTCGAGCAGAACGTGGAACTCGCCACAGTCGATTCCGTCCAAGGCCAGGAAATGGAGGCCACCATCATATTAACCACGCGTAGCGACCTGGCGGTCGGATCGACCGACTTCCTTGACGATAAGTTGCGTATTAACGTGGCACTCACACGTTGTCGCCAGGGCCAAGTTATCCTAGGTAATGTCGACAGCCTGCGCCACCTACCTACGTGGAATGCGGTCATTTCTTGGGCGGAAAACATGAAGGCGATAGTCCCGTCAACGCGCCTTGAGGAATTGTGCGATGAGCACGAATAGAACGCAATAAAACGCATATCTGTTTCAATAGCCTTAGTACCTTGTGCACATTGTTTTCAACATACCCACGTAGCCACCATAACCGTAGCACTCGTCACACGTAGACGTCGTGCAGCACTTTCAACATTCACTTAAGATTTCACTTCAAGTTTTCCTTTCAATGCTCTTTTCCATGGTTATCTCACGACTTGTTTATTTGTGGGCAGATTTTCTCAGTGCAGCTGGTGCTAGTAAATCCTGGTGCTACAGATACCTTCTCATTTACCGTCGCTCAGTATTAGTTTCTTAGTTTCTTGGGCTCCGATTTTTTGGGTTTTTTCAGGCAAGCCGCTCCCCCGCTTCCTACGTTCCGCTCCCTCCGATGACATACTTCATCAATTCGCCACCGCTTCGCTCCGGCCGTATTACACGACAGCGGGGCGAGAACACGGTTACCAGCTCACGGACACCTTCCCCAACGACGCAACATGGGACATCACCTCTGAGCGTCTGTCCTCGAGCAATCCACTCCATTAGTGGCGGCTACATCACATGTAACAAATTCTAGCCACCTACTTCTCAACCCAAGTAAGTGTCTTCCCTCATTTTGTTCCCACTAAAGTCCGGGACGGACTTTTCCTGTGGGGGGAGGTGTAAGGGATGCTTCTACAATAAAATAATGAACATAATGAGTCATCAGTTCAGGCCATGTCAGCGGCGACCGTGAGCGAGGCGGAGCGATCGAAGAGGGAAACCAAAACAAAGCGATCGAGAGAACGGACCGAGGGACGACGGGGAGCGGCGGCACGTCTCGACATGAGACCGACGTCGTCACTTGTCCATGACTTTTAATTGTTCCTAATAAACCTTGGTTTGGCGCTTTCCCTGTGCACGCTGCCATTACTATATAATATGTCTGTGTGATGAATGATCATCAGGAACTAGCGAGTGACCATTGCTGCCGGTCTGCTTGTCCGTCATCATTCAGCAAACGGACATATTCAACGATTTTTGCACAGAATTGTAACTGGCGATGAAAAATAGTGTTTGTACGGACAACCAGCGTTCCATTGCCTTAGCCGCACTAGGACCCCGGTTGAAAGCAAAGAGAAGAAGGTGCCAAAACTGCTCATTCCTGTTGTCCTGGCACTCCATTTTGATGTCCTGAAAATTAGCAAAAAATTAAATGACCGAAGAACAAATCATGTGCTGTGGTAGAGCAAGGCACCCACTTTCAAATGTCATATAAAAATGAGCAAGACAGACTGAATAAGGAGAAGGAGTTGCTGGTGAAAACGATTTTTCTTTTTTTGGCATTTTGTTGATATTCAATAGAAATCAATAAATGCGACAAATATTCTTATAAAGCAAGACATTTTCTTTCGAATGACATATAACACCTACCCAAAAACTCCACCTACCCAAAAACTCCACTCACAGAGCAGGAGCTGTCGGCAAAATAACCCTTCTCCTTCGGACGTCCCAATTTGATGTCCTAAAAATCAAAAAGGGCAAGTGTGAAAATAGGACCAACACACATTCTTGTAGCAAAGAACATTGTCTTCCAAATGCTATAAAAAACTGCGCAAAAATTTACAAACCTAAGCGGAGAAAATAAGTGCGCAAATGGCTACTTTTTCACTTTTTCACTTTTCCCTTCAATGACCTAAAAATTGACAAAATTCGTGATGACGAAAGAAATGCAATACACATTCTGATAGAGCAAATCATTCTCTTTCGAAAGTCGAAAGCTATGCTGCGCTATGCAAGAGACTGCCGGCGAAAGTGAATCGTTGAAAAAAAAACGGCAAGGACTTATGGGACAGCGTTATATAAATAAATAAATCAATAAATCAATAAATAAATATATACCAGACGTTCATCGGCCTCGCAGCCGCCACACGCCTGGTTGGGGGCTTCGCCCCCAAACCCCGAGTATAGAACACCCCGACCGTGTTCTTTTCTTCTTTAGGCCCTCTTACTTTCATTTCATTCTCCGAAGTACATGTTCTACTAACGATAAGTCCTGAGGAACAGACTGTGAGAGTCTCAATCCAAAGAGCTTAATCTGCGGAAACATAAATGAAACCAATGGGTGTCGGTAGACCGCTCTATCCCGTTAACTGTCCGACAGCAATCATGTTCCTCCGATAACTTTAACCATTCTCCTTACCCTCACTCTCAACTCCCCCAATACCCCTTACAGTTGTGCCAGTGTGAAATAATAAATAAATAAATAAATAAATAAAGGCGTAGCGAGAGTCAAGTACGCGCACACTCGTCGAACGAAGCCTTTAAAAAGTTCTCATGAATGCTGTGCAAAGTATGATCTGTGGAACGACTTCTGGATCTGGATGCAGGTTGTACGACGTCTGGGTCACGTGTTCTGAATCCGGACGCATGTTGATATCGTCTGTGATACATATGCTGAACCCCAACGCACGTGTAACGACGTCAGCGGCACTCTTCTGAAGCCTGATACCCGTTGGACGATACTGATAAAAAATCATGGTCCGCCCTTACTGGTCCCCTTCACTGGACCCCTCCTTCAGTGGTCCCATCTTCACTGGTCCCCTTTACCGTCTCTCTCTCTCCCTCCCCCCCCCCCCCCCCCTATACGGGTCCCCTCTTCGTTGGGCCTCCTTCACCACTCCCCCCCCCCCCCGTTACTGGTTCCACATTTGCCTTTTACTCCCTGATCCCTCTTCACTGGTCCCTCCTCCCTCCCTCCCTCCCTCCCCCCCCCCTTACCGGTCCCCTCACCGGACCCTCCCCTGCAGTGGTCCCCTCTTCACTGGTCCTCCTTCTTTCCACTCCCCCCCCCCCCATTACTGGAACCTCCCCTGCAGTGGTCCCTTTTACTGGTCCCCTCTTTATTGGCCCTCCTTTACCACTACCCCCCCCCCCCCCATTACTGGACCCTCCTTTGCTGGTCCCCCATTATCCATTATGATGCCCCTTCACTGGCCACCCATCGGTGACATGTCGTCTGAACCGGGACAGCCCTTGCACGATATCGATGAGACCCCTTCTTAACCCAAGCATCCATTCCGCGACATGGGTGACACAACTCCTGAACACGGACGCCTGTCGAGCGACGTCGGTAACACGTCTTTTCAAACCGTTCCTACTTTGCGGGACATCGATGACACGTCGTCTGAATCCGGAGACCTCTTGGGCGACATCGGTGACACCTCTTCTGAACCTAGACACCCACTGCGCGACATGGATGACACAACTCCTGAACCCGGACGTCTGTTGAACGCCGACGGTGAGATGTCTTCTCAACCCAGACGCTCTTTGCGCGACATCGGTGACACGTCTTCTGATTCCGGAACCCTTGGCGCCACATCGGTGACACCTCTTCTGAACCTAGACACCCACTGCGCGACATGGGTGACACAACTCCTGAACCCGGACGCCTGTTGAACGCCGACGGTGAGATGTCTTCTTAACACAGACGCCCTTTGCGCGACATCGGTGACACTCGTCTGATTCCGGAACCCTTGGCGCGACATCGGTGACACCTCTTCTGAACCTAGACACCCACTGCGCGACATGGGTGACACAACTCCTAAACCCGGACGCCTGTTGAACGCCGACGGTGAGATGTCTTCTGAACCCAGACGCCCTTTGCGCGACATTGGCGGCACGTCTTCTGGAGCACGCGACACGACGTGGGTCACACCTCGCCTCAACCCGGACGCCTGTCACTCGCCGTCAGTGAATGGCCAGATGGACCGACGGAAGGACGGACGGACAGACGGATGGACAGACGGACGGACAGACGGAAGGACAGACACAACCGCTTACTCTTTTATATATAGTAGGATATATATATATATATATATATATATATATATAAGGATAAAGGACGGCGTTACTCAATCCCTTTTGGGATGCGCCAGCGCATTCTACTTCTACGGGATGTCGTGGAGGCGACTTGAATGCGTATTTGGCCATACAATGACTTGCGGTGGCCAGCCGATGAACAAGTCAGCGCCTTATCCTTCCCAGACAAGTCTGGTACCAATTCACCGACCCCGGAGGGATGGAAGGCTTGGTTGGCCTGGGCGGGAAATCCGAACCAGGAACCTGGTATCGGGTGCACGCGACAGTCGCGCCTCCTCCGACTGCGCTACACGCGCCCATATATATATATATATATATATATGAATATATATATATGAATATATATATATGAATATATGTATATGAATATATATATATATATATATATATATATATATATATTCATATATATATATATGGGCGCATATATATATATATATATATATATATATATATATTCTGATTCTTTTATGTGAAATCTCGCCTAGGCAGGTTACTGCAGTTTCAGTATGCATGAAAACCGCTACTAGAACAATATTAGGGTTTTGCTGCGAATTAAAAAAAAAAAACTACGGGTGCGTTTGCTTATCAAATGTAATTTTAAGAGGAGTTCAGTTTCAACTTTCGTTTATTTAAAGCGTTTTATCGCAGGTCATACATGGATTCAGATCCGGCTACGTATTGACTTCGGAGAGTGGACAGTCCTCCTTTACCCCTCTGAAACTTCGCACCATCTGACAAGGGAAGGGCCTCAAGCGTATGTCTGACGGGGGGGGGGGGGGAGCGACTCATATAGGGAGAATCTTCACCCCCCCCCAATTAGTATGAAAATATGTTTATATTTTGCCAAGTCGTTGAACTTAAGGAGTAGGGAGTCACAATGGGATGCAGCGCATCACGAGTTTGGGGGTCTTGTACGCCCGCGATGCCCTACCAACAAGCGACTCGGAGCGCAGTGGAAGTGGGGTTGCTTCACGCGAGGAAGGTCGAGGGTTCAGGTTCTTGTGCACTGATGCGTTTTTGCATTTCAACTGAGTGGTTGAGATTTGGGGAATTTTGATGTCTATACCATTTTCAGACGTTTTCTGCGCACTTTCCATCCCGCAAATTAACCTAAACGGCATCGGTACACTCTTTCTTCCATCTTTGCCTGTCACCTGGAAATCAGAGGTCTGCTGAAGGTTTTTAAACCTAACACCAACAATGTCCGATGATGCTCGAGTGGTGATCCACCTGCTTACGCTGAAGTGTGGCCCACCTCTAGACAAGGAACCTTCGAGGGAAGAAATCAACCAGGCCAAACGGATGGTCAGCATACTCAAGGACTTCGAAGCACGTCAACTTGAAGTTGACGAAGTCGAACAGTTGGGAGTGGTGGAAGAACAAGAAGAAGAATGGGATCCGCAAGATGAACTGATAGACGTGGAGAGGCAAGCAAGCAGTGGGCGGCAATGGGCAGAGGAGCTTGTAGGTTTTGTATGCTGTCCGCATTGCGAACAATGCTTCTGTTTCATGTACTTTGAGTCTGTCTATCACTGGTGTTGAGCGTTTATACATCATTATATCGAACAGCATTCTCATTGTCTTGTGATTTGAAAACCGGTCAGTAATAAACAAGTCGCAAGAAAGGTACTCTCCACAGCGTATAGCTTGAAAATACGCAGAAAACGTCTGAAAATGGTATAGACGTCAGAATCACGGAAAGCTCAACCAGTCAGTTGAAATGCAAAAATGAAGCAACGCAGAGGAACCAAACACCCGACCCTCCTCGTACGAAGCGACCGCACTTCCACTGCACTCCGGGCAGCTTGACGGTAAGGGCATCGTAGGCGTACAAGACTCCCAAATTCGTGATGCGCCGTATCCCATTGTGCCCCCCACTCCTTGGGTTTAACGACTTGGCAAAAAATAAACACATTTTCATACTAATTGAGGGTGGAGATTTTCCCTATATGAGTCGCTCCCCCCCCCCCCCCCTGTTCATACGCTTCAGACCCTTCTCTTGTGAAGATGCCGTATATCAGCTAACTAGAGAATTCGTACTTTTGGTACCGCGTCACAATGTTGATCCTTCTAGCCCTGATAATCGCTCGAACGGGTACGCAAAACTGGACAGCTAGTTCGGAGAAGGAAGGTGAAAAAACAAGGGAAAGTGAAACAATACCTGGAACAAATTTGGTATGTTGTGAAATAACATGTGCACGCTAACCTTATGCTCAGCATGAAACTAATTAGCAGCATTCTAGTGGTGAGGGTTTGGTCACCTAGAACCCGAAATGTGCTGAAAATGAATCAGGTGAATTCCCTTTTCCCCGTCGCGACTTGTTGAGCATAGCTGCTCGTATCTATACTCACGAGATGCCACACATTGTTTTCCTCCACTATCCTGTCCTATACGTTTGTGAGGAGCTCCAGTTGCTGACGCATTGACGAAATGGGCTTCCAAGAAAACTCAGAAAAAGAAATGTTGTAACAATTAAGGAGAGGCTCTAGTTCCACTTCAGTTGACCCCTCCCGCTTAGGTTGCATTTCCCTCATTACCGTTTGAAAAGGAAACGCTTGATTTAAATGAACTGTAACGGTCTCTTCATAACCGCCAAAGTAAAACAATAACGCTATCTACTGCTAATTAGTGCGCACCTGTCCGCACTACACAACAAACTTCTCACCCTGTGCCTTTTGATAGTTTTTTGATTGTGACGTGCCGTGGTGACGATGAGAATCCGCCACTTTCGAAAGAAAGTAGAAAAGGAGGCGAGTTAGAGAATAGGTTATAACCTGGAACCTCAAGTGCAAGCATTTCAAAACATGCCTGGCGAACGTTTGTCTCTTTCAGACGTCATTGATTGATGTGCTTGTTAAGTTCCGCAATGACCACCTGCATACGGTGCGAAATCTCGTCCAACCTAGTCCCGGACAAATGGTCGCTACTTGGGTGGCCTTAGAAGCGAATCAGCCGTCGAAGCTTGCTCTGTTCAGCATTGCGAAAACATTAGCATTTCCTTTCCATGACAACACCACCATCGATCTCTAAAGGATGGAAGGATTGGTGTCCTGAAAGAGCCATCAGTCTGGAATCCGTTCGGGGTTAAGTGTGCAAAGCAGAGAACGAACGCACTGCTTAGCCAAAATGGTGGGAACGACCACGTTGCTAGCAGTTCACCATTAGCCTCCTTTCACCCAAATTTTGCAGCCTTCCCAATATCTGGTTTATTTTACAACAAACACAGTTTGAATGGAGTTATAGAAGAGCGGTGGAAAAGGCGTTCTGTTGGGCTCTTTTCCGCTCAAAGGTGAAAATATACGGGTGTTATTGTAGCAATGGTGGGATGGCAAAAATGTATACATCGGCAGTGCGTGACTCAGCCACGGCGTGTGATTGATTGCTCATACCGAGAGCGTTCTTTATCTCCAACGCTCCTGTGCCAGCGCATCAGTTCCTGAACAGGCGAAATTCCATCCATTCTCTGCACGGCTAGGACAACTACCATTCATTCTGTCCCGAGTGTTATGTCCTGGCGCATGACGATTCCTCTTGGGCAATTCCATGCCATATGCCTTGACTCCCTAAAAAGGAAAGCGCTTGAGTGAGGGACAAGTAGTCTGCAGACCCTCTAGCTGGCGCATTAAATTCGTAACATCGGGAGCGATATTATCGACCGGCATACGATCGATAACTCTCTTAAGCGGCTACGACAACTACTTGTTGTTTTCTAAGTTTCATCCTGCATTTTTTTTTCGAACGCAGGGTTACTTTCTAACCTCCTCGTATATACAACCCTCTGGTGCATCTAACGCTACCAATACCTGATATCCAACCAATGCTGGACGACATGGGTTGCAGTTTTGACCCTTCGATAAAGTTCCATCCTGTGCTAGGGTGAATTCTCCTGAAAAACCTTCAACGGGCAACAAAAGTCCACAAAGATCACTTTCCTTCTTATTGAGTTGATCTCAATTCTTACATTTCCTAGGCGTTCGCAAGGATTTCTTCCGGAAGGCTTTAAAGCGCCCACTACCTCACAATATATCCTCTCGAATATTTTGTGGTCAACCCTTTAAAATACACAGAAGCGCGATCTCTGACAGATGGTTTGGTAGGATATCGCATCTACTGTACCTTACCACACTGTGACAGAGGACTTAACATTTAGCCCACTTTAAAATTCGGTCAGAATTTCAAGCAGTATTTGGGAACACTGGCTACGCTTTGTGCTTTAAAAACTTCTCTAAAGACAGTGAACTTATCGGTCACAGCATCTGCAGGAGCCCTCCCCTGCCTAGTGTTCCTGTTCGAGCAAATTCTGAGGAACTCACCAATCACTGTCTCCTGGGAAGATTCCGACGAGGGCAGTCGTGATGAGGTACGAGACGGTTCCGTTGGCTAGCAACATGAACCATTTTTCGCGGCTAGGGACACGATCCGTCCCTGAAGAGGACTATGCGCTTGACCGCTTTTGAGCGAAGTGTAACGGCTGCGAACCGTACGCCCATTTACAAACTCTGTTGCCATTCTTACCCGTGGAAGCTAGTTCAAGGCTGGATAAAGCCACCGACGGCAACGTGCCAGTTCCATGACTTGTCTGCTCCTTCCAAAGTTATGACTGTTTTTGATGGCACTACACGACTTTCTCTTTCTCTGATAACTCATGTTGTGTTTCTAATAATCCATGCTGTTTTGCAGCTCCGAGACCTCACTACTCTTAGAAAATACCCGTTCCTTAGCTTGGTCAATTTCGCGACCAGTGTCAGTGCCAACTCACACGGTGCGCGTTCACCACAGGCGAAAACTGGCAAAACTCACTAGGCAGCTAGCTGCACATGACATGCGTCTCTACTCTTAAGCGTCCACTTACCATCTCGAGTGTACATTCTAAAGTACCGCTAGCCAACCAAAATCGTAGCCTTGTCAAAAAGAGACGAAATAAAAAGACGAAAAACTAATCTGACCAGGGATCTGCGTTTAACGGTTAAGGATCTACGGGCTGAACGAATTTGCCGGCATTTTCGCGATAATCTCTCTTAACGAAAATTTTCGGTAGGTTCCCAAATTTACCGGAAAATTTAACGACTTTTCTCATACAAAATCATGTTTCTTTCTACCGTTGAAGAAGGAAACATACTACCGATTTCAGTTTAGGAGTGATTGCTTCTTTCTTACCGATAATTCGATATTAGCGTTCTTGGTCCTCAACCTCATTAAAACATTCATGACCACATCACGAGGCGGAGATGGTGCGCTCCAGTGTGAAAAACGCGCTCCACCGGGATGGTACCTCGCGCTGAGATTCCCCACACCACATAAAGGCTCGTGCATAGTTCGACAGCGCAGTGAACCACCCATGTTGTAGCATAGGCGGTTCACTGCGCTGTGCCACAGCGCGGAGCCATCGCGCGGTGAGGGGCCGTGCACACTCACCGCGCAGTGGCACTGCGCGGTGTCACTGTGCTGAGGGAATTGGAGCTCCCATTTTCACCGCGCTGTGCCGTGGTGTGGCGTGTGGCTCGCGGGATTGCCATCGCCCATCGCCACATCGCCCCTCTGCTGGCAACCTTCCAGCTACGCAGCGCTACCGCACCGCGCCGACGTGGGGGATGTGGCAAAAAACGAACCGCTCAGCGCGGTGCCACAGCGCAGTGAAACTGTGCACGAGCCTTAAGACAACTTGAACTAGAGATATAGAAGCTCTCAGAACAGACGATCGAGAGAGGAATAAGGAAGAGACACGCTCATGTCTTGTTCCCGTAGTTTGGTCCAAGATGTAAGCCACCGGAATGTACTACGCTAGTCGGCCTGATCCAGTGGTGGACTTTTAAACTGTTTTCCCTTATAAAAGGAGAGAGAGAGGTTCGTCGTCATGTCACATTTCGTGTGACTGAAGTGTTTGGCTTCGCTCCAAAGTACAGCTTATTAGTTCAAAAAGTAGTAGTGTAAGGTGTGAATTTTGTTTTCTTTCGTCGAACGAAATGAGGATAATTGTGATAACTTCAAAAAGCAGTTGGAATGCTAATCCAAAAGAGATATGACAACATTCCATTGAATGTCGGATGATCAAGAAATGGTTTGTAGAGTTCCAATTCAGCTTTCATCTTTTTTTAAAAAGCACCCACAGCACAGGTCGTTATACTTGTGCGTTGTTAAGCTTCCGCTTGCTTTATTTATTGTAGGATGCCTATTGCTTTCAGGCGTCGTTTCCTTTGGATGACGTATGCATGATAAAATGAAGATGATATGGTCTTTCTGAACGTGATGATGTTTCGATGAGAAGCCTTACGCTTTTTTTTACCTCACCGCCGCTTAAAACTAGCTGTTTTTGAGGCAACATTTAATTTAAAAAAAAACTAACGGGTTTATCGAATTTACCGGAATTTACCGGCGAATTTCCGCGTTAAAAATATGCGGTAAAAATTTACCGGCGGCAAGCTAACGCACACCACTGAATCTGAGAGAGCTAAATTTTCGTAAGGTTAGCATCCAACTAAGAGCTTATTATCTCTATAACAGCCGCTCTAAGCTCAACAAAACCTGTATAACATCGTTTCTAGTAAGGCATTCAGCATAGCAGTTTCCATGCTGAAATGAACGGCCGGTGCGTCCCAGTCACACGGGTGACTGCAGACGGGCCTCGAGGATAAGGATGTTGTGTGTGATCAGATAGCGCCGGTGGTGTAAGGCGTATCATCCTGCTCGGTGAGCAGCAGCGGTGTGCGTAATAACGATTTACGATTTACGATTTTACGATTTACGATGATTTTTGGCAAATTTTTACCATTTACGATTTACGACATTTTGTGTGGACGACAAATGGTAAATTTTTGTACATTGATCTTCGGTCCACGGATGACAAACGTCCACATAACGTGGGACAATTCAGATTATGACGATGTACCCACTTTTAAAGGCTTCTCTCATAGCTCACTGCTATTTACTATTTACGTTTTTATGTTCTGCTGTGGCGCTGTGACAGAACATTTTGTGGATAGGCCGCTTCAGTAATTCCTGGCAATGGAACTGGGCTAGCCTTTTTTCTGGTCACATTCTAGCACAACATCTCACAGTCGAATGGCCTGAGAGCATTTCGTTCCAGCCCACAGGAAGACATGAAAATTCTCCTTGCACTAAAATGAAGATGATCACCTGCTGAACCATATTCTATGCTGCAACCACCGCCTAGTCGACGTGTAACTTTTCACCACCTGTTCACCACATAGACGACTCTTTCCAATGCACACGAGTAGAACTCATTCAAAGCCATCAAGGAATATTGTACTTGACTGGAGGCTGTGGAATAATTGCTGAACTGTTGAAAAGAGTAAAACGATCATGTTTCAATCTGATTATCACTTCACGTCACGGCGCGGGGTGTATTTACGCATGAGGTGCGCCTTAGGCAAAATGTCTGACATTTTCATGATAAAAGTGAAAAGTTTGACACTTCTGGTCTCGTTTTCAGTGGTTTGGGGCTGTTGCGTTCGCCTCATGCGATTCGTTCAGAGTGCTGGAGATTGGGCAAAAGATAGGATAGCGTTTGTTGCAAAGGTAGTGAAGAGCAGAACTGGCGAATGCAAGCAGTAATTAAATAGTAATGCAATATTTTGGAGTTTCCAAAATTTAACAAGTGCAAGCAAACCTTCGAGCGAAGTAAATGCTGAACATACCTGGCTGGTATCGAAGAACGAAGTTCTTTCATTCCAGAAGTTATGGATGCTTTCAAAAATGATTCAAAGGACAAAGCACGATGTTAATCAGTCCTTGTTTGAGATGCGCCACCCATTCCTTCTACCTCTATGGGTTATCGTAGAGGTCATTTGAGTGTGGGTTTGCCCCATAGAATGAGTTGCGGTGGCCAGGCGATGTTGAAATCAGTGTTTTATTCTTTCCAGGCTATCAAGTACCAATTCATAACCCAGCAGGTATAGAAGACTTGATTGCCGGTGGTAGGATACGAACCATGAACTATTTTGAGCACGCGATAGCCGTCCTCCTCCGACTTCACTAATATGGGTTTTCCCTATGTGTAAAATGCACCTGTACGAATAACTTATACCACTTTCAATTCAAACTACACCTTGCTTCTCTACTCTGCTTCTTAAAAATGCTACACAAAGTATCTTCTTTTATAATTTTAAGTTAAAAATCCGACTATGCTAAGTGTCCAAAAATATGACCATAGTCTCTCAATCGTCACATAATTCCTTTCCGTCTGCTACAAAAATGCTGTTGGGTACAATTCAAAACGTGGGAAGGCTTAGAGCTTTAGATGTGTCATACCATACAAATGTGCCATGCGCTCACTTACTAGGGGATGCTCGTTGGATTGTTTGTGTAAATGCTTTTTTCGTCGACTTGGCCAGCGATCAAATTTTTTTTTGTTTTTGGATGGAGTGGTTTTTGTTGGTTTATTCGGAGTTGCTACGGTTGTTTCTACAAAGTCATAGTTTTACATGCAAGCCAAAGGCTAGTAGAATGATGAACATTTTTGATCGTCCAAGCAGTGTATTTATTTGAGCACCGTGTGTAGGCGCCTTTTAAGACAACGTTTTTAACAAGCAGTTTATTTTGGCTCTCCAAAAACTTGACCAGCTGATTTGAAAGGTGCTAGTTGATTTTAATGGCTTTCGTCTTAATTAGAAAAGCATCCAGCTCGTGCTCGTGAAAACGTCTCAATAAAACATATAGGTTCGATTAGCTTTAACATAACAGAAAAAACAAGGAAATTGGATGCACTATAAGTCAGGCACTGCCATTTACGGGTTACGATTTATGACGATTTTTTCGTAATTACGATTTACGATTTACGAAATTTCGGATTTCATTTACGCAACCCCTGGTGAGCAGAGGTTGCGGGTTCAAATTCCTTCTAAGGCCCCTGTTATACTCCCGCGGGAGCTTCCGCGGATGGGCGGAAATCGCGTCGGGACCCCGCGCCGGGCCACTCGTCGCGACCCGCCACACCCGCCGTCCGCGGATCGCCGCCGACAGACGACGAGAGGGGTGTTATACTTCCCGCCCGCGGGAGGGCAGCCGTCCGCGGTGCACTGCACCGCGGAAGGTTGTCGTCCCGCGGAGTTCGGCGCGGGAAACGCGCTCCGATGCGACGCTAGCGGCCCCGGAACGACGACGACCGTCCGCGGTGCACCGTTCGTCCGCGGACCTTCCGCGGAAGCTCCCGCGGGAGTATAACAGGGGCCTAAGCCAGGGACATACTTACGTCGCCGCGCCGTGGCGCTCAGTTCATGACCCTTCCGTCACGCGCGGCCGAATAGTCAAAGGAACCCTCGCCGCGGCCGCCGCAACACTGTCGGCCCGCATGCGCGATGGCTTCCCGCGCTCATCGCGGGCATGTCATACTTTTTCGCGCTGTGCGCGGTGTTTAGCTTTGGTCCTGAGAGGATCGACGTCGCGCTCCCTTGCAGAACGACGAGCGATGCAACGAGCACGGGTAAGTCCATCTCCTTTCGCGCCGTTCTGCAAAACTGGTCGCCATGATTCCATCGCGGCGACGGGAAGTATGCACGAGGCCTAAAGCAAGTCATTTGTTTGCAACTATATATTCATTCATAACGTCTATAATAGCTACTATAGGCTTAACAAAACCTGTGAAACATCGATGCGATATCATTTTGAAGAACCTCTGTAATGCTCGATAGCCTTCGCTGCCTAACTACTTGAAAATTATTAGGTTATCCAGAAAGTTCTTAGCGTTTTGTGTTACTATTTTGCATTCGTCTATTATTAAGTAGAAATCCAACTTGCGCATTAATGCTACTTCTTGTACAGAATTTGTCGCTCTATCCGAATTTATGCTTCAACGTTTATTATATTTCTGTTCTTGAAGGGCTTATTGAGGTATGTGGAAGGAGCAATCCCGAACGATATTTTATTTTAACTTCAAATTGGGACAAGCCGCAGTCGAGACAGCTCGGCTAGCCAATAGACTTGAGCTCGATTAATCGGGCCGAATAATTGTTTGAGCGATTTCGAACAATTAATCGCTCGATTACTAGAAAATCTTGAGTCGTTATTCGGACAACGGATTCGGACAAGAACCGTTATTCGGACAATGTTCGAAATGGACCTTCGCGAAAAACCGTTATTCAAACATTACTCGAAATCGCGTTTAGCGAAAAACCATTATTCGAGCATTGTTCGATATCGAAGATGGCGAAGAAGATTGTTCGAATATTGTTCGTTATCGAATATTGCGGAAAAGTATTGTTCGGATATTGTTCGAAATCGAATCGAACAATGATCGAACAACATAAAGAGTAGACCGCCTGAGCATGGATCGTCTCCATTCCCCGAAAAACCCACGTTCAAACGCGCTCCACTTCTGCGCCTACGGTAATTGGCGGAAACGATTTGCGATTTCCTTTCGAGGGTTCTGGCGGCCGACTCTTGACATTGTTGGAACATTGTTCAATTTTAAACAATATTCGATCAATGCTTTTTCGCTTTCATCAATCTGCAATTTTATTTGGAGGGTTTTAATTCGGAAATCGCGAAGCTTTGTTCGAACGTAGTTCGAAGTCGGACAATGCTTGAGAGCGAGGTATTCGTCACAGTGAATTAGAGAGGGAGTTCAAATAGAGGTGACAGTTGACAAGAGGTAATGCGATATTTTGTTCGTCGCTGTTGAACATACCTAGGATCTAAGAGTCCGATTTTTCTAGGTTAATTACAATCCCCGAGAATTCTCGAAAATCTCATGGGCACTAAGCAGCGTCGTGAAACTGCTGTCTAGTCGATTCTGGTGGCGATATTATGGTTTTGGGTACTATCTCATCTTCATGTCCAGTGTTGTGTATAGTTTTGTTCGAATGACCTTTTCGAACAGGTTTCCCAATGATTTTCATTCGAAGTTGGATAAAATTTAAAAAATCGCGTTCTTCGCATGTATTCGAATTCTAATCTTCATAAAACCACTTTTCGTTTATGTTTGAAGTCGACCACTTGAAAATTGCGGGCATTTGAAACCATTATTACCGGTATTCGAAAATTTTGCAAGAGCACAACTATAGTTGTGCGTATAGTTGATCCTATACTGGCTGTTTCAACTGATAAGAATAAGTGATAATAAACTATGATTTAGACAAACAAAAGCATAATAAACGTCTTTAAGTGATAAAATACAATGTTTCTGTAAAGGTGACGATGTGTTACAAAATACACGTATGGATGTATCAGTGAGATGCTGACTTAAATTATTTCTGTAGACCATTTCAAGTAGTTTGGGCATCGCTCAGAGTCGGGAGACGGTCAGGATGTACGAAATAGGCCGCGCCCCTTGCCAGGGGTGGGGGGGGGGCTGCGATCTTCCTTTCATCCCCCTGCTCACCCACCCCAACCCCCTAGGCTTCACCGAGAGTCTAAGACTGCCTTACGAAACCTTTGAGACGAAAAACAGAATTTCCCGATCCGCGGAAGAGCGGCTGTACCTCCTGAAGCCATGCCCCCAGCAGGAGGCGGGTGTACATCTTGACGCGATGCCTTGAGAGCTCGTTCTTATTGCGTGCTCCAGTGGGATTGCGGCGTCCAAATTGCAACAAGTCTATCTGCCTGCGTATATTAGCAATCATTTTGCTACGTCGGTTTCGGTAGTTATTGCGTGTTGTAATCGTATGCTAAAGTCTGCGTGTGTGTAGGCCGGCGCGCCTCCGAACATACGGGAAGCTCGCCGAGATCGTTGCCGAGCGTCGCGTCAGCCGCGGTCGTAGTGCATTAGAAAATGTTCTGCTTTACCATCCATATGCAGGTCAAAGCAATTCCTCATTAAACGTGCATTAAAACTGCAGACGAATTGTCGCCGTCGGAAGGCGCGCTCTATGCACGGCAAAGTCGTCATTCTTTTCGAAACCAACCCATGCGCGAATTTCAAACCGCGTACAGTGACTATGCGTAGAAGCACGCTTTTTTGTTAACTTTGCGCAAATGGGCCCCGCGAGGGAGGGGGTCATCATGTAAGGTGAATTGTGTTGTTCCATTTTTGATGTAAATCGACATTCATGGGCCTTCTCACCAAGGCGAAAACCACCGACTTCGAAGACGGCAAAAAATCGAGTTATTCCATTGTTCGATTTTTGAAGACTGCAAAAAATCGAGTTATTAGTTATTCAATTGTTCGATTTTCGAAGACGGCAAAAAATCGAGTTATTCGATTTTCGAAGACGGCGAAAAATCGAGTTATTCGATTGTTCGATTTTCGAAGACAGCAAAAAATCAAGTAATTCGATTGTTCGACTTTTGAAAATTTAAAAAAATCGAGTTATTCGGTTGTTCGACTTTCGAAAAAAAAATGTCGAAAGGCTCAACTCTACTAACCAATCAAGTGTGGGGGCCTAATAGTGTTGGAGAAAGCACTATGCGCCAGTGGTTAGTGAATTTCGGGCCGGAGATTTCTGCCTCGAGGATGACCCCCGTAGCGGTCGTCCTGGAGCAATCCTGGACGACGAGTTGAAGGAATTAGTGGAAGCTGGACCATCCCAAAACAGTTCGCGGGATCGCGGAAGAGCTGGACGTCGGAAAAACTGCTGTTGTTAATGCTTTGAAACGCCTTGAAGGTGAAAAAGCTCGAAAAGTGGGTGCCCCGCGAGTTGAGTGGGCGGCAAAAATTGTGGCGTTTCGATATCGTTCGTCTCTACTTTTACGCGACAAACTGACCCGTTTTTGGATCGTACTGATGAAAAATGTATTCTGTATGATAACAGGAAGCGATCCGGACAGTGGCTGCACGCCGACGAAGCCTCTAGGCGTTTTCCAAAGGCGAACCTCCACCAAGAAAAGGTAGTGATCACTGTGTGGTTGGCTGGTGTGATTCGTTACAACTTTTTAGCACCAGACCAAGCGATCACAGCAGAGTCCTACTGCAAGGAAATCGACGAAATGAACGAAGATTGCGTCAACTTGAGCCAGCATTGGTCAACAGAAGATGACCGATTCTGTTGTACGATAACGCCCGCCCACACGTTTCACAAGTCACTCGTCGTTTCACTATTCGAAAAATGAACGAATTAAGGGTTGAATTTTTATCTCACTCGTCATATTCTCCAGACCTCCCACTAACCGACTACCACCTTTTCAACCGGTTTCAGAACTTTCTCGCAAATCTTCACCAATCACGACCATACCAAAACAGCTTTCGTGAATTGCCGAATGTCGACCACCTAGTTTTTTCGCTGATGGAATAAGTCGAATAGAGGCCCGTTGGCAAACGTATGCTGATTCAAACGGTGCTTCGTTCGACTAAATCCGATACGATTTGAGAAAGCTATTGTAGTTCAAAGTGAAGCATTCAAAACGCAGAGAACTTTCTGAGCAACCTAATATCTTCCCAGAAAAAACACTATCTGGAGATTACAAACATATTTTGTAGGCAGTTACTGCCAAGATGCCAAAGTGAACTTTGTTCTCATTGGTTGTGCCTTCATCCTTGTAGTCCCATTCAAAATAGTTTTCAGAGCAAGCGCCCGCATCTAAATTTTTATCAGTCTTGATAGGCACGCAGGTTGCAGCACCTTCGCGAAAAATGGAGCAAGTTTTTTGAATCTTTCTTTCTTCGCGTTGTAATTGAACCGCTGTCTTCAGATCCTCCAGGTAGCAGGAGAGAAACTACCTTTGGTGGTGAAGAGAAAAGACCAATGATAGAGCGAAGCTTCGAAAATTTGACCTACCATACTAAACGTTTTCGTACTTGCTAGGATGTGAATGGCGCTGGAGGCCGTTTAGAGCAAGTTAAGGTATGGGTAGAGATCAGTTTGAGAACGGAATCTTCAACAGCGCTTATCACATTTTTTCGTAGTTCAACAATGTTGAAGAGGGGTGGAACATCTAATTTCACTGACAGTCGTTCGTAACTGTAGGTAACCGAAGAAAACATAGTTGCTTCGCTCTCTATCGTTCGCCTCCACTTGCTTGTTGCTGCACTGCCTCGCACGACATGCTTCACTCTTGGAACGGTGACATTTAATGTGCTGACAGTGGGCTCGATGCTGTGGTCTGACCGTCTCATATGGAACGATCATGACGTCTGTGGCACGACTTCGATGGCGATCCTTCACGAGGACAGAGTCTATCTGTCTCTATTTTTCGAAATTCCCAATTTAATTGAAAATGAGGTGGGAGTCTCGTTTTTGAAACGCTGTCTTCTATATGAGGTTATGTGCTTCTGCATATTCAAGAATACGCTCACCATCGACGTTGCTCGACCCATAACCGAATCCACCATTGCAGTTGTAACCGTCATTAAGGTCATTAGCGATAGCAATAAGGCATTTCGACAGTACCTCTGCTGTTTTTTCATCAAGCAGGCTCGAAAACAACCTTGGCCTGATTGGAGCGGCAGGTCTTTGGGGAATATACAGAAGAGGAATCATATACAATACCGCCCACGTCGCGCAACCAAAACTTGGCATTGTGACGGGAAAATCCGCCGCAAACCGTCGCTTGATCATAATTCCTTCAGTTTTGGTTTTTTTAAAAACAAAAGTGTGCACCCTTCGATTTGCCTCTTCGAGATCTGCACAAACAGGTATAAAACTTTACCAGAACACCCATATTTTCGTCGTGGATGGTCCAAAAAGTTTACTAAAGCATGCTTTTACGATTAGAGCACCTTTTTTCCCTACGACGTGTGTGCTTTTGGAGTATCTCAGGCATGGCGTACGTTGCTAGTGCGCTATCATCACAGGAATGCCCGAGAGTGCGCCGTGCACAGTGCATTCAGAATCGAACCTATCAATCGAGTTGGCGAACCATGTCCACTGCGCTTCTATCTTCTCTTACTAGGAAATGAGAAGTCTTCAAAGCTATTTCGAACCGTTTGGAGAATTGTATCGTGAATTTCCAGCCGTCCTACTCACCACTACTCACCAATTGCTGTACTCTGTCGCGGCGATAGATTACGCTGTAAAGAATGCATGTAGAATCGAACCTATCAATCGAGTGGGGCAACCGCTCGCAAGTGCGCGCGCGTACGAGTTCGTAGCGCAATAACTCTATTAAGTTCGAATCTTTCCGGCTGGAACTCGAGGACTTTGTAGGCAGCAAAAGTTTTTTGACGCACTTTAAAGCACAATGGCGTAGCTCATGAATGGACTAAGTCACAGCGCTGCGAAAATGCGGGTGAGGCTTGTGTGACGCATTTTTTCCGACTTTGTTGGACCCGGGAAGACGCGGCGAGCTAACGGCCTTAAAATGCGTGAGCGAGCAGAGCGCTGAAGGCAGTTTGTGACGACATGCTCACAGCTACCCAGCTGCCTAACATACTTAGCCCAACTGCCATTTTAGGGCGGCAGACTAGCGGTTGAAGTTTGCTGTGCCCTTAGTCGCCCATATTTGAGTTTTCGACACTCGCAATAACACCATTAGCTAAATAGCTAATGCTGTTATAATATAATAATATATAATATAATATTCACCTGCATCACCTGTCGTCCCGTTGATCATCGAATTGCTCGAGCGGGTGCCAGCAGCGTCTCCATTCGTCCCTGTCGCGTGCCAGAGTGGTCCAATGGATCCTCCTCGCTCGAGGGACACGAAGAGCGTCATATCGGTCGCTCAGGGCTTTAACGAAGAAGTCCGACCAACGCGTTGGTGGGCGTCCTGGTGTTCTTTTGACATCCCGCGGAATCCAGCCGGTGATGGCTCTCGTCCAGCGGGTGTCTGCGAAGCGCATTACGTGGCCGGCCCACCTAATTTTCGACAACTTGGCCCACGCGACAGCGTCTCTGATCTTCGAACGTCGGCGAAGCTCGGAACTCCGGAGGCCTTCTCTCACTTGCGTGAGTCGTGTCACTGCGAGCATCGTCCTCTCAATTCCACGCTGCGCGACGCTGATCGCGTGTTCGTCCTGCTTTTGTATAACCCAGGTCTCTGAGGCGTATGCTAGGGCAGGAAGAACAGTGGAGTCGAATAGGTGGGCACGGAGTCGGACGTTCTTCGTCTTCTTCGCGACTTCTTCGACGCTCTTGAAAGCTCCCCAAGCCGCTCTTTTCCTCCTGCTCAGCTCTGGTGCTAGGTCGTTGGCCATGTTGACTTCGCGACCCAGATACACATAGCTGGAGCATTCGGAGATGTTCGTTCCGTTGAGCGAGAATGGGGGATCAGAAACCCATCCGTTCCTCATGAACATCGTCTTCGTAAGATTCAGCTGCAGTCCAACGTTCCCACATACACGATCGAAGTCGGCCCGCATTCGCTCCGCCTCCCTGATGCTCGGTGTTATGAGCACGATGTCGTCAGCGAAGCGAAGATGATTAGTTGCCGGCCGTCGACCTTCACTCCCATGTCTTCCCATTCTAGTTCGCGCATGACGTTTTCGAGAGTGGCGCTGAAGAGCTTCGGGGATATGGTATCTCCTTGCCGAACCCCTTTCTTCACGTCGACGACGACGTCGGTGTAGAATGGTGAGATCTTGGTCGTGAATCCACTGTACAGCTCTCGAAGGACTCTGATGTACTGAGTAGGAACGCCCCGAGTGAGCAGGGCTTCGAGGACCGCTTTAGTCTCGACGGAGTCGAATGCCTTCTTCAGGTCGATGAACGTAAGGCACAGCGGCAGCTTGTACTCTCGCGACACTTCGATGAGCTTCGTAATGGTGTGTATGCGGTCGATCGTGCTGAATCCTCTCCGAAATCCTGCTTGTTCGCAGGCTGTCCTTCGTCCAGCGTTCGGCCGATCCTATTCAGGATAACTCGAGTGAACAGCTTGTAGACTACGGACAGCAGGCAGATCGGGCGATAGTTGCCAATGTCGTGCATGTCTCCCTTCTTGTACAGCAAGACGTTTCTGCACTGAGATGGAACCTTGCACTCCGACAGGTAACGTGTGAAGAGCCGCGCCAGGGTGTTGATGAGCGCTGGCGGTAGGTACTTCAGGTGTTCGGGTCTGATCCTGTCGGGACCGGGTGCTGTACATTTCTTCCCCGACGAGATGGCGTGTCGGATCTCGGAAGGGAGAACAGAGGGAACGACGTATCCATCCTGCGGAAGACGGCATGGGGGCAGGTGGACGTGGCTATCGAAGAGATCGGAGTAGAAATCGTGGATGACCTTCTCCATGGTCCTTCTGGAAGAGGTAACGGTTCCGTCGGGACGTCGGAGCGCGGCCATCTTGGTCTTGAAGTTGGCGAAGTCTCGGCGGGCATTGCGTATGCTCAACCCTGCATCTGCAGCTTCAGCCAACACTTTCGCCCTTCTCTCCTTAAGATCCTCCTTTATCGCCTCTCTGCATAGCTTCGCAAGCTCGGACGTCAGTTGGTAGTTGCCTGACGCTCGTGCTGCTCCACGCTGGCGGATCAGCTCGAGAGTTTCCGGAGACAGACGTCTCTTGGTGGTCTTCAAGCTCAAAGCTTCCTTAGCACTATCGTGGAGATGGTTCACGAAGCGGTCGTATTCCTCGTCGACGTTGTCCATGACGGCATCTTCCCAAAGGCCGGCAAGAAAGGTGTAGAGGTCCCAGTTGTTGGTCGCTCTGGGACTCCTCTTCTTGAACTTCGCGGCCTTCTCTCCTTGACGCGAAAAGCGGAATCTTGCGCGAAGGAGGCGGTGGTCCGATCCCGTGTAGAACTTGGGGACAACGGAGACGTAGGTCAGGCAGTACTTGCGGTTGAAGATGGTGTGGTCGATCTCGTTGTGGAACTGGCCACCGGGAGATTCCCAGGTCCATCGTAGGGAGGGATGCTTCTGGAACTGCGAGTTTCCATGGATGGTCTTGGTCGACATGATAAACTTAGACAGCCTTTCACCTTGCTCGTTCCACTCTAAACCGTGGGCTCCGATGTGAAGTTCTTCCGGCGACCCTCGTGATGGCGTTGACGTCACCGACGATCACCATGTAGAAGGTGTGATCTTCCTTATAGAACTTCTCCGGTTCCACGTAAAAGGCTTCGACCTCTTCGTCGTCGTAGTCGGATGTTGGGGCACACGCGACGAACACAGTCAAAGCTGGCACGGAGCCACATCGCTTCAGTCGCAGACGTCCGATTCGGGTTGTCAGAGACTCGAACGAATCGATGTTCATGGCCAAGTGCGTGTTGACAAGGACACCAACGCCGCCTACTCCCCTGCTGTCGCAGGTTCCAAGGAACAGTTCTTCTCCGGAGTCGTAGGCGGCGTATAGGGGGTGGTGTCTTCTCGTCTCGGTCAGTCCGATGACGTCGTACTTGATCTTCCTGGCTTGCATCATCAGGTCCTCGACGGATGCTTCCGATGCAAGCGTGCGGGCGTTGTTAGTACAGATCGTCATCCTAGTCCTTCTCAATTTGCGCAGCCTGGTTAGGCCCTGAGATTTTAGCAGCCTCTCCGTACTCGTCCTTCCCATCGCTGCAGAAATGGGGGCTCTTTCGGGGTCAGGGGAATGAGGCCCTTTAGTGCTGCTGTGTTTGACTTCCATACAACACGGGTAGCTAGTCAGGCTCCGTCGTGCGAGCGAAGAACTCCGGGCAGTCAGCCAGAAGACTGCCCGAAGGGACGGGGCGAGACTTTTGAGGCGGCCTCGAATCGCCTTACGATACTTCCAGTCTACCGAGTGCAAGCTTTTGGCCGGGCCGACACAGATACAATCCGCACAGTCACGGACACATCCACGCACATTGAGTACGAAAATGCCGCTCCCGCGCACAAGGAACGCGTCGACCCGACGCAGCAGGAGCAAGGAGTCCATCCCCTGCATCCCACCTGCGTCTCTGGGCAGTACACGGTCGCATTTGGTTCGCGTTTAATTCCCCTATCCACCACCCGGGGACGCGCCACGTGGCCCTGCGACAAGCGGCCCGAGATCCCTCTTAACAAGATAGCCCGAAAGCTCTCTATCGAGGGGGATCCGTGGAATATAATATTATAATATAATAAATAATTTCAGAACGAAATGCTCTATCGGCCAATCTTGACCAGTTTCAGCAAAATCGATTTCTTTGACAATTTCCCGACGAGCACGGGGCGAGCCTGAGCGTACGATGACGTAATGAAAATCGATATTTTCGAAATTGCCAACTTTTTTCGTCAAAAATCATCTAGGGGTTATTTTGGGCGCCGATTACGAATCCTACGTCCGTTTTTAAAAATTCCGCTGATTTCGGAAGGTTTTTCGGAAGTTTTCTTCTGGATAACTGAGGGTGATCGGGTAAGGATAACCGATTTAGCTCAAGCTTCATATAGGGGAGGAGGCTTATTCGGGGTGCCGAACACGATGCCGAAGTCCATTTGGACGATTACGGCAGGAGACCACCCATACCGATAACTGAAGGTAATCGCTGATTTTGACCTGCCCACCCTCAAACGGAAAGTAACCTACCGAAATCGGCAGAATTTTTACAAACGGACATCTGGAGTTTGCCAAAAAATCGATTTTTCTGAAATTGGTCGAGATTGACAATTTCGATAGAGCTCTTCGTGCTGAACAGAATGGTATTCTTGCGATTGTCGAAAAGCGCAGGAAACTTCAACCGCTAAGTCCGTCGCCCCAAAATCGCAGCTGGGATTAAGGCAGTTTAAACAGCTAGGGAGTTGCGAGCACGTCATTTTAAAGCACCTAAAACGTTCTGCTAGAATGATCATTTCTAGGCCTTAAGCTCTACGCGCCTTCCCTTCCCGCAGAGGTCAACTGAAATTGGAAAACATCTCGTCAGACAAGGCTAACCTGCATTTTCGCACCGCTGCAACTTTGCCCAATCATAAGCTAAATTGCTGTGTTTCAGCGCACTACTAGGACAATCTACTGCTTACAAAACCACTCTCTGCAACTGGAAAGGTTCACATGTGACAGAATTATCGCGCTCCGAACACGCACGCACCTGCATATTTTACTGCCTGCAAAATCCTCGAGTTCGAACTTAATAGAGTTATTGCGCTACGAACTCGTCGGCGCGTGAATTGCGAGCGGTCGCCCCGCCCGACTGGTACGTCCTATATGCATTGCTCACAGCGTACTGTAAAGTTTCGCCGAGACGAGCACAGCAATTGCTTAGTAGTGCGGCTGGAAATTTCTGATAAAACTCCATAAACGCTCACTCTACAAGCTGTCGCCCCACTCGATTGATAGGTTCGATTCTGTACGCATTGTGCACTTGTCGCGCTCACTCGATTGATAGGTTTGGTGTTTATGAAATATGGATATTCTGGTAAAGTTTTATACATGTTTGTGTAGATCTCGAAGAGACAAATCGAAGGGTGCACAATTTTTTCAAAAAAAAAAACTAAAACTGAAGGAGTTATTCCACGTTCGGCTCTCGAAAAATCTTGGCATAGTAATATTTATCTCAAGCCACTCCAAGATTGGTAAACACAGACAGCACTAAGGCTAACGTTTCGGCGTTCTCGCCTTCTTCAGAACCTGGAATGAGACAAAATCAATCTGAGAAACTATCCCTCCAAACGCCGTTTCTTTGGTCTAGTGGAAAGAACTAAAGGGTATAACATCGTCGGGTGCTATAAAAATTGGCGTTAGCGACAAGGGTGGGGAATTCGTCGTTCATATACAGCAGTTGGATCGAGCCATAACTCGGTTCCATCTGCAGGACGCGACGGTAAACACGTTGGCAAACATTCCCAACTCCCTAGTCACACGTCTGCGCTGTGACCTACTCGTCGTACCTGTTTTGTACACCCTAATTAAGATCCACTAACTCCTCACAGACTGTATTTCTTCGCCCGACCCTTCTTGGTTCAAAATCAGGCCTATTAACAGCTGCATTGGTGGCCCTACGGACCGAGTTTCTTGGTTTATGAACCTGGTCATCGTACAACTTCTACAGTTCATACCCGCCCACCTACCCATTACTAGCACATTCCTTAACAGACTACGTCAAAGTAGTTTTGAGCAAGGATGTGTTATGGAATTTTTTGACGTCACAGCACTGTATACAAACGTCTGAAATAGCCAAGTACTTGAAGAGAGCCGTGTCAGAAATCCTTGCTGAGCATCACACGGTTATAAACATGTACGGCTTAAGCGTGTCACAAGGTATGGTGCTTCTCAACGAATGCTTACAGCGCAATGTGTTCAGGTGGTCGGGTGAGTATATCAAACAGGTTAGGGGCCTTGCCATGGGTCAAAGACTGGCTCCCGTTATGGCAGTGGCGTTCATGTCTGATGTAGATGCGCCGATACTCCATCGGATGCCTACACTTTACTGTCCTTACATAGACGACGGTTTGTCGTCTGTCCAACTCAGCATGACATGGACACTTGCTCTGAACTCTTAAACTTGCAATCGGAACATATTTACTTCACGCATGAAAAGCCTACAAACAACTGACTTACATTCCTTAACGTCTACATCCAACTTTTCGAGGGTGGTTACAAAACTAGGTGGTATCGTAAGGCTACATCCAAAAACATCGTTGTGCACTACAACTCCGCGCATCCCTCTAGTGTTATGAAGGCGCTTGTGCGAAACATGTTTCGTACAGCGTGCACAGTTTCATCTGGCACCGCCGAAAAAGCGTTCTCGATAAATAAAGCTCGCCTTATAGCTCAGCAAAACGGTTATCCCTATAAGGAGCGAGAAAACAGGCGTAGCCGGTGAGCTACGGGTGGAGGGAGGCCCGCGGAAGAACAGACAAAAGTTGCATTCTGCGTGCCGTTCATCTCGGATGGCATAAGCTCTGCAATACGTGCATGTGCTCGAAAGGCCGACCTTCACGAAATGGTGAGGGTGGTGGAAATACCACCTATGAATTTAAAGGGTCACCTCGTTCGCAACCGTTTGCACGATTGCATAAGCAGTGCACCATAGTGGACTATTTGTCTCTACGGGAAAAGGGGAGGTTGTATGCTTACGGGTGTTGTGAATCTCATTAAGTGCCTCGCATGCGAGCAGGAACACATTGGAGAAACCTCCCGGCCGTTGTGTGTCAGGGTAAAAGCACCTTGATTGGCTAAAAAGATCCAACGCCGCCACCCCCCTGGGCGACCACAGGGCGCGATCGCACGCAAACAGCTGTTTCGGGGTTACCATCCTAGCGGGTGAACTCGACATCTCGGCGCTTTGGATTGCGGCCAGGTCACCTGGAATCAATAGGAAGGATGAGTGTGTAGCAGTGACGCAGGAGCTGGCACCATTCGTGGACATCTGTGGGTTTTGCCCTACAAGGGTGACCCCTAGAGGTCCACCAGGCGGGTAGTCCCTGGAGCTTTAGAACGGGGTCATGACCCTAGAGGTCGCCTAGGAGGGTAGTCCCTAGGGCTCTAGCTTCAGTCACCCTCGTTAGACTTTCAGCTGGGGTGCCCGGTGGACGTCACTAGTCCACTTGCTAAAGGTTAGCCATCCTGGTCTCTATTCACAGTTTCTTTGGTCCAGTGGTCTCTCATACAATTTCCGTAAAATGAAATGGCGTTTGTGGGATAGTTTCTCAGATCGATTTTGTCTCATTTCAGGCTCTGAAGAAGGCGAGAACGCCGAAACGTTAGCCTGAGTGCTGTCCGTGTCTACCAATCTTGGAGTGGCTTAAGATAAATATTATTTCTCAACATCGTGAAGGAGTTATGATCAAGCGACGGTCTGCGACGGATTTTTCCGTCGCAATCCCAAGTTTTGACTGTGCGACGTGAGCGGTATTGCAGTTGACGGACCAATGTGTTGTGAGACCAGTGTATTATGGAAGATTTTGAAATGTGGATTACAAATATGATAAGCAAAATTGGTAAATGGATCTACTAAGCGAGTTGGGGCCGGCTAAAGTTCGTCATGTCGGCTGCATGTTGCTGCTGGGTCAGACGCTGTGATATTAAATTGCGGAGCCGCTGGCAGCCTCTAACACGTGTGGCAGCAGCGCACTGGCAGTGTTCTCGTTTCGTAGGGTCGGCGTAACGGATCGATTCCATTCGTTGCCGGGGTTTTGTAAATTGTGGCTTACATTCGATGTGGTCTTTCTTGTTATTTTCAGTACATTTTTAAATGAACGGCTAACAACTGCTGTCATTTACGTGTGTCAAGTTGTTTCAAGCTGGACGATTCAGGCAGCATATTGTGTTGACGACGTGAAGAAAGTCAAAAATTGAATTGCTTTAAGCACCTACGACCGAACCATCATGTGGAACTTAAGAAGTTAATGATTTTCATTCATTCATTCATCACTGTACAAGAGATGCGCCTTTGAAGAAAAAGAAAATAACAAGAAAGACGTGACGATCAAGTAAGTATCTAGCTTTAAAACCAACACAAACAAATTGTGAGCAACTTGGGTAACACTATGAGCTGCAGCCGGGGTAAAGTATTTTTGTAAGTTATTTCAGAAGACTCAGGGCAAAGAAGGCTTGAAAATATCGAAATAAAACCAAGCAACAATGTAGCGAAAAATGATATAATGTCGAAATATCTAACTAAGGTTGATATAAACAAACAAACTTTTTTTGATATAAGCAACAAGTGCAGACGTTGGCATTCAGTATACTTATGGTATGAGTTCCAGTGATTGCGGAAGTCACTTTCAAGCAACCGTGAAGAGAGGGAAGCACCCAGAAGTCCGTTCATAGTCCGGTTATACCAGGCGAGCACTCGCTGCATTACGCTACCTCTCGATGATGCTTCCGTGGGAACTGAATTATGCCCAACCGCCAGATGCTAATTCGTGAGAATAGCAGTCATAATTATCCAACAAATGTGAGAAAAAAAGCAGAACCGCATAAAGGTGCTTCATAGTTGTCTAGGTTACTTGTAGTAATAACTAATGAACAGTATTGCAATAGTTGGTATAGCGACAGTATCGCAATAGTAGGTATAGTGTGTCGTGCCCTGTTGAAATAGTAGCTGTCCGACTCTGGAAGTAAAATGTGAACCAACAAGAAATGAGGCGAGAGTCGTTGCATACACTGCCCTCAGAAAGAGACGGGGCGAGAGGCGCACCGAGGACAAAATGTCCTGGTCCCTGCCATCACATGGATGCATCGCACTTCTAATCACTTCCCTTCGCCCAGCATCTCTATCCTGAACTGATTTCGTTCTTGAGACAGAATCTTGTTCACCATGTTTGGAGGAAAAGAGCTTTCAGCTGCAGCGCTAAGGCTTTCTCCAGGTCCCGTCACATTGCTCAGTACTAAGGTGTCGTCCTCATTTTCCGACAAGTACCGCAACATCTTAGCGAGATATTCCCGACAGCAACGCAATCATTCACTAGAAAGTTCTTCAACACAAGGAGAATTGTCCGATCCTTGGAAAGAGAGGAAGGCGAGGCGGTTTTGCGCACAATTATGGACTGTAAACTCTTGACCGGAATCACTTATGGTATCTAGTTGAGGCGAAAATGTTAAAAATTGTGGCGAAAATTGAAAGAATCTAGAGCGAAGAGCGACGTTCTCCTTCCCTCAACTGCCTCCATAACCGAACCGACTGGAAAATGACTTCAGAGTTTTCCGAGATGCGCTTTAGAATCGTCTCCTATCTGCTATTAGGTTTTTGGACGACGTCACGCCAATTAACGGCGGTTTCGTGCACAGCAAACTTGTCCAATTAGGGCGGTGCGGGCAGCGCGGGAAGTGGGCGGCGGGCAGCACGGTGTACAGAACGACTGCCCCCCCCCCCCCCCCCAGAAGTGAAACTAGCTGAATATCGAACTTAACTAGAAAGGTTCATGAGATCCGCATAGATGGCGGATCCAATATCGGGTTATGCACTTCCATGTTCCACTGACTGATCCCTACGGGAATCTGAAGGCATGAATTCGCACATCATGTAGAAATGCTGATGGCAGAAACTCTGTAACATCAACAATTGCAATGTGGAAGATCTAACCTTGCTATTTTGTTTTTAAAGCTTTTTGAGGTCGATGCAAAGTTCAGGAGGTAATTTGCTCATCCACCTTGCACTAGGAGCAAAGAAGGAATTGAAAATTCTTGAAAAATGCTTTCTTTTCGTCCTGTTGTAGTATTGTAGTGTATGTTTATAGTTCCTATTCTAGAGCTAACTAGTCTACAAATCTAATATTTGCTAGTAAGTAAATTTATTTCACGCTTTAGAAGGCGAAAGCAGAAAACCTAATCAGCGGTTAGTCTTCTAAACACTAGGCAGCTTAAAGAAGACTTCTTTATTCGATTCTTGTAGTCAGTTAGGCTTAGTGGATTACAGCAGCCGGATATTCTGTAACAAAGCAGTCGAGTAAATAGGTGTTCAACCTTTTCAACTTTTAACACCTCTTTTTTGATATATGGGTTCCAAACATGCGTGCAGTACTCTAGATGGGGCAAGACGTACGCTTTGTAAAGCCGTAACAGTATTGCCCTTTGTAAGCATTTAATGTTGCAGCAACTCATAAATAACACACTGTATGCGTTTTTCACCAAGTAATCTACATATATATTTTGAAAATCTGAGTTCTGAGTCAAAACTACTCCGAGGTCTCTAGTTGAGTTGGCATTTGAAAGAGGAACCCCACTGATAAAAAACCATCAAGTTCGGAGGTGCCAAGATGTATTAACAAACATTTGTGTAAGTTGAGAGGTATACTCCATTGTAAAGCGCATTCATCCATTTTTTCAATTGCAAGGATAAGAGCTGAACACACCTCCACGGCGTTTGTGTGAATGTATGCTCCGTAGATTTTAATATCACCCGCATAGGCTTTTACGTGAACTTCATGGTTCGTTCCAAGGATGGTAGAGAGCTTATGTGTGTTTATCAAAAAAGAAGGGGCCAGTGCGGCTCTTTGAGGAGTGCCGCTAGAGCACAAATAACTTGGAGAGTACGCATGTCCTACTTCAACTGTCATGAACCTGTCCTTGAGGTATGATTCTAGCCATTCTAATAGTTTACCACGAACACCGACAGACCAGAGCTTAGTGACTAATTTACTATGAGAGACCTGATCAAAAGCCTTAGAGAAGTCGAAATATATAATATCTACTGATTTTCCATTGTTTAGTGCTTCACTCCATTCATAAACTGACCAGAGAAGTGTCTCAGGCGTAGGTCTGAACGGAGAAATGTAGAGGACTGTGAGAAACTCCATACTCCATATATTATAGTAGTAAAACATGATTCGTTTTTGCTGAGTCTTTGAACCAAAAGAGCTACGGGCCCTCGAAGGTGAGTACAATAGCGCACCGTCAGCATATGTCCACGAGCATGCGCTGTTGTATGGAACACCGCGAAAGGCTCCGCGACAAGCAAGTCGGTGGCTCAGCAGGATGCGGGACTGCTTGAAAGGTGCTAGATGTACGGCCCCCGTGCTATGCCCTGTTTTTGCATTTATCATAACCGCTACTTCCTTCACCAGTTTGCTTCCTACACATTTATTTCACTCTAAATTGTCAAAAGGGTTAGATTCGTGATCAACACCTCAGATTTGTGATTAACACCCTCTGACCTCAGCCATACCTGCTGCAACCTACTGTAATCGACATAAATTTCAAAAACGGATGTTAGCTCTAGAATCTCAAATAAGGGCTTACTTTGAGCTGCGCTTGACTCAAGTCTCTCATTTTTTTTGTATTGGACAATGTTTTGTGTTTTTCAGCGAATGTTAAACGTCACAACAGGTACGGGTTACAGCAGATACGGGTTACAGCAGGTACGGTGACTAATGCTGTCGAGGTCATAGTCACCGATTTCGCCCAAACTTTTCCCAGAGAAGTTATTTGGGGTCCTGATCACGAATCTAACATTCGTTTTTGAAATTTCGGCTGATTACGGTAGGCTACAGCAGGTGCGGGTGACTAGGGTTGTCGAGGTCATGGGGCGTTGATCTGGCCCTTTTGACAACTTAGAGTGAAGTAAATGTAGAGGAAACGTGTAGGAAGCAAATTGGTGAAGGGGCAGCGGTTATGAAAAAATGCAAAATTGCGCATGGCACGGGAGTCGAACACCTGGTCTAGCACCTTTCAAGCAGCCCCGCACCTTGCTGAGCCACTGACTCGCCTGTCGCAGAGCCTTTCGCCGTGTCCCATACAACAAAGCGCGCACGTATGATGCACGTGAGCATGTGCTGACGGTGCGCTACTGTACCTCGCCTTCGAGGGCCCGTAGCTCTTCTGGTTCAAGAACATAGCAAAAACGAAATATGGTTTTCTATCATATGAAGGGTGGAGATTCTCGCTGTACTATCCATTTTCCTCGTTCAGACCTACGCCTGAGACCCTTTCCTGGTAAGTCAAGTGGGTTTGTGGTAGTGGAGGCACCAGGAAAAAACCGTGTTGTTCCTGAGGGATAAGACTGGTCGTTTTCAACCAAGTCAGCGTTTCTAATTAACTTTCCTAATTAAGTTTTCCATCATCTATACAGGGGTAGATGTAAGGCTTATTGGTCTGAAGTTAACAATATCATTGCTACTGGATGATTTGAGGTTAACTCGTACAATGGCATGCTTCCATAAATGAGGAACCTATCCTAATTGTAACAAGAGATTGAAAATGTGCGCGAGCGGCTTACATAACGCGAGAGAACATTTACTGTATGTAATTTGTGGAATGCCATCAAAAGGTTCAGCAAGAGACGGCCTAAGCCTTTTAAGTATGGCATATACGTCATAAGAGAAGGAGATGGCGCTTCAGATCCGAATACACCTATATGTAGGGTGGTTTGGAAAGGGAGTTGCGTATTCTCTGGTAAACTCGGTCCTTTCGACATAATTAATTTTTAATCTGGGGAGAATAACTGATAGAATAATGTTTGAGAAAGCTAAACGGTACGAACATGGAAAGTGTTATAAAGAGCAGCACAGAGTCGAGTATATACTTCACTCATGGATGCATACCAGCTGAAAACTTCAGCACAATCAAAACTGAGCAAGTATTGATTCAGAGCCGAAAAATCAGTATTTATAAGGTCTGGAACAGGAAAATCGTCTACGGACTTCGTACGGGAGAGTAAGACACATCAAAAGTTACTATGGAATGATCTGAGATCCCTAATGGTGATTTCGAAGCCAAGATAATGAATATTGTGTTGGTTAGAGGGCTATGTCAAGAATTCTGCCACCAAGAGTTGATTTATCTACAAATTGTTTGAGTTCGGAAGATTGGAAGAAATTGAGAAATTCAGAGGAAGTTGAATTAAAGGGAACGAGGGAAGGCCAACCTATATTGAGGTTAATATCATCCAGAATAACTGTGCCGTCTGAACAGAAGACAGGTCACGGAGTAGTTCCAGTAGCCAGCTCTCGTCCATTTTTGTGGAATTCATGGGCCTATAGACCATGATGAAACGAATCTGAGAACAAACGAAGGTAGGAAGATATCAACACACAGGACATCCACCTCACTATGTTGTACCTGTTTAACTTCGTCAGAGTAAATAGCTGCTTTACTGAGACAGCAGACTTCCCCGAAGCTGCACCTGCATTTCGGAGATGCGAGCGAGTTGTTTTTTATAGGCAACCCACTCCTTAGTCTATTACGCTCACGTGCCTCTTGCCGAAGTTCCAATTCTCGTTGCCTTTCTTCTTTTCGCTCCGAAGTAATCTGGCGTTTGCTGGCGCAGTCCGCCAATGATTGTGGAATGGGAATACCACTTTAACTAGACGGCCAACATTCAACGTTGTCGACATCAAGCACTTTCTCAAATTTCCCTTCTAGGTCTTTCTGACGCCCAGAGGGCCGCATATCGGCTGCGCCCATCGATACCGGGATCACTACGCTACGTCTCCGTCTTTTCCGTTCTAGAGATTCTGAAAATGTCAGAGGAATTCTTTGCTTGATAGCAATAAACACTTTCTCGACAGCAGAATCCTAATATAATTCCAATGCTTTGTCAAGAAGTGACAAAGCATTGGTTGGAAAGGATGGATATGAAATCATCAGATGAACTAGAATGGGGCACAGAAGGTCCCTGAGACATCGAGTTGTCAGTCACAGAGAATGCCTAAGACGTAGAATTGCTAGCTTCGACTGAGCGTAGTGACGTCGGTGGCATTTCAAAGATTCAGTTAAATTGGATCCTAACTGGAGTAAAGTTGAGGATAAAAGTAAAAGATAAAATATAACAACAGCAATAGGAAAGATTCCCAAAGTAATAAAATACGTGAGACAAAGGTAGCGCAGAGCTCACTGGATATAGGTCGATATGCACCCTGCAATTCTCGCAGCCCAGGCCGCGACGGAAGGCAAGAAAAATCCGACCTAGAGGGGAAATGACCCCACGCAGAAAGCGCAGATAGCAAGTGCGACTACGCCAGTGAACACTGAATCCACCAAAAAAGTGCCGAAATCATGCCCACACGTTCAAATTCAAGGCCGACGCGACCGCTCGCGAACGGGTCAGGAAGACGTATGATTTTACTGAAAAATAGGCAGAAAACTGGGAGCTTTTTCTTGCTGGTGAGAAATTGCAATGCCTTGTTATAAAATCTAAATACCAACGTGTTCTCCAACCTATAGACCTAAAAGTATTAACGACGAACCTAGTCATGCTGCTCGAAATTCTCACTAAGAAGCTTTCAAAAGATCCTATAGAGCTTTTTGGTGTGCCACTAACCGGAAACAGAATAAGGAGACTAAGGTTGTATCCCGGAGTTGCTACGTCTCAAGTTAGGTCCAACTTCCGCGCATTGGAAACTAAAGGAGCTCAACTTGCTTTTCGGCGCAAATGAAAATGTTGTTAACATGTCTATGTCAGATAGTGGAGGCCTTCTTAGACGCAATTTTTTTCTAGATTACGTGTTGTAGTAATCCAGTTTTTTCCTTGATGTTTCTGTTCGCTTTCCTACACGCGTGCAGACTTGTAAACCACGTCTGAATAAATAAACAAATAATTCATTTTCTTAAGCGCTTGTTCCGCTTAGCGGCGGGACCGCTGTTTTGGGGTGAAGGCGCCACTTCACGCGATCATATGCTTACTCGGCAGGGGTGTGCGGAAATGAAATCCGAAATTTCGTAAATCGTAAATCGTAATTACGAAAAAAAATCGTCGTAAATCGTAAATCGTAGTGCCTGACTTATAGTGCTTCCAATTTTCTTGTTTTTTCTGTTATGTTAAAGCTAAACGAAGCTGTATGTTTTATTGAGACGTTTTTAGCTCGAGCTGGATATTTTTGTAATTAAGATGGAAGCCATTAAAATCAACTAGCACCTTTCAAATCAAGCTGGTCAAGTTTTTGGAGAGCCAAAATAAACTGCCTGTTAAAAGCGTTGTCTTAAAAGGCACCTACAAACGGTGCTCAAATAAAAAAAGCTAAAAAGCTTACACTGCTTGGACTATCAAAAATGTTCATCATTCTTCTAGCCATTGGCTTGCATATAAAACTATGACTTTGTAGAAACAACTGCAACAACTCCGAATAAACCAACAAAAACCATTCCATCTAAAAGCAAAAAAAAAATTTGATCGCTCGCAAAGTCGACGAAAAAAGTATTTGCACAAACATTCCAACAAGCATCCCTACTAAGTGAGCGCATGGCACATTTGTATGGTATGACACATCTAAAGTTCTAAGCCTTCCCACGTTTCGAATTGTACCCAACAGCATTTTTGTAGAAAGGAATTATGTGACGATTGAAAGAGTATGGTCACATTTTTAGACACTCAGCATAGTCGGATTTTTAACTAAAAATTATAAAAGAAGATACTTTGTGTAGCATTTTTAAGAAGCAGAGTAGAGAAGCAAGGTGTAGTTTGAATTGAAAGTGGTATAACTTATTCGTACAGGTGCATTTTACACATAGGGAAAACCCATATTAGTGAAGTCGGAGGAGGACGGCTATCGCGTGCTCAAAATAGTTCATGGTTCGTATCCTACCACCGGCAATCAAGTCTTCTATACCTGCTGGGTTATGAATTGGTACTTGATAGCCTGGAAAGAATAAAGCACTGATTTCAACACCGCCTGGCCACCGCAACTCATTCTATGGGGCAAACAAACACTCAAATGACCTCTACGATATCCCATAGAGGTAGAAGGAATGGGTGGCGCATCTCAAACAAGGACTGATTAACATCATGCTTTGTCCTTTGAATCATTTTTGAAGGCATCCATAACTTCTGGAATGAAAGAACTTCGTTCTTCGATACCAGCCAGGTATGTTCGGCATCTACTTCGCTCGAAGGTTTGCTTGCACTTGTTAACTTTCGGAAACTTCAAAATATTGCATTACTATTTAATTACTGCTTGCATTCGTCAGTCCTGCTCTTCACTACTATGATCGTTTTACTCTTTTCAACAGTTCAGCAATTATTCCACAGCTTCCAATCAAGTACAATATTCCTTGATGGCTTTGGACGAGTTCTACTCGTGTGCATTGGAACGAGTCGTCTATGTGGTGAACAAGTGGTGAAAAGTTACAAATTGACTAGGCGGTGGTTGCAGCATAGAATGTGGTTCAGCAGGTGATCATCTTCATTTCAGTGCAAGGCAAATTGTTATTTCTTCCTGTGGGCTGGAACGAAATGCTCTCAGGCCATTCAAATGTGAGATGTTGTGCTAGAATGTGACCAGAAAAAAAGGCTAGCCCAGTTCCATTGCCAGGAATTACTAAAGCGGCCTATCCATAAAGTTTTTCTGTCACAGCGCCACAGCAGAACATAAAAAAGTAAATAGGAAATAGCAATGAGCTATGAGAGAAGTCTTTAAAAGTAGGTACATCGTCATAATCCGAATAGTACCACGTTATGTGGACGTTTGTCATCCGTGGAGCGAAGATCACATTTACGAAAATTGTCGTAAATGTCGACACGAAATGTCGTAAATCGTAAAAAAAATTTGCCAAAAATCACCGTAATTCGTAAAGTCGTAAATCGTAAATCGTAATTACGCACACTCGTGTTTGTCGTGGTTGTTCCCAGCGTCCTTCAGGTCCACGTGCAACGTATCAAGTCAATGCTGCTTCGGCTGCCTTCTGGACCGTTTTTCGTGCATATCTATGTTATTGGCGCGAGGAACATGGCCATGCCACAGAATGTGAGCTTCACGTGATTCAATTCACGTTTGCAATTAAAGCGACACCGAATCGCTGTCGTATTGTATCATTGCGAACGTGTAACACCAGCCGCCCAGCGCAGCGTTTTTGTTTCCATTACGATGACGCGAGTCTCAACCTCCTTGGCCAGTACCCAGCACCGTAGATCGCTACTGGTTGGACGACGGCTTTGTTGCTCTTAGATTTAAGGAGTTTTGGAATCCTGCTATCGCATAGAATGCGTGTCATTGAGCGCGATTTGGACCACGCTGCGCTCACTCGCGAATTCAGCTTGAACGTCGAACTAAAATCAGACGCGATTGCTGATCCAAGGTACCTGAAGTTTCTCGTCGAGAGCAGTACCAATGATCTTAACGGACCATGCCTCTTCTATATCTGTCGTCAAGTACTCTGATTTTTTGACGCCAAGTCTGAACGTCGTCGCTGGCAAGCATTGCGTATTATGCATACAGCAATGTCCAGAGAGTAGGCTTTCGAAGAACTATCTATAGAATTGTTTAGCTCGTATCGTGGTTGTTAAACGGCTTTATTGGCTAATGTTTCGGCTCTTCAGAGTCTGAGAGGGTCAATCGCGTATGAGCTACCCCACCAAACAACTTTTCAACCTTATAGCATGGGTACGGAACAGCACCTACCCCGGGTTAGAATGTGAGACTGAAGTAGGGCTTGTGTTCGCGCGTTATATACAGGCATTCCCCCCCCCACCCCTTTCGGGTACCTCCCTGGAATAGATCCAAAACGCCTCAATGGCTTTGCCCGCCAACTTGAACCTTGAGCCTGTATCTGGATGGTAAAAACAAGCTTAGGGCTGGATGCCAACCTTATCTTCTCGAGTGCAACATTTCGGTAGATCTTAAGTTGCCCCATAAGTTCCCGCCATTTTTTTAACGATTCATTGCGGATTTTGCCGGCGGTCTCTTGCATAGAGCTATATAGTACTCAAAAGAGAATTATTTGGTTTATGAGAACCTATATTGCATTTCTTTTTCATCCAGTATTTTGTCAATTTTTAGGTGCTGAAGTGAAAAGTGAAAAAGTGAAAGGTGGCCATCGCCGACAGTTCCTTCTCTGCGCTTGGGTTTGGAATTTTTTGTGCAGCTTCTAATAGTTTACTACAAGAATACGTGCTTGTCCTATTCGCTCATTTGCCCTTTATTGATTTTTAGTCCATCAAATTGGGACGTCCGAAGGAGAAGATTTATTTCTACCGACAGCTGCTACTTTGCAGAAGGCTTTTTTTGCTTGGCGTTCACGTTATTCGGAAGAGAATGTTTTACTCTATTTGTGTCGTGTTTATTGGCCCATGCTGATTTCTGCGGAATATCAACAAAAAGCCAAAAAGAGAAAAATTATCTTCACCATTAACTCCTTCGCCTTGTTCAGTCTGTCTTCAACAGTTTTATATGAAAATCGAAAGTGCATGTCTTGTTCTTCCAGAATATATAATTTGTTCTTCGGCCATTTATATTTTCGCGAACTGTCAGGTCGTCAAAAATGGAGTGCCAAGTCGACAAGGATAAGTGCTTCTGGCACCTTTTTCTTTCTTCTTTTTGCTTTCAACCAGAGTTCTAGTGCTGCTAAGGGTGCAGGAGAGACGGTGCTTCATGTTGGCATACAAAGACTATTTTTCATCAATAGTTATAAATCTAGCAAAAATCGTTGAATATGTCAGTGTGATGGATGATGGCGGGCAAGAAGGTCGGTAGGGCCTCTGTCGAATACCAACAACTGAACAAGGAGAAGGAGTTGTTGGTGAAGACGATTTTTCTCTTTTTGGAATTTTGTTGATGCAAAAAAGTCCTACCACAGAGCAGGAGCTGTCGGTAAAAAACTTCTCCTTCGGACGTCTCAATTTGATGGCCTAAAAATCAATAAAGGACAAGTGAGCAAATAGGATCAACACGTATTCTTGTAGCACAGAACATTTTCTCCCGAAAGCTCTGAAAAACTTGAAAAAAAAATCCAAACCTAAGCGGAGAGAAGGAATTGTCTAGGATAGCCAGTTTTCACCTAACAACCTAAAAATTGACAAAATTCAAGATCAAGAAAAATGCAATACAGGTTCTCATAGAACAAATCATTCTCTTCCAAAAGATATTTAGCGATGTTCAAGTGACCGCCGGCGAAACCCGCGATGAATCGCAGAAAAAACGGCGGGGACTTATAGGAGAACCTAATATATTGACGACATTTTTGTTGTTGGAAATACGAGAGCAGGATAGGTTTTGAATATGAATCAGAGAATTGCTCACGTGGTTGCCACATCTTCTGCCTTGACCTCGACGAATTATCAAGAAAGGGATGAGGAAATCAACCAAATTTCGCTGCAGAGCGTCTACGGCTCAAAGAATTGTCGTTGTTGGAAACTCCACAGATCTCTCTGTGGATCTTCACTGATCATGCCTTTCATATTGGATTGAATCGCAATAGACGTCAACTTTGTCGTGAAGCGATCGGGCTTTCCCATAACCCTCATCTTCCGACCAACATCATCACTGCGACGTTTGCTAACAACGTCACGTCCGTACGAGAATCACTGCGAAAGGAGGAATTGCATGATCTGCGAAGGAGACAACAATGTGTGAAAGATGAAGTCTGTGGTCTACAAAGTGGTCTGTGTGTCCTATAAAGAATTTTATTTAGCTGAAACAGCGAGACCACTGTGGAAGTGAGTAGATGAGTACTTGAGCGCTCTGCGTAACCTTCAAAGCTAACTATTTTTAAGTCCATTTTCGAAGCTCCGCATCTTGAGGCACACGGGTGAGCCACCGCCGCAATTGTGGATTTCGATCTTGCACAAAAATTTGGCAGACCTAGAAATAAAACACTGGGAGCTACCGATTAACACATGGCACAATTTGCTGATGAGTTCGCAGTCTTGATAACAGCATTGACTATAAAAGGGAAGGACGGCGTTGATGCTACAAGGAACTTGGCCTCCTCCCGAATGTCCATGAACTGGCAGAAGTCCACGCTGAGTTCCGTTAGCGTGGTCTGGGGTTCCGCTCCATTTTCTGTAAGGCCCGAGTCGAATATCCGCATCCTGAGAATTACAAGGCCGCAGATGCATACGACGCATTTGAGCTGCTCCGAGGTAACGTTGTTGAACTCCGTCATTTCATGCCTTCGGTTGACCAATCGGTGCAGTCGATGATAGTCTCGCTGTTGTACAGCGTCCTCAGATAAGTGTAGCGACGAGCGAACACTAAAGTACTGTGTCCGAAAAGGTCCTTCAGTATTTCGACAGTGCACTTTGTAAAGATACATCGGCAGTTCTCCTCGGTAGGATGTGGTTCGCGAATCGAGTACACGTGGCGGAATCTATAAGGTTGTCCAATAAGTCCCCGCCGTTTTTTTTCAACGATTCACTGCAGATTTCGCCGGCGGTCTCTTGCATAGCGCTGCATAGCTTTCGAAAGAAAATAAATTGTCCTATCAGAACATGTATTGCGTTTCTTTTTTCATTATGAATTTTGTCAATTTTTAGGTCGTTGAAGTGAAAAGCGAAAAAGTGAAAAAGTAGCCATTTGCGCACTTGTTCTCTCCGCTTAGGTTTGTAATTTTTTGCGCAGTTTTTTATAGCACTTGTAAGATAATGTACTGTACTACAAGAGTACGTGTTGACCCTATTTTCTCACTTGCCCTTTATTGATTTTTAGGCCATCAAATTGGGAATTCCGACTTTCCCGTCCGAATTTTTACCAAAATTCCGGTTCTGTGGTTGAACTTTTTTGCTTGGTCGTTTGGAAGAAGATGTCTTGCTCAGTAAGAATTTGTGTTGCGTTTATTGGCTCACGCTCATTTCTGTCGAATATCAACAACTAAAGAAGGAGAAGGAGTTGTTGGTGAAGACGATTTTTCTCTTTTTGGCATTTTGTTGATATTCAATAGAAATCAATTAATGCGACACACGTTCTTAAAGACCAAGGCATTTTCTTTCGAACGACATATAAAGCCAACCCAAAAAGTCCAACCACAGAGCAGGAGCTGTCGGCAAAAATAACCATCCTCCTTCGGACGTCCCAATTTGATGACCCAAAAATCAATAAAGGACAAGTGAGCAAATAGGACCAACACGTACTCTTGTAGTACAGAACATTGTCTTTCTAATGCTATAAAAAACTGCGCGATAAATTACAAACCTAAGCGGAGAGAACAAGTGCGCAAATGGCTACTTCTTTACTTTTTCACTTTTCACTTCAACGACCTAAAAATTGACAAAATTCATGATGAAAAAATGCAATACATGATCTAGTAGAGCACATCATTTTTTTTCGAAAGCTGTGCAGCGCTATGCAAGAGTCTCCGGCGAAATTTGCAGTGAATCGTTGAAAAAAACGGCGGGGACTTATGGGGCAACCTAATAGTTTGGAGGCGATCAGCAGCATCGGCCGATGTTGAACTGTCCTTGATGATGACGTCCTCGCTGTGGAAGATGGCCTTGAGCAAAGGACTGCGAATTCGTCAGCAAATTGTGCCATGTATTAAGCAGTAGCTCCCAGTGTTCTATTTCTAGATCTGCCAAATTTTTGTGGAGGATCGAAATCCGCAATTGCGGCAGTGGGTCACCCGTGTGCTTCAGGATGCGGAGCTTCGAAAATGGATTTAAAAATAGTTAGCTTTGAAGGTTAGAGCGCTCAGGTGCTCATCTACTCTCTTCCACAGTGGTCCCGCTGTTTCAGCTACATAAAATCCTTCATCGGACACACAGTCCATTTGTAGACCACACACTTCACCTTTCACACATTGTTGTCTCCTTCGCAGATCATGTAATTCCTCCTTTCACAGCCATTGTCGAATGGACGTGACGTTGTTAGCATACGTCGCAGAGATGATGGTGGTCGAAAGGTGAGGGTTGTGGGAAAGCCCGATCGCTTCACGACACAGTTGAGATCATTTTTGTGAACGACCAATTTTGAACTTCCAATGACGTCGGTGCAAGATCGCAATCGATCGCAGATCGCAAGATCGCATGCAATCCAACCTATTTAATCCGGAATACTATGATTTTTGCAAATCATTGTCTCTGTGCATGGGCCAAGATTTTAAAAGTTTTGTGACGGAATTTGAACTGTATAGGTGATCTGCTTCAGGTAGTGTTATAGGTATTTCTAGTTCATGTTTGATTGATTTGATCTAGTTGACCTTCTCATGCACAGGTGTTGAACAGTGGCGTGATATTGGTGGGGTGAGCTAGGTTCTCGCCCCCCGAGCACTATAAAAGGCCACCGCCTTCGTTCAGTTCCATTCTCCGCTGTCAATGGTGGACTTCTCCAGTACCGTATTCTGTTCTACTGATTCCTAGTAAAGATCTTAGCGCACACGAAGACTACAACAACTGTGATCAGGCTATTCGAGGACTCGACGTGTAGACCTACAAAGGAACTACCTGAAGCAGATCACCTATACAGTTCATATTGCGTCACAAAACTTTTGAAATCTTCGCTCATGTACAATGACAATGATTTGAAAAAATCATGGTTTTCTGAAATGAATAGGTTGGATTGACCTCGGATCGGTCTTGCACCGACGTCATTGGAACATCAAAATTGGACGTTCACAAGAGTGATTATAACTTGATAAGTTTTTGAAATTTGAAGAAGTCAAAGCCAGTTGCTTTTTCAAAGCTAGAAAAATATGCCTTTTTGCGGTATAAAAATCTGATTTCAAAAATGAGTGGTCATACGAGGCAGTGGGGGTTCAATTTGTTGTCAATTGTAACCAAAAAACTTGCCAAGATTCGAACCCCTCCCCTCCCCCGTCTCGAATGAAGACCTCTTTTTTGGAAGCTGATTTCTATATGGCTACATAGCATTTGTTTCCTATTTTTTAACAAAAGCTATTGGAATTTTCGAATTTCGAAAGACGAACCAATTTAACCAATATGACCAGTTTTGTGAATTGCTGGCCAGAGGAATTGATCGATTGTGAACCAACGTTTGAAGGATTTCATAAAAATATTTATAACTCGACCAATTTTTTGAAATTCAAAAATCGCAGTGGTTTTTTGAAAAATAGAGAAAAAGCTTTCTAACCACATAGACCTCTTCATGTGCCACCTCATCGTGGTGAAGGGGTGAACATCACTTGAGTGATGGCTAACGGCACAAATGGCAACGCAGTACGCGACGCTTTGTCGTGTATGGGCGGCTCTCATGTATCCCTGGCCAGGAACATGTAAGTAACCAGACCACCGCCATGGCTCAAACAACTAAACCGTGCCCAGTCCTTCGCGCGCAGGGGTGGTCGGTCTTCTACGACGTTGGTTGAATCCACCTCCGACCAGAGGCCATCTAATCTCGGAGTTAAACAATCAGGACGTCATTGGAATCGGACTACCGGAAACCCACTCCTACCACGGCACGGAAACTGCCTAATCATCTGCACATATTACTGTCGTACGATCGCATTTGAGAAGGATGTTCGGACACTGCTTTACAGAAGGCTCAACATCAAATACGACGTTATCGCCCTGCAAGAAACGAAAGGCAGAACGGAAACCATAAGAAGGAACGACCACAACAAGCTTCTAATTATCG
>OX377206.1:68026389-68058229 GCA_947396885.1 Heligmosomoides polygyrus polygyrus | reverse complement strand
AGATCTTGGTCGTGAATCCACTGTACAACTCTCGAAGAACTCTGATGTACTGAGTAGGAACGCCCTGGGTGAGCAGGGCTTCCATGACCGCTTCAGTCTCGACGGAGTCGAATGCCTTCTTCAGGTCAATGAACGTAAGGCACAGCGGCAGCTTGTACTCTCGCGACACTTCGATGAGCTTCGTAATGGTGTGTATGTGGTCGATCGTGCTGCATCCTCTCCGAAATCCTGCTTGTTCGCATGGCTGTCCTTCGTCCAGCGTTCTACTAATCCTATTCAGGATGACTCGAGTGAACAGCTTGTCGACTACGGACAACAGGCAGATCGGGCGATAGTTGCCAATGTCGTGCACGTCTCCCTTCTTGTACAGCAAAACGGTCTTGCTGGTCTTCCACTGAGATGGAACCTTGCATTCGGACAGGTAGCGTGTGAACAGCCGCGCCAGGGTGTTGATGAGCGCTGGCGGGAGGTTCTTCAGGTGTTCAGCTCTGATCCTGTCTGAACCGGGTGCTGTACGTTTCTTCACCGACGAGATGGCGTGTCGGATCTCGGAAGGGAGAACAGAGGGAACGACGTATCCATCCTGCGGAAGATGGCATGGGGGCAGGTGGACGTGGCTATCGAAGAGATCGGAGTAGAAGTCGTGGATGACTTTCTCCATGGTCCTTCTGGAAGAGGTGATGGTTCCGTCAGGACGTCGGAGAGCGGTCATCTTGGTCTTGAAGTTGGCGAAGTTCCGGCGGGCATTGCGAATGCTCAGCCCTGCCTCTGCTGCTTCAGCCAACACTTCCGCCCTTCTCTCCTTGAGATCTTCCTTTATCGCCGCTCTGCATAGCTTTGCAAGCTCGGACGTCAGTTGGTAGTTGCCTGACGCTCGTGCTGCTCCACGCTGGCGTATCAGCTCGAGAGTTTCCGGAGACAGGCGTCTCTTGGTGGTCTTCAAGCTCTCGGCTCCCTTAGCACAATCGTGGAGATGGTGCACGAAGCGATCGTATTCCTCGTCGACGTTGTCCATGACGGCATCTTCCCAAAGGCCGGCAAGAGAGGTGTAAAGGTCCCAGTTGATGGTCGTTCTGGGATTCCTCTTCTTGAACTTCGCGGCCTTCTCTCCTTGACGCGAAAAGCGGAACCTCGCGCGAAGGAGGCGGTGGTCCGATCCCGTGTAAAACTTGGGGACAACGGAGACATCGGTCAGGCAATACTTGCGATTGAAGATGATGTGGTCGATCTCGTTGTGGAACTGGCCACCGGGGGATTCCCAGGTCCATCGTAGGGAGGGAGGCTTCTGGAACTGCGAGTTTCCATGGATGGTCTTGGTCGACATGATAAACTCAGACAGCCTTTCACCTTGCTCGTTCCACTCCAAACCGTGGGTTCCGATGTGAAGTTCTTCCGGCGACCTTCGTGCCCGATCTTGGCGTTGAAGTCGCCGACGATCACCTTGTAGAAGGTGTGATCTTCCTTATAGAACTTCTCCAGCTCCACGTAGAAGGCCTCGACGTCTTCGTCGTCGTAGTCGGATGTTGGGGCATACGCGACGAACACAGTCAAGGCTGGCACGGAGCCACATCGCTTCAGTCGCAGACGTCCGATTCGGCTAGTCAGAGACTCGTACGAATCGATGTTCATGGCCAAGTGCGTGCTGACGAGGACACCAACGCCGCCTACTCCCCTGCTGTCGCATGTTCCGAGGAACAGTTCTTCTCCGGAGTCGTAGGCGGCGTGTAGGGGGTGGTGTCTTTCTCGTCTCGGTCAGTCCGATGACGTCGTACTTGATCTTCCTGGCTTGCATCATCAGGTCCTCGACGGATGCTTCGGACGCAAGCGTGCGGGCGTTGTAAGTACAGATCGTCATCCTAGTCCTTCTCAGTTTGCGCAGCCTGGTTAGGCCCTGAGATTTAGCAGCCTCTCCGTACTCGTCCTTCCCATCGCTGCAGAAATGGGGGCTCTTTCGGGGTCAGGGGAATGAGGCCCTTTAGTGCTGCTGTTTTTGACTGGAATACAACACGGGTAGCTAGTCAGGCTCTGTCGTGCGGGCGGGGTACTCCGGGCAGCCAGCCAGACTGCCCGAAGGGACGGGGCGAGACTTAAGGCGGCCTCGAATCGCCTTACATGTACTCCCAGTCTACCGAGTGCAAGCTTTTGGCCGAACCGACACAGTTACAATCCGCACAGTCACGGACACATCCGCGCACACTGTGCACGAACATGCCGCTCCCACGCACAAGGAACGCATCGACCCGACACAGCAGGAGCAAGGAGTCCATCCCCTGCATCCCACCTGCGTCTCTGGGCAGTACACGGTCGCATTTGGTTCGCGTTTAATTCCCCTATCCACCACCCGGGGACGCGCCACGTGGCCCTGCGACAAGCGGCCCGAGATCCCTCTTAACAAGAGAGCCCGAAGGCTCTCTATCGAGGGAGATCCGTGGTCGAGGGAGATCCGTGGCCGTGGTCGAGGGAGATATATATATCCGTGGTCGAGGGAGATATATATATATATATATATATATATATATATATATATATATATATATATGGTGGCGATGTCCGTTCCTCCACGTGGTGCCACTGGAAAACAGCTTGCTTTGTGAGCTAAGCTAAGCACGGACACTCGAATGCAAACGACAGGCCCTTGTGACAGGGCGGCCTACGAAGACCCATGTCACATCACATGGTGTATGATGAGTCATGTTTTTCGAGATTGTGCTACGTCGTCCGCTGGAGCCGACGCGCACTCGCAGAGCCCGGCGAGTGTGGAAAGTATGCGGGGGTCCATGATGCGAGGACGGCATCGGGGGGCAACTGAGCTAGTCCGAAAGTTCCGTAACGTAGGCAGGACCCGCAACGCTGAAAGTGGGTACGTTGACGGGTCGCGCGTGCGAGTTGGTTGAAGCACTGGAGCGTAGAAGAGTTGATTTCTGTGCGGTGCAGGAGACGAGATGGTCCTGCAGCAAGTAAAGAGGCATAGGACGTGGATTCAAGGCCGTTCTATGCGGTAGTCCCAGGACCATAAGTGGTGTCGGAATAATCGTCTCCGAACGATTTTATGACTAGATTGTAAGCGTTGAACGCTATGACGATCGGTTGATGAAGATCGTTGTCGCCGCGAAGGAGCGACTTTATCACTTTTTCTCTGCGTATGCTCCGCAGACTGGCTGCTCCGATCAAACCATGGAAGAGTTTTGGAGCCTGCTTGATGAGAAGACAGCAGAGGTGCCGCGGAAAGATGTCATCATAGTCGCTGGTGACCTTAATGGGGCACGTAGGTGCTGCGAAGGACGGGTACAGCTGTCATGGTGGTTTCGGATACGGGTCTCGTAACGCCGATGGTGAGCGCATTCTTGAGTATGCGGAATCGCATAATCTCATCATAATGAACACCGTGTTTCGCAAACGCAACTCCCACCTTATCTCGTTCTATAGTGGGAACACCAAGACGCAGATAGACTTCGTCCTTGTGAGAGATCGTGACCGAAATCTCGTCACAGACGCGAACATCGTGCCGTATGAAACGGTCTCCCCACAGCATCGTCCGCTGTTGTGCACCTTTAAGATCACCCCTCCGAGGGTGCAGCAGGTTGAGCGATGCGGTGCTGCAAGAATCAAGTGGTCGCGAATGAAAGAGAAGGAGGCAGCTGTGATTTCCTGCATACGGTTGCCGACAGTCACGACTGTCGACGAAACTTGGAAGAAAGCAACCGGCCATCTTCTGGCGGACCGCAAAAACGCACTGAAGCGATGGCGTGATTACTTTGAGTAAATTTCCACCATGGAATTTCCTCACCCGGCCATCCCTTCTGTGGGTTCTGTTCACGATCCCGTTCACAAGGTCACCGTGGAGGAAACAGAAGCGGCTCTGAAGAAATGAAGCCATGCAAGGCGAGAGGACCGAATGATCTGGCAGCCGATGTTTGGAAGTCGAAGCTCTGGTATCCTGCTGAGTGGTTGGCTGACTTCTTCAACTAGGTAGTAAAGGAGAAGAAATTACCCGATTGTTGGCACAGCAGTATGACGATTTCGATTTGGAAGAAGAAAGGCAGTCCTGCAGACTGCTCCAATTATCGTCCGATTCGCTTGCACAGCATGAAGATCTTCGAGCCAATCCTCGATAGACGAATTCCTGAAATCGTCAAGCTCTCGGAAAACCAGTGTGGCTTCGTAGCTGGTTGTGGAACCATTCATGCTATACACGCCGCCCGCCTCCTGGTGGAGAAGCATCGCGAGAAACAGAAGCCGGTGCATATAGCCTTTCTCGACTTGGAGAAGGCCTTGACCGCGTACCGCGTGAGGTTATGTGGTACGCCTTGCGACAACACAACGTACCTGAGGAACTCATAGAGTGGGTGCGGATGCCCTACTCTTGCCCAAAGAGTAGAGTGCAAGCTGCAGCTGGAACCTCAATGGAGTTTCCCATCTCTGTTGGGATGCACCAAGGTTCTGCGCTTTCTCAACTCCTCTTTGTTGTCGTCATGGATGCCATTACGCGAGATCTTCAGAAGCCTGTCCCATGGACATTGCTCTATGCTGATGACGTGATGCTCTCTTGCGAAGATAAAGATGATCTCGAGCGGCAGGTGCAAGCTTGGTGCGACCGCCTGGCGATGTTCGGACTTAAATTGAACGTCAAGAAGACCGAGTAATTAACGATTGACGTAAGCGCGTAAGCGAGTCCGGCTCCATTAAGATTAACGGTACTGAGCTTGCACGCACTTCGGTGTATAAATACTTGGGATCAGCAATAGCATCTGACGGGGGTCTGATGGTTGAAGTGAACTCACGCGTGAGTGCAGCTTGGTCCAAGTGGCGTTCGCTGACTGGTGTGCTCTGCGACAGGAAGATACCAGAGCACCTAAAGTCAAAGATCTACAGAGCAGTCATCCGGCCAGTAGTAATGTACGGCGCTGAGTGTTGGCCTGCGACTAAGGAAGATGAAACGCGCCTCAGCGTCATGGATGCGCTGGACGGCTGGAGTCACCCGCATGGACCACATCCGAAACGATGTCATTCGGCAGAAGTTCGGTGTCGCGCCGATAGCGGAGAAGATGCGCGAAGCTTGCTTGCGATGGTACGGCCACGTTCTGCGTGGGAAAGAAGACAGCGTCCGCAAGATAGGCCTTGAGTTGGAAGTATCTGGAAAGCGGCCTAGGGGACGCCCGAAGCAGCGTTGGTCGGATACGTTACACACGGACATGAAGGTAACTGGCGTCCACCCTGATCACGCGCATGACCGGGAAAGGTGGCGTCATGACACCAGAAGAGCGGACCCCGCGACGAAGCGGGACCAACGCTAAAGAAGAAGAAGTTAGGGACTTTAACGCAAGTATCGGTACGAATGACCATGATGAATGGAGGCTAGGGCCACATGGAACTTCCTCAAGGATCGAAAACGGAGAGCACCTGATAGACTTCCTATCCGCATGCCGTCTCTTCCATGGAAATTCTTTGTTCAAGAGCCCTCAAACCACGATAGTCCTGGGAAAGCCCAGATAGAGAAGTACGTTCGGACATTGACCATGCTCTTACAAACAGAGGCTTAAGTCTGTTCGACGTCTCCGTGCTGACTTCATTTGACGCTGGCTCGGATCGCCGTCTTGACCGTGCTAAGCTGACTCTCAAAAAGAAGATGACTCATAAATCGGCACCGGTGAGGATCCCCACATTCAAGTTGGAGCGGTTGGAATACGCAATAAAGCCGTATGATTGGAATCTTCTTGAAGAAAACTAGAAAACCAAATGGAAAACTACGACCTTCTCTCCAAGGTTCTGTTGGAATGTGCTAGCAGCTCTTGTGAAACCACATCGCCGTCTGTCTCAAGACTTAGCGCACATGCGATTGAACTCATGGAGCAAAGAGGAGCTGTTAAACGGGATCTTAAAGCCTCCCACCTGGCAGAAGCCACCATCTCCAAGGCCTGTCGAATTGCAGTGAAGGAGTCCATACAAGTGTACAGAAGGCTGAAGCTGTTAGAAGCCGATGGAAAAGGTTCAAGCATAAAGCGCTGCAAACGAGATCTCTGCGACCAGAAGGCAATAATGTCAGCCCTTATGGATAAGGATGGAACAACGTAAACGTCTCGAAGAGCGATGGAGGCCATCGTTCAAGAATTCTACACAGATCCGTTTCGTTCTTCCAGCACTGTCCCGAAATGCTTGATGCCTCCAGCTGAGAAAGCACTTTCTATTCTGGAATCAGAAGTTGCTCACGCCATCAGAAGGATGGACCAGGCACTTCTCCCGGCCGAACGGCATTTCTGCTGATCCCCTTCGAGCGAGTGGCAGTACCCTCTGCTCACTTCTTGCCAAGCACTTCAACCACTACCTTCCTCTTTGTAGGATTCCAGATTCATGGAACGAATCGAAAACAGTTCTAATCATTAAAAAAAGTCAGCAGGAGGACATCAACAATCAACCCAGACTATCGACCCATCAGTCTTTTCTCGGTTGTGTACAAGATGTTCACTAAGATGTTGCTTAACGGCATGGAGTGCTGCTTGGATGAGTATTAGGCAATGGAGCAAGCAGGGTTTCGCAAGGATTTATCCTGCATGGACCGTATTCAAACTGCCTCACAACTCATCGAAAGGAGCCGCGGACACCACATCCCACTTGTCCTTGTCTTCGTGGATTATCGAAAAGCGTTCGACTCTGTGGAAGTCAACACCATTCTGAACGCGTTTGTGCATGCTGATATACCATCGCCCTATATCCGATTTCTTGAGGAATGCTTCTCGAACACATCAACTACCATCCAGTTGTTCGATCAAAAGCTTAAAATTCCTATCGGGAAAGAAGTACGGCATGGAGACACGATTTTTCCTGAGCTATTCGTAGAGGCAGTCCGTGATGCCATAAAAGTCGTCTTGAACTGGGACGATAAAGGCTACTTTGTAGTCGATAAACGGATCATCAGCAACCATCGCATCGCCGACGATATTGTTCTCATCTCTACCAGCATGACAGAAGTCGAAGAGTTGCTTAACGAGGTCAATGTGGCAGATATGAAGACTGGATTGGACACGAATATGTACAATATGAATATGTCCAAAACGCAATTTATGATCAACCAGTGGTGTGACAAGGGACTCGTAAGATCAGCTACTCTCTACAACAGGTCGACTCCTACGTTTATCTAGGAAGAGGGCTGAACATAGTTAACGACCTTGCTCCTGAAGTCGCGCGTAGGAGTCGCGCAGCATGGGCAGCCTTCAGTTCGATTCGCGAAGTCACCGATCAGGTCAAAGATGCCGATCTCAGGGCTTCGATATTCAACGCCTCTTTACTGCCTGCGATGTGTTACGCGACGGAAACCTAGCCCGACAACAAGACACTCGCCAGAGCAATGCAAACTACGCATCGCGTACTGGAGAGATGTCTTCTGAGGACAAGCCTTCGTCAGCAATGGCAAGAAGGCCTACGAAGCTCGGAGGTAAGGGAGAAGTCGCAATTAGCAAATCCACGCAGTACATGAAGAAGTCCAAATACCTCTGGGCCGGACACCTGCCTCGACGAAAGGACGGTAGAAGGAGTCTCCGTGTCCGACTCCAGAGGTCGAGCAGAGGTCGAAAGAAATGATTCCCTCAAACATCGCCTAGGGGGGGGGGTATTTGAGGTGCTGATAATGATGGCTATTTTAAAAATTACGGTCGATTACGGAAAGTTACGGTAGATATGGGTGACTAAAGCTGTCTACGTTAATATAATCGCTTTCTTTTCCGATGTGGTCTTCTCCAATGTTATTTTCCATTCTACAACTTTTGAAATGCAAAAAAGTGCAAGAAAGTGAAAATTTAGAAAAAGATGACAGATTGTGGTTAGCGGCTTAAATAATTCCCATATGCAAAGTCAGGGCGAAATCGGTGGCCGTGACCTCGTCACCCTTACAAAACGATACCCAACTATACGGTATCTTACCGAAGCCAAAATGTACTCTTCTTTTGTAAAAACAGACAACCTAGCAAATAACTAACCTCCTCCAGAATCGAACCCTCGACCCCTCCCCGTAAGTCCGCATCGCTATCCACCCGGCCATCCACTCACTGCCACCGTCGACGCGAATGAACTACTTGAATGCATCCCCTGCGGATTCGCCTAGAAAACGTCGTAAGTTATCATAATACTATCATCCAACTTTAATTTGAGCTCCAAACCTTTTGTAGATCAAATTCTGAGCACGATGGGACCATTTCAAGTTTTGCTTTCGCCTTATTAGATAACCCTGAAATGGTACAATTTTTTTGCCGTTTTCGTACCACCCACTGGCCCATAGCAAAAACGGAACACAGTTCTGTGATCCCCTTCCGATGCCCTACAAGACCATACAGGTCTCGTTGAGAATCTTTGGGGGATGTTCACGGGCTCCCCTTGTAAGGCACACAGAAGTCCATTCCTCCGCTATCCTTACTATCTTGGATCCACACTAGATTATCGCTTTCGTCTTGGTGAGGGATTAGCTAGGTACCCACTGATTTCAGCTGCATTATGTGCCGTTCAAAGAGGGTAAAGCACAGAATGCTCACTATCAGGTGACACTGCTCGAAACATATTTTTGAAATATACTAGCTTAAATAAATTCCTGATAGTAGGGAGAGTGCATCCGCACACTTGTCGCAATGCTCTGCCTTGCTACATAGTTGTGCCCGAATGAATACTCAAGCATTCGAATTCGAATAATTCTATTCGAATTCAAATATTCGTATACTATCGTTCGAAAAAACGCGATTTTGGAATGTATTCAAACTCGAATGCTCCAAAAATCACGATTTTCGAATGTATTCGAATTCGAATGCTCGAAAAACGCGATTTTCGAATGTATTCAAATTCAAATGCTCGAAAAATCGCGATTTTCGAATGTATTTGAATTCGAATAATCCCAACACTCGCGTTCGAATGCTTAAATTCAAATGCTCGAAACATCTGCATTCGAACGTTCGATTGCTACGAAGTCTGCGATCCAACAAGATAACCTGTCTTTCCTGCCTCAAGCATCCCACGAGTAAATAATTTACGCTCCAGTCGGAAAAGTGTGCGCTCTCATTGGGCACCCAGGGATCGTATATTCCTCGAGCGCAGGGTCAGGCTAGGAAAGGGACTCCAGGGTGTGTGCCATCCGAGTTGCTTGTGTGGCAACTGCCTTCGTCGCTCAGGGGAAGTCCGCAGCTGGGTTCTGCGCTCGTGGAGTTCTGCGCATACTGCTGGAAAATGCGCAGAAAACGCCAGCGAATTATTTAAACGTCAAAGACCTCTCAAATCTCACCCACTCAGTTGAAATGCAAGAATCCCGCAACGCAGGAGAACCGAACCCCCGACCTTCCTTGCATGAAGAAACGCCACTTCCCACTGCCGCTCAACCAGCTTGACGGCAGTGCCATCACACAAGACATCGAGATCGAATGCCCACGTGGACATCGCGTTTAAATACACCCCCCCCCCTTCCCCTCCTATGCAACGAATTCGCTCAGGTGTTCGCGGTGGAGCGCGCTTGCTCAGTGCATAGTACAGCATTCCTAACAGACTGAACCCTACGCACCTTTGCCTATCCTCTTTTCATAATTGTTCCTAGTCATACTTCATGCAATAAAGTTTGCGGTACAATCCTACTCTGTTGCTCCTCTCCTACCTAGCTCCTATGCTTACCTTCCCCTTCCATCCTACCGCTGAAGTTATCATAACATTAGACATGCGTCACATTATGAACCCGCCGCTGGGCTCTCAAGAAAATGCAGGGAGGGGTGGAAGGAATCTACTGAACTCATTCTGCGCGACATCACCTGAATTCCCAGATTCGCTATTAACATTAGCGGCACTTAACCAGGGATGGTTTTCTTTTATCGTTGTGGGTGGAGGGTTGTGGGGTTGTGCATTAGTGGCAGATCTTAACGGCCGTTAATTTTAAATGAGCGTTAGAGGGGTTACGTGAGGCGAGATGTGTTGGAATTGTATCGTCCAACCCATGAAAACTTCATGGGTTGGATCATACAATTTGTCCAAGTGTGGGTGATCTTGTCCATATACAGGGTGTTCCAAAATAACGCGATGAAGGTTTGACGATCTCCCAAGCGAATATATTGATCTGCGGCAATAACGCCATTTTTGCATACCCTTCTGTTTGCGCTATAATTTTTAAGTTCTATTTTGTCCCACTTACGGTTTTTCTCATGATGTCGTAGCATCGCGCTGCGATTTTGAAGCTTCGCCGTTAATGAAAGCACCAATGCAACATCGTTAATCTGCTCTGTCAACTGTCTCCTCGGAAACACGTCGATGCAAGCTTGGAAATGAAGGTAATCGTCCAGGACAAGGAAGAAATCGCACTGTCAATACATTGCAGACCCGGAAAGTCATCGCGATGCGGAGAATCCAAATCCAGGGGTCTTCTGAGAAAAATCGCACGTAATGTCGGTGGTGTCAGTCTCACATCAGTGCATCGAATAGCCAGAAAGAAGCACATAAACAACATACACACATATAAAGCCCTACAAGCTACATAAAGTTCAGCTCTTGATGGATAAGCATAAGCGCGAACGGCTTTATTGATGTCGACAGCACAGGCCGCAGGTAGCGGATGGGAACGAACACTTTTCATGGACGAGAAGCTGTTCACTGTGGAGTAGGTTCACAACCACCAATACGGCAAGATCCGATCTGGAGAGGCTCCAGCCACCTCTGAAATCGCCGAACGCCGTCAAAATCCGCAGACGCTCATGGTTTGTGGAGGAATCTACACCAACGGAAAGATTCCTGCTTTTTATGGACGAAGGAGCAAAAATAAATCAAGAAATCATACACCGACGGAGATCTTTGAGGCCGCGGCACTTTTCTAGTCCCAGCGGCACTTCAGCAATGCCCAGTGAAAGTTTCAACAGGTCTCAACTCCTGCACACAGGGCGAAAAGCACGCAAGCATGGTACAACGCCAATTTTCCGGACTTCGCCATGTCTGCGGAATGGCTACAGCACTCCTCGGATCTAAATCCAACAAACTAGAGCGCGTGGTCCATTTTGAAGGCCAGGGTCTGTGCCAAGCCCCACCACAGCCTGGAGGCTCAGAAGGTATCTCTGCGCCGGGAGTGGGAACAACTGTCTCCAGTTGACCTGCGGCCCATCGCCGAAAACTTCACCAAGCGTCTTGTCTTCTGTATTCGAGCCAAGTGGCTCCACTCCGAATTCGGTCGAATATAGTGCTGCCTAGTGTCTATGTCGTTGTTGTTCATGTTCTGTTTTGTAAACTTGTCAGTTGTTTCATAGTCATAATTTAAAAAACTTCATCACGTTATTTTGGAACACCCTGTATTAGAGAAACGAAAGTCGGACACAAAGGGAGGCAGGCAAGGGCGAAGCCAACTTACAGGTGGGACCTTGCCAGGACCTTGTCATCAATATACAGAGTGTCTCAAACAATGAATACAATGTTTGAAACGTGATAACTTCGCTCACCATGAAGCTACTGGAGGATGAGGGAAAATATGAAAGCTTAAAAAATGGAAATTTTCTGACATATGAAGGCGTGGATTGCGCCATCCACTCGTCTGAATTCTTCTATTTTACACTGTATTGATTGAGTTTTACTTAACCACTTGTTGTATCTTTTTCTTAAAGGAGCCCTGTTGATTAATTTGTTTTTTTTTTGAAGTTTAAAATTTAAAAGCACAGTACGGCTTGCGAAAATGGAGGGCATTCTAGAAAAATGTAGGTACTAAATATTTTAAATGCTCTAACATTGCTGCTAGTGAAACGTTTGGAGCTGTTTGAGACTCACATGAAAGCACAGGACAGCAGAAATTTTGCGAAATGCAAATGGTCAAGATTGCCCCATGCACTAGTTTGAAACCTTACATTTCAAACTTAATTGAAAGTGCGTGAATGTGAAAGTTTATTGATTGCAAATTTGGCGTTCTCGCTATCGCCCTAATAACGATTTCTACATATCTGACCCCATAAAACGAGTCACGTCTGGCTCTTGGCTTTTCTTCGAGGAGAAGGGGTTTATCCCAAAGTGGTCTAAAAAATCGAAAACATCGTTGGAGTGCACAGGAGATTCAGCAATTACTTCTCCAAAACATCACCCACTCGCGTCCCCCATGCACAATCAATCGAGTCTGAAATGCAAGGTTTCGGGCGGGGGCATGGCACAATCTTATTTTCCTAAACTTTCATATGAGCCCTTAACTTCTCCACTACCCTTACCGTAAGCAACGTTATCACTTTCAAACAGTGTGTACATTTTTTGAGACATCCTCTATTTGCTTTGATGAAGTGCTCTTCGTACTTAAAAGCGCCCGAATAAATAACATTCGAATTCGAATAATCGAAAAAATGCGATTTTCGAATGCATTCGAATTCGAATGCTCGAAAAACGCGATTTTCGAATGTATCCGAATTCGAATGCTCGAAACTCGTCGCTATCCGAATATTTTCGGTTAATCAAAATTTTTGGGAGAGCACAGCTATACTTTGCTCGCGATTAGAGCCACTTCTGCAGTTTTATTCGTTGTTATATTGCAATTAAGATTCCTATCCAGTGACGCAATGGTGCTGTGAGCGTGTGATCGTCAAAATATATGCGAGCAAGAGGAGGGGAGCTTGCAGAACGAATGTTTTACTGTAATCCATATGTTGTTTGCTGACTACTTAAGCAGGATTAGTTCAGGCCGCCGAAGCAGCAGTCAAGTCTCAACTGCATCATCCAAGCTAGAATCTCATCAATTCTACACATTTTAGAAAGCACTTCGCCTCATATTAGAGGTTGGGGCAGTATCGCTATGTAAGCTACGGACATTTCGAGGCGGGTGTTCTACTTGTGCAGCTTTCTTACCTTCCTAGTAGCAGAAATGGAAATTTTAATAAACCTTCGTAAGCAGGAACCTTGAGCTGCCTTCCCTAAGATCAGCTGAGTAGTTCGGACACCTGATCGATTATGCTCACTTGCCGAAAAGCTTTTCTGTCGGAAGGACTTCTCATTTCATGTTGAAGGGCAAAATTTTTCCTGCTGCAGCGATGAGAGATTGACTCACCGTCGTCGACAGGCGAAAGGAGCAGTCAGTTTCAAGCTAAAATCAATAAAATATGTGTATTCTCTGACACTCGCTCTCGAGGGGCCTCACAACCACATGCCATTCGGGCCTCAGCCGTTGCTATTCGGGCCAAGCCGGTTGACCGAGTGTAAGCCCCAGTTGCTAGGCTGTTGCAGCGCAGGAACGCGTGTTGCAACTGCGTTGCTAAATGGCAACGGACAAGTACCCGGCTGCTTGATTCTGCAGACTATATCCACGCATATCCAGCTGGTATCCATAGTATATCCATATATACATGTACACATGTGTATATACATAAGTATGTATATACATAAAATATACAATATACATAAAATAATAGTATGTATATAAATATATATGCAGATGTACACCTGTATAATGGGCGCGTGTAGCACAATCGGAGGAGGCGCGACTGTCGCGTGCACCCGATACCAGGTTCCTGGTTCGGATTTCCCGCCCAGGCCAATCAAGCCTTCCATCCCTCCGGGGTCGGTGAATTGGTACCAGACTTGTCTGGGAAGGATAAAGCGCTGAGTTGCTCATCGGCTGGCCACCGCAGGTCATTGTATGGCCAAATACACATTCATGTCGCCTCCACGACATGCCGTAGAAGTAGAATGCGCTGGCGCATCCCAGAAGGGATTGAGTAACGCCGTCCTTTATCCTTTTACACCGGCATATAATGCATGTATACACGGTATACACTACTGTGTATACACATATATACAGTATACATGTGTGCATACACGTGTATACACATGTATATACGTGTACATACGGTAGTGTATACAGTGGTACATCTACATATATATTTATATATACGTATATATGCATACATATGTATACACACGTGTATATACGTGTATATATTTATAATTACAAAATGTTTAATATATAAATTTATTATCGCAAGAACTGCAATACACATGCACAACAATAGACATATGATCTGTACATATGCATAGCATATATACAAAAAAAAAACATGGCATCTAATAAAGTGAGAGAGACACTTCGTATTATTAAAAGGCTCCTTAGTACACTTGTTTTTCATGGAACGAGTGAGTTCAACATATTTCAATATTAAACGCATCCAGTTCTTATGAAGCCGTTTAAGAGCGACCACCACTAACTAACTAGGATTGCATCAAAATAGCACCACAATAAATAACGTTTGCTGCCAACTGCAACAGAAAGTGCAAAACCCATTGGATAAAATACGAACACGAGGAAACGAGAGCAAGTAGAAGAAGACTGACACAACATTGACACACCTATTATTAGCTGCAGCTCAAGCGCACAGGTTTAAAAAATCCAGCTTTTAACAAAAATTCTCATTTGCCAGATTCCACAAAATCTAACCCGTTAGAATCAATAGTCAGTACCTCGCGATATCCTCGATATCAGTAGGAGAGATGGTATCCGCAAGATCGACATCCGGCGAATTGCTCGATATCGGTCATGCATCTAGGAATACGCCCTCCACTGATGATGACCTTCGTTAACCTGGGAACCTGAAAATCAAAAGTAGCGGTCACAACTAGTACTGTGTGTGAAAGAAAAAACGGAAACAATACCTGAAAAGACTGTTCCTGCTGCATTGTCTGTGGCGACATCCCATCCCATAACGCAACGTTTTGTTAGTCGAGGTAGACCTCTGTCGGACTCGTCTGTGGGGATATAACATATCGCCGGTCGACCTAGACCTCAGTCGACTCGTCTGTGGCGATATACCATAACGCTGGTGGAGTTAGACCCCAGTCGGACTCTGCCGGACTCCCTTACTCCCGAGAGCTCGTTCACCTGCAGCAAGGAACCAATCCCATTCATTGAGAAATCGCGGCATCCTTCAGATTTAAAGATTGGTAGGCGAAATTTTGCTAAAGGACCAAATGAAAAGCAGGTTGATAGCAGGCGAGACTGATACGCTGCATCCAGACTAGTAGGCGGCGGAGCAGCAGACGCACTATTGACTGCGACCGACCGCTACGAGAGGCTTCGCGCACCACCACGCGTGCATCCCTGCGAGGGTGTGAGAGCGCCGAGAGCCTGCCCGTTGGCGCGCACCCCACGAAGAGACGCAGACAGCGCGACAGCGCGAGAGATGTTCCTTGCACGTCTTTCAAGTCAGAGCAACACAAGTCTGTATGGCTGAAGCAAAGGCTTGAAACAGAGGCCTGCCATCGCCTCAGAATGCTTCTCTTGCGTGCCCGAATACTCGGAGAATACGAATGTTCTATCAGAGAGTTCGCAACAACGCAACATTCATTAGACAATCATGAAGAATCTTATATTCTCGCTGAGTTTTTAGTATTGAACGATATTCATTCAAATCTAGAACTGAATGGATATCATTCAATTCTAAAAGGCCAGCGAGAATATAATTCAAGGTTGACCTTGTCATTTTTGATATATCTTATGTCTTGCTTCCCATATGAGAAGGGGTAGGGAGAAGAGCGCATCGCGCTCCTGAAACGTCCACCCAATCCCTCGTGAGTGGTGAGTGGGGTCTAGGTCTAACGACTGCCTTGTGAGATCCTGGAGATGCAGTTTTTGCCTGCTTTTTGAAGCTCAACCAAGAAAAGTCGAGGAAGGACGAGCCAGGCGTATCACAAAAAAGTCCGAACGTGTGAAGCGTTGAAGAAGGATTGCTTTCGTGCGTAGCCTTCAAGTTTACAGCAGGTTAAATACTGCTGAGACGACATCAGAAGGTTCCTAATACCGAATGAGGCAATTTAACAGTTACCTCATGCCTGTTTCATTGATGTGACCTATACCGGTAAACAAATGCCCTCATGGTAGTTATTTCCTATGTTGGTACTGAGCGAGCTGGTGCCCGCAACACCCCGACAAGGTATCTTAAAACAGTTAAGCTAAATTAACCAGACCTCGGAGTTCTTTAGCAGTCCAGTTATAATACAGAATTTCTATTCCTACACTGCCTTGCCTACAACCAGTTTCGTGAACACAAGTCCGAAAATATAAGTCAAAGTTGACCCTGTCATGTTTGAAAATAGCCTTCTTCTTGCTTCCTCTTAGAAATAAACTATGAAAAACAACTTCCTTCGCATCCTGATGGAACTTGTCTTCATCCTAAATCAAATACCATGACAGACTTTGGGCAGAATTTTCCAAGCATTAGCAATTCGCTAACAACGATACAATTGAAAACCAAAAATAAACAGAGCACAACGAACTAGCAGGGCTACATATACAGTACCGGACATGTTCCTCCGTTCATTCTCTGGAAATCCCGGAAAGATCAACATAGGCCGCTTTGGAACGGTCCAAAGCGGCCTTTTCAAATAACTTCTTTAAAAATTAAGTACTTGTAAAAAACCTATTTGAGCTCAACAGCCCAAGCTCTATCTTATGGCTATAGATTTCAGTAGAGTTGAACAATGCATATAGGCCCAACAGAATCAATCGAGTGGGCGATACAACCTGTAGAGAGATCGAGCAACAGCTTGAAGAGTGAGCGTTTGGGGAGTTCTATCACAAATTTGCAGCCGCCCAACTCAGGAATTGCTCGAAGACTGTCCAGCGAGCCTTTGGAGTGCGCCGTGCACAATGCATATTGTATCGAACCTATCAATCGAGGGGGGACAGCTTGTAGAGTGAGCGTCTGAGGAGTTTTATCACAAATTTGCAGCCGCCCTACTCAGGAATTGCTCGAAGACTCTCCAGCGGGCTTGCGAGTTAGTCTAGTGATTAGTAGTGTAGTTTCTTGCACAAACGGTCACAGGTTCGATTCCCGCCTCCGGCACGCCATGCCCTGCAACAATTGCAAAAATGGCAACGGTTCCAGCGTCAGGCCCAGGTTGACAGACCGGCTGATGGAAAAACCTCGTCACAAAACCATGATCGAAAATCGCAATAGAATCAGTGTATATAGGCTAGGACGTCACCCGGAAGTGGCGCACAGAACTCCCGTCCGAGTTCTGTGGTCAGTGTGCGAAAGCTACCGAGAGCCGAACCACCTCGGCTAAAGAAGTAGAGCCGAGTTAGCCTAGTGGTTAGTAGTGTAGTTTCATGCACAAACGGTCACAGGTTCGACTCCCGGCTCGGGCACCCCATGCCCTGCAAAAATTCCAAAAATGGCAACGGTTCCAGCGTCAGGCCCAGGTTGACAGGCCGGCTGATGGAGAAACCTCGTCACAAAACCATGATCACAAGTCGCAATAGAATCAGTGTAAAGGCTAGGACGTCACCCGGAAGTGGCGCACAGAACCCCCGCCCGAGTTCTGTGGTCAGTATGCGAGGGCTACCGAGGGCCGAACGACCTCGGCTAAAGAAGCTAGTTCGACTGGGGACTCTGAATGTGGGAACGCTGACCGGGAGATCTAGGGAAGTGGCTGACCTGATGAAGCGCAGAAGGATACAAGTCCTGTGTTTGCAGGAAACGCGATGGAAAGGGGCGAAAGCCAAGGAGATCGGAGAAAAGCTGTACTACAACGGAGAGGACACCAAGAGGAATGGGGTAGGGATAGCTGTCGCGGAGTCCCTCAAGGATTCAGTAGCGGCTGTCCAAAGAATAAACGACCGCATCATGTCACTGCGGCTGGACACGAAGGAGGGTTACTGGACCATCATGTCTGTCTACGCTCCGCAGACCGGATGCTCCGAGCACGACAAGGATGACTTCTACCTCTCGCTCGAGGAAGCCATAAGGTCCGTACCAGAAGGCGACTACCTCTCTATAGCAGGGGACATGAACGGGCATGTGGGGAGTGGCAGAAGAGGAGTGGAAAGGGTTCATGGAGGAAAAGGGATCGGCCTGGTAAACCCGGATGGAGAACGAATTCTGGATCTGGCTATCGCCCACGACCTGGCTGTCTGTAGCACCTTCTTCGCGAAGAGGGAGAGCCAGAAGGTGACCTATGCTAGCGGAGGAAGAAGAACGGAGGTCGACCACATCCTGGTTCGAAGGGCTGCCCTGAAAACAGTCCGGAATGTGAAGGTCATTCCGGGAGAAGACGTGGCATCACAGCATAGACCCTTGGTAGCCGACCTTAGCATACCTCTACCCACCAGGCCCAAAGTGAGGACGGAACCCAGGATCCGATGGTGGAGACTGCGGGATTCAGAGCGGAACGAGTTACGAAGGGCAGTGCTCGAAGCAGGCGTTCCAGATCCAGCTGGTCCCGTGAACGAGACCTGGAGGAGGGTAGACCAAACAATCCTGAGATGTGCCAAGGAAACCCTGGGAGAAACAAAGGGAGGAACCAGAGGGAATAAATCGGCATGGTTCTGGAACAAAGAGGTGCAGGCTGCGGTGAAGAGGAAGAAGGAGGCCTACAAGCTGTGGCAAAAGACGAGGGCACCCGAGCATCTCACAGCCTACAGGAAGCTGAAGAGGCTGGCAAAAACAGCTGTAGCGAAGGCAAAGAACGCGGAAATGGATGCCCTGTACGAGAAACTAGACGGGCCAGAGGGAGAGAAGTTCGCCATCCGCCTGGCCAAGGCGCGTCATAGAGCTGGCCTCGACATTCGAGTAGTGAAGACTGTGAAGAGTGCTGACGGTAGAGTGTTACGGAAGCCGGTCGAGGTCAGAGAGAGATGGGAGGAGTACTTCAAGGAACTCTTGAACGAGGAGTTCCCTCGTCGGGAGGCCGAGGAAGAACAACCAACGGAAGGACCCATCCCACCCTGGACGCAAGAAGAGGTTCGCAAGGCCATAGGGAAGATGAAACTCGGAAAGGCAGCAGGTCCTGACGGTGTGCCAGTAAAGGCTTGGAAGGTGCTCGGGGACCTCGGAATCAACTGGCTGACGCAGTTCCTCAACAGAATCACGAAAGAAGGTAAGATGCCGGATGACTGGAGGAACAGCACCATAGTCCCCATCTTCAAGCAGAAGGGAGACGCTTCCGAATGCTCCAACTACCGAGGGATCAAACTGATCTCACACACGATGAAGATCTACGAACGACTGGTCGACTCAAGGCTGAGGGAGATGGTACCCATCTCCCAGGTGCAGTGGGGCTTCATGCCTGAGAGGTCCACCACAGACGCCATCTTCATCGCTCGTCAGGTGATGGAGAAATATCGAGAGAAACGAAAACCCTGCTACCTGGCATTCCTAGATCTGGAGAAGGCCTACGACAGGTTAGCTCGGACCGTAATCTGGAATGCCCTTCGAGGGAGGGGTGTCCCGGAACGTCTGATCACGGTCATAAGGGACATGTACGAGGGCTCGAAAGCGGCGATACGAACTCCACACGGGGTGACAAGGAAAGTGGACATCACAGTGGGGGTACACCAAGGGTCGGCTCTGAGCCCGTTCCTCTTCCTGCTGACGCTTGACTCTATAGTGAACCACCTTGAGAAAGGCCCTCTCAGAACGATCCTCTACGCGGACGACATCGCCCTAGTAGCCGACAACCAGGAGGAGCTGGAGGAGAAGGTGCAGCTGTGGCAGAGAGCCCTTGCGGACAACGGCCTACGGCTGAACGTAAAGAAGACGAAGTTCATCAGCTCTGAGCAGTGCGCTGGATCGATCCTAGACTGCCAAGGGGAAACGATCGAGAAGGTGGAAGAATTCCGCTACCTCGGAAGTGACCTATCCGAGGAAGGAAGTGTGGACCAGGCGGTCAGGGTACGGATAAACGCAGCCTGGCTCAAATGGAGGGAGTCCACAGGGATCCTCTGCGACCGTAGATGCTCCAGGACGCTCAAAGGCAAGCTCTATAGAACAGTTGTAAGACCTGCCCTCCTCTACGGCAGTGAGTGCTGGGCCCTGGGTAAGGCGCAGGAGCGGCAACTGCACGCGGCAGAGATGAGGATGCTGAGGTGGGCATGTGGATGGACCCGTCGGGACAGGGTGCGAAACGAGGATGTTAGGGCAGTGATGAAGACTGCCCCGATCCAGCTGAAGATGAGAGAGCAGCGCCTGAGGTGGTATGGACACGTCCTCAGAAGACCAGAGGATCACCCCACAAGGTTGGCCCTAGATTACGAGGCACCCGGAAAGCGTCCGAGAGGAGCCCCTAGGAAAAGATGGAAGGACGTCATCAAGAGAGATCTCGCCGAAGTCGGCGCCACGGCAGATGACGCCCTTGATAGGGTGAGGTGGCGACGGATCATAAGAACAGCGAACCCTGCGACTGCGCGGGACTAAACGCTCAGGAGAAGAAGAAGACTCTCCAGCGAGCCTTTGGAGTGCGCCGGGAACAGTGCACATAGGATCGAACCTATCAATCGAGTGGGAGCGACCGCCTGCAAATTGCACGTGCGGCCGTGTTGTGCAGAGCGCAGTAACTCTGTCAAGTCCGAATCCTTTCGGCTGCAACTCGTAGGCAGTGAAACGGACTCTAGTAGTATGCTAAAGTAGAATAGTGTAGCTTATGATTAGGTAAAGTTACAGGGGCGCGATTATGCAGGTTAGCCTTGTGCGACGCGATTTTTCGGATTTCAGTCGACCTCTGCAGGAAGCCTATGTTGATCTTTCCGGGATTTCCGGCGAATGAACGGAGGAACATGTCCGGTACTCTACCTAGTCTAGCACTGCATAAAAGCATTACAACACGAAGAAAGAGACCGGTTAAGGATGCCTATAAACACAACCAAACAACCCTGCTGTTCATATTAAAAATAACTCAGGCACAAGTCGATTCGAGAACATTGACAGCATTACAAATGACCACCAACGCACGGCGCAAATAGGGTCGTGCCTGGGGTCAACCCCCACTTAGTGGTTTTACGCCTTCATAAAAAAACACGTGTATGCCCAGTTACATCGTAAATGTCCTATCTCAGTCCATTTTAGGGGTAGAATACACCATTGCTGCAAAAAATTGCGGTTTCAAAAACTAAATAGGGCTGCACTTCATGATGGCGCCCCCCCCCCCACCCTATTTGCGCCCAAAGGACTAGTGGTAAAACCGACCACTATACCGATCCATTACAGTAGAACAAATTGTGATGCCATAGCAAAACAATGTATAATAAAGCCACAATCCGAAACCCTAAATAACAAACCTCCACGAAACGAAGAAAATGGAGTACGCTGAGATCCTCGGTTTTTCTAAAAACTCTAGTCATGACTTCGAAACACGCGTAACGGTTAAGTCGTCGAGCTCAGCTCACTCGTATTTTCTTCACTAACCATGATCGATCATGAAGGATGTATCTATGTTTAACGAGTTTTTTAAACAAACTACAATTCGTCAAACTCAAAACGTTCGTTGTGGGGGGTGTGAAACGTCCAGGCGGTTAGTAGACCTCTCGATAACTACGCAGCACGGAACCGCGAAGGAAACTGACCGCGGATTATGAATACGGGCACTACTGTACTTAGTGTATCGCACTTAATCTTGTTCAAAATACATCTACTAGGGGTAATGGGCAATTCGAACTTTATATGGCGGGCTTATAAGGCATTTCCGCAACTAAAAACACTATGACAATGATGTTACAGGATGTTTTGTTGCGATCAAAACTCTTGCGCCAGGCGGGACTCGAACCCGCATCTTCTGCTTTCCGAGCAGCGATGTTCGCCTTACACCACCGGCGCTGCTTGACCGCACGTAACATCCGCGATATCCTCCAGGTCTGTCAGCACCCACCCGTGATGCGGATGTTACGTGCGGTCAAGCAGCGCCGGTGGTGTAAGGCGAACATCGCTGCCCGGAAAGCAGAGGATGCGGGTTCGAGTCCCGCCTGGCGCAAGAGTTTTGATCGCAACAAAACATCCTGTAACAACATATAGCCTCTCTACCAGCCGCTCCAGGCTTAAGCAAATGTGTTAAAGCATTGTTACTAGTAAGGTCTTCAGCTTAACCGGTTTCATGCTGATATCAGCGGCCGGCCTATCCCCGTATCACGGGTGGGTGCTGACAGACCTGGAGGATATCGCGGATGTTACGTGCGGTCAAGCAGCGCCGGTGATGTAAGGCGAACATCGCTGCCCGGAAAGCAGAAGATGCGGGTTCGAGTCCCGCCTGGCGCAAGAGTTTTGATCGCAACAAAACATCCTGTAACAACATATAGCCTCTCTACCAGCCGCTCCAGGCTTAAGCAAATGTGTTAAACTATGACAATGATTTTCATTCTTCCATGGCAGATTACCCCTAGTAGACATATATTGAACAAGATTAATCGTTACACTAAGTACACTACTACCGGAATAGATCGACAGCCATAAAAGGCGCTCAGTAAAGTCCGACTGAGTCCGACGTTGCGGTTAAAGCGGGAAATCCCCCTCCTGCTTCTCGAAAGCGTAACAGTAAGCTAAAACGGGAATACGGCCGCTTCCGAGAACTCGTTGTTGTCACAACGACACAATAAAAACAATGTTAGAACAAGGCTGTGTATCACACTGGTGGTCGCCGGCACACTTTCAAACGGCGTCGTCATCGCGTGTGCCGTGTGACTACGGCCTGCACACGCCATTCCGCGGCGCTACGAACTGCGCCCGGATAGCAACACTGCGTTGCTAACCAAATTCTTCCTTTGGGCGGGAGCGGTGCGAGCAGTCCGATTGGAGAACGTTATACACTGTGGCCTGGATAGCAGCACATGTTGCTGTTCTAACTGAATAGCAACACACTGTTGCCATTTGCAACGGCTGTTGCTAAACCGTTGGAGGGGCGGAACTGGTTCGGCCTCTCGAGAAGAAATGTCAGAGTTGAAGCGCAGCCCGAGTTCTAGAATACGCTGAATCCGATGACCTCATCATGGACGACGGAGATTGTGCACAAATCACCCTGCCACTTACTACATCTGAAAAAGTCCAGTTCCACCGCACGCTTGCTCGATGGATAGGCTAGAAGCTGATGTTGGAGGTCACGGAGATCCCGCGCGGAACGGTAAGAGGACGAAGCTTATAAGGGCTAATTGGTAAAGTTTCAGAAGTAATCGTGGAAGAGACCTGGAAGCCATTCTTATGCTAACAGAACCGAAGTTCTCTGCAAGAAGAAGATGTAGACAAGTAAACATGGCTTTGGACAGTTAAAGGCGAAAATCAGGGAATTAGTTGTGCTATAGCTCGTTTTTTTTAAACGCTCGAAATTGGACCACATATGTTGCTACAAGAACATGGTGGCGATGTCCGTTCCTCCACGTGGTGCCACTGGAAACTGTTCGTTTCTGCGAGCTAAGCTAATCACGGACATTCGAGTACAGGCGACAGGCCCTAGTGACAGGCCGGCCTATGGAGATCCTATGTCACATCACATGGTTGATGACGTTAAGTGAGTATCGAGATAATGCTACGGCGTCCGCGGGAGCCGACGCGCACTCGCAGAGCCCGGCGAGTGTGAGAAGTATGCGAGGGTCCCTGATGCGAGGACGGCATCGGGGGGAAACTGAGCTAGTCCGAAAGTCCCGTAACGTAGGCATGAGCCGCGTAGCTACGCTGAATGTGGGTACGTTGACGGGCCGCTCGTGCGAGTTGGCAGAAGCACTGGAGCGAAGACGAATCGACTTATGTGCGGTACAGGAGACGAGGTGGTCCTGTTGTAAGTCGAGGGACATAGGCCGAGGCTTCAAGGCCATTCTGTGCGGCAGTCCAAGGACCACCAGCGGAGTTGGTGTAATCGTCTCCGAACGTTTTCGAGACGCGATTATAAGCGTGGAACGTTTTAATGACCGCTTGATGAAGGTCGTAGTCGCTGCTGAACAGCTTATGTATCATTTCTTCTCTGCATACGCTCCGCAAGCAGGCTGCTCTGAGATAGCCAAGGATGAGTTTTGGACCCTGCTTGATGAAAAGACAGCAGAGGTACCGTCAGAAGACGCTGTCGTTATCGCAGGTGACCTCAACGGTCATGTGGGGACTGCGAAAGATGGTCGCAGCTGTCACGGCGGTTTCGGATATGGAGCACGTAATGCTGATGGTGAGCGAATCCTTGAGTATGCGGACTCGCATTACCTCATCATCGCGAACACCGTATTTCGAAAGCGTGACTCCCATCTGGTGTCGTTCTATAGCGGGAGCACCAAGACACAGATCGACTTCATCCTTGTGAAGCATCGCGATCGAAAGCTGGTTACAGATGCGAAGGTGGTGCCGTACGAGACTGTCGCCACACAGCACCGTCCGCTGATATGCACTCTTAAGTTCGCCCCTCCGAGGCTGAGGCATGTCGAGCGATGCGGTCCACCGAGAATCAAGTGGTGGCGATTGAAGGAAAACGCTGCAGCTTTTGTTTCTCGTATTCGGTTACCGACGGTGGCAACCGTCGACGAAACATGGAAAGATGCAACCGATACGATTTTACAAGTTGCATGCTCTGAATTAGGCATGACTAAGCCTGGACGCCGCAAGATCGAGAAGCTGGCGTGGCTGTGGACTAACGACGTAAGAGAAAAAGTCCGAGAGAAGAAAAAATTATATCACGCGTTCCTGCGCGACAAGACTGCAGACAAATGGCGTATGTACCAGGAGGCGAAGAAAGCGGCAAAGAAGGCCGTAGCCGTTGCAAAAGCCGTCCATTATGATGATCTCAGCGATAAACTCGAGACGCGCGATGGTGAACGACATCTTTATCGACTTGCCAAGGCACGCCATCGTCAGGCCGAGGACATCGAGAAATTCTTGGGCATCAACGATGAGAATGGCCATCTACTGACGAACCGCAAGAGGGCTATGAAAAGATGGCATGACTACTTCGAGAAAATTTCGACAGAAGAGTTTGCCCATCCGCCCATCCCTTGCGTCCCTCCTACGCACGGTCCTGTGCAGAAAATCACTGTCGAGGAGACGGAAGCGGCTTTGAAGAAGATGAAGCCAGGCAAAGCAACGGGCCCCGATGATATAGCGGCCGACCTATGGAAGTTGAGGTGCTGGAGTCCTGCTGAGTGGCTAACGAAGTTTTTCAACCAGGTTGTTACGGAAAAGAAGGTACCTGGTAGTTGGCAGGAAAGCACGACGATCCCGATATGGAAGAAGAAGGGCAGTCCTGCGGACTGCACGAATTACCGTCCAATTCGCTTGCTCTCGCACAGCATGAAAATCTTCGAGCGAATTGTAGATGGACGTATTCGCGATATCGTCCAACTTTCCACCAATCAATGTGGCTTCGTAGCGGGCAGTGGCACATTCGATGCCATACATGCTGCTCGTCTTCTGGTAGAGAGACATCGCGAAAAGCAGAAACTGCTGCACATAGCTTTTCTCGACTTAGAGAAAGCATTTGATCGTGTACCGCGTGAGGTTATATGGTACGCCTTACGACAACACGGTGCTCCCGAAGAGCTTATTGAGTGGGTGCGCATACTTTACTCTGGTCCAAAGAGTAGTGTGCGAGCGCCAGCTGGCACATCGGCGGAGTTTCCTATCTCCGTTGGTGTTCACCAGGGCTCTGCGCTCTCCCCGCTCCTATTCATTGTCGTAATGGATGCCATTTCGAGAGACCTTCAGAAGCCTGCCCCCTGGACGCTGCTGTATGCAGATGACGTAATGCTTGCAAGCGAAGAGAAGATCGAACTCGAGCGACAAGCGCAAGCTTGGTACGACCGCTTGGCGATGTTCGGGCTCAAGCTAAACGTCAAAAAATCTGAGTACTTGACGACAGACGTAAACGAAGCCGGGTCCATTGAGATCAATGGCACTGCGCTAGTACGAACGACAAATTTCAAGTACCTAGGATCTGCAATTGCGTCTGATGGTAGTCTGACGTTCGAGGTGAACTCGCGCATGAGCGCAGCGTGGTCCAAATGGCGCTCGATGACAGGCGTTTTATGCGACAGGAAGATACCGGAACGCCTTAAATCGAAGATCTATAGAACCATCGTCCGACCAGTAGCGATGTATGGAGCTGAGTGCTGACCTGCAACCAAGGAGTTTGAGACTCGCCTCAGCGTAATGGAAACGAAAATGCTGCGATGGACGGCTGGTGTTACAGTCTGGACCGTATTCGCAACGATGAAATACGCCAGAGGTTTGGTGTCGCTCCAATTGCTGACAAGTTACGTGAAGCTCGCCTTCGGTGGTATGGCCACGTTCTTCGAGCTAGTGGTGACACTGTTAGGAAGATTGGCCTTAACATAGATGTGCCCGGAAAACGGCCTAAAGGGCGGCCGAAGCAGCGATGGCTTGATACGTTGCATGTGGACCTAAAGGTTGCTGGTATCCATCCCGATCAAGCATTTGATCGCGTAAAGTGGCGTCACCACACCAGAATAGCGGACCCCGCCTGTAAGCGGGACAAACGCTGAAGAAGAAGAAGAAGATGTTGCTACAAGAAAAGAACCGAATGCGTAGTTGCAATTAGGAAGGCAGAGCATATTTTTCTCTTCGAAGAACCCCAGACTTTCTTGAAACGTGTCGAGTTTAGATTAAGAGATGTCAACTACGAATTGAAAAATGTTGATTTAAGCTGATTTGAAAGAAGCGAAATTTTTTTATATTACATGGTTTGAACGGAAGATGAATTACAATATGCGCTGATACTCTTTCCCCATGCTGGTACACATACCTAAAAGTCGCTATTCAACTTCTGTTAACTATCTTGATCTGCTCACCTATCAACGTCAAATCTTGCTTGTGCTCTATTCGGACTGCTAATTTGTTCACAAATTCTTCAGGTTTTACGCTGAGCTTGGAAGTGATGATTAACTTCGCAGTACAGAGCAGCGTTTACATTCAGTTTTCTTCTTCTAGTGACTCCTACGTGAGATACGCTACGCATCCTGCTTCAACTGAATATCGGTGGGAGCATCTTGAACACATATTCGGGCTGTACTATACAATAACTTGTGGCGGACAGCCGAATGACATACCCTTCCCAGACAAGCATGGCGCCAGATCGCCGACCTTGGAGAGCTGGAAGCCTTGTTGGCGAGGGCGGGACTACAACAGAAAAACCGTTTCATAGCCACGATGTCGCTCGGTGCCTCCTCCATTTGCGTTTCCACACAGCCTACCATTGCTTAGATTCCATTAGTTTGTGAATTTGCGTGCTGTGTTGCGCGACCTACAACATGTGCAACTGACATAGGGTAAGAAAGCTTCGGAGGCTTGCTGTGGCTGCCCAATCCACCGACTTTTCAAGGCTATAAGAATTATTTGAACCTTGAACATTTGTCACCTCTATATGTTAGCTGCGTTGTTCACTTGTCAACAAGAACACTGCCTTATGGTTCTTCGTCTCCACTACCCTGTGCTATCTAGCGACATTAGTTCAAATCCCTTTCTTCATATTGTTGATTGAGCTTCGAGTTGAAATACACTTGAACTAACAAGTAGAAATAACTGTTCCCCATTGTTGTGTGTCTATGTATATATATATATATGTATGTGACTTATGAAAACAATTCGAGATGTCATTCGTGACACCAACGACGATCGCGCTTGTGCCACACCTTCTCCTTTCACGTCATCGTCACAAAACTAGTTTCCTGCTGAGAACTCCGTTGTCTTGTTGTTTTTCTAGCATGAACGAGTGCAGAGCAACGGGATGGAGACGAAGCAACAATCAATCGAAATCGGTTCTCCTCTGTGCTTAAGCCACTCTTCCATCCATCCGGAGTAATGGAGCTGGGCCCACAGTTTCCTATCTTGCTGACATGTTGGCGCTCTTGCTCTCTCCCCCGAATAGTAGGGTGGCGTGCCTTCACCGCAGTGACACTCAGCAGTAGAACGTGAGGCGCACCCCACTGAATAGCAGCCACCCTATCAACTAGCACTGTTGACTAAATGGAGAGTGATCGCTGATATCTTGGCCTGCCAGCGCCAGTTGGCAAAAGTTGTCAGTCCAGTTTGTTGTGCCACTGCTAACTTCTCTTGTCCGGATGTTGTTTGCACCTCTTATTGCCCATTTTTAACTAAATACTCTTCCTTGTTGGTCACTTTGCACTAAAAGAATGGCGATCTATGGACTTCTGGATCATCCTTCACACTAAGTGAAACATTTTATCACTTTTTTCATCGAAAATTTTCACTACTCTTTTCACTGACCAAACTTCCCCTATCGTCCAGGTAGAACATAGTAGACCCTAAAGGCTTGCTAGCTACCCCATAACGGGGTTCCTGCTTTGCGCTGCTATTTGATTGACAACGGTTCACGGGAGTAAACTCGTAATGAATTCGCATGTGCGAGGAAGTTCGACTCCATTGTCAAGGCCTTAACGAGAAGGGCAGCACTGCATTCGCTGAGTAAGCTGCGTATTATGCACCAAGGATGAGCGGATCACGACAATCTGAAACAAACAACAAACGACAGTTTGCGTGTTTGGCCCACAATGACTTGCGGAGGCCAGCCTGCCGATGAATAAGTCTTCGCTTCTTCCCCTCCTGACGAGTCCGGTACCAATTCACCGACCCAGAGGGATGGAAGGCTTGGTTGTCGCGGTTGGAAAACTCGAGCCAGGAACCCGTTATCGGGTGCACGTGATAGCCGACACATCCTCCGACTGCGCTACTCTGCGCTGCCCTATGGATAACAAACAAACAAAACATAAAGCTGCTTCTAAATTGTCCAATTTTCAACAGCGGACAAGCGCTGTTAAGTGATAAGCTCTCTGTGGACATTTTTACTGTGCTTTTTTTAAACGTAGTGAAGTCACTAAACTAACGAGATTCTATGGGATTTTCTGGAAACGTCACCGGGAACAATCGCTCTTACTGTACTCTACGGACCGATCTTAATCCAGCGAAACTCCTAATTCCTCACGATCGGTGAATTACTATCAAGCTTACCAGGAAGCTATTAGTACCAGAAGCTGTAAAACCAAGGCTATTTTTCATTGCAATATTTTCGCAACTTTACCGGGCTATGTTCCTGCATAAACGCCTTTTCCATTTCCTTGAGAAGACAAGGGGAGCTTGAGAAATTATTCGTACAAATATTATTTCGACGTATAATTTGCAACTTTTTATCATTTTACAAATTACAAAGACTGTGGAAAATGCTAAAAATGGTAAAACGAGATTCATTCACTTTATTTCAACTTACATTTATCTTCAGCGAATAGTTAATTATACTTATATGCAGTTAAGAGGTACAGTACTGGATTTGTTCGCAAACATTTAAAGAGGCTGCGCAAAATTCGCTCAGCTTTTTTCGGTATTTCTCCAACGTGTTCCTTGAACGGAAGTTAACTGTCCAAAACAAAGCCCAAATCATGCAAGAAAGCTGTACTACTAAATAGTTTTCGTCACGTCAAGGTTGCAAGGGTATCTCCTTACCTGCTGTCCTAGGCAGAGCATATGTGACTTTTGCGGTGTTAATGGAAGTTCGCAATTAGATGACCAATCCGAAATTACACTTATTCCTAATTGAAGAGAAACATGGTCTTCTTAAGCAGCAATCTTCTTTTTCTTTTTCTTTTTCTTTTTCTTTTTCTTCTTCTTCTTCTCCTCCTCCCTCTTCTCGATATGCACTGGCTTCTGTTTCTCGCGATGTTTCTCTAACAGAAGGCAGGCGGCGTGAATGGCCTTGATGGTGCCATAGCCAGATGCGAAGCGACAGTGATTCCTGGAAAGCTGGACGATATCACGAATTCGCCCATCGACAATTTTCTCAAAGATCTTCAAGCTGTGCGAAAGCAAGCTAATCGGACGGTAATTGGAGCAGTCTGCAGGACTGCCCTTCTTTCAAAATCGGAATCGTCGTGCTTTGGCGCCAACACTCACCAGGGAATGCCGTCAGCTTCCCATGGAACTTCGGGATGAGACCTATATCACGTGAAAGAGCTCGAGACGCTGATCACAGATATATAGACCAAATTTGCTAAATGGATCTCCTAAGCGAGTTATGGCCGGCGGAAGCCGCCGTGTCTTCCATGTGTTAGGCGCGCTCAATAAGCGCAGTATTGCGCGGTAATCAGCGGTTCGGCTATTAGCGCCGCCAGCAGCGGCGGCGGCGCAGTGGTAGGGTGCTCGCTGCACAGGATTGAGGTCATTGGTTCGGTTCCCGTTGCTGACGGCTCTTTTGCATTTTGTAACTTATCTTCGACGAGAACCTATAATTCCATTTTTAGCACATTTTTGAGCGAACGGCTTATGGCGACTTGCATTTACGTCTATTCGAAGACGGAAACGTGTTTCAGGTAAAATGTTTTATTCATGACGTGAAGCAAGTCAAAAATTCAAAGCAAAGCAAAAATAAAAAAATGAAATCAAAAATCAACAAAACTTAATGAACATAATATATAAAAAGTAAAGGCACTACTTAAAAGTTCCGACTCCACCGACACGACATCGGTCGAAAAAAAATTTTTCGCTGAAACTTCGTCGAGGGGGGTTATTTGGGGTGCTGATCACGAATCTGACAACGGTTTTTCACGACTCGGTCGGAGACCACCCATACCGTTAAAAAGGGTGGTCCAGGCAGGGTCACCGATTTCGCTGAAACTTCGTCGAGGAGGGTTATTTGGGGTGCTGATCACGAATCTGACAACGGTTTTTCACGACTCGGTCGGAGACCACCCATACCGTTAACAAGGGTGGTCCAGGCAGGGTCACCGATTTCGCTGAAACTTCGTCGAGGGGGGTTATTTGGGGTGCTGATCACGAATTTGACATCGGTTTTTCACGACTCGGTCGGAGACCACCCATACCGTTAACAAGGGTGGTCCAGGCAGGGTCACCGATTTCGCTGAAACTTCGTCGAGGGGGGTTGTTTGGGGTGCTGATCACGAATCTGACATCCGTTTTTCACGATTCGGTCGGAGACCACCCATGCTTCTTGTCGAGTATGAACTCAAGATTTCGATGGTTTAAAGATGAGGATCACTTGAGAAAGCTCCGCAGGATCGAGCATGAGCAGAAGGAAGCAATGGCAGCAAGGGTCCGTCGATCTGCGCAGATAAAAATGATTGGAGAGCTTCTGTATGAAGAAGTTAGAACGAAAATGGCCGAAGGTGGACATTTCTCCCTACCTGACCTCTTGGTATCCTTTCTGTTGCAGTAGTAAACTTTAGTAGTCTAATTAAAGGAATTAAAGGAAGGTTCGAACAGAGGTTGTAGTCGATTTTTTATACGTGTAGAAGTAGTTCATTTCAATACGTTTAATTATCTTGATTAAGTTTTGTTGATTTTTGATTTTATTTTACTTTGGTACCAGTTAAAAGTTCTGGCTCCACAGACACAACTTCGGTCGAACGGTCGTAGTAACGGTATAGGTGGTCTCCGACCGAGTCGTGAAAAACCGATGTCAGATTCGTGATCAGCACCCCAAATAACCCCCCTCGACGAAGTTTCAGCGAAATCTGTGACCCTGCCTGGACCACCCTTGTTAACGGTATGGGTGGTCTCCGACCGAGTCGTGAAAAACCGATGTCAGATTCGTGATCAGCACCCCCAAATAACCCCCCTCGACGAAGTTTCAGCGAAATCGGTGACCCAGCCTGGACCACCCTTGTTAACGGTATGGGTGGTCTCCGACCGAGTCGTGAAAAACCGATGTCAGATTCGTGATCAGCACCCCAAATAACCCCCCTCGACGAAGTTTCAGCGAAATCGGTGACCCAGCCTGGACCACCCTTGTTAACGGTATGGGTGGTCTCCGACCGAATCGTGAAAAACCGATGTCAGATTCGTGATCAGCACCCCCAAATAACCCCCCTCGACGAAGTTTCAGCGAAATCGGTGACCCAGCCTGGACCACCCTTGTTAACGGTATGGGTGGTCTCCGACCGAGTCGTGAAAAACCGATATCAGATTCGTGATCAGCACCCCAAATAACCCCCCTAGACGAAGTTTCAGCGAAATCGGTGACCCTGCCTGGACCACCCTTGTTAACGGTATGGGTGGTCGCCGACCGAGTCGTGAAAAACCGATGTCAGATTCGTGATCAGCACCCCAAATAACCCCCTAGACGAAGTTTCAGCGCAATTTTTTTTCGACCGATGTCGTGTCGGTGG
>OX377206.1:67840773-68026189 GCA_947396885.1 Heligmosomoides polygyrus polygyrus | reverse complement strand
GTCGGTGGAGTCGGAACTTTTAAGTAGTGCCTTTACTTTTTATTTATTCTGTTCATTAAGTTTTTTTGATTTTTGATTTCATTTTTACTTTTTATTTTTCTTTTGCTTTGAATTTTTGACTTGCTTCACGTCATGAATAAAACATTTTACCTGAAACACGTTTCCGTCTTCGAATAGACGTAAATGCAAGTCGCCATCAGCCGTTCGCTCAAAAATGTGCTAAAAATGGAATTATAGGTCCCCGTCGAAGATAAGTTACAAAATGCAAAGAAGCCGTCAGCGACGGGAACCGAACCAATGACCTCAATCCTGTGAAGCGAGCACCCTACCACTGCGCCGCCACCGCTGCTGGCGGCGCTAATAGCCGAACCGCTGATTACCGCGCAATACTGCGCCCATTGAGCGCGCCTAACACATGGAAGACACGGCGGCTTCCGCCGGCCATAACTCGCTTAGGAGATCCATTTAGCAAATTTGGTCTATATATCTGTGATCAGCGTCTCGAGCTCTTTCACGTGATATAGGTCTCATCCCGAAGTTCCATGGGAAGCTGACGGCATTCCCTGGTCAGGCACCTTCTTCTCCGCTACTACCTGATTAAAGAACTTCGCCAACCAATCGGTAGGGTGCCAAAACTTTGACTTCCACAAATCAGCAGCCACGTCGGGCCTAGTCATTTTGCCTGGCTTCATCTTCTTCAACGCGCATCAGTCTCCTCCACGGTGATCTAATGGACGGGGTCGTGGATTGGAGCCGTGAAAAGGATGGTTGGATGGGGAAATTCTACTGTAGAGATTTCCTCAAAATTAATCGCACCATCGCTTCATCGCCTTCTTGCGGTCCATGCGAAGATGGCCGTCCTCGTTCATTATCATCATCATTTTCAATAGCGTTTGCCCCGCTTGTCCGCTCTTCTGGTCTGGTGACGTCACTTCTCGCGATCAAACGCTTGGTCGGGATGGACACCAGCTAACTTCAAGTCCATATGCAACGTATCTAGCCAACGTTGTTTCGGGAGTCCCCTGGGCCGTTTTCCAGGGACTTCAAGATTCAGGCCAATCTTACACATGGTGTCGTCGTTAGCGCGAAGGACGTTGCCATGCCATCGTAGACGTGCTTCGCGCAGCTTGTCAGCTATCGAGGCGACACCAAACCTTTGTCGCATGCTTTCATTGCGAACGCGGTCCAATCGCGTTACTCCAGCCGTCCACCTTAGCATTTTCGTCTCCATTACACTGAGGCGGCTTTCAATTTCCTTCGTCACGGGCCAGCACTCAGCACCGTACGTCGCTACTGGGCGGGCAACTGCACTATACACCTTCGACTTGAGGTACTCAGGTATTGTCTTGTCGCAAAGCACCCCAGTCAGCGAACGAACGCAACTTGGACCAGGCTGCACTCACACGTGCGTTCACCTCCAACTTTAGACTGCCATCGGACGTGATTGATGATCCAAGATACTTGAAAGATGTAACTCGTGAGAGCTCAGTACCATTGATCTTAATGGATCCATGCTCATTCACATCCGTCGTCAAGTATTCCGTCTTTTTGACGTTTAGCTTGAGTCCGAACAATGACTGCTAAGCGATCGCACCACGCCTGTGCCTGTCACTCGAGCTCTGCTTTGTCTTCGCATTCAAGCATGACGTCATCGGCATACAGCAGCGTCCAAGGAGCTGCCTTTGGAGATCGCGTGTAATTGCATCCATGACGATCGCGAAGAGCAGCGAGGAGAGCGCAGATCCCTGGTGCACTCCGACAGAGATTGGAAACTCCATCGAGGTGCCCGCTGGTGCTCGCACTCGGCTTATTGGGGACGAGTAGAGGATGCGCACCCACTCAATAAGCTCTTCAGGGATCCCATGTCGTCGCAACGCGTATCATATCACTTCCCGCGGAACGCGGTCGAAGGCCTTCTCCAAGTCCAGGAAGGCGAAATGCACCGGTTTCTGTTTCTCGCGGTGCTTCTCTAGCAGAAGACGAACGGCGTGTATGGCATCAACCGTCCCACAGCCGGTAACGAAACCACACTGATTATTGGAAAGCTGAAGGACATCCCGAATACGTCCATCGACAATTCGCTCAAAGGTTTTCATGGTGTGCGAAAGAAGGCGAATTGTACGGTAACTAGCACAGTCTGCAGGACTGCCCTTCCTCTTCCAAATCGGAATAGTCGTGCTGCGGCTTTGGCAGCGGCCACTGCCTTCTTTGCCGCTTTCTTCGCTTCTTGATAATTCCGCCAATTATGGACTGCTTTATTACCGATGGATACGTGATAGAGCCATTTCTTTTCTCGGACTTTCTCTCTGACATCATCAGTCCACAGCCAAGCCTGCTTGTCGACCCAACGCCGTCCAGGCTCCGTTGTGCCGAGTTCGAGGCGCGCAGCCCGAGTTATCGCATCGGTAGCATCCTTCCAGGTTTCGTCGACAGTTGTTACCGTCGGCAACCGAATGCGAGAAATAACAGTTGCTTCCTTCTCTTTCAGTCGCCACCATTTGATTCTAGCCGTCCCGCATCGCTCAGCTCAGCACGTTTACACCTCGGAGGTATGATCTTCAGCGAGCAGATCAGTGGACAGTGTTGCGTGGCAACCGCCTCATACGGCACGGTCTTCGCGTCTGTGACAAGACCTTGGTCGCGACGCCTAACAAGGACATAGTCAATCTGCGTTTTGGCGTTCCTGCTATAAAACGAGATGAGGTGGGAGTCACGCTTTCGAAATTTGGTGTTCACGATGGTGAGGTCGTGTGAGTCTGCATACTCAAGTATACGCTCACCATCGGCGTTGCTGGACCCATAGCCAAAACCATCATGACAGCTGTAACCATCTTTCGTTGCTCAGACGTGACCATTAAGGTCATCTGCCACAACAATCATGTCTTGTGACGGCACTTAGCTGTCTTCTCATCAAGCAGAGACCAGAACTAGTCCTTGGCTTGCTCGGAGCAACCTGTCTGCGGAGCACGCGGAAAAGAAATGACATCGTCGCTCTTCTACGGCGACAACAATCTTCATCAATCGATCGTTAGAACGTTCGACAGTTACAATCGAGTCACGAAATCGTTGGGTGACGGTTATTCCGACACCACTGGTGGTCCTGGGACTTCCACATAGAACGGCCTTGAAGCCACGTCCTATGTCCCTTTACTTGTTGCAGGACCACCTCGTCTCCTGCACCGCACAAAAATCTATCTTTCTTCGCTCCAGTGCTTCTACCAACTCGCACGAGAGGCCCGTCAACGTACCCACATTCAACGTTGCTACGCGGGTCTTTCCTACGTTACGGGACTTTCGGACTAGCTTAGTTGCCCCCGATGACGTCCTCGCATCAGGGACCCTCGCATACTTCTCACACTCGCCGGACTTTGCGAGTGCGCGTCGGTTCCCGCGGACGCCGTAGCCCTATTTCGAGAACTCTGAAACGTCATCGACTATATGATGTGAGACAAGATGTTCGTAGGCCGGCCTGTCACTAGGGCCTGTCGCCTGCATTAGATTGTCCGTGATTGGCTCGGCTCGCAAAAGCGAGCAGTTTCAGTGGCACCACGTGGAGGAACGGACATCGCCACCATGGCTGTCCTCATTATTGATGCCAAAAACTTCTCAATATCCTCGGTCTGTCGATGGCGCTTCATAGCAAGTGGTGCAAATACCACTCACCATCACGCGACTCGAGCTTCTCGTTGACATCTCCAAGATAAGTGGCTTTTCCAACAGCCGCGGACTTTATTGCAGCTTTCTTCGCTTCTTGATACTTCTGCCAGTTATGAGACTTGACGTAGCGCGTCGGTCGCCCTTCTCCAAGTTTTATCAATAGTCGTGACTGTCGGTAATTGCACCGAGAATAATGTGGTGACGAATGAGAGAGAAGCTGCTTCCTTCTCTCTCATTCGTCACCACTTTATTCTCGGTGCACCGCATCGCTCGACCTGCTTCAGTCTCGGAGAGGCGATCTTTAAAGTGCAGATCAGCGGTCGATGCTGTGTGGTGACTGTCTCATACGGCACGATCTTCGTCGCAAGTCTTCGATCACAATCTTTGACATGGACAAAGTCTATCTGAGTCCTGGAGCTCCCACCATAGTATGAGACGAGGTGGGAAAACAGTGTTCGCAATGTTGAGAGTATGCAATTCCGCATACTCAAGAATACGCTCACCATCTGCGTTATAAGACCCCTAGGCCATGTTTGGGCAAAGAAACTTTCCACTCCTGGAGCCGTGAAAGCACAACAGTCCCAGTAAAACTGGTCTCCTTTCTGGTGACCTTTCATTTGCGATTTCACATAGAGAGCATTGGTTGATCGTGCCAGAGCTTTTTTGAGAAGGGCGAAAATCCTGATTCACCGGAGAATCGAAACACAACCAGCCGTTCCGTCACGCCGCTCCTTTACCTCCTGCGTCACCATTTCTCGGCGGCCAGCGCAGTTTCCGGCCTACATGAGTTCGCCTTTTTCTGACTGGTGGACAGCGAGCACTCAGATCGCTGATGAGCTACGTTGAAAATGGCCCATAACTCCGTTCATAGATGCGTTCATCAGAAATGGAACATATACTCAGCGTTCGAAGCCGCATCCCGTGATATACAGGGTGTTTCAAAATAATATGATGAAGGTTTGTTGTTCTCCCAAGCGAATGTGCTTATCTGAAGCATGGTGGGAATTGCGCCATTTTTTCGAGCGTTTCTTTCTGTCGGTGTTATAATTTTTTATAGTTCTATTTTGTCCCAGTTACAGTTTTTCTCAAGATGTCAAACCATCGCACTGTGATTTTGGAGCGTCATCATCAAGGAAAGCGCCCATGCGACATTAACACTTGCTCGGTTGACCGCCTCCACAGTTCTAGTTGATGCAAGAAGCTTAGCCAGGTAGGCGATTGTCCAGAACAAGGAAAAAACCACACTGCCGAAACGTTGCAGATCCGAAAAATCATCGAAAAGCGAAATCCAAACTTCGAGGGTCTCCTGAGAAAAACCGCCCGTGATATCGTTGTCAGTTCCACACCAATGCATCGAATAGCCAGAAAGAAAAGCGGACTCAAGCACAATAAGTTCCATAAAGTCCAGTCACTGATGCACAAGAATAAGCGCGAATGTCTGTATTGATGCCGCCAGCTCAAGCTGAGGGCTGCAGGGCGTGGGTGGGAGCGAACACTTCTCATGGACGAGAAGCTGTTCACCGCCAAAACGGCAGGATCTGATCGAAGAAGCTCTAGCCACGTCTGCTATCGCTGAACACCGTCAAAATCCGCAGGCGCTCATGGTTTGAGGAGGAATCTACACCAACGGGAAGACCCCTTGTTTTTGAGGACGAAGAAGCAAAAAATAAATGAGGATGTGTACCGACGGGACATCTTCGAGGCTGCTGTACTTTTTTGATTCCAGTACCACTTCAGCAATGTGCAGTGGACGTTTCAACAATACTCAATGCCTGCACACAGGGCGAAAAGCACGCAAGCATGGTGCAAGGCCAATTTTCCGGACTTCATCATGTCTGCGGAATGGGCACCGCACTCTCGGCTCTGAACCCGACGGATCACAGCGTGTGGTCCATTTAAGAGGCAATGTCCATGCCGAGCGCCACCACAGCCTGGGAGCTCAGAATGATCTCTGCGTCGTGAGTGAGAACGACTATCTCCAGATGATTTGCACACCAGCGCCGAAAACTTCACCAAGCGTTTTGACTTCTGTATTCGCGCCAAGGGGACCATCTCGGATCCGGTCGAATATAGTGTTGCCTAGCGTCTATGTTGTTGTCATTTGTGCAGTGTTTTGTGAACTTGTCAGTTGTTTAACAGTTATAAGTGTTTTGTGAACTTGTCAGTTGTTTAACAGTTATAACTTAAAACCCTTCATCACGTTATTTTGGAACACGCTGTCCATCCCATCTCAAAGTCACGTGGTCACCTAGTATCCTTCTCCTGTAAGAGCAAGACAACAGGACAGGTTGTAGCGGGAAGTGTAGAAAACTACCAAGAACTGGCAGAAATCATCCATATGGGTTACGACGGACAATTTAGTTATGGACTTGATCAAAATGTAGGCATGCTAAGCAATTGGTGACAAGGAGTGTATCCTCCATCAGCGGAAAACGAGGAAATTGGCTTTCACCTTTTCCTTTAGCTTAAGCATGGAAGTGCTCTTACAGTGCAGGGTATGGCAGGTTTACACTGCAACAGCATTCACATTTTGCGGTACACTGTGTCCAGCTTTGGCGAAACTCGGTTGCTCAGCCTACTGTGCGCATCGTAGCATTGGCGTCGGGAGAACAGCTTCTAGAGCGGCGCCAAATATTAAAAACAGGAGGGCTAGTGGTCGACCGTGACCGGCCCCGTCGACGGGCAGGACCGCCCTCGGCACGAAGTTTGATCTTTGCGTTGGCTCCCGGGTGGCGGGACTATCGATCACGAGCAGCGAGGGTGGCGCGTTTCCTGGCGGTCCACTAGACCACACGCGAAGAAAAACGTTCCGTTCCCACCGTCGTCATCGAGACGTGGCCGAACACGTCGTACTCTCGCGCGCAGCGGGAGCGGGAGTGCGACTTGACGACGAGCTGAGCAGTGGGCTGGTCGGCGCCAACTCGACGGCGTTCGTTCGACTGGGCCGCCACGCAGTGATCCGACTCCCCCTCGTTTCTTTCCAATTCTCTCGAATGCGGCTTGAAAAACGTGATTTGCTCGTCTTCTTATCGCATTCACGCTTCTCGACAGCGTAATATTTGCGTGGCGTTCGTAGGTGCAACCGAGACCCTAGTCGCAGTGCAAGCTACATGGTGGAAATGATGCTGCTACTCCCAAGGACGCAGCGTCTTCTCGTCGTCTGTCATCCTTTCGTCCTCATTGGAAACGCGGAGAAACTCCGAGATGAAATGGCGAGTGGCACGCAGCTGTCGCTCGACGACCATCCGCTACCGCTCGCGACTCCATTCACCGCATGTCCTAAACATTATTCCCCATTCCCTCTGTTCTCCTCAACCGATGCAAACATCGTGCTCATTTCATGTGTTGAATTTTCGAGCAGTTTTCAGCCGAAATGTCAGAGGCCTGGGTTACTCTCGCCACTCACGATGGCTATGCTCAAGGCGCTCTCGTTCTGGCCCATTCGCTGAAAGCCGCTGGAACCACCAAGAAGCTCCACTGCATGTTGACCAACCAGGTATTTTGATTCTTCTTAACTTATCTCTTGCTGAACCAGGAACTGAAGGCGGGAATGGGACCTCCTTTTGCAGCGGTGTATGCGAAACTTCTCGTATCCCTGCTCTGCTTTCAAACATTACACTCTGAGTGGGCTGCCGCTAGATGAATGGGAAGGGACCGAAGATCGGCCAGAGGGTTTTTCACGGATACTGGAGGAGGCTAAACAATAGCAAAAGCGTCAAAGGCGTGAATGTGCTAGGAGGAGTGCAGGCGTTTAGTTGCTTCATGTAGGTAGCACTTCTCGAGAATCTATGCTTTCGAAAACCTCTCTTCCGTGCTTTTAGCTCTCTTTTACACAAAGCCGTCGCAGATCGCTAAATCTACTTGGAAGTATTCCATTACTGCTACCATCCTTGTATCGTCCTTGAAGTGCTATATATTAATTACTTTAATACTACTTTATTATCTATTTAATTTCAATAACAGCGAGCACGATAACTGTCTTCTGCTGGCGGGGGCATGTTGTACATGAAGCGTTACCCAAGGGAGTTCTCATTATCCGCATTAAGCTCATTAGCAGCCAAGAATTGGAATGGAGGTGCTGGTTCCAGCTACTGGCCAGCATTGAGATGCGTGCTCAAATTGACTTCTCGCTTCATAGCGTGCTCATATTCCAGAAGATTCCGCATTAACGTCGCTCGGAAAACTGACCACACGTTATCTTGTTTCTGTTCCTGGCGGTTTCAATTCCTGCCTTAGCGATGAGAGGCAAAGCTGCAGAAAAAAATAGAGGACAGTTTTAGATCTCTATAAGTTTCGGACTTCTATTTCGAAGAATTGTGAAATTAGCTACAAGTTCAATATAAATTAATCGAAGTAAAACAGTATATCAACAGTAAAAGATAGTTGTGGGAGAGAGCTTTTGGAGTCTCCAAGTTAACCTCCTCAAGTAGAACAACAGCAAATACAACAGCAGTAGTCGCCCACTCGCCCTCCCATGTGCTCACATTCCGGCTTCATTGTCCAGTTCCAACACTGAAGTGACTCCGAGGAGTGTACTTCCTTGATGTCTCATGTCCTTCATGTTTTCCTACGTATCGATCGACTTCTGTTAGGTGTCTACTGGTCTTCGTGCAGAGCTCGAGACGCAATTTGATGAAGTTTCGTATGTGGATGTCTTGGACAGCAATGATCAGGTCAGGCTTTTTCTGGAATTTTCTGCTTTTTTGTAATGAGCATTATTATTATTTCATTACATTTTACATTTTAAATTATTATAAGTACAAGGCGCGCTGATGCCCGCAGGAACTCCGGGCTCTGGCTGATCTAACTTACCCGTTTTAAGATACCTTGCCGGTGTGCAGCGGGCACCAGCCCGCTTAGTACCGTATTATTTCCTAAATGCTGCATTTTTTCACCCTGTCGCCCTTAGATAGCCTCTTTGTCCATTTAATGTGGACAATAAGGGCTTGTGCTTGAATAGCGTTGAAGTAACAAGCTTTGGAGTGTTCTCAAAGTTCATTTGGCAGTTTTTTGCAGACAATGCTTTTTTTATTCAATATTTTGTAAGGAGATTGTTAATTGAAGGAGAACCTGGCACTGATCAGTCGACCCGATCTTGGTGTCACATTCACGAAACTTCATTGCTGGAGGTTGACACAATACAAGAAAGCCGTCTTTTTGGACGCCGACACCATGGTAAGTTACGAGCTGAGCAATTGGCCATCAGTCACTGTCTGCCTATCTCTCACACTTTTCTACATCTTCCACTTTGATTGATTCATTAGAGCTTCTTACCGCTTAGTGAAGCGCTTCGGCGGGTTTTCGGCCAGCTGCTTTTCCTGTTTTTCTTGTACGTTGTTGAAGTCTGACGTGGGCTGTGGCTGTCGCCGAGCTCAACGAAGGCATGTATGTGATGCACGTGTCTTGTGTTCCCACTTTTTCTAAAGACGGCGTTCTCCAAGGTATGCACGTCAGCTGGAAAGGTTTCCGCTATCGGCTGAAGCGCAGACGTGTGGTCGAGTTCTCCGACCCATTGGCCAGCTGATTATTTATAGAGGTCATTGAAAGTGTGAGGTGTGAGACAACTGCGAACTAGTGTGGCATCGTATACCTTAGGGGAAGTTTTGATGTTATCGTAGCCTTTTCTTCAGAACCGAGCCGCCGTCCACATGAAAAGAGGTTAAGTAGAATTTATCGCCGTTCATCTAGGCGTAGTGCGGCTTGTGGGGCACTAATAGTACATTGCAGCAGTGAACTCTACACGAAAGGCTTCGACTGAATCACCGAACACTGTTTCTCATCAAGTTCAAAAGTTGTTGTTTTCCTGCACACTTCCGCACTTCAATATTGGGGCTTTGCAAGCAGGAGCAATCCGTCGAATAGACCTGCCTTCAACAGAAATATCTTAACATTGCTATAATAACGGGAGGCAGCATCAGTAGTAGTCGAAGGTCGACGTTGATAAGGCGTTGATGCATGCGGTCGAAGTAATTAGTAGAGCAAGCACTGATAAGATAACGCCCTCTCCAAGTGTATTCTCTGCTGGAGTGCCGAGTGCCACTGGGAATGTCTTTTAATGGAAATTGTGGTCCCAAAACTACATTATGGTGAATTATGGGCGGTGCCTACGCAGGGCAAAAGTTGTCCAGTTTGCGATATGAGGCAATCTTTGGAGACCATAACGGTCAAAAGATATCTTCAAAATGATTGAAAAATGAAAACTAGTAATCAGCGTAATAAGTCGTTGTCGAGTACTCTTGGTAACGACGTCGCACGTGAGGTGAATAGCGGCTGAATTTATCGTCATGGATTCCGGTTCTCTACTCTGTCTCAAGAAAATATCCGAAACGCTCGAGTCGCTGAGGCGTTTGGTCCGCTGCATAACAGTAACTAAAGTTGAGTAATTTTTAACCCTCAGAAAGCGATAAACAGGTTGTAACATTAGGCCGCTCAATAAATACTCATCCACCTTGCAACCTCTTTCGACACGGAAGTACGGCAAGCTAAGAGAGGAGCAAAAAATGCCGGTTCTGAAAATTCCATTTTTAATCAGTAGGCCTGGTCCCACCATCCCGCTCGACAGCGATGCACCTGACTGAGGGAACCACGCCCCTATACGCGGCTGCTCCAATTGATATAAATCTCCCAGCTGTTTGCTCTCGCAAACCAATCTGTCTTTGCCCGAAAAGCTGGACAAGCAATTGTCAAAGTTCTTACTGTGAAGCGCTAGTTTTATCGGCCCGAAAAGCTCATGCGGTGTAGTGGTACTATAATTGTTTTTGTTGTTACTGATTTCTGGACACTCTTACAGTTTAAATTCTTCAAGTGATCAATCTGCTAAAAAAATCGTGTGAACTATTCAAGGCGTCTATAGTTCCTCTCCAGCATGCGAAGCAAGTGTTGCTCTGCATTCGAAATCTTCGCTCAGAAAAAACTTAATTGTAGTGCATAGTTGAGATTCCTGTTTCGATTTTCGAAGTAGTTTTTCCTTTCAAACGCCCGATCACAGAGATCTGAAGCCGCACATTGAGGAAATTACATCAAGTAGTCTGCGACGTAGATCTGTCCGAATTCATTTCTGGAGGAGGTATCGACTACTTTTGAGTGACATGAGCTGATGTGAAGCTGTGACGTAGTTCAAAACATAGTATCAGTGAGGTGCCTGGCCGCTAGGTAAATAATACCGCTATCAATGTCTTTTTTATGAGTGGCCATGTATATTACATAAGAGCAATTGTGCAGCTTGGAGTATTTTCTTTTATATCAATGAGAAGCCTTCGTGGTATCGTGAAAAAGGAATCCCATGCTAAACCTTGGGTTTTGAAAAAATTTTTTTGTTAAGACTATAGTTACGCTCGAGTGACCAAATAGGTTTGAACATTCATAAAATCGCGTTTTTCGAATGTATTCAAATTCAACTGTCCAAATTTTGTGGCCATACGAAAACATTCAAATATTCGAAAATTTTGTGAGAGCATAACTCAGGAGAATAATTTGGTCTAGAAAAAGTGGAAAAACCTTATACATAAGATTGCGGTATAACTTCTCCGCCAGACTCGTCCTTTTCTGTATTGTTTCATGCGAGGTAGAATTCGCATTAAGCAGTAACAATTTGCACACTAATAAAGAAGACAAGCTTTCGGGAAAATGTTGTAGAAATTCAATCGAGTTAATGTGATTCAGCCGTTCATTGAGAAACTAAACGCGGTCCAGCGAAACACTTTGCAGTAGTCGTCAGCTTACAGGTCCATAAAACATTAATGCATTTCTTAACGTAATTGTTAGCCAACGTTCTAAGCATCCACCCAGCGCGGCAGTGAAAACCGCCAATATCGATTAGAAGGGGGATGGATGATTGATTGCTCTGGAATTCGTGCAACGGCGTCGCTCACAAAGTACGGAAATACCAGACGCGATCACTAGAATGAGTGTTGCACGTTCTTTGTATATAGAGAGCATTTGGTACACGTCCAAAATGCGCACAGCAGTACGAGGTAGGAACGCGGCAGCCAACCATAGCAAGCATAGTGCTTATTTCCGACACAGGCCGAACATTCTACCGATGTGTTTCTGAAATCGCTTCGCTAGAAAATAATAGTACACGCTCGAAAAGATCTTCCCTTCTGTCTCTGATCAGGACCCGTCAGAGCCTCTCGAAGATAATAGAATGGACAGCAGATTTTTTTGTTTAGGTGCTCCAAAACGCCGACGAGCTGTTCGAACGACCGGAGTTCTCAGCGGCTGCGGATATCGGATGGCCGGATTGCTTCAACAGCGGTGTTTTTGTCTACGTGCCCAGCATCGAAACCTACCGTGAGTGAAGTTGTGTCGCTTCGGGGATGCGCGTCCTTTGACGTTCACATATGTAGTACGCAGTCTGCACTGGATTCGACGCCGATTCGGATAGTTCAGATCTGTCATTTTTTAAAACTCCAGATAAATGAATCACTCTGATAATGACATTTTTAAAGCCTGAATCTGGAGATGATTCAGACAACGATGATTTTCACTGGAACTGAAATGGGTCAGTAACTCGTTTTCTTCGCATCAGATGTCGGATATCCTATTCGGATAGGGTGCCGTATCTCTGGTCAAAATCTGTCATATGAGTCATCGGAAAGTGCGGTGTAGTGAGAATTGTCGTTATCTGACGAGGAGTCATGCTAACATCCGTGCTTTCCAGTGGTGCTGTTATCCGAGTTGTCCGGCGTTTGAAAAAATGACGGAACCGAGCTATCCGAATCGGCATCGGATCCGATGTCTAGTAAGCAGCCAGGCGAGCCAATCGGTGGCGACTCAGAATGCAAGTGCAGACGTGGTGAAAGTCACGCACGTCGGCAGGAGAGCATTCAGCTCCTCTGTCAATCACTTGTCACATTCGGAGCGAACGGGCACAGCATATCTTCGTTGCCGGGCAGTGCGCTGAATTCTTTCAGGTCGTTTGCTGGCGTTCGCCTTATCGCACGGATCCTTTGACGGGGGCGATCAGGGTCTCCTGAATGACTTCTTCTCCGGCTGGCGCGATCTGCCTGCCATTCATCGACTGCCGTTCATCTACAACATGACCGCCGGGTCGTTCTACTCTTACGCGGCAGCTTACAAGAGGTGAGCTAGACTAGACTGCTCTTTGGACTACTAGAGCTAGGAGAGTTGCTAGCTTTGTTGCTGTGAGATAAATGCCGCCTTATGACTTGTGATGTCCCAAGTATGTAAGCTGCTACTACGCTGAAGTAGAGATGGTTTGCTCACACAGCTGAGGATGCATGGGCCATATTTTATGATGATCTGCGTAAGAACGAGGGCGGAGCCAGGCGTCAGCTTATGAATGGGTCCTGCACTACACTTCTGAATGAAATGCCAAAGGAGCTTTGAGTGCGGTACAGCAAACGCGAGGGCTAGTTCGAGACATACTTTCGATTGTTATGTATGTCACAAAGTAGTGGGCGGCTCGCTTGCGACGTCGTCGACAAAAGGTTGTTCTCCCTGGAGTCGGTAGTGACTTTCAAACAAACAAAAACATTCGTCACTTGCATCTACGCCTAAACGTACTTCTATTCGAGGACGCTTATAAAACTCTGTCGCATTCTTTTTGTATTTTTGCTTAAGCCAAGAGCAGATATTATAATAAATAGGCTGTCGCAAAATTGATAGAGCACTTACTTCAAACTACTATAACTCAGCTTAAACACAACATTATTAATCGAAGTAAAAACCACCAGAATCTGTTCATTTTCGCCAACGAACAGGTAGTGAACTTAATCCTTCACAGCGAGATCGCAGAGGATTAACGATTCAATGAGAGCACATTCAACATCAGTCAACTTAGTGATCTGTTTCTGACGGAAATGAGAATCAAGAATTCGGAAAAAAGCGATATTAGCGGGGGAAAGGACGGGAGAATATGGTGGGTGAGGGAGGACTTACCTAAATGGGTCAATTTTCGCCGAGTGATTTGTGAGGTGTATGGCCTTGCGTTGGCCTGCAACAGGAGCGGCCTTCCTCTATTCATCACTGCCGGATGGATTACATTCTTACAACACCACCACGAAGTAAGTTTAAATATTTTAGGATGAAGGCCGAGTTTAAGATAGATTGTTGGAGGAGCATCCTTAACTAGCACGATCCTGACCAACACACCCCCGAATGTTTACCGTGTCATTTAGGCGCGCGTTGGCGATGAAGCTCGAAATCCTTCATTCCTAGCATTACACACGCAAACTTCGGGGGACGGTCAGGAGGTGACCCGCCCCTGCTGGCGGGGGGGGGGGGGGGTGCGGTCTTCTCTTCCTCTTATCCCCCTTACTCACCCACCCCAATCCCGTAGGCTTCACCAAGAGTCTAACGGCTGCCTTACGAAACCTTTGACACGCAAAACAAAAGTTTGCGCTCCGCAGAACAGCGGTGTACCTCCTGACGCCACGCCCCCCAGCAGGGGTGGGTGTACCTCCTGTCGCGCTACCGAACCTCTCCTCGCCCAGGGAATGCGGATCTGGGTTCTGCGCTCGAAACAGGCTAGGGAAGGGACTCCAGGGTGGGTGTTATCCAAGCTGCTGTGGAAACTGCTTTCGTTGCTCAGGGAGAGCCCGCAGCAGGGTTCTGTGCTCTTCGAGCGGTGCAACGCATACGGCTGGAAAATGCGCGAAAATGCCTCAGAGTTGCGTGCACGCCGAAGCTCATCAAATCCCAAGTAGTCAGCTGAAATGCAAGTGTGCCACAACGCTGGGAAACCGAACCGACCACCTCCGTCGCATCAAGCGACCCACCATGATCCCCTTGCTGGGAGGGCAATCGCGGGCGCACAAAAGAACGACCGAATGTCAGCGTGGACGCCGACGCGCGATCTCTAAGCTAGGAGGGCGCAGACGGCTCTCTGTCACAGTTTCCGCGCTCCATCGCTAACCGGTATACTGTAACTATTCGGGATTGCATTCGTCAGAATCCCTATACGTTAATACGTTACGTTAATACGTTTTACAGCATCCCTATACTCAGACATATCCCTTCTTCTTGTTATCGTAAAGGGCTCATTTCTCATCTACAGTTATAATACGTCTTACAAAAGGCTCATTTTTAAGGCGAACTAGCAGGTTGGAGCAGGTGTCGAAACTTGCCAGACGTTGCTCATCGGTCAGGTCATGAGATACCCACTTCGATATCTTCCTCACCTTGCCGATTCTCGCCATATGTCCTGCTAATGTACTGTATTGTACGCCAAGGTTCTCTGCTAACGTACGGGTATTCGTCTCCGGATTCGCTTCGACGGCTCACCTCAAAACTTCATCGTCAAGCGACGACCTGCGCCCGCGACCCCGTTTTTCATCGAGATCAAAATCGCCAGAAGCGAATTTTTCGAAGCAGAGCCTCACCATTCGTTCACAAGGATAGTCTGTCCCAAAAGCGCTGCTAAGGTTACGGGATGCCTCTGCTGCGGAATGTCCACATTTAAATTCGTAAAGCATAATGACGCGACAGTCGCATCAGTTCGTGATTTCACGGAGCTCTGGAAAAGGTCGGCTGGGAAGATCAGAGCGACATCCACATACGTTTCCTGAAAGAACAGGAAAGAACCTACCGAACGATATGTGTGACTTTCCCTGCGACGGAACGATTTAGGGTTAAAAAAAAACTTTTTTATTTATACATACCTCGAAACGGAGATTACTACAAGAAATATCCAAGTAGTTATATTAATGGAGAAAGGATGGTAATATTAGGGGGGGGGGCAAAAGTAATGAGACACCCCATGCCGTGTCCATATATCTCGTGACTGGAGTCTGGTTTCGTGCTTGTCGTATTTGTATGTTTGTATGCTACTTACTGAAGCCCATCTGAGAAGTTACCACTTCCGCCCTTTCCAGAAGCATGCCAAAACCCCAGTCTGACGAGTCGACCTGTGTCGCGCAAATCTCGCCCAATTCCCAACCCCGAGTAGCCTGGGCTGAATATTCACGCAAGATGAGAAGTACATCTTCTACCTTAACCCTGCCAAGCAGCAAGTCTGGGTAAGGCCTGGTGACCTGTTACCGACCTTCGTTCGGCGAGATGTTCACGGCGAGAAGCATCTTTGGAGCTTTTGGGTCTGTCCCATGGATCGGTTTACCGGAAGCTGTTTCCCAAGAGCGTACGATAAACTCCAAGGCCATGGTGAACGAAATAGAAGAGATGGGCCGGCGACTCGCTCTTATTCATTCGCAGCGCTTCAAGAAGGTTATCCTCTTCGACAAGGCCGCACCCCATCGGGCAAAAGTAGCCACGGATAAGCTTGGCCAGCTGGGCTACGTTCCCATGCCTCAACCACCGTATTCGTCGGACATCTCTCCATGCGACTACCACCACTACTTGAGCCTACAGGACTTCCTAGTCGGAAGGGACACAAGAACCCAAGCAGTCCTTGACAACCATGTCGAGCAGTTGATCAACACCAGGCCCAAGCAGTTCTGGAAGGATGGGATCAGGAAGTTGGCTGAGCGATGGCAGCAAGGTCCTTGCCCTAAATGGCAAATACACTCCTCAGCATCGTTGAGTTGTAATTGAGTTATAGAGAGATAAAGATTTTTTTCATTTTGTCTCATTACTTTTGCCCCCCCCCCTAATAGATTGCCCCTTTTGGAGGGCGTGGTAAGGTATATTACGGCGAGCTTCTCAAAATGATCAACTATTGCTAGCTTTGAAAAAATCCAGAAAGTCTTGCAAGTGCGGAAGTAATACTGAAGGTCTAAAATTTGTGGGAACATCAAATGGCCGTTTTTTAGCTAAAGAAGTGACGACCGATTCAACATTTCGACAACTCAGCCCTCATGAGGCTCAGACTAAAAATATTTCCTAGCGGAGCGCTTATCAAAGGAGCTTCCGTTTTATTGAGGTGTAACCGTCAGGAGTTAGTCTTTTGGAGCGTGGACATTTAAGTCGCGAGCTTTGAATCTCCCGTTTGTGAAACTAAACTGAACAATCCTCCATTACAGGGAATGTGGCTCTAAAGCATTCATCCATAGTTGCACCATCAGAAACCTCAACATACCCCGCAAATGCTGTTGCTAACAGCTGGACCTTATCTTCGTCACGATGGCCAGTCTGACCGCTAGAAGAGCTTAAAGCTTGCACATCAATCTCCTCTTGCAGACGAGACTTTATCAACCTGCGAATCCGAATTTATTACCAGATCTTATGGTTCACTCCTATGGATCTTATGGATCTAATGCATTAAACTTCACCAGCCTTTTTTCAAATTTGAGGAACAGTTGCTCGTACACGGCCCAGTCTTCAGGTTTATCCGTTTGTTTAACAGTGCCATGCTTTTCCCTTTTCATGTTTTCCCACAAGCCACAAGGAACTCACTTCCGGATAGATTGAGATATGAAAAACACTGATAGATACGAAGACGAGAAGTTGACGACGGAGACAATGTTGAACAACGCAGGCATGTCTGATGACAGATTACTGATTTCATGATTACTGACGCTCATGGATAAATACTGACTTGACCGTATAAGATAACGACGTCAGCAGGCGGCAGTGAGGTAAAAATCCAGCAGCTGACAGAGGAACAAAATGAGCCGACCACCCACGGCAGAGCACCCAAAGAAATTGAGAAATTTGTTGTTCTTCGATTCTCAAGAAGATTTGAGCTAACGTAAAGATAAATGTCCTCAATTCAGTTTTTTAATTCTGATTTTGTTGAGTCTGATATCTGTGATGGACGCCATTCAACAAAAATGTTACGGCTGGTGAAATATCGCGACGAATCTTTTTGTGTTTGCTTCATTCCTCTCAGTGGTTTCTCCTGTATCGTTTTCTCGTGAAAATTTGAGTAGTAGTACGTCTTTTGCGTTATCGTAACTAGGGGAGAAGCTTCGGTTCCTGACCGGGTGCAGGACCGTGCACATACGAGGAATCCCAGGATTTGGCTCATCTAAAGCATCTGTGTCGAAATTGGCAACATCCTGCCGTTCCCTCCCCTGCTTTCTCTATGCCCTCCTCCTCTGACGTGGATGAACCTCTACTACAACGAGCAAAGTAATAAAGTACCCACATGGATGTGTCAGGTTTTAGAGAGATGTTCTGTGCTTTTCTGGTCTTGCATGGCGTTGGTGATGATTCACTTAAAGTGCATATCATATCTATCGAGCCGCTCACAGTGGGGTACTAAGCAGATATGCATGTCCGTTCCCGTGGCAAATCGATGTCCTATGGTTTCCTAGCAGGTCCGGCTTCAGCTCAGATATTGTAGACGGTCAAGCGCTCGAGAATGGTGTTTCATCCTACGTTGCTGTGTGGGCGTATACAAAGCTTGCAAACTCCGAAACTTGCTTTCAGTTAGGGCTAGTTGGAAGGTTAACCTTGAAGTGTTACAGGTTTGGCGCATCGACAAAAATTGTGCACTTCATTGGTGCCGACAAGCCGTGGCATGGAACCTCATCGGCTCAAGGAGCTCATCTGGAGATGTGGAAGCAGATTCATCAGCAGAACGTTGCCGCTCACGTAAGCACTAGAATGTCCTCGTCGCGACCCTTCCGTTTCAATGCTGATCCCCCATCCTCTTCGCATTGACTGTGGTCCGGTTTTTGAGCTGTTGTGGTGTGACTTTTGATAGAATTTCGGCAAGTGTTCTGCTCAAAAACAGACCGTGCTTCCTTCCTTTGGTGTGTGCCTGCACGTATTGCCTCGTAACAGTGATTGATCGTACTGTGTTAAGGCTTTAGAAGATTCAGTTTCAATGTGCCCGATTCGGAACACTGCCGCCAACTTCTCCACCTCGTGCTCCTCACTCACCGCAACCAGCTGCATCTCCGTCGAGGATTAGAGTCTTGAGAACACCAACCCCAGATTTCCATCGTCCTTCATTCGATCCAACCGCGGACGCATCGTCATCGGCGACGGAGAGTGAATTGTACCGTGGTGCTGACCAGACGATATCGTCACTTCTCCAGGAACAGTCAGAGCAGCCGGACAGTTTTCAGCATGTTACGCACAATTTAGGCTGCGGTGAATTCGTGTTTGATCGTGCGATGTGTGTAGCTGTAGCTTCGCATGCGTTCATAGAACAAAGAGAGCTTAGTGACGAGGAGACGGAAAACCTGCAGGCTGATGAAGAGGTGTTGGCGATTACTGTGAGTTTGCTGACGTATACGCATGTGTAGACGACCTTTCCACGGAATCCAGTACTTCTCCTCAGTGCTTCAAGTCGATGAGGTGCGGGTGGCTTCCTACGGGTAGTTTACGGGTTGTAGTCAGTAGTTTTGCTGTGTGTCGTTCGAGGTTGCTATGGTGAACCTTAACCTTGAACGGCACACAGCAAAACTTCTGACAACCATTCACTGCGGTACAAGGTTTTATGACGAGAGAAACTGGAGACTCTATGGGTTGTGATATATCAAAAGCCAGGACTACTAGCGCTGTCTCATGGCACGTCTTCAAGACATCGAACTCCAATTAGCTGACGTGATCAGCTGGCAGGTCGCGTGGTAACGCAGTCGAAGGAGGCGCCGGCTGTCGCATGCACGCCGATTCAAGGTCTTGGTTTGTGTCTCGCTCAGGACAGCTAAGCCTTCCATTTCTCTGGGGTCTGCGGGGCCAGACTTGACTGGGGAGGATAAAACACTGACCTGTCCATCAGCTGGCCGCCGCAGGTTATTGTATGGGGCAAGTACGCATTTAAATGGCCTCTACGATAACCCGTAGAAATAGAATGCGTGGCGCATCCCGCAAAGCGGTTCACTAACGCCGACAATTATCCCTCATGATTTGTCTCCTAGCAAGCTTTCCACATGGAGAAATCTGCCTACAAGGGAAGGATCTGAAGCACATATCTGAACAGCGGAGGCGAATCATATGAGGAGAATCTCCACCCCTCAATTGGTATGAAGGCATGCTTCATCCTTGCCAAATCATTAAGCGAAACGAGTAGGGGAATCCCAAACTTTGGGATTTGGGATCGTGGGGGGGGGGCAACGCTTCTCACGCAGGTTCATTGAAGTGCGTTACAACTGTAAAACGTGGTTTTGTGGCGCAGCGGATGCAGTTCGCCAGAATTCGCCTTAGGGTAGGGACTGGGGGCTTGGTGCTGATGCTCCGTTTTTTGATACTGGGGTGAGGTACGACAGGTATCCATGGATTACCATGGGTATTTGGGTGGTTCCGTTTTTAGATAATCACTTTTATGCGCAATTTGGCCGAAATTATCCATCGCGACACCAGCACCATCACTCATATTGGGTTGATCGAAAAGTCTTGCAACACTAGCAAAACAATATTACAATACTATGCAATATAATGTAATATACAAAAACTCAGTCCACGATATATTCACCATCCAAGTCTAAGATCCTGCCCCATCTTTCAGGCAGCCTTTCAATTTCTTTCCGCCAGAATGCCGAGGGCTGTGAGGAAAAGAATTCAGAAACCCCCATTTCCAGTTGACGTCGATCATCGAACGGTCTACCTCGAAGATGCTGCTTCAGAGCGCTGAACAGCTGGTAGTCAGAAGGAGCGAGGTCTGGAGAGTACGGTGGATGGGGCAGAACTTCCCAGACTAACTCCTTTATTTTCACGCTACTCATTTTTGCGACATGCGGACGCGCGTTGTCGTGCAGCAGGTAAACATTTTCCCGTTCTGGACACTGGGCAGCGTGGACAGATGCTCTGACTGTGGTCTCACTATCCAGCAACTCCCAGCATGCCTTCTGAGTCTCACCAGCAACACAGAAGAACTTTCTTTTCGTGGTGTCCACGTTTCAATTGTCTTGGAGCCGGTTCTCCGCGTGAGAGCCATTAGCTCTTGCGGGTGTGGTTAACATAAAGCACCCAGCTTTCATCGCCAGTAACAATCACCAGTGTTGCTGAGTCGCTGCTTCTTGGCCCGCACAGAAAGTCCCCGACTCAGCGACACTGATTCGGCATGCCTTGTCAGAGTCTCGCAGCTAATGTGGTACACAAGACGACAAAACTTTGCGGTACCCAAAGGTCTCCGGCTGCCATACGACGGTGCTTTGCGTGCATCCAAGTGTCGCCGCCAATTCGCTAGTGGTTGAATTTGGCTTCACCTTGAAGGCTTCGCACAAGCTGTCTTCTTCCACAACAGCGGCGTCCGGAACGAGGTCGATCTTCGAGAGAGATATCTCTAGCTTTCAAGCGCTGATACCAACGAGCCACTGTGGAATAGGAAATGACTTCCTCCTTGAATGCAGTGCAGATGTTGCAGGCTGCGGTCCGTGCGGAATGGCCTTGCAGAAATTCGTAGTACATAGGCGATAGGTCGTAGGATACTGCTGCTTATCGTTGACATTGTTGCTGTATTCGTGCTCGTCGAGGCCTTATATAGTATGCTTGGGGAAGCTTCGTGAATGTACTGTGACGTCACCACACAAGACCAATGCTGGGAGAGCTTTAACAAATTCAGCGGGTAGTAGCGTAACGTGTTGCAAGACTTCTCGTTCGAACTAATACTTGACACAACCATTCGGAATATTAAAGAGCAGTGCTACAACACTGCCGACAGTATTATTTCAATCTTGTGGTGTCTATACATCAATACGGCTGAAGGATAGTACTCCATACACCGAAGGCTTAAGGATAAACAACTCCTAGTAAACTTGTATTTTATAGCTTACGCTGTGGCGTAACAGCCTCCTTCAAAGCCGGGAAAAAAGACAAGTGGGATTTGAGAAGTTACTCGTCCACGAACTATTTCAAGTCACAGCACCTCCAAAGCTCAATCGAATGAGGAGACGAAACAACCAAATAGCCTGACTGACTCTATCCGAGGCTGATAATTCGTTAGTATGGAGTATACATTGGATCCGACTGAATCATTTTCGGATATCACGGTCCAAATCATTCAAAAATTCGCTGCAATCGAAATTGCTCGTTCATTCAAAAATCCATAGATTTTTGATCGAATCCAATGTATAGTATGGAAGCAGATTGGCGAATGAGGCTCGCTCCTTTGAATCATCCCCTTAACGACCCTCCGGCTGTCGCATTCCGGTGTAACGTATTAATTGATTCTCCAACAATTTGAAGGGTGGAGCCTTTTCTCATATGGTTCGTTTCTGTCGTTCAGACGTGCGCTTCAAACCGTTCCTACACTACTTCTGGCACTTCTTAATAGTCGGTCTGTCTCTCGCTTTGGTCAAGGTTTCAAATGTAGGTTTCAAAATTTGATCTCGTTCTTGATTCTTGATAGAAAGGGGAATGCTGGATTCCGCTGGAGGTTTGTCACTTTGAGTGCATGTTGTGGACAGTATCTAGTTAATAAGTGTGATATAATGGTTATGAAGTGCTTTTTTGCGTTGCTAACACCCTATTTACAGAGTGAGGCATGCCAACCTGCCCAGGAACCGCAACAAAAGGTAGGTCCAAAATCTAACTGTTAGACAGAGCTTGACAGAACTTGACTGCCACAATTTACGGACCAAAATTATTTTACTTGGTATTTTTCGAGTATTATACTTATAGTTAGTCATAACTATAAGTTACAGTTTATGTTTAAAACGTTTGGAACGTGGGTAAGGCGTGCCTATGAAGGAAGGTCCGTTTTGTTTGCTCGTTCCGGATTAACCATTCATTCCACACTTGCACAGCCTCGGGCGACAGTTTGAATTCGTGTTTGGTTTATGGCGTGAATTGCGAGAATCGACCCTATAACATGTATATTGAGCATTGCTTCGCCCTTTCCAAGCGAGTCTAGTGCCATTCAAATGGCGTTCAGCTTGATGTATGTACAGGGTGAACAAAAATAACGCGAATAAGATTTTTTTAATCATAATTATAAAACAACCAACAATTCGAGAAAACGACAAATAAATTACAACAACACAAACATTAGGGCACATCATGTTTAAGTGGTTTCGAAGTGGCCTTCTTTGAAGCGGATACAGAGGGCCAAACGTTTCGCAAGGTTTTCGGCGATGGGCCGCAGATCATCAGGAGACAATCGTTTCCACTCTTGGCGCAAGGATTCCTTCAGGGACTCGAGACTGCGGTGGCGTTTGAAGCCGACCCAAGCCTCTAAAATGCCCCACACACTGTAGTCCATCGTATTCAAATGCTGAGAATACGGCAGCCATTCCGAAGGCGTGATGAAGTCGGGGAAATTGGCTTTGCACCACGCCTGCGTACTTTTCGCCCTATGTGCGGGAGCAGAGTCCTGCTGGAACGTCCAATGGGCATCGCCAAGTGCCACTGGGCCCAAGAAGAACTACGGACTCGAGAGTGTCGCGCTGGTACACATGTAGCCTCTCTACCAGCCGCTCCAGGCTTGAGCAAATGTGTTCAAACATCTTTGTCGGTTTTCACCCCTTTATCCACGAAAACCAGGGGAGTCCTGCCGCTTGCGCAGATTCCGCCCCAAACCATGAGCGATTGTGGGTTCTGGGGGTGCTCGTTGATAGCAGAGGTGCTTGGAGCCTCTGCGGGCCAGACTCTATCATTTTGGCGATTGTGCGCCTGCTCCACGGTGAACAGCTTCTCATCCGTGGACAGAATCCGTTCCCACCACGATCTGCGGCTCGCTCTTTGAGTTAGCGGCATCGATCGAGCCGTATTCGCTTGGTCTTGTCTGTTAGGAGTTGGGCTTTGTGCAGCTTATAGGGCTTGAGGCCAAGTTCCTTTTTGCCTATTCGCAGCCGGAACTTAAGCTGACGCCAATGTCACGGGCGATGCTTCTCATGGAGACCTTCGGATTTCGATCCACCCGCTTTTCGATGATTCCTTAGATCCTGGTCTTGTTGGAAGTCCGTTTTCTTCCTCGTCCTGGACGATCACCTTCATATCCAAGCTCCTTGAAGTGAAGAATTGTCTTGGAGACCGTCGATCGGACGACATGGAGCAAGCGAACAATGTCGCATTGCCGTTTTCCTTGACGATGCAGCTCTAAAACTGCGGCGCGCTGGTTTGACATCTTTTAAATTACGCTCGGCTACCCGAATTCGAACTCGAACGACTGTATCTGGTAGAAAGAGATGCGCCGAAAAAGATAGCGTTATTGCCATCGCGTTGCAGATCGATATTTTTGCGCGGGAAAACCCCAAACTTTGTCCACGTTATTTTGGTTCACCCTGTATAGTTCACCTGGATGGTGAATGGAATACGAACGGCGCGAAAGCGACGCTTCATCAAATAATGATGGCAATTAATAGGTCGTACCAAAAGTTTCCGGCTTTTTCATCTTCTAAATTCAGGCGGTTATGACTTATTCAAAATCGACTAATTTCACTACTTTGAGGCCCATTAGATTTGGCATACATGTGTCAAGGAAAGCGACTGGTAATGGTTTTCATATATGGGAGATAACAGGTTTCTTAGGTCTCATGAACTGTCGAAAGATGGCTTTGACGTCTTCTTGCGGATTAATAGATTTCCGCTTTTGAAGTCTTTTTCAAGAAAAGAAGTAGCGGCACGATGTAAACGATATGTCTGGGGATTACGCGGCTGAGGTAGAACATTATGCCTCAAATCACGCGCTTTGTAAGGATCAAAATGACGATGTGCTTTTGGAGCTATCACTTGAATAGGTGAGAACCCCTTGTTCACTATAGCAGGGCGCATCAGCAGCGGACTTCCTTACTTAGCCTTCAGATTGTCAACACAACCTCTGCTGTAATCGAATGGCTTTGTTCTTGATTTTTCCCATGAGCTGCGCCATCAATTGATCAGCGAAATTCAGATCTTTTGAGTTACCGAGAATTTGCGATGATTCAAAGAAGCTGTTCTTGTTCAACTTTTTTACAGACCGTAGTTATTGGGCATGACCAGTGCTTTGTAATTCACAACTTCTTTTCGAAAAAGGTGATCAGGTGAGCACAACGGAGTGGGAGAGTACGTATTTGTGCTCGCGGGAGGTTGATATAGAGTCACGGCGATCGCGGGGCAATTTCTCCTTCCGCTATCTTCGTTATCCCTCATGATTCTTCCTTCTTCTTTTCAGATTTCATCCTTCGACTTTGTCTTTTTTCTCACAGAAACACTTAACACCTTCCTCTAGCGAAATTCTCTCACACATTTTTCAGAAAGTTCGGGTGGGCCCCACATCGCCCTGATCCTACTTACACAACTGGTGTGTTCTGTTCATGCAACACCGTCTTAGCCCGTGTGGTTTTGAAATCAATCACTTTCCATGTTGATGGGGTCTAGCGTGTTGACCTCCGTAATCGTACTGGTGCTCATGCCCACTATCTTCGACCATACCGCGTACGGACGCCCCTATCCTTTGCAGGTGGGCCAGATTTTCCCTATGGCCTATGTTATACTTCAGCGACAGCGTTGTCGGCGGCGTCCGCGACAGTGTTGCGCGGACGGCTACGCACTTCGTAGCACCCGCTCAATGCTGTCGCCGACGTCGCCGACAACAGCGCCGCTGAAGTATAACATAGGCCTAATGATGGAACGAACATTCCTTCGAAGCATTCCACCTCTAGTTTTTCGGCTGTGGCATATTCACCATTGCTTGCACTTACATCGGCGGTGATCATATCCCGATCGCGTTAGCAGGATGACCGGCGAATTCCATCTCGGTCTTCATAAACTCAGACTTTTCGCTCTTTACACGAAGTTCAGCGCTTTTCAAGCGCTGCAGCATTCGCCGCAACCACGTTGGGTGTGCTTCGTTATCTGGAGCCGTAACTCTAATATCATCAAGAACAACACTCCCTCTATCCCATTCAGCGTCATTCTTTGGAAAATACCTGAGACAAAAATCACGCCAAATGATATTCACGTGCATTTTTAGCGATGTGCGGATTTTTTCTTGTTGAAATAATGCGGAATACGAAACAAGGAAACGAAAATAACGCATATTCGCTGTGTGTTCCAAAACGTATCTAAAACGGCATCAGATACTCCTTGCATATTTTCTTGTGCAAAACATTCAGAGGAGCAAAATCTTCCATAGATTGGAGCACGTCCTCATCAGGGCATGCAATAGGGAAGCACGGTTTTGCAAGGCTTAGTTTGTACTTCCGCAGCCACGAGGCGCAGCACCATGAATGATATAGATATCGATCTTTCGCACCGCTCAGCGACGTCACATCGCATTCAAAGATATGCGGAAGTTCCGAACATTTTTCCAGAAAGCAGAAAATCGAAAATCGAGTTTGTCAGTAAACAAAAATCAGTGAACAGAAAAGCCAAAAACGCCAGTAAACAGAAAAATCAGAAGACAGAAAATTTTGAAATTCGATTTGGCTTTGTATTGTATCTATAGCATTTTCGGCACTAGTTAAAAGTTCCGACTCCACCGACAAGACTTCGGTCGAAAAAATTTTTTCGCTGAAATTTCGCCTAGGGGAGTTATTTGGGGTGCTGATCACGAATCTGATATCCGTTTTTCACGATTCGGTCGGAGACCACCCATACCGTTAACATGGGTGGTCCAGGCAGGGTCACCGCTTTCGCTGAAACTTCGTCGAAACAATGACGAGTTTTTATTGGGAAATAATGCGCCTAAAATAGACAAAACTAACTGAAATGTATCAGCGGAGGAATAAAAAGCCGAGAAAACATGCAGGGATACAATGACGCAACCTGATCCCAGAAATTGGACACTGCCTCTTTTCGATCCCCAAATTGTCTCTTCCAGAGGAACTCGCTCAAATAGTCTCTATATCTACGGCTGTTGATACCGTACTTCCGCTTAGCCATCGATTTGAACTTTTGCCAGTGACACTCGATGTTCTGAGTGTGAGCTCCTGTGATGGGATCGACGAAGTTCACGGTTAAATGGGTGTAACTTTGCGGCAAAGCTGAAATTTGGTTGTAAGCGCGAGGAATCGCTTATTATGGTTGTACCGGGACGAATGTATCTCGTTATCAACCTCAAAAGCGTTCCGGCGTCTCGCTTACGCACCAAAACCAGGAAGGATCTTCCGCTTCCACGTTCGTATCCGCCGAAGAGTCATTGATGCTTGCGAACCCAGCGTCCTCTGTTGTACTTCCACTTGGTAACAAGCGTTTCGTCAATTTCTACCGTGTGGCCGAAATCACCTAAAACCGGACGATTCCTGCGGAAGTATTCGCAACACACGTCTCGGAAGTACTGTTCCCATTGGATGACAGTAGTATGACTAACTTCTAGTTCATATTCCTTAAATGTCTGCGTTCTAATCTCCTGCAGCCAGAAGTAGGATAAAGCGAAAATTTTCCCCTCCGTCAGGACACTGTGATCAAAAAACGATCCCTTCGTAATAGCGACAGAAGGAGTGGTTCCTGCGGATCGTCCACTGCGACATATCCTTCTGTAGCATCTCCATCTATCTGCCGTCTGACTAAGTGTCATCGAGTTATTGCAAATGGGACAAAGAGGCGTCGGTAACAATCCCATACTTCTCAACCATTCTTGGAAAGCAGAGCTGTCCAGGTCAAGCTTTTCGTACAAATCCTTCAACCTGAAGTCACATAGTTCGGCTTGACGTCGATTCCTTTGGAGAGCTCGAAGTGCCATGATTGTAGCGTATTCAACGAATGACCCGAAGCCGCAGTCACTCCTTTTATTTTTTGCCGCCAATATCGCGGATTTCGCAATCGATGAACCGACCACTTAGGCGCCTTTTATACTCCAGCCGCCGAGCGGCGCGAAAAATCGATAGCTCTGTCGACCATCACGCCACGCCGCGCGGCGGTGCAAGTATTGAAGGCGCCTTACTCATACCAATCTCTGCCTGCCGTTACCGGCAGAAACTTTAAGTCCTGTGCCCTCCCGTATCTATATTATCCAGTCGAATCGTGAAAAACGGATATCAGATTCGTTATCAGCACCCCAAATAACCCCCCTAGACGAAGTTTCAGCGAAATCGGTGACCCTGCCTGGACCACCCATGTTAACGGTATGGGTGGTCTCCGACCGAATCGTGAAAAATAGATGTCAGATTCGTGATCAGCACCCCAAATACGAAGTTTCAGCGAAAAAAAATTTGACCGAAGTCTTGTCGGTGGAGTCGGAACTTTTAACTAGTGCCGCATTTTCTTGTCAAACTGGACACATTTTTCGTCAAAATAGAAAATTTCCATGTCAAACTGGACAGTCTTCCAAACGGGGCAGCAATCGTTTCATTTTGATCTTCGACATCATTATTAGATGACAATGTTGCGCCATGCACTCGAAAAGCACGTCGCGATTTTATTTTATTGATAGTGTAAATGCCGATTACATAAAGCGTCAAGGTTAGGACATATGTGTTCGTTACACCTGTTTTGGTTGTAGCGTTTACGGAAATTTCACTACCAAGCCAATAAAAATCGCGACGACTTCGACAGTGGCATGCAATCTCTTCTTATGGCACTGAAAAGGACGCCTTCTTGCTCTTCTAACCAGGCTTTAAACCATTATTTCTCCACGAAAAAAAGTGAGAATTTTATAACATTTCAAACAATGTGTTCACTTATTGGGCAAATGAATTAAAACTTCGAAGAAAGTGGTGCTAAATTTTGTGTCGCAAAAGGGGTGGCTCTCCTTGACGTCTCTGTGTGAGTGTGTTCGAGGTAATTGGCCAAAGTCCGACTTGACTAGAACTTGACCAGTTAGCTACGCTCGACTTGAGTACTGCTCGCCTTAGATGGTCTCACCAAACCACGCCACGCGGTATTATGAAGTACACGAGTCGGTAGAAGCAAGATTTACCTTAAACTTGGGTAATTAAACCAATTTACAAGCGTTACAATAAATCGACAACGAATAAATGATGTTACAGATGAAATAGCACCAAAAACTTGAGAATAACCTTAGGAAAAACTTTCTTCCACTTGACTACTTGATTACTTGAAATCGAACAACTATGGCTGACGAACTTGAATGAGACAAGGAATAAATCTTGAAGGAAATAAAAGAAAACTTGACTGACGAGCCGATCGGCTCGAGCGGCGGTGAGCATTAAAAGGAGGAGCTCGCCTCCACGCATTCCGATCGGACCGTCTGATAGCTGCGAGGCACGCACATAACAACAACATAGGCATTGATCGATTTAGACGGAGAGCTAAAGCACATATCGTTTAAAGCTGAGACACAAGGCTTAAAGCTAAGGCACATAAAGTGTGCATACGTTTCATACGTTTACAACAACACAAATACGCATTCTACTAACTAATACCACAAAAATAGTCGTTCTCGACACTCCCCCTCTCAGGGATGTGAGGGACCTTGTTCGAGGAGCTCATTCAGCTGCCTCTTTTTTTTCCTGTAGGATATCATGAAGTCGTTGTTTCGCATCCGGCACTGGGCACACGGCTCGATGGTGTTTGTCCTCTTTTGGCGGCGCTTCACTTGCAAAAATGGTCCCTTTTACTTGATTGCAATACCAGCATCCTTCACTTGAGTGACAGTTCCCTGGATTACGGCAGAACTGGAGGCACGTTTTGCATCGATTGAAGCTTTCCAGAATTCGACGTCTGAGTTGTCCTTGGGTGAATCTTGGGCACGAATCTGAATAGTGCCTTCCTCTATCTGTACAGAATACGCAATCAATATTGGGATGTATTCCGGGAATGAAGCCTCGTATTCTCCTGTAGGGAAACTTGGCCAGAGCACTTTCCATCTCGTTGATCTCTCTTCTTAGAGTGTCGATCCTCTGCTGCCTGTCAGGGACTTGTACCTTGACCACGATTGACTTGACCTTCTTTGGAGAAGGTTCACCGTCGCTTTTCGATGGATCTCGCTGTTCTCGCTGATTTCTTTCCTTTTTTGCGCATTCTACTGAATCCCTGTCACTTGATCGCTTCGAACTCGATGAGGTATCCTTCCTATCACTTGACCTCTTTGAACTGGACTGGATGACTTGACCATCGTTTGACTGCTTAGAGCTGGACGGGATCTTCTGCTCACCACTCGTTTGCTTCTCCAGTGTGCGGACCTGATCTCCGTTACTTGACCGTTTTGAGCTCGACTTGACCTCGTGTCCGTCACTTGACCATGTAGTGTCCGATCCGGTCTTGTGCTGTTCTGCTGACGCACGAGGAGTGTCCTTCCTTCGTTCCTGCTCTTCACTTGTCTCTTTTTGCAAGCGATTGAAGTACTGCTCATCGGTCTCCAGCGTATCTTGCCGACCTTCGTTTAAGTCGTCGAGTTTTACTGATGACGTAAGCTCCTTCGCCAGAAACGTTGCACTTGAGTCGCTGGCTTTTGTCTTCTTTCCCTTCTCCTTCATTTTGTAGCTATCGACCTGGACCGAGGGCACTTCTTGGCGAACCGTTTTCTGAACGGATTCCCGCACGTTAACGTTCACTTGAGCAGAAAAAACCTTCTTGTTGACAGTCTTTTGGGCGGATTCTTCTACACAGATGTCCTTCACTTGAGCTGAGGGCACCTCCTGGTGGACTGTCCTTTGCAGTGGTTTGTGCGTACTGGAGTCCTCGATCACGACCGAAGGAACTTCTTGTCGTACGATCATTTGAAGACTTGATCCAGATCCAGATGTTCCCTTTTCCAGCGCATCAATTCTGCGTAGCAGATCTCCAATGGTGTCATCCTGCTGCTGCGAGGTTGAGGTTTCCTGCGAACTTGAGGTCTTCTTCAGGCAGTTCTGCATTTCTTGCATTGTTTTTTCGAGGATGTTCGCCGCGTCTAGCTCTCTGCGCCGAGTTCTTATATCTCTTGCAGCGAGCTCGAGGTATTCGGTTACCTCCTTGATAGTGGTTTCCAGACGGCGGACATCTCGCTCGACCAGTTCCATGGCTGTTTGCCTCGACATGCCTCCGGGTTGTGTTAGCCACTGCTCGCGAGTAGGTACGTTTTGGCCGAACGTTTGCGATTAGAATTCGTATATGCGATCAGTGAAGACGAAACGAGTCCCAAGACGTAGATGGCGTTCCTTGGCGAGATGCGCGTCGAGCAGAAAGCGATAGAGAATTTGCAGTCTCTCTGCTGTTTCCATCTTGCCGAGGGTGGTACTGTGCATCAGGTTGTACCATTCATTTCGAAGCGAAGCCGTCAGTGTGACCTGCCTGCGGAGTTCGTTCATCACCACATTGAGGTCCCGTTCCAAGCGCTCTGTAGATGGATTAGGCTCCAGTACCATGCGCATTAGAGAGGTTGGGCATCCAGCGAGATCTCGAGGATCCATTCTGAAAGAAAAACTTGACCATTGAGAGGTGACCGTATCCACGAAGTAGAAAACTTGAAGTTTCGTGCATAGAAGGAACATGCGGCATGTTGACGTCACTTGAGACGAAAAAGTGACCACATGCAGGACTTCATAGATGCTTGGAATGACGTCTAGTGCGGAGACAGCACAGTTGTGCAAAAAGCCATCGTATAAAGCGAAAAAACATGCGAAGCAGACATCGAAAAAATTTTATAGCTTGGAATACCAGCCAGAAGACAATCCGTGGACCGGTAGAAATGACCGTTAGATAAGTGACTCCAATGCACAGGACCAGAATAACGATGGTGGCTATCAATGTTTTGTACCATTGCAGGAAGACTTGAGCGATGTGTGAAAAATCTGGCCACTTGATATCGGAAGATATGACCGATTCTCCCTTTATCCATCTTTCAATCGCTTCCGGGGCGGTATGTGGATATTTTAGGATTCCGACGATGTCGAAACTGTTCCTTACTTGACCACAGGAGATCGAACATACTTGGTGTATTCGCGCTTCCTTTAAGGCAAAATGAAGTGTAGTTTCGACACCGGCCTCGTCACATGGTATGGTAAAACTGCCGCTTTCGCATACTACCTCAGCCTGGGTAGTTCTCGTTGATGTGCATTTTACTTGAACCTGTGCTCCTTTTACACAGTTGTAGCAACCACTTAGTGACCCCGCTGTTGCAGTACATCTGTCATTGTCCGCTATAATCTCCGTGCGTAGGTTATCCTGTAGCGTCATCACAACTTCCGAAGTGACCATGCTTGGAATTATAGCTCGTATTCCTCCATCTCGCATTTCGACAAACGTTAATGATGGTGTCACTACAGGCAACTGATTGCGTGGATTATTGAACCATGGTAGAATTTCGATGTCACGACATCTGCAATTTGCTTTAGTTTCCGCGGGATAGCACTTGCAGTCGTCTGCTAGCAGGCAGTCCATGGTTTCCGCCGTGAAGGTGCTGTTGCACTGAAGTGGTGGGCTGACTTGATTTCCCCAAACGGCGGTTTTCCTTCCGTCCGACATGAATGACGTTTGCAGCAGGGGCGTGGGTGGCACCGTTAGCACACTTAACGTGAACGTGAAGTTATTCCATTTTACGGGTACATTCGGCTTTAGTTCTGTCGTTACTGAGCTAGACTTCTTCCTTGACGAGTCAAGGTGAGCAATTCGTAACTTCACCGCTTCTGCCCAGCGAGGACAACGGAAGATGCGGAAGATACGAGAGGATCTTGGTTTTAGATAAATCCTGTAGAACAAGTAACCGGAACTTAGAAAGAAGCAGTCGCACCCAGGTCCTCCACAGGACTCTACACATGCCGTACGTCCTGGATACTTGTTTCCTTCCGCTAGCTCTGAAAGCAGACTTGAACTGTTGATCGCGGCACATTTTTCGCCAGTACATGATCCAGAATGCGGACAACGCTTGCTGTCAATTACGTTATAGAATGTGTCGCGGGTAAACAGCACTGTTTCCTGTTCACACTCCAATGACAGTGATTTCCACATCAGTCTGAGTTCGTGAACGGCACTTTGGTTGTGCACTAGTCGGAAACATGCATTTCTCTTGAACGGATTGATCTTGAGAACTTCAGACACTTGAACATGACATACTTCACCAAGATCATCGCGATAACAAATTGTCGAGGAGTGCGTGAATAGGTCGACTTGCTGGCAAGTTTGCCCCAGGATGGAAAGTGAAGATATAGCTGTGGTCACGGCCAGAAGCTCAAGCAGATCACGAGGGCGTCGGGACGGCTGATGACGTATGGATGTCCTTCCAAAGATCTTTCGTAGAGGCCATAGCAGCAACTTCCACAACAGACTTCCGATCACACGAAGAGGTCTTCCTATGACAAACGGTATGTATAGAAACGCGTAGCATCCCATGAGGAAGAGATATATGAGTATTGCTATTGCTGCCATTGCTCCCAGGGGCCAGCATTCTGGATTACAAATCAGTGTCAGGCATATGACACAGTCGATGTGATCGCAAAATGGAGCTGGAGGGCAAACTGTCTCAACCAGTTGCGTTGTTTCGCCTGTTCTGAATTTCCATCGAACGTAGTGTTCATGTAGAACCACTTGAGGAGGAAATCGCACGATTTCGGTTGTATTCTGATTCTCGACCGCTGTGCAAAATTGCTCTGCACAGACTTGATATCCCTGCGTATGAAAAGACTGCAACTCCACTCCTCCTGGGACGCACCGAATCTCTGGAGAAGTTGAGCGTTCTGTCACATCTGCTCCCCAAACGTAGTTGAGCAGTATAAGGGTGATCAATGCGACGATGTTCATATGCGCCAGAATCTGCCCTTTTCGAGGCCGCAAATTGTAGCGATGAGACGTCTGATCCTCAAGGGGATTCTGTGCACCGTTTTCGTCGGCTGCGACTTCCGTCGTGTCCTTTTCGTCCTTCCGTAGTTCCTTCTAGCTCTAAAGGAACTAACAAATTCACTGGTCGGCGAATTCGTCTATGGGAAGGTAGGCGGACTGTAGCTTCTCTGACGATTCCTTCAGTGTTAGGATGAAGCTGTTCAATTCGTCCCATTTTCCAAGCGTGGCGAGGTAAAACCGGATCGTGGATTAGAACAAGATTGCCTTGCCGTGGGGTATGGACATCGCCTCTGTTCGACTTGACATGCACTTGATGACGCTCCCTTAATGAAGTGAGGTAGTGATTTTGCCATATTTGCCAAAACCTGTCTGTAGATTTGATTGAGCTTTGCAAAGCCTCGATGGTTTGCATTTTTGTCCTTAAGCTTGGAACGTCGTCTGGCGGGGCATATGATGGATCTTCTGTCTCGTCCGTTGTCGCGTCGAATGGAAAGTGGACTTGAATTTCATTCTGGACGAAATCGATTGGACGAATGATGGAGTCAAGGTCCATGCCAGAATTTACATACAGAAGTGGTCGAGTGTTCAAGACCGCTTCGATTTCGGCCATGACTGTTGAAAATTCTTCATAGCACAGTATCGTTCTTCCCAACACTTTGTGGAGAGAAGACTTAACAGACTTGATTAGCCTTTCGTAGAATCCTCCTTGCCAGGGAGCGAACGGTGTTATATGGCGCCACTTGATCTCCTTACTGCTTAGCTCCCTTGCTATTGTCGGATCGGTCTTGGCTGTTCTATAGCATTCCTGCAAAATGTCTTCACCGAGAAGGAATGTAGGCGAATTGTCGCTGGTAATTGATTTCGGGATTCCTCGGCGGGCGAAAAAACGTCTGAGCATGTGCAGGAACGCTACTGTGGTCTGGTCGGAGACAACGTCTAAATGGATCATTCGCGTGACCATACACGTGAGAATGCATCCATACGCCTTTCCTTGTTTTCCCGGCTCTATCGAAATCAGGAGTGGACCGAAGTAATCGAGGCCTACGTGCTCGAAAGGTCTCGTCCTTACGACCCTTTCCGAGGGCAGATCACCTTGATCCGGGTACTTGAAAGGCAAATTGTTGAGTTTCTGGCAGCGAATACACCGTCTCACTTCTTTCGTAACTTGAGAACGCAACTGTGGTATCCAGTACTGTTGACGTATGTTCGCGACGGTGTGATTGACTCCCGTATGCGCCGCTTGGTGGGCTTCTGCGACAATGAGCTTTGCCAAAAACGATTTTTGATAGGATGAGAATGGGGTACTTAGCCGCCACACTCAGATTGCTTCTTCCCAGTCTTCCATAGCAACGAAGTATTCCTTTGTCATCCTTCTTTAAGTTGAGCTGGGAGAGCTTCTGCAAGATGTGTGCATTGATTTCGACCTCTTGGTGATGTCGAATCATGAATTCGCCTGCCGCCTTTATTTCATCAGCGGTGAGTTCAACAGACTCGAAATTTGCGGCTGTCACTTTCCACGTCGACCCTTTGCTCTGTCTGTATTGGCTTAGTCGCTGACGAATATTCGAAACGAAGCGGAAGACATAGGCCAGTATCCTTTTTGCCTTAGTGAAGGTGCTAGCTTGTTCTGGCCTGATCAGATGACCCTTCTCGACGTTGGTATCATTGCATATTGTCGTGGCAACGCACTTGCCTTTGCACTTGCCTTCTTCATCTACAGTTTTCGCTAGAATAGCGTTGATCTTCCAATCTGCCTCCCCAAGGAAGCTTGGACCATTCCACCACATGTGCGAGCCAAATTCCTCCTTGCGGAGACCTCTCGTGGCACAATCAGCAGGATTTTTTGCTGACGCTACGTGATAGAATTCGACTTGACATCCGTTCTCTTGTAGATGATCCACGATTTTGTCGATTTCTCGAAGCCTGTTGGTGATCATGACACTTCTTTCTGCAGTAGTTTTCGTCTTCAACCAACACAACACTATTTCGGAGTCGGAAAAGATCTTCACTTGACGGATTTTGATAACTGAGCGGATTTCTCTAATCACAGCCTCTGTCAAGCGCATAGCGAGGGTTATCGTATTCAGCTCTAACTTTGGCATTGTTGTTGTAACCCTCAAAGATGGAAGTCGTTCTCTTGCCATTAAGAGGTGACTTGAAGATGCACCACTCAGATACGTGCATGCAGCCATTGACTTCGAGCTCGCGTCGGCGAAGGTTGCCAGAAAGTAGTCGCTGCGATCGGCAAGGACGACACGCGGGATACTCTTTTCAAATCCGTCGATATCATTGATGATTTTCTCCCACTGCTTCACTTGACCATCCGACAATCGACTGTCCCAGTCACATCCTTCCTTCCAAAGAGATTGGAGGAATGTCTTCGCAGCGTGAGTGAGTGGAGTTAACCAACCAAGTGGATCGTATACTGAAGCTACTGCGCCAGCTACTGTCCGTTTTGATACTTGACCATGAGTGGAGATTGAACACTTCACTTGAAAATTATCCGTGAATGAATCCCACTTTATTCCAAGCACCTTCGGACGACGTTCACTTGAGCGATCCTTCTCCGCAATGTGTTCCATCAGGCTGTTATCGTTTGACACGAATTCTCTGAGTTTCATGTGTAAGTCATTGAAGATTTGCTTACACCTGGAATACTTGTGAAGAGCGTCAGGTAGATCTTCGGCCGTCAATAGGACGTTGTCCACGTAGAGGTTGTCCTTTATTTCCTGAGTAAGTCCTTTTTCATCTGAATACGTGTCGAGGTGGTAGTGGGTAGTAGCCCCTAGTAGGAAAGGCGATGTGATCAAACCGAAGGTTACCCTTGTAAAACGAAGGCTTCTGATGTTGTCTGCTGTTGGCGGATCTTTGCAGTTCCACAACCATAAGCATCTTGTAGCATCGCGTTCGTCTTCGTGCAACCTGACTTGAAGAAACGCTTTCTCAACATCAGATATTATGCCAATTCTTCCGAGCCGGAATCTCAAAAGTATTCCATGCAGCGACGGAAGTATTACTGGGCCTCTGTGCAAAACCTCGTTGAAAGACGGACATCCCTTATAGTGAGCCGAAGCATCAAAGACTATCCTTAGCTTCGTCGTGGTTTTGTTTGGTGTCAATACAGCTTGATGCGGGAGGTAGTGGACGACATTTGTCGTTGACTCCTCTCCATCCTCTGGGACGTCCTCGAGGATGTTCAGCTGCAGTTGTTCTTGGAAAACAGCGTCATACTGCTCAAGCAGGCCTTCATGCTTTTGTAGGGAATTCCATACACTGTGGAGGCGACTGACCGCTATAGCTCTGTTATCCGGCAGTGGAGGGTGGTTGTCTTTCCATGGAAGTCTTACGTAATATCCGTCACTTCTGCGTTCTACGGTGCGGTTGAACTGCTTCCATACTTCTTTGTCCATGCGATCTTTATCCTCCTTTTCGGATATTCCGAATTCGTGAGTTCCTGCTGCTTCTAGCTGCCAGAATTGTTCCCACCGTTGTTCATCGCTTACTTCTTCTGATATTTGAATATCCTCATTGACAGTGTATACTTGAGCCTCAAGCGACCAATATTTGTCCCATTGATTGATTTCCGAAGTCCGCTCACTTGTGCCGAGGTGTAGAACACGTGGAGTTGATCGTACTTGACCACTGATTAAGTTTCCCATCGTCGTTGGTAGGAGATGGAGGCCGGAAGGCAATTGGACATTTAGAGCATCCTTCTTCAGAAACTGCCACATCTGATCGCATCCTAACAAAATGCTTGGTTTGATGTGGGGACTATCGGTGACATTGTCTGAGGCATTGTGTAGACCCGCTGATTGAAGGAACTTGATGTCTTCGTTGGATGGCTGAGGCAATGCGAAAGTCTTCGTCAGAACATCACTCGTGAGAAGGCTCAAAGTATGGAACTGGTTTTCGTTATCCCATACCGGTAGTTGAACCTTTCGTGATTTTTTCACTTGGACTTGCTCTGATCCGAATGTGTAGTAGCGAAGATTCCTTTCTTCTATCACTGGAAGGTGTAACTCGTCTGCTAATTTTCCATCGATGAAGGAGATCTCGGCTCCAGTATCTATCAGCACTTTAACCCTGCAAAGGTTGCTCGCAGCAGGATTTACAACCTTGAGTTCGCCGATAGGAAGAAAAGTTGTCGAGCAGACTTGAACTTCCCCGGATGGCTGTACTCCCAATACAGCACAATCACTTGGTTCGTTGTTGCTGGCCATCCCTTTCTCGGCCACAGATTTGTCCTCAGCTACTTCCTTCTTCTGCAAATGAAGCTGTTCCTTCGTCACTAAATTTACCTTAGTCACATTGGGTCCCTTTCTCGCCGATTGTTTGTTCATCGTCTTCATTGGTTTCATCGGCGTGCGAATCTCACCTCTGCTTGTTGTGCTCTGCAACTTGAAGCAACATGAGGTGTGATGAGGGCCTTGGCATTTGAAGCAAGGACGAGATCTACATCCACTCGTTATGTGCTGCGAAGATCCGCACAGTTGACACAGCTTCCTGTCTCGTAAAAACTGCGCACGTTCTTGAGGAGTTTTGTAGACTTGACACGCGGCCGGTTTATGGTCTCCTTTACAGTACATACATGAAAGGGCTTGTCGCTGACGAGGAGGAATGAATTTTCTCTCAGTTGTTGGTGAGTGCTGCTTCGAAGGCTTATCTAGATAGATGCTGACCATTTCCTCGCCTGATATCACGTCTTCCAGCAATGTAAGTAGGTCTTCCATTCCAAAGGAGTGGTTTTCTATCAAGAGCGACCTTTTCTTCAAAAGCACCTTTCGTTGTACTGCCTCTGGAAACTTGGAAAGGACCTTTTTCATCATCCACTGGCTATTTACTTGTTCACCTTTGTGAGCCAGTTGCTGGATTGTCACTTGAAGTTGCTCAAAAAGGGATCGCTGATCCTTTATTGAGTCGCTCCTCAAGTTGCAGTACTCCAAGCGGTTGATCAGTTTCTGAACAAGTTCTTCTCCTGCTCCATAACGGTTCTGAAGCATGTGATATTGCCTTGTAGTAATTCTCCTTCGTGATTTGAAACTTTCTCACGGACTCTTTAGCTTCACCCTGAAGCGCGTCCAGTAAGTAATTGAACTTGAAGAGCTCTGGAATATCCTGGGAGTGTACATTAGCGTTAAATAATTCCCAGAAGTTGTCCCAGTCCCGGACACTTCCCTTGAATTTTGGAACCGGTAGTGTGGGTAGGTCAACTGCTCTTCTGGATCCGTGCTCCTGCTGAGGTGGTATGAACCCATGTTGACGTGTATGAGCTTCGCATGAGCGAATAGACCGGATTATTGCCTGTAGGATCATCACGTAATCCATTGTAGTCGCCAGGCACTCTTCTGCACGGGTTGAGTATTCGTCCAATTCGGTGGACTTCTCTACTGTCATTTCTGACGTATCGGGCAGCGAATCGCGCAGGTAGGCAAATTTTCCCAATGAGGATTCCAGTTGGTTCATCATGGACTCTAACGCGCCAACTGCCTCTTCTAAGCGGCGCAAATTGTCCCTGTTTACGCTCTGTGACTCCTGTTCCCATTTCGCTTCGAGAGTTTGCAGCCCCTCTTCTTTGAATGACGCCCGTGTTTGTTCGAGCTTGTTCCCATAGCGGGTGAGCAGACGCTTTGCCGTCGCGAGTTGCGCTGCCATTATCGACCGATTTCCTCTCGAGATAAACAGCTGGGAGAAAGGGCGATGAGTCAACAGTGAGACGCGAAGCCGGTAAATGACGATTTTCAACTGCTTGAAACGTACAGCTGAACACCTATCAGGACTGTAAATCGTAACCTACAATCACTTGAGAAAATCGCCACTTGAGAATGTACTGGTCCTCGTAAATTCCGTCACTTGATACTCCTTACCGTGAGTAGAAATACACTTGAAAACGTGCTCACAGGAGACGGAGACGGACAGGAAAATTTCGCATGCAAAGAGGAGACGTTCCGCTATCTTAATGTACTGACCTGAGTTCGGAGTTGAACCGATGCACCATGTCGCAAAAGGGGTGGCTCTCCTTGACGTCTCTGTGTGAGTGTGTTCGAGGTAATTGGCCAAAGTCCGACTTGACTAGAACTTGACCAGTTAGCTACGCTCGACTTGAGTACTGCTCGCCTTAGATGGTCTCACCAAACCACGCCACGCGGTATTATGAACTACACGAGTCGGTAGAAGCAAGATTTACCTCAAACTTGGGTAATTAAACCAATTTACAAGCGTTACAATAAATCGACAACGAATAAATGATGTTACAGATGAAATAGCACCAAAAACTTGAGAATAACCTTAGGAAAAACTTTCTTCCACTTGACTACTTGATTACTTGAAATCGAACAACTATGGCTGACGAACTTGAATGAGACAAGGAATAAATCTTGAAGGAAATAAAAGAAAACTTGACTGACGAACCGATCGGCTCGAGCGGCGGTGAGCATTAAAAGGAGGAGCTCGCCTCCACGCATTCCGATCGGACCGTCTGATAGCTGCGAGGCACGCACAGAACAACAACATAGGCATTGATCGATTTAGACGGAGAGCTAAAGCACATATCGTTTAAAGCTGAGACACAAGGCTTAAAGCTAAGGCACATAAAGTGAGCATACGTTTACAACAACACAAATACGCATTCTACTAACTAATACCACAAAAATAGTCGTTCTCGACATTTTGCTCGAACAAAAAGATATTCCAAGAACCAAAGTTAATCCTTGTGGACCAAAGTTAATTCCTGCCACGTCCTTAAGCTAGAGATTGAACAAATCCATTTTATAGAAGACATGAAATCTGCAAGGAAGGAACTGCGCGATAGTAGCACTTACACCACCAGTCAAACTAATCAGACGTTTGCATAGCGCCATTTCTAATGAAAGCCGTGCAAACAGCCAGAAAATCAGAAAACAAAAAGCAGAAATTCGGTCCTTCCTTGATCACCGCCCATTATTCTTCTTTTTCTATAAAGATGCCTCATCCTTTAACCTCTACTACCTCGACTTTTATGTATACTAGTTCTAGAGTAGAGTATATCAATCTACAATTATCATCCACCGTATGTGGTCGTCTTACAGGCTATTTTTGTCCCGACCACGCTCTCCTTGACACCGCTGTGATGTTTTGTGTTTTCACTGTCCAGAATTTGAAGAAAGTTTCGCCTTAGCTTCATCTAGGGAGCTATTTGCGTGCTGATCATAAATCTGGAATGCATCCGTTAACCATGCGACTGTGGGCTACAGTAGGTTACGATAAGGATGGGTAATTGCGACTTCACAAAAATTTCCTCCAGAGGCGTTGTTGCTTTGGTCACGAATTGAGGATAAGTTTCTAGCATATAAGTTTCTTGAGCGCTGTTTTCGCTTCAATGTAGAATCTTGGAAAGGAGTGCGGCTAGGTGGAGAAAACGGCGATGCTGACGGAGTTCCCTCGCAGTACCTACTGTGACCTCCTCTGATTTATCGTAATGTCGGAAATGGATGACAGATTTATGATCAGTAGCCTAAACAACGCGCAGGTGGAGGTTTGGGAGAAACCTCTCCTCGACATCTGGAGTCGTGAGGGTGCAATGGTGCCATACTTGTAGATCATGATTGCGCGGATAAGGTTACAATTAGGAGCACTTCGAAAGAAGAACAAAACATTACGGAGGGGTCTGTTACGGACATCATCTAGCTAGAAGTTCCCAAGCCAGAGAAGTATGGCTTCATGGAGAGTGGCGATGAAACTCTACGCGACGAAACCTAGCCTGTTATTCATCTAGAAGCAAGTTGAAGACAAAGGAAACGTTGTAAAGCGAACACGGTACCCTCGACTCTTCTCCTGAAGTCCGCAGCGCTATCCTCTCGGTCATCCCGTCGCTACCGCAGTTGTTCTGAAGGAACGGCTCACCTCAGTGTACCCCTGCGGCTTTCAATAGAACCATCAAATTTTCAGAATGCTACTACGAATTGGCTATACATAATTGAGGCTGTCCACCTTTGGCCGATTAATTTCTGAACACGACTAGGATTGGTCCCTGCGTCAGTTTTCTCCTCTCAGCTCGCACTGAAGTGCTACGTGTTCTCGTTACTTTTATCTGCCCGGATGCTCGCAGGAGATTCGAAAACCATTACGTGGTTCCCAGACCATCCCCTACAACCCTCAACAGGTTACATTGGAATACTGCACGGGAAGTTAATTGACTTTCCTCGCGACTTTCCTCAAAAAAGCGAATGTTATTCTGTTTTAAGAAAGTGTGTTGAAAACTCACATATTCAGGGTCTCTTAAGAAAAAACGACTACACTTTTAAAATGAAGTTCTTATCCCTCCGGGTAAAGCAATATTTTAGACTTTTTCTGTGGGTGCACAGGATTAACACTATCAATCCAATAGGCGTCACTATGTATTGGGCTCAATGTCTCCGTTCGGCACACTACTGAATTAATTGTCTCTAAGTACCTTAAAATGGATTCTAAAATATTATTTTAGTGAAAAGGATATGAATTTCATCTTTTCAACAGTGTGGTCATTTCTTCCATAGACACCCAACAAGATAGATTTTTAGCATAATTTTCTTACCAGCGTCGACCGTTTTGACTCACTTAGAACGTATCCGGACTTTGCATATCTGTGATTTGGTTTCGGAAGTGTCCAGTTCGTTTCCAAAGATGCCCGGTCTAAAAAGAATTCTCCAGTTTAAAATCAAAGCGCGGAATCAATTTTGTTCCCATTCTGTTTCTCAGAGACATGATTTCGTTTCATCAAAAGGTCAATCTCGTGCAAGCTTTTCCGTTAGTCGTCTGAGAGCGTAAAGGTAGGGAGTCACATTGGTGTTTATAGCGCTCTAGGTACGCTTAAAATTGCGTCGTTTGAAGAGCAGTCAGCGCCAAGGGAACCCGTTTCATCCTGGCGTTTCATTCCTATTTCACCACAATGCTTTTCAGCTCTGTTCTTTCAGACGCCGTCACCAAGTGAAGAGGAAAGACTTCGTGCTTGGGAGGCCGGCCAGCCGGACTTCATGGGACGCGACGCGTTCGCCAACATTCAGGCGGCTCTCGATCGTGCTCTTCAGGAGTAAATCAGTCAGTAGATCGATTGATTGCTTGACTGGCCTGTGGCAACGACCGGCCGACACATCGATCCGCTGTTTAGCATGTGTTGACTTCATCCATGGCCTTTCTGAATCGATTTCACCGTAAAATGTGTGACTGTCTGTTTTAGTGTGATTACTCGTTCCAGTATACTACTAGTCGATAGTCAGTTAGATGTGCCGTATCCGGTGGAGAGATAGCTTCTTATCGTTGTTATCCTTGCTCCATTTATTGTCAGCCTACTCATTACCAAACTTTCATCGACGAATCTGGTGCCTGTGGGAGATGTGACGGTGTGGAGAGCGCAATTTACGTTCGCACCACCCCCACACTTCTTATCTCCTCATCTCCCTGCTCATCATTCGTACCATTCATTCGTTCAACGATCCATCCGTCCATCCATTCATCCATCCAGTGCTCATTTCGTTGGGGCGATGTGTGCCGTTGCTCAAGCGAATCCTTCAATTTTCTATTTAGTTGTAATTCGTTTAGACGTGTTGACTTTTGATTACTGTACAACGAGTGGTTGCACGTATACAAATTTTACGTTGTTATGCCTACTGGTTAAAGATTCATCTCGTTTTGTCTTGCTATTTGTTTCATAAGACGGGGTTGACAAGGCATAAAAACCCGAAGAAAACGCTACGAAACAAACTGTGCAAAAAACTTCCCTCTTCCCGCAAGTTTTCCGAAACGTAGGACGGGTTCAGTTGATAATTGTTGGACTACATACGTTAAGGCAACGTTGGGCCCACTACTGTCAAAGCGTGGCTGCTGGTACTGTCATTGCTCCCTCTTTTCTTGAAGTTCATAACGTGCATGTCAGTGATTTCGCCGAACCTTTTCATTTCTTCGAGGCCTCTGATAGAACTTTTCCTTGGGATCAGGCGCAGTCAGTATCACGGGTGTGGGTAAACGAGATCCGAAATTTGGTAAATCTTATATCGTAAATACGGAAGAATCGTCGTGACTCGTCAGTAGTAAACCGCAAATCGTAAAGGATATCTTTCGTGTAGTGGCACTATAACCCTAGGGGTTTTTCTGCCAATTGTAGGGACTTTTGAAACTAATTGAACACTTTTCAAATAACCGGGCAGTTCTAAAAACTGTCCAGATAAACTTCTGCTCTAAAAACTTTATTTTAAATGAGGCCATGCAAAATAGGGACCAGATAAAAAGCATAGCCATAAAATTCCCACCCTTTCCACTACCCTTCGGATTGCTTGTAAATCTACTCTAGCAGAAGCAATTGCAACAAGTCTCTGGTAAAACTAAAGAATAGTTACAAATTATCAGGTTGTTGCGAAAGTTCCCGCCATTTTTTGAATGTGCTTTTTTTCTCGCCAACGCTACCTTATAGCAACCCATCTTTTGTTCACATAAAGAGTTCAGGTATGTATAGGCTTACTATTATTGCTAACTACTCACACTCGCGTAACTCCTAGGAAAATGGAGCTTTCAAAGAAGTACATCCAAGGTCTCTTACTGTATGACTTCAAATTTGTTGAGTTAGCAGTCCTTCATGTCGTCGCATCAGTGGTGCATTTGGGGAGGGCACAGTGTCCGATCGGATCGCACGAGAATGGTTCGCACGTTTTCGCAAAGGTGAGCTTAACCTTCAAGGTTCGTTCAGGTCAGGACACGAATCCGATGTCGACAACGACCGATTGCGACAGCTGGTGGAATCGGACCCATGGCGGACTACTCGTGAACTTGCGCAGGACTTGTGTGTGCCACCACCGCCAGGCACCTACCTCAACTGGGGAAGGTGCACAAGTTGGCACAGTAGGTCCCCATGAACTCACCGAACGCGACCGCCAGCGACGTGCTGAGCTGGCCACCCAATTGCTCTCGTACAAGCGCACAGATAGTTGGCTCCACCATCACAGGAGATGGGAAGTTTTGCCTGTACATCAACATCAAGAGGAGCAGACACTGAGTTGACAAGGGTCAGCGGCCTGAGCCACAGCCAAAGTAGGGTCCTCACCTGTCGAAGATCATGCTTTCTGCTTGGTGGGATTACAGAGGAGTCATCTACTACGAGCTGTTGTCCCGTAACGAGACTCTAACAGCGGACTTGTACTGTCAACAGCTAGATAGAATGGCCGCTAAGGTCGCAGAAAAGCGTCCGAATCATGGCACAATCCGATTCTTGCACGACAGTTCTTGACCACACATTGCAAGAATCATCACCATTTTCAATAGCGTTTGTCCCGCATGGTGGCGGGGGCCGCTCTTCTGGTTTGGTGACTCAATTTCTCCCGAGCAAACGATTGGTCGGGACGGACTCCAGCTACGTCTAACAAGGGAGGTCAATGAACATCCCGTGGCAATTTTAAAAGTGACCTATTGAGGGTTGTAGGGGTTTGTATGAGAAGCACCGCAGTGGTTTTCAAATTTCCTGCGGACATCTGGGTAGGTCAAAAATTGCAAAAAACCGCTTCACCTCAGTGCGGGCCGATAAAGCAATACTGACGCCTGGAACTGCCATGTCGTGGTTAGAATCTAACCTTCAAAAGGTCTGGGGCTGGAACAGTAGCGGAATTGCGGCTATTTCACAACTTGCTTGTTAGCCGTACAGTAACCGAAGTGGAACATTGAGGTGCGTCGCGCACCACCAACGGCTTGGGACCGGATGGCCGAGTGGATGTGGGGGGCGGGCTTGCGGGAAAAGTGACGGTAGTTCGGATCCGGAGATGCTGCTCCTGCGTTGATGGTTTTGCTCCATCTAATTTTGTCGATATAAAGTGTATCTTGACCACGGTAGTGTACCATACTGACATTATAACTTTATTTTAACCTGGATGATACGATATAAACACAAAAACACCGAAAGCAGTACACAGTTCATAATTCGATTGGTCATTGAGGAGGAACAGGCGAATTTTCTTTGCCTACAAAATATATAACTTCAGAACTCCATAGATCAAAGAAGAAATTATTTTATTTTCGTTTGATGTTTTTATTTTTAATTATTTATATTTATATTTTTATTAATTAATTAACTATATTTATGTTTGATTTTTTCGACCCCTCTTCGACCTCTGGAAATAAAGTATAACAGTACCAATCTGTCTTCTTCATCCTCAACCAACCACATTGCAATGGGTCTCACGGCCGTCATATACAGCATCCTTCTCACTGTTACAAGGAGACGTAATACTACCCACGTCGTTGTCATTGTCCGACGACCAGGCTATATCCTGCGCTTCGTTCAAGTTAAGCTAACATCACGAACGAGAGAACGTCAATGCAATAAACATCAAACAAAAAACCACCTGGAGTGTTTCATCCTCATCAGCACAATCAATATCACCCCATATATAGCATGTTGAAGTATGCCCCGAAAGGCATTTGCTAGGGCGGTCTCCTTACGACTAGGGGCAGAGTAGTCGGGAGGAAGGCAGTTAGCAAGACACCCAATAACTCGGCACAGAGAACACATTGTATTAAACAATTGATATTAAGTCAGGGGCGGGGTGTGGTATATCTGTCGAAGGACGATCACAACAATCGATCAAATATAAATATATACATCAATTAATTAATTGAAATATAAATAAAAATAAAAATCAATTATACGTAATTAATACATAATAAATAAAATAATAAATAAATAAGGGAAAATTAAGATAAATCTTTTTTATCCATTTTTTCAATCTCTCTTCGACTTTTGGAGAAATGGAGTAGTGCTAACAGGCCCACTGTCAATGGCTAACGAAGACGGTCAGGATAAAGAATATTATCTATTTTGTAGTTGAGACAGGCCCTTGAATGCTAGCGAGGAACTGCGTAGAAAAGCCGCCTGTTGTCTCCTTCGTGATGTTAGCTTGACCTGAACGAAGCGCAGGCTGTAGCCTGTTAGCCGGACGATGACAATGATGTGGTATTACGTCTCCTTGTAACACTGAGGAGGATGCTGTATGTGACGGCCGTTTGTGACTTGCAATATGGTTGGCTGAGGATGAAGAAGACAGATTGGTACTGTTATAGTTTTTCTCCAGAGGTCGAAGAGGGATCGAAAAAAAATCAAACATAAAATTAATTGATGAAAATAAAAATAAAAATAAATAAAAATAAAATAATAATTTTCCCCCGATCTTTGGAGTTCTGAAGTTATCTATTTTGTAGGCAAAGAAAATTCGCCTGTTCCTCCTCAATGACCAATCGAATTATGTACTGTGTACTGCTTTCGGTGTTTATATCGTATCATCCAGGTTAAAATAAAGTTATAATGTCAGTATGGTACACTACCGTGGTCAAGATACACTTTATATCGATAAAATTAGATGGAGCAAAACCATCAATGCCGGAGCAGCATCTCCGGATCCGAACCACAGTCACTTTTCCCGCAAGCCCGCCCCCCACATCCACTCGGCCATCCGGTCGCTGCGCCGTTGGTGGCGGCGCGACGCACCTCAACGTTCCACTTCGGTCACTGTACCGCCAACAAGCAAATTGTGAAATCGCTGTAATTACGCTACTGTTTCTGACCCAAACCTTTTGCACGTTAGATTGTAACCACGACATGGCAGTTTTAGGCGTCAGTATTGCTTTATAGGACCGCACTGAAGTGAAATGGTTTTTTGCAATTTTTGACCTACCCAGGTGTCCGCAGGAAATTTGAAAACCACTACGGTGCTTCTCATACAATCCCCTACAACCCTCAATAGGTCACTTTTAAAATTGCCACGGGATGTTCATTGACCTCCCTTGTAAGTCCATATGCAACGTATTAGGTTGTCACATAACTCCCCGCCGTTTTTTTAACGATTCATTTCGAATTTCACCGGCAGTCTCTTACATAGCGCATTACAGCTTTCGAAGGAGAATGATTTGCTCTATCAGAACATTTATTGCATTTCTTTTTTCATCCTGAATTTTGTCAATTTTTAGGTCGTTAAAGTGAAAAGTGTAAAGTGGCCATCTGCGCAGTCGCTTCTCTCCGCTTAGATTTTGAATTTTTGCGCAGTTTTTCATAGCATTTGGAAGCAAATGTTCTGTGCTACAAGAATACGTGTTGGCACTATTTGTTCATTTGTTTTTTATTGATTTCTAGGTCATCAAATTGGGACGTTCGACCTTTCCGTCCGACTTTTTACCGACAACTGAACAAGGAGAAGGAGTTGTTGGTGAAGATGATTTTTCTCTTTTCGGAATTTTGTTGATATTCGACAGAAATCAGCATGAGCCAATAAACGCGACACAAATTCTTATTGAGCAAGATATCCTCTTCCGAACAACATGCAACGCCATGCAAAAAAGTCCACCGCAGAGCAGGAGTTGTCGGTAAAAATTCGGACGGAAAAGTCGGACATCCCAGTTTGATGACCTAAAAATCAATAAAGGACAAATGAACAAATAGCGCCAACACAAATTCTTGCAGAACAGTACATTCTCTTCCAAATGCTATGAAAGGCTGCACAAAAATTCTAAACACAAGCGAAGAGAAACGACTGCGCAGATGGCCACTTTTTCACTTTTCACTTTAAGGATCTAAAAATTGACAAAATTCAGGATTAAAAAAAGAAATGCGATACATATTCTGATAGAGCAATTCATTCTCTTTTGAAAGCTGTTTAGCGCTATGCAAGAGACCGCCTGCGAAATCCGCAGTGAATCGTTGAAAAACGGCGCGAACTTATGGGTCAACCTACTATCTAGTCAACGTTGCTTCGGGCGTCCTCTGGGCCGTTTTCTATGGACTTCAAGATTCAGACCAATCTTACAGATGGTGTCGTCGTTAGCGCGAAGAACATGGCCGTACCATCGTAGATGGGCTTCGCGCAACTTGCCGGCTATCGTAGCGACACCTGGACCTTTATCGTATGGTGTCGTTGCGAACGCGGTCCAATCGCGTTACTCCGGCTGTCCACCTTGGCATCTTCGTTTCCAACACAATGAGACGTCTTTCAATTTCCTTAGTCACGAGTCAGCATTCACTACCGTACGTCGCTACTGGGCGAACGACTGCCCTATGCACCTTTGACTTGAGGTACTCGGGTATTGTCTTATCGCAAAACACTCCAGTCAACGAGCGCCATTTAGACCAGGCTGCACTTACACGCGCGTTCACCTCCAACTTTAAACTGCCATCGGACGTGACTGTTGATCCAAGATACTTGAAAGATGTAACTCGTGAGAGCTCAGTATCATTGATCTTAATAGATCCGTACTCGTTCACATCCGTCGTCAAGTCTTCCGTCTTGTTGATGCTTAGCCCGAGACTCGCTTAGCATACAATGCCAAGTCATCGCACCACGCCTGTGCCTATCGCTCGAGTTCAGTTTCTGTTCACGCGCAAGCATGACGTCATCGGCATACAGAAGCGTCCAAGGAGCTCCCTTTGGAGATCGCGTGTAATTGCATCCATGACGACCATGAAGAGCAGTGGGGAGAGCGCAGACCCCTGGTGCTCTCCGGCAGACATTGGAAACTCCATCGAGTTGCCTGCTGGTGCTCGCACTTGGCTTATTGGGAACGAGTAGAGGATGCGCACCCACTCAACAAGCTCTTCAGGGACGCGGAGTCGTCGCAACGCGTACCATATAACCTCTCGCGAAACGCGGTCGAAGGCCTTCTCCATGTCCAGGAAGGCAAATGCATTGGTTTCTATTTCTCGCTGTGCTTCCTTAGCAGAAGACGAGCGGCGTGTATGGCATCAACCGTCCGACAGTCGGCAACGAAACCACACTGATTATTGGAAAGCTGGACGACATGGATACGTCCATCGACAATTAGCTCAACGATTTTCATGGTGTGGGAAAGTAGGCGAATCGTACGGCAACTAGCACAGTCTGCAGGAGTGCCCTTCCCATTCCAAACCGGAATAGTCGCGCTTTGCCGCCAAATCTCAGGCACTTTCTTCTCAGCAACAATCTGATTAAAAAAACTCTGCCAGCCAGTTAGCAGGGCACCTGCCCTTCGACTTCCATAGGTCGGCCGGCAGGTCATCAGGACCGGTGGCTTTAACTGACTTCATCTTCCTCAGAGCTGCTTCAGTTTCGCTCACTTTGATCTTTTGATCGGGACCGTATACAGGTTACGCAAAAGGAACAGCAGGATGTTCAAATTCTACATTCGAGATTTCCTCGAACTATTCGCGCCATCGCTTCACAGCCCTCTTACGATTCATCAAAAGATGACCTCCTCATCGTAATGCCAAAGAACTTTTCATGTCATCATCATCTGCTTGGCGACAGCGAGCTTTGGCGAGTCGGTAAAGATAGCGCTCACCATCGCGCGTCTCCAGTTTTTCGCTCACATCAGCGTATTGTGCGGCTTTAGCAGCGGCCACTGCCTTTTTTGCCGCTTTCATCGCTTCTATATAATTCTGCCAATTACAGACTGTTTTGTCACCGACAAATACGTGATACAGCCGTTTCTTTTCCCGAACCTTCTCTCTGACATCGTCAGTCCACAGCCAAGCCTGCTTGTTGGCCCAACGCCGTCCAGGTTTCGTTGTGCCGAGTTCGAGGCGCGCAGCCCGAGTTATCGTTTCGGTAGCATTCTTCCAGGGGCAGGATTCATCAACCACTTACCGGCTGTAAGTGGCGAAACTTACCACGAAACGCCCCATTCGGCCGATTCGTCAAAACTGGGTAGTATGAATCCGGCCTCAAATCCTCCGTAGCCGTTAGTACGCTGCAGTCTCCGTTAATCGCTACCTGGGTGCAGCGGTAGCGCTCCACGGCAATGTGCTGACCCAGCGGCAACGAGTTAAGCTCGTTGCCAAGAGTACGGGAACGGAACAATACACTCGGGCACACCAGTGATTTATTTATTTTATTTATTGAAACTAATCCAATCAGAGCTTAGAAAAACATAGGGAACAGAATCAACAACAACAGAGACTGGACGTAATGAACTGAGAAATTAGAGAAATGGCTCAAATTGCTGAAAGTGCTGAAAAGGCCGGGATTCCTTCTTTGATAATGGAAAAGAAAAAATAAGAAAAGGCTAGCAGTAACAAAATAGGTAGTGGGTAGAAGAAACATCTGCAGGGGAAGGAGCAGCAACGGCGATCGGGCGATTTCTTGTAACTTGAAAATCCAATCAAGGGCATATAAAAACATAGAGAACAGAATCGACAATGAACGAGAATTGGACGAAATGAACTGAAATCAGGGAAGGAATGAAGGAGAACTCAAAGTGCTGAATAGGTCAGGATTTCTCCTTGATCACGAGTGAAATGAAACGAAAAAGCTAGCAGGAATGGACCAGTAAAAAGGAAGCTGTGGATAGAAGAGGCATTCAGAATTATATAATCACGGTGAGGCTGGCCAAGATACTACTGCGAACGGGAGCCAAGGCAGGCCCTGCATAGGTTTTTTACATATACATATGAGCCCTTTAAAATGGTGATAGGAAACCTTTGGCACTACCATTAGGAGGTCCTAGGCCAGCTAGAATAGAGTAGATAAATTTGGATTTCACCGCGTCCAAGGGAGGAACCCAGACCTGTCGGAAATGAAAATGGTAGATTCAGGATGAGCTTAAGAGAAAGCATCACTACATCAGAGAACAACAACTGTACGCAACGTTGATGCATCAGTTGAACATATGCACATAAATCCATTCAACAGAGAGAGGACACTGGACGAACGAGCCGCGATGGAGAAATCGCACTGAGGAAGCTGAAATCGCATCCATAAACTAAGTGAAAGGACAAGAAAGAAGGTGATATGAAAAACCGCCCTCTACGGTCCAGGCAGCATCACGACACAACCCACAGTTAACCGACTACGACCAGGGACCAGAGAAGCAGCACAACGTACCACCGGTGAAACAAGAAATCCTAAAAAAAGCTACCAAGACCATTTCGAACCAACCAATGCTAGCACAATCGAAACATTTGAAAAAAACTCACTTGCCTTTTGCACTATGGGTCCGGTGAGTTAGCTAACATTTTTAAAACGCGACATGAGAAGCAATCGAAGCAATTGTGATTTCTTGTATATAAAGAAAGAAGGATCCAACTCATTCCAATGAGAAGCAACTCTACCAAGGAAGCTCCCTTCGAAAGCCTTAGTACGAGGTTTAAAAGGTCTTACTCGGTATGTGTGGCCTCTACTGGTACCGATGGTGGCTGATGGGTCAAAAAATCAGCTATGTTCAGGGAAAGCTCGTTCATAGTGAGTTTATACATAAGCCTCAAGTCGTTTATCATTCGGCGGCATTTGAGAGACGCTGTACCCAGTCTACGGAGACGTTCATCATAAGGAATTGAGGAGGCGCCTATACGAGCAAAGCATTTGTAGGTGACGCTATCTTGAATCTTTTCTAGAGCATCAATATCAGACTATTTGTACGGAGGCCAAATGGGGGACCCGTATTCCAAAATCGACCTTACGTAGAGCGTGAATAAGCGGAAAAGAACCTTAACATCTCGCGTTTTAAAAGCTCTAAGGATGTAGTTAAACACTGAACTGGCCCGTGCAATAATCTTTTCAATATGACAGGAAAAGTCTAACTTGTTTGACCACCTAGGTCTTTTACAAGAGAGACCTGAGTGAGAGGGGATCCATTTAATGTGTAGTCAATTTCGGGATGTCTGTCGCAAATTTTCATGCCTGCGGTCTTATTTAAGGCGATGTCAAGCTTCCACTTGTCTGCCCAACTTGCAAGACAATCTATTGCTACTGGCGTCAGACAAATCGTCAGACAATCTATTGCTACCGGCGTTTGTGGCGTCATTTATGGTGTATATTTTGGAGTCATCGGCAAGCATGCTGCAGATGCACCCCTCAGGGAGGGCACCAAAAATGTCGTTAACATACAGGAGGAACAGTAAGGGCCCAAGGCAGGTCCCCCTGAGGAACGCCGCTAGGGGTCTGGTAGGGGAGGGATATTTGACCATTAACAGAAACAGACTGATATCTGCTAGTGAGGAAGGAACGAAACAATTCAAGCAACCTACCTTCAGTACCATACCAGGACAGCTTGGCTAGGAGAAGTGAAATGGAAACAGAGTCAAAAGCTTTGGCAAAATCAACGTAACAGACGGAAATAAACTTGCTGTTGTCGGTCTCCTTTTGCCAACATGACATTGTTGACAAAAGGGCCGAGACAGTGGACTTTCGGCGAGAAAGCCATGTTGCTCTCGGCTTAGTAAACAATTGCGGTCAATATAGGCAGTCAACCCTCGGCAGACAATTCGCTCCATTACCTTACTAGTTGAGCATGTTAAGCAAATCGGCCTATAGTCTTGTACACAATGTTTGGAACCTTTTTTAAAACAGGCCGAACAAGACCAAACTTCCATATTGCTGGCAAGTTACCTTGCAGTAAGATCTTGTTAAATGACAAGGTCAGAGAAGTAACGAGGCCGAGCGCTGCTTTTTCTAGGAAAATGTATGGTATGCCATCTGGAGACGTTGAAACTCTATTGGGAAGTTTTCGTAGAACACTGTAAACAACACTGCTGGCGATGTTAATCCAATCCAACTTACTCCTGTTTTTTATATCCGCGCCACTAGTAAAACTTTTACCTGAAGCGTTCTTATAAACCGACCGAAAATACTTTGCAAATTCTTCGGATTTTTCTTGATCGTCCATGATAATTTGACCATAATCGGTACACAAGTTTGGGATAGATTATCGCATTTCAACTTATCCCTGCAGTAGGTAAAGAACTTTTGGGTTCCTACATGAAGCTATGTGATTTTCTTTCCTGATTTCATAGCGGAGAAGCGCTCGCTTAACTTTACGGGAGTTACTCTGAATAGGACTAGATGTGACACTGCGAGAAAGGATGAAGTGGACTTTTGACTTAAGCATTCGAATTTTTCTAGGATATGCTTCAACGGGATCTTTATGTGGGAAACAGGAACGTAAGCAATTAATTGGTGGCAAAGCTCCATTACCTCGCTTACGCGTGATTCCTTACCTGTGTGACCGCGGAGGCGATTACGGTAAGTGGCTTGGGTGCAGAGGATAGTGTTGCTTCATAATGTGGAGGTCGGGCCTACGGTTCTTGTGTGTTCCAGCATTTTTACACTTCCACTGATCGGTTGAGATCTGAAGGATCCTGACGACCACGCATTTTCATTTGTTTTCTGCAGATTTTTCCAGTCCTGCTGTGAAAAGCAACCTTGTTGCGACATGCCTGTCGCTGACCGGGCTTTAATCACAAGGCAGTCAGGAAGATATTCAACATAATAATGTTTGGACCTCGAATACAATGCCACACAGGAACAAAGTGTTTGAAACGGAGGAGTGGTCACAATACGGGCAGCATATAAAGCTGCATAGTCTTTACAGCTTGTTTCCTTAGTGGACAATTGACTTCAGAAAAAAACTTCCTGTTCCAGCTTTAAAGAACCCTATTTGCGCCTGCAGTTCAAATAGATAAATCCATTAAAAATAAAAACTAAGCAACAGTAACAGATTGATCGATTATAAGTAAAATAAAATAACAAGAAATAACAAGAATTCCGAGATATGAACTCACATTGCTTGCGAAGGTTGAGGTTGCAGCCGCGAGCAGATTGCCTGTTTTAAGAAGACTCTTTACTTCCTGAAACGGAAGCATATTCGATAACTAATATGTGAAAACGCTAAGATCCGCAACCATAGAAACGACCAAAACCGGCGAATGAGAGGAAGACCGAAGAGATTGAAAAGGAAGGAAATTCAAATGCAACAGCTGCAGTGGTGAAAAGTGCAGGCATCATAGAGACTTAATATTCTTATAGAGCTCTTTCTAAAGAAGCCAAAGTGACATAGATCAGCACAAGAATTAATAACAACGAAAAACATCAGCATTTAGAGCTACAGCTAATCACCACAGTCTTTAGAAATGAGCACAATCTCTATATGGATATAAAATCTCTATGATGCCTGCACTTTTCACTAATGCAGCCGTCTCAACGGCGAACTCCAAAAAGCACATCCGACCATACGACATGGTGACCCCCCTCCGATCCTATTTGCGCCCTTTCAAAGATGATCAGTGCCATAAACAACCAAACTATAATGAAAATCCAGTGTGGAAATCAATCATTAGTGGCGATTTGTCGATTTCTCGGAATGATGGCCGTTGCGTGCGGCCAACACGCAGCAGCCGTCATTTTTACCACCACGGCATCACCAACCGCGAGTATGATGAATCAGAACTCGCGGTTAGGGAGCTGTTGACAGATACTAACGAGGACCGTTCGCGAGATTTACCTCCGCCATCGTTGATGTGTCCGGCCCCAGGTTTCGTCGACAGTTGTTACCGTCGGCAACCGAATGCGAGAAATAAAAGCTGCTTCCTTCTCTTTCAGTCACCACCATTTGATTCTAGCCGCCCCGCACCGCTCAACACGTTTACACCCCGGAGGTGTGATCTTAAACGAGCAGATCAGTGGACGGTGTTGCATGGCAACCGTCTCATACGGCACGGTCTTCGCGTCTGTGACAAGGCGTTGGTTGCGACGCCTAACAATGACATACGATACAGGCCTCAACTTTTGGCCTTTGGGCGGAGAAAGTGAAAAAACCACCTTTACTGCCGCTTTTGTGTAGCGCTCATCAAACTGAGCGCATAGTAAATTGAAACCCATATTCGTGATCAGCACCATGCCCTCCTTCCGATGAGTTGCAAAAGGCCTAGCGAGCGCCTGAAAAATAATTCAGTGACCTAATTTCGGCTTGCCGCGGCTGACACCTTCTCATGCGGGAGTTAATTACATCCAAGCTCCTAAATAGCTAATGAAGGAAGAGATTCTGTTTATTAACGCCTATTTTCTACCTTACACATAGCAACACATAGTTTTCTGGATTCCCAGGTTTTTTTTTGCGGTCACAATGATGTAATTTTTAACGGTTCTGATAATTTAATTGGCACTGTTTCAGAAAAGTTGTCCACTTTGGAAGGCTCTAATTTTGGAATATCAAGTTTATGTGTGCTTATACTCATTTGCCCCGCTAAACGTTATAGTTGAAATTAGGCTACGAAAGTGGAACCTTTGGGGTTGAAATCGTTAGCAATTATGCACTGACAAAGTTGCCCAAAATCATTTCTTTGAAAAGGAAACATGGAGATTTAGAGGCCTGTGAAAACTCCCTATACTCCTCTATATGTGAGATTTTGACTTGGCTAGAGGATATTTTAGCCACTCAGCTACGCAGCAAACTCACTCCAAATGGGAAAATGTGCCATTTGGAGAATTACTCAAGAATGGAAAAATAGCCTTCTGGTAGATGCACCAGTTAAATATGGTTCGATTTCAATTTTTCGTTCACTTGCTCGCTATTAGTTGAGTGAAATGTCCAGTAGCCTGGTCGAGGCGCAGATTAGTTCCGGAGTCAGTCCCTTCTCTTGCCCCCGTGACCCCTCCCGCAATCTGAGGACGTCGTAAATCGCCTAACTTGATTCTTCACAATTCCGGTGCCGCAGCACGATATTGATCCTTCCAAACGACGCTGAAGTAGAATACGCGGCATACACCAAGCTAGCTTTGGATAACTAGCTCTCCCTTTTCTTTAACAAGCCTGCACTTTCTATCTCCAATTTATCTTTGTCCTGATTGGATGCGTGGCGCACCCCAGAAAGTCTACTCGAATTCGCTCTCCTTTAATAGCGCCTTCAAAATCCACGATTTCGATTTTTTCACCTATGGTATATCCCAGGCCTATACTAAGACTTGCGGTGGCCAGTCGATGTACAAGTGTTTTGTCCCTCTCAGAAGACAGGTCTGGTATCCCTACTCTTCATTCGAGATTTCTGTGGCGTGTAGAGAGTCAAGATTGCGCCATGGCCTTGCCTGAAATCTTGTATTTCAGATTTGATTAATTGTGCTTGGGCCGAATGCTTTTTACTGTCTTGTTACTATTTACTTGGCCACATTAACATGTGCTATGCTTCTCTCAACGCTTAGAACTTGATAATCACGTGAAAGCACGTGACAGCACGTTTATTGATAGCAAGATTTAAATGTGAACAGAAGCCCCATTTTCCAAAACGAATTCCATGCGATGATGAAACAACATTCAAGTTGAATGGAAAGGTCAATCGACATAACTGTGGTTGGAATGAGAACATACGGACTTTTCTTTTTTAGCTGCACACAAAATTACGACGCTCGAAAAAATCACCCTCTGAGACAATTCTTTGTCAAAACCGTGAGGGAGTACAACCCCTCCCCCTCGAAAGACTTCTCAGTTCGACCCCCTCTTCGATTTCCCAACCCGACCTTGACCCAGATTCTGACTGAAGTGTTTGGGATTTAGACTGTCGAGCAAGTATAAAATATAAAGCCTCGTAACTGGACATGCTGACATGCGACCTCTGACAACCACTAATACCTATTTTAAGTTCTACATTGGGCGAATTGGAGTGTAGACGGAGGACGCACAGGCTATTCGATACACTCCGATTCAGGGTTCTTGGTTTGGTTCCCTTAGAAAATCAAGATTTCAATCGTTAAAATACAGAGCCACGACATTTTTGTAGCGTGTAAATTTCATCAGTGCACAGAATCCGTATTAGAAAATGGGGACTCTGCTAACATTTAAATTTTGCCATTAGTAAACTCGCATGTCACATGTCTTTCACGTGATTGTCAAGTTCTAAGCGTTAAAAGAAGCATAGCACATGTTAACGTGACCAAGTAGTAACAAGACTGCAACAAGCATTCGGCCCATGCATAATTAATCGAGCCTGAAATGTAAGACTTCAGGCGAGGGCATGGCGCAATCTGACTCTCTACACGCCACAGAAATCTCGAATGAAGAGCAGGGACCACCGGGACTACCGGGCTTGTCTTATGAAAAGGGAAAAATACTTGTACATTGACGGGCCATCGCAAGTCTTGGTATAGGCCTGGGATATACCATAGGTGAAAAAATCGAAATCGTGAGTTTTGAAGGCGCTATTAAGAAAGAGCGAATTTATTTACTTATTTATTTATTTATTTATTCAAGGCATAAACAACAGTCTAGCATACAACAGCTGCAGTGCACATTCAAGTGATTCAGTCCAAGTGATAGTGATTTGACTCTCTTGATTTGATTATAGTAATACAATAATTTCCTACGTTTCCTAGACGAAGCTGCAGTGCACATTCAAGTAATTCAGTTTAAGTGATGGTGATTTGACTCTCTCCACGCCGCAGAAATCTCGAATGAAGAGCAGGGATACCGGACTTGTCTTCTGAAAAGGGAAAAATACTTGCACATCGACTGGCCACCGCAAGTCTTAGTATAGGCTTGGGATATACCATAGGTGAAAAATCGAAGACGTGAGCTTTGAAGACGCTGTTAAAAGAGAGTGAATTTATTTATTTATTCATTTATTTATTTATTTATTCAAGGCTTAAAGAACAGTCTAGCATACAACAGCGTTACAACACGGTACTGTATGGCACTTACGAGGAAGGTCATGAACGCGGTCCGGAGATTCTGAACGAGACCTATATTGTGTTGTAGGGCATCGGACGAGGATCACAGAACTGTGTTTCGTTTTTGCTAAATGCCCTGGGTGGCCCAAAAATGGCAAAAAATTGTATCACTTCAGGGAGGGCTGATAGGGCATAAGTGACACCTAGAATGGTCCTGCCGTGCTCAGAACTCAACTTACAAAAACTCAAATTGAAGTTAGATTATAGTAATACGATAATTTCCTACGTTTTTTAGACGAAGCTGCAGTGCTCATTCAAGTGATTCAGTCGCATCAATGGTGTCGGGAACTGGATGGCCGAGTGGATAGCGCGGCGGCTTTACGGGAGCGTGTCGAGGGTTCGATTCCGGGGGCGTCTGCGATTTGCTCTGTGGAGCGCTCCCTCTTTGGCTACTAAAGAGTACATTTTGGCTACGGTAGGTTACCGTATTATTGGCTAGTGGAGAATAAGGGTGACGACGTCATGACTACCGATTTCGCCCAGACTTCGCCATTGGGAATTATTTAAGCTGCTGGCCACGAATCTGTCACTCTTTTTCTAAAGTATCACTTTTCTTGCACTACTTTCCATCGAAGGTTGAATTCGAAGGTTGGGAAATAAGTCTGACAACATTGGAGAAGGAAGCGGTCTCTCTAATGTGAACAGTTTTACCCACCCATATCTACCGTAACCTGCCGTAATATACCAAACTTTTAAAAACAGGTATCATATCCGTGATTAGCATCCCAAATAATCCCAAAATATTTGGGAAATATTTGAGCGAAATTTTTTCTTTCGTCCTCTTCTTGACCTCTATAGTCATGAAAAGCAGCAGTGCCGATTATTCTGCGTATAACCTATAGATGAATTTGGGACGGAAAAAAACCTTTTTCGAGCTCCAGAGTTGAGGGAGTGAGTGCAAGTGGACATAGCTGCAATGCCCGACCCGTTACTGTAAGCGTATAGGAGATTAGTCAAAAAAAAATACACTGCTAGATGAATACTCTGAGGTGGATGAAATATGTTATACTTGGCAACAGTGAGCTGAAATAGTGAAAGCTGCGTAGAATAAAAAGCAGTCTGTAAAGAAATCCGAAGAACAATGAGCATGTCTTGATGGTGGGTCAACTCAATACTTGTCGATCGTTTTCACAAATGAGGTGGCAGAGAGAAGCACTTTCAAAACTAATTGAGAACGTTCGAAAACAGTCATGTGGGGGTAGCATCTAACGACAAAACTAGCTTCTTTACATCTGACAACAGGTTGAAAGCGGGGTTAGGAAGCGAAGAAGGTATCCTACCAAAGCTAAAATGTACTCTTTATTAGTCAAAAAGGGAGCGCTCCACAGAGCAAATCGCACAGACGCTCCCGGAATCGAACCCTTGACCCCCTCCCGTAAGCCCACCGCGCTATCCACTCGGCCATCCAGTTGCTGCCACCTTTGATGCGAATGAATCACTTGAATGTGCACTGCAGCTTCGTCTAGGAAACGTAGGAAATTATCGCATTACTATAATCTAACTTTAATTTGAGCCCGAAATCTTTTGTAAGTTAAGTTCTGAGTACGACAGGACCATTCTAGGTGTCACTTATGCCCTATCATCCCTCCCTGAAGTGATACCATTTTTCGCCATTTTTGGACCGCCGAGGAGCATTTGGCAAAAGCGAAACGCACTTCTGTGATCCTCGTCTGATGCCCTATAAGGCAATATAGGCTTCGTTCAGAATCTCCGGACCGAGTTCAGTGACCTCTCCCGTTAGTCATGAACGAGTCGAACATAAACAACAGTATTAAATCATATCTCATTTTCTCTATCTCGCTATAAAGAACTTACAAGCATGCGCGGACAGCCACGTCAGTCTTCATACTTTCCAAGTAGCAAGATAAACTCCTTAAAAACCTGTAGGTTATGAAGTCACACCTTATCTTCGACTTAGCAACCGAGACGCGGAGTTTGAGCTTTCCTCTCATGGATCTTGTCAGCACTCCATCAAAGAAATCTGTTGGATTGATAGATAATTTACTAGCTAGAATTCCATGCTCCGTCCTTCCGTCTGTACTTCCGTCTGTCTGTCCGTCTGTCCATCTGGCCTTTCGTAGACGTCAAGTAGTAGCCATCCGGGGTCAGGCTAGGTGCCACTACGTCGTATTGAGAGGGGTCAGAAGACGTGTCGCCGATGTCACGCAAAGGGTGTACGAGTTCCGAACATGTGTCATCGACGTCGTGAAAGCAAGCGTCCGAGTTCAGAAAGGGTGTCACCGACGTCGTTCAACAGGCGTCTGCGTTCAGAAGACGTGTCAACAATGTCGCTCGAGGGGTGTTCGGATTCAGACGACGTGTCACCGATGTCGCGTAATGGGTGTCTGGGCTAAGAAGACGTGTAGCTAATGTCACAATAAGAACGTCAGGTTTGAGAATACGTCACTGACGTCGTTCATCAGGTGCATGGGTTGAGAAGAGGTGTCACCAATATCGCAAAAGGCCTGTCCGGATTCAGACAACGTGCCACCGATGTCGCGCCAGGGATTCCGGATTCACACGACGTGTTACCAGTGAAGGTGGGACCACTAATGGGGTGCCGGTTAAGAATGGGGTCTAATAGGAACCGGTAAAGGGTTGACAAATAAAGGAGGGACCAGTGAAAGTGGGACCAGCAATGGGGGCCGGTGAGGGAGGGAGGGAGGGGTCCAGTGAAGGGGGATCGGTGAGGAAGGGACCAGAAGTGGGAACCGGTGAAGCGGAGGAGTGGTTCTGTGAAGGGAGAACCGGTGAAGGGGGGGGGGGGGAGGGGTCCAGTAAAGGGGGGACCGGTAGATGGTTGACCGTGGAGAGAGGACCGGGTGAAGGGGAACCGGTAAAGGCCGCCACAGACTTCTGCGGCGCCGCTGGAGGCGAGCTCTGCGTCTCTGCCCTATGGTTAAACATAGGGCAGCGGCGCCGCTGGAGGCGAGCTCTGCGTCTCTGCCCTATGGTTAAGCATAGGGCAGCGGCGCCGCAGAAGTCTGTGGCGGCCTTAAGGAAGGGACCAGTAATGGGGACCAGTGAAGGGGGACCAGGTGAAGGGGAACCGGTGATGAAGGGACCAGTAATGGGGACCGGTGAAGAGGGGGGGGGAGGGTTCAGTGAAGAGGGGACCGGAAAACGGTTGATGAATAAAAGGGGACCAGTGAGGACTGTACCAGTAATGGGGATCGGTGAAGGATAGGGGGATCAGTGAAGAGTGAAGAGGGGACCAGGAAAGGAAGGTCCAGTGAAGGTGGGAGCAGTAGTGGGGGCAGACGAAAGGGGACCAGTGAAGGGTGAACCGGAAAGGGGCAGACAATGGAGGGGAACCAATTAAGAGGGACCAGTAATGGGGGACCAGTGGGGTGGGACCTGTGAAGGAGGGGGGAGCGGGTTCAGTGAAGGGGATCTGTAAAGGGTTGACCAATAAATGGGAGAACAGTGAAGGGGACCAGTAATGATGAGCGCTGGAGGTGTGAGGTCCAGTGAAGGGAGACCAACGAATCATGTAGCAGTGAATTAACAGTCAAGAGGGATCAGTAAGAGAGCCAATAAAGGGAAGACCATTTAAGGGGGTTCAGTAAAGGGTCCAGTAATAGAACCATTGAAGGAGGGACGAGTAAAGGAAAGTAGTGAAGGGGATCAGTGAAAGGGACCAATGAGGGGACCAGTATTTTCTCAGTGTCGTCCAACGTGGCGTCAGAAGACGTGCTACAGACGTCGTACCATGTGTGGCGGGTGCAAAAGACGTGTCATAGACGTCGTGACTTATGCGTCCGGACTCATCAAATGTGTTGCAGACGTTATCTAATGTGTATCAGGGTCCAGAAGACGTGCCACAGATAAGCCTTTGCACAGCATCCGTGAGATTTTCACTTGGCAATTAAAGGCTTCGTGTAGCAACGAGTGTATGCGTACTTGATTCTCACTTCCGTTTTCTGCCGGCACATGGGTAAGGGGGTATAGGTGGAGTGGGTGGGGGGGGGGGGGTAGGGAGAATGAGTAAAGGAATCGGGATAATGTTATTACCGTCGGACTGTGAACTTCATCGGTCTACCAATACCAATTGATTTCATTTGTGTTTCCGCAGAATAAACACTTCGGATTAAGGCTCTCTATGTGTTCCTCGCCATGTTCGCCACGAGTACTTCAGAGAATGAATCGCCGACGTGCGATAGAGGGTGGGTAGGCCCCATAGGAGCAGTTTTGAAGATTCATTCTGTCCTACCGTATCCCGCTATACTATTCTATACAGCAAAACCGGTTTTTTTCACTCTAATGAATGAGGAAAGGCCTAAAGAGGACAAGAAGACGGTCGAGGTGTTCTATTCTCCGGGTTTGGGGGCGAAGCCCCCAACCAGACGTTCAGCGGCCTACTGGCCGCTGAACGTCTGGTTTACCAATAAAGAGAGGAAAAAGTTCACTGCCCTTTGATGTCCGCGTGGGATTGTATTGTAATTCATCGAAAAACACCTCATCATAAGTTTCCTGGTGAGGCTGTTTTGTACACTTTCTAGAAGGTCGATATCTCTTTTCTTAGTCCGGTTGAATGCGGTTGTACCAGATTCCACAATAGGGCGCACATAGGTTTTGAAGGCACGAATGTAAGCGTCCGGCTGTCTAGATTTCAAAACCCTGAAGAGGTTGTATATGCGTTGGTTGGCCTTTTTCACCAAGATTCTGCTGTGCTTAGAGAAGCAAAGCTCACTCGTTATGGTGTAAGCAAGATCACGGACTTCGTCGGCTATTTTCAAAACCTGACCATTAACTTTGTATTGTGGCGAATGAGCCTGGGTTTTCGGTCCGATCATCAGAAAGTGTCTTCGCAACTGCAAGTGGCAATTCCCATTTCTCCGCGCAACAGCTAATAAAATCACCTGCTGACTGCAGTAACTGATAATCTCCCACGTGATTAATCGTTTCATAAATTTTTACATCATCAGCATACATTTTGCATGTGACCCCAAGATTTTTGATGCAGGTTGGAAGTTCGTAGGTGTACAACAGGAGCAAGATTGGGGATAACACTCCACCTTACGGAACACCACTAAAAACGGGAAATACCTTGGGGTAATGATCCTTCACCCTAATTTGATACGTTCTCCTGGAAAGAACTGCCGAATCCAATCGACGACCATGGGATGCAGTCCTACCATTTGCAGTTTGACTACTAATTTTTCAATCGGCACTTTGCCAAATGCCTTTGAAAAATCAAAATACACTACATCCATGCGTCGTCTGCCCTCAACGGCCCGCGACCAGTAATTTAGGAAGTTAGAACGTTTGTTTCTACAGATCTGCCTTTAGGAAAACCATATTGATCTTCCGATATTATCTTTTTCGATTCAACATGTTTCACTATATTCATTCGCCTCTACTGGTCACTTAACGAGGGCGATCGTCAGCCCTGCGGTAGATCCTATGCGCCTCTGAAGACGACGGAAAGTCGAAACATCAGGCCGCAAATAAAGATCCACCTACAAACCTCGTGTGGCACAAAATACTGACACATAAGTTTCACCATATGTTTTTCAAGAATTTTTTCAAAAGCTCTTGCGAAAATTGAAGTGATGCTAACTGGGCGGTAGTTCCTAAGGTCATTTAGCGGAGCCTTTTTAGAAATGGGGGTCACAAACGCGTACCGGTATATGTCGCGTAGGTGGGCAGCTTTGGTAAGTGGGAATGCCTAAACCAATCAGACCGCATTCAATGGGCATGCCATTCAGAGAGCGCATGCACAATTGGTACCCTGATGAGCTGGCATGTGTTCGGTCTTTGCTGGGGTTGGTTATCATTGGCTGGCGCGCTCCCACCTACCAATGCTGCTCACCTACGCGACATGTACCGTAATATGTTATTTTCTTAATAAAGTTTAGAGGAATGAAATCCGGTGATACTGACTAGGGAAGGGTTTCGACCTCCCATGAAACTTCAAGATAAGACCAGGATCATTAGAAAGAGCTCGGAATGCTGATTACGAATATGAGTGTTAAAAAATATGAGTGTTAAAAATGAAATTCCTGAGCGAGTTATGGCCTGCCGAATGCGACGGGCCTCACCACAGGCCGGCCGTGCGATGCACCTGGCGCGAGAATGGTGAGTCATCGGGGCCCCGTAAGAGGGGACCACCAGCTGCGGCGGTGGCGTAGGGGTAGTGCTCCTCCTCGTGAGGTGCGACATCGTTGGTTCGGTCCCCATTGCTGCCGGTTTTTTTTTTGCACACCATAATTTATCTTCGAAATGATCTTTTGTTCTGAATTATGACACGTATTTGATTAAATAGCGAGGAAAACTACCATACACGCTTGTAAAAATGCTTGAAGGCAAGAAACTGGTACGGTCAAATTTTTATTTACTGTTTTGCGCAAGTGGAGTCCAAATCATATATTGAACAACTAGAGGTGTTTCTAACAACCTTGACATTCGTGGAACAAAGCAAAAAAGGCGTTACACTAAATGATGAAAATTTATGCAATATGGCACTTCATCTTTCCCGTGTAAACAACGTCGAGGACTTCAGAGCAAGTTCCTTTTGGATAAAGTCGTTCAAACGACGCTATGGAATTGTGTCGAGGAAAATCACGACATTCGTGACAAAGAGAAACTACAGAAGTCGTGAGGAAATTGAACTCAAAACCCAGCAGTTTGTCAGCGCTGTTAGGAAAGATATGGAAAGCAAACCGTTGGCTTGCTTCTGCAACGGAGATCAGTCAGGGTTTGTGAGAGAAATGACCACAGCAAGATCACTAGCACCGGTGGGAGTTAAAAAGGTAAGTATATTAAACTGGTAGCTCCTCTCTTTACAAATACTACTTATGATGTTTTCAGGTTGAGAGAGTTGTTGAAAGTAGGGTAGCAATGACACATTCGTACCGTCCTCCCGCTACTTCATGCTGACGGAAAGTTGGGAGGAAAACTATACGTGGTCCTCCAAGAAAAAGATGGAACATTTCCGCAGTGTGTTCACTATGAAGCTCCAAACCTTTTGGTCAGTGCGGCTACTTCACACATAATGACCAAAGACCTCATGGTGGGTGCCGACAGACCTGGGGGATATCGCGGATGTTACGTGCGGTCAAACAGCGCTGGTGGTGTGAGGCGAACATCGCTGCCCGGAAAGCAGAAGATGCGGGTTCGAGTCCCGCCTGGCGCAAGAGTTTTGATCGCAACAAAACATCCTGTAACAGCACATGACCTCATGGTCGATTAGATCAAAACTTGCGTATTTAACTCAAGGAGTAATCAAGAAGTCTACCTCATCGTGGACTCATATACATCTTTTCGTGATATAGAAGCCATTGAGAAAGCTGTCCCCGAGGGTGCGTACATTTACAAACATCTCTCAACACATTAATGAAATAATCTTTCTGATTTACTGTTGTGGTCATCTTTGCAGGCTGCCAAATCACTGTGCGCAATATTCTGGCCGGGGCTACATCGCTGATTCAACCTCTAGACGTTTTTTCTTCGGTCCGATGCAAAACGTTATGAAAAGGGCCAGGTCGCTTGCTATGGCGAATAGCGTGGAGTTCAACATGACAACCTACTGAAGGTTCTATCACAGATTTACCGTATGTTTTGTGCCCCTAGGTTCTCAAACTTTTTAAAATACTCGTGGCATAAGGCAGGGTACATCGATGATCACCCAGTTGTGTTTGTCACTCCTGGTGAATATTTGTTTGATCTTGCTACAATTGACTGTTTTGCTGCTGGTTGTAGAGAGGTTGCATGTATAAGATGTGCAGTGTGTGAGCAACATGTCTGCTTCTCATATTTTTGTGCTTTGTTCCACGAATGCCAAGGTTGTTAGAAACACCTCTTGTTGTTCAATATATGATTTGGACTCTACTTGCGCAAAATAGTAAATAAAAATTTGACCATACCAGTTTCTTGCCTTCACGCATTTTTACAAGCGTGTATGGTAGTTTTCCTCGCTATTTAATCAAATACGTGTCATAATTTAGAATAAAATATCATTTTGAAAATAAATTATGGTGTGCAAAAAAAACCGGCAGCAATGGGAACCGAACCAACGACATCGCACCTGACGAGGAGGAGCACTACCCCTACGTTACCGCCGCAGCTGGTGGTCCCCTCTTACGGGGCCCCGATGACTCACCATTCTCGCGCCAGGTGCATCGCACGGCCGGCCTGTGGTGAGGCCCGTCGCATTCGGCAGGCCATAACTCGCTCAGGAATTTCATTTTGCAATTTTAACACCCATATTCGTAATCAGCATTCCGAGCTCTTTCTAATGATCCTGGTCTCATCTTGAAGTTCCATGGGAGGTTGAAACCCTTCCCTAGTGAGGAGGATTTAAGCCATTTCGTAAGCACCTCGATAATCTCATCGCTGTGAAACCACACAGTAGGACCCATCTTTTCAAAATGTGGTAGTTCGTCGACACAATAAATTACCGGGTTTTCGTTCCTAGTTTTTCCCTATTGTACACCTTGTTGAATATTTCACCTAATAAGTCAGCTTTATCACTTTCCGTGTAGGTCGGCTCCCCGTTATCGTTAATTAAAATGGGGATTTTATTTTCTTTCCATATACGAGTAGCTTACAAACTTGTAGAATGCCATCCTATCTTTGGACTGAGTTACTTCCCGGAAAAGGCGGGATTTTTTTTTTTCGCTTTTTCCGCCCAAAGACCAAAAGTTAAGGCCGGTATTGTACTGACAAGGGAGGCCCATGAACTTTCCCTAAAGATTCTGAACGCAACCTATATGGTCTTCTGAGCATCGGACGAGGATCAAAGAGCTGTGTTTTGTTTTTGCTAGCGGGCACTTGGTGGTCCGAATGTGGCAAAAATGGTATCACTTCAGGACGGGCCAATAAGGCAAAAGTGACACTTGGAATGGCTCTGTCATGCCCAGAACTTAACTTACAAAAAGTGTGGGGCTCAAATTAAAGTTTAATTATAGTAATTCGATAATTAGCGACGTTTCCTAGACGAAGATGCAGGGTGCATCCAAGTGATTCATTCGCATCGATGGTGGCAGCGACTGGATGACCGGGTAGATAGCGATGCGGGCTTTCGGAAGGGGACGAGGGTTCGATTCCGGGAGGTTGGGGGATTTGCTAGGTGGTCTGTTCCCAGTTTTACAAAAGAGAATACATTTTGGCTTCGGTAGGGTACCGTATAATTGGGTAGCGTTTAATAAGGGTGACGAGGTCATGGCCACCAATTTCGACCTGACTTTCCGTATGGGAATTATTTAAACCGTTGACCACGAATCTGCCATCTTTTTCTGAATTTTCACTTTCTTGCATTTTTTTGCATCTCAAAGTCGATGGTAGGAAAATAACATTCGAGAAGACCACATTGGAGAAGAACGCGACTTGCTAACGTAGTCAGATTTACTCCTCCATATCTACTGTAAACTAGCGTAGTCGACCAATATTTTAAAAATAGATATCCGTTATCAGCACCCCAAATAACCCCCATAGGCGAGGTTTGGGCGAAATTTTCCTTTCGACCTCTCCTCGACCTTCGGAGCCGTGAAAGGCAGTAGTTCCGGTTATTTGTGCACACTCCTTTACTTAGGCATACCGATTGCAACCTTCTGTAATCTATTGCTTTACCGAAATTGGTTGCCAGATCGGAGATTTGCATCCCAAATAACCCTACAGATGAATTTAGGACGATTTTTTTTTCGGCCTCTAGAGATAGGGGAGTGAGTGCAAGTACCCCTCCTATCTAGTACTCCTATCTGCAATGCCTCGACCCGTCTACCGCAAGTGTATACGGGAATGGTGAGGAGGAAATACACATCAAGGCGACCAATAACATGAGGTGGATAGCCTGTACTTGGTAACAGTTAGCTGAAAAAGTGGAAGTTTCGAGAAGAACAAAAAATAAAGAAGAATAAGAAAGATCCATAAAGAAATCTGAAGGACGATGAGCATGTCTTGATGGTGGAGCAAGTCAATGCATGTCGATCGTGTTCGCAAATGAAGTGACAGCGAGAAACACTTCCAAAAGTGATTAAGATCATTTCAAAGAGGTCATAAGGGGATAGCCTCTAACGGAACCTTCCTCGTGACAAGCGTGGTTTAGTGGACGTGCGACATCGCTCCACACGACAAAACCAGCTTCTTCCACATTTGACGACAGGTTGAATGCGGGGTTAGGAAGCGAGGAAGCTACCCTAAGGAAGCAAAAATGTGCTTTCCATTTGCAAAAGTGAGAACACTCCCTAGCGACGCAGAAACCCAACCCCCGGAATCGAACCCTCGACCCCTCCCTCAAGTCCGCTTCGTTATCCACTCGGCCACCCGCTCGCTACCGTCGTTGCTGCGAATAAATCTCTTGAATGCACGCTGCAGCTTCGTCTACGGAGCTTAGGAAATTATCCTATTACTATAGTCTAACTTTAATTTGAGCTTCAAACCTTTTGCAAGTTAAGTTCAGAGTACGACAGGGCCATTCCAGGTGTCACTTTTGTCTTATCAGCCCGCCCTGAAGTGATATCATTTTCTTTGCCATTTTCGGACCACCCACTGGCCCGTAGCAAAAACGAGACAGAGTTCTGTGATCCTTGTCCGATGCTCTACAGGGCCATATAGGTCACGTTGAGAATTTTTGGGGGAAGTTCATGGGCCTCCCTTGTAAGGATATCATATATTGCCTTCTGTACGGAGACACGCCGACAGCCGTGTCCGAGCACTTGTAATTACAATATAAGTCGAACCACGCGAGAGGTTGACAAGGAATGCTGCGAAAAGAATTACAACTAAGTCATACCGCTGCATATCATATTGTCAATAGATAGCAATTCCCATACCCTACTGCTGCAGAACTGTAAGTGCTCGCAATGAAGAAAAGTCAGAGAAGTTTTGTGTTTCAAAAGTGGAACACATTAGTGCGTCCTTTGATGAATGTCGCAGCGATTCAGATATTGGTGGTTACTGAGCAGCGACGAGCTAGCATTATTATTCTTGAGTCTGGTTAGATTATTACTGAGAAATAATTACGGCTGAGTGCGAAGGCAAAATCAATGTGCCGGAGAAAGGTATGCATTGCATGTGTTTTAAAAAAATGCGCTCATCGTCTGAATGATGATAGAATTATTGTTCTGGAATCCTATAATCATTCAAATGATGTTAGTGTATAAGTAGCTGCAAAAACTTTAGAAACATATACTGCAGCGCCATGAAGCAAAGAGTTCTGTGATGATCGTGTTACGCGCTCGTCTGCTCCAAAATTACGTCACTGTTCGCAAACGGTAGTGTAAATTTCACATAGATGGAGGAGTTACGCAACTGATTTTTAATGAGGCGTTTAATCTGGAAGGCGCTCGCTTTGGTTTGGGAGATGTTCGGTTTGATTTTACAAGTGTCAGGCTTGTTTAGACGAGTGTCCAATCTGGTCTGCCTCGGAACCACTGCCCGTCCATGCACGTGTCCTTGCCAGGTCCACGCAGATCTGGACGGGTCCGGTCGTGTTCCGGCTGACAGTGTGCTGCTGCTCGCTCTGCTCGACCACGGTGTTCAAAGGCGAACGCGCTGCTTGCGCAGCCGCGCTGGCCTCCTCTCCACTCTCCACGCACCCTCGTCGAGCAACTACCGTCCGCCCGACCACCTACGTCGTCTGCGCGCTCTCTCGCTGACCCCTTACCACCGCCGGCCTCCGCTGGCCGAATGGGCTGCAGCTGTGCGCGTTTGAATCGGCCGCCTGCGCGCGAACCCCCGCGGTAGGCGAACTTCGTCCGGATCCGTCGCTGCAGATTATGCCTGGCGATCGATTCAAACGTGCAACTCGTTTTCGGTCGGGCTCGCACTGTCGACGAGCTTGTCAGACAGCTTCGGCGTTCAGAAGCGCCTACCTTCTGCTTGTCTGCTGGCCACGTGCTGGGTCCACGACAACCGCGCACCGAGCGCGTGCGCCCTCCCGAACATCTGTCAGCCACGCCGACGCGACGCTCAGACGTCACCATCCGTAGAATCTAGCCAAGCGATGCAGCCGTTTTCGGAACTGTCGTACTTGTGCGCCGTGCCGCTCTCCTATCTTAAGCCACTTATCTGACCTGCGGCAGCTCTCATTCCTTCTCTCTGTTCTCCGGTGGGATGGCAGCTCGGCTCACCAAGCGACTCCTTTTTGCAGTGCAGTCACAAAGCTGTTGTACAGCCACTCTGGCCACATGCATCAGGTCTTTCGAGTGCCGACGCAATGCGCCCGTATTCCTTTCCTGTTTGAATGAACGAATGCTCTGTGGGTAGAAAGTCGCTTGCGAGCCCTGGATCCACTTGTAATTAACTGCTTTCTTCATATTCCTCCTCACTTCCTCTTCTTCTCATCTTTCTGCTTCTACTCTCGCTTTTTTCCTCACTCCTCCTTTTTCCATTTTTCTATGTGAACCACTTTAACTATCTCATTAACCACACCTCTGTTTTGTCCTGTTATCCTCGCTCGTAAAAATAACGGCTGGTTTTTTCAACAGCAAAAATCGAACAAGATTTTTCGGCAAAGCGGCTCCGTCACCATGTAGGGCAGCTCCACAAGACGATTCCTCGAGCCGCTTAGTGCCGATTTTTCATCACAAAATCTGCGGGTGCAATCCCAACGCGGGGGGGGGCATCCATAGTCACTTGTAAATATGTAGTATTTGAAGATCATCACCCAGACTCACACCACATAACATATAAAAGTGCTTGCCTGATGCCCTCCCGTGAAAACAGCGGGTCACTCGCCGGAATATTAAAAAGATTTAGTTATAAAGGCATAAAAAGGCTACAGCGGACCAAGTGCCCCGCCCCGCCTTGGGATTGCACCAATCTCCGTTTATTGCCATTTAAACTACATGTTCGCAATGCAAAATGAAGATCCGGGTGCAATCCCAATAAGTCTGGCGTCTTTCAACAGTTGCATTTGGTCTTCTACAGGAACGAGTAATTCGCTGAACAGTCGCCTTCTCCGTCGGCTACAGTAGTAACCGCTTAACTTTTGTATATAACCTTTGTGTTTGTGCTTTACAGAGTTACGCTGAAAAAAATTGCTTGGAGACTTGCATTAATGAGCCGCTGTAAAGCGCACGATCCGCTAATTTTCGAAGATATTTATGCAATTCATTTTTTGTTTCTGTTTTTAATCAACATTTACCCTTTACAGAGTGAAACAGAACGCTTAGCGAGTAGCTGCTGCCGTACCAGCATATGCATAGCTCACTAGTTGTTGCTATAAATTGATTCTTCATGAGTTTTGCACGTACTTCACTTCGACACCGAGGTTGACAGCAAATCGCACCGACTACGGTCTCCTTCACTCATCATTTGCCATTTGGACAAACGAACGTTGCGGCACACTTCCAGTCTTCACAGCAAGCACTTCAGCGGTTCGGACCACAGCCGTGCGCGCGTTACGTGAGGCCAAGAGGTGTGCGTTAGATTTTTCCGGCAAATTTTTAACGACAATTTTTTAACGGAAAATTTTTGTGTTAAAATCGGTAAATTCGGTAAACACGTTAAATAAAAGTGCTCCATACTAAAATTTAGTTTGGCTGTATTTTAGTAAGTAAAAGCTAAATCTTATTCCTCTATCAACAAAATTGCTAAACGTGAAAAATCATTAAGATTCCGAAACCAAACAGCAACAAGAAGACCTATAAAATAAGAGATTTCTTAATATGCCTAGTTAATGTTAGCTTGTGGAAAGTCGCTCAGCTTCTGGGAAGACCCGAAATGCTACGCAGCATAACTCAACGCTTTTGAGCGTTTTCATTTGTCCTAACAAAACTTTTTACAGAATATGCGCTCTCTAAGTGGACTTTTACAGCTTTTTTAGTCTTCCTTTATACTGCTATAATTGGTTTTAAAAACTATAGATTCTTTTAATAAAGAATTCAGATCTGGCAGTAACAACAGCGAATTCTTCGGTCCAGTCCATCTTTGGAAGGTATTTACGAAATCCATAGATCGGCCTGTTTCACAGAATGATTCCTTTTGTTCCAAACGTCAGTAATTCACCTATTTGATTTTCTTCTTGGAGCAGCTGGTACCATACTGTACAGCAGATGTTCTTTAGGTTCGAATTTGGTTTAAGCTTCTAAATTTTCTTCTATTTTTGGGGAGCAAATCTTGGATGGATTAACGGTATTATATTAAGATTCGTAAACTATCCACAAAAACATAAACATAGAACGTAAACATAGACAAAAAATCCACAGGAATTTTCTCGCCAGGGCCAGAGCTACTCCTTCAAAAATATAGCTTTTTCGTAGATTAAAAAAATCTTCATGAAATAGACTACATGTAAAGTACCAGTTTCAATATTAATCTCCTATATTTACTGCCCCCTTTCTGGTCCCCCTACTGGTCCCCCCCAAGCTGGTCCCCCTATACTGGTCCCCCCCCCCCCCCCCTACCGGTCCCCCGTTCTACCTGTTCTGAATCACCATGACGCACGTTTCACGATCTCTCCGACACATGTCCTCAATCAGGATGCACGTTGGACGACGTCTGTCTTCTCGTCTTCTAAATCTAAATATTCAGAAACGCCTGCAGTTTCCGTTGCGTTAACCACCAAGAGCCTTCATTTGCCCTGCTGTCGCGTCATCCCATGTTGAACGGGAAATTTTTCACGCGCGCGTCACGGTGGGGCCTGGAGGCGTTACTCAAACGTCATCGGTGATGGTAATTTTTTAGATCAGCTGCCCGAATGAGTGCAATAAGTTTATAAATTTTCATTTTTTGAGAAAAGGTAATAAATTTTTTAAAGCGCAACAATGCAGCAATCATTTAGTGCATTAAAAGACTGGATTGCGCCATGCAGTCGAAAAGTTTGTCGCGATTTCTATTTGATTGCTTGAGTATATGCTGCTTACATAAAGCGCCAGAGTGAGAATATGAGTGTTCCTTACAATTGTTTTTGTTGTGACGTTTACAGGCATGAAACTCTGCGCAAGCAGAAATGTTGCTATCAATTGAATAAAAATCGCAACATCTTGGACTAGTGCGTGGCGCAATCCCTTCTTTAGGCACTGAAAAATTGCCGCCCTCCTCTCTTCAAAAGAGGCTATAAGTCGTTACTTTTCCACAAAAGTGGAAATTTTATAAAATTTTAATCAAGATGCTCACTTATTGGGTAAGTGAGATGGAACTTCGAAGAAATCATACCAAAATTTTCCTTGAACAAAAAATTATTCCAATCTTTTTGGAAAGCATCTACTTTAATGTAGAAGAAGCGCCTTTCGATTTGTAAGGGTGCGCTTTGAATTCGAAAGTCTTAGGCTAGCTTAGAATAGTGTCCAATTTGATTTGAAAAGTGTTCAAGAAGACGTGAAAATGGTGCGTATAGATTGTTCACGTGAAACTAGAAACTTAAAAGAGACTGAACTCTTTTGAAATCAAAGTGATCACCTTACAAATAAAAACGATCGTCCTCCAATTTGAACTAGGTCTTCCTTAGAAAGACCTACATAAATTTCAATTTGGATGATTAACTACGACTTTCTTGAAAATCTGTGATTCGTTTGCACAAATCGTGACAACGTGCTTGAATTGTCATAAACTGTTTTGTTTTTTCAGCTACAAAAAATGATCTTGGGCCTATTTTACAATGCACAAACCAGCAAGTTGAAGGCCGCCTTTTTCATTCTAACTTTGCTCAAAACAATAGATCTGACATCTATTGTTTTGAGCAACGTTTTCTGTTTTGTGGTGATTTCTTCCCAGAAATTTTCCCTGGTATTTTACTAGATTGAGAACTGCGATTTTGTGTATGAATCTTCGCCTCGGTTTAATGCAAATTTCAAAAACATCCGTAAAAATATCCGCTAGATTTTAACGGAAAGTGCTGTTAATTCGTGAAGATCGTTAAATCGTTAACCTTGAAATGCACCCGCATGTATGCATGTACGTATGTCTATGTGTGTGTAGGTGTATGTGTATGTGAACGTTCACGTGCATGTGTTAGAATGGAGGGCAGAAGAAGGCCCGTAAATCGCCGTGATAATGCCACTACCGTTGCCGTCGGCCGCGTCACCTCCGCGTAAGTGGATGCTGAACGATGTGAATTAGCCCCAAATCTCGATGCTAATATATGCGACGATATAGTGGTCGTCACTGACCACTTGGGTGTTGATGGCCATGAGCTGCGTGTGCACCTAAATGATCCAACCGTTCTATGAAACCCCTGGGTTGTCAAGGAGCTGTTCAGTGTTAAATGCGTGCATTTGGGACAACTGTGAGCTGCGGTGCTGTGAGAAATTTAGTGTCTCTTAGTTGCTATTTTTTGTTCAAAAACCGCCTTTCAGCGGCCTAACTCTGCGTCTCCATAGACTACTTCCTACCTCAGGAAATATAAAATAGAAAATTGAATCGAAAGGAACACATCACATTCTATCAACCGGTATATCAAACTTCTGTTTCTTTCCACCTTTTTCTTAACCGAGTTTTAATCTGCTCTTGCAACACTTTTCTTATCCGCTCCTTTCGATAAGGCGGCGAACAACTTCACAGCACATTTCATCTCTACAAATTGCCTAAAAAAGCAACTCTGGCCTAATTAGGCAACATGGGTAACGTTATCTTCTCCTGCGTGGTTCTTCCAAAGAATTGGGGCACCGAATGTTAGTAGTGACCGACTACAATAGGATTCGTAGCAAAAAATTCTCTGCTCCACGTCGCTTGAGGTTCAATTGGAGGCTGGTGTGACCGAATTCAAGTTTCCGAGAAATGCTTGCAAACTGCTCTCCCAGGCACCGCGAATAAGGAAGAAAGCTTAAGTTTGCGAAACCTACAAACCCGCCTCTCTCTCATCTTGGCATCTGTACTTTGCGCAGCTCCTCTCATACACCATCAAACTAGTGGAGGCTGGTTCTCTGCATAGGTTTCCGCTCAACGTCGGTTACTTCGGTATGTAACTGGAACCTAAGGCATATATGCATACATACAATTCAAACCTACATAAAAACGCGAATTCTGGGACGTGTCTTCTGAATTTGAACGTCCAGTGCATGACCCGGCCATCCCCTTTGCATTCGCTAGAAACTATAAGGTTTGCAACTGTCCTGTGTCCCCGAAGAAGCCCTAGCATGTCTGGATTACTGCAACATCTTTTCCTTTATCGAAGGGTACGTACTGCGGTTTTTCGCGCATTTAAACTTTATGGGTTATAACCAGTCGAAAATCAAGCGAGGCAAATGCAGCTGTGTCAGATGAAAAGCGATGGATCGTCGAGAAGGTAAAACCTCCTTGTTGTTACTTTTCAGCGGTTTCTGATGACTAGGATAGTCGGAAACAAATGACGGCCTAACAGACCCGCACTAGTTGCGCACAACTGCTGAAAGAAAGCAGGAGTGAGCGACGAACAACAGTCATTCAGTGAGATTGCTAAATACCCAGGCTTTCACCGTATTGACATTGCTCACCGTTTCATTGAAACTGAAACTGAACAAAATGTGTACCAGTCGGGGCTACACTGCACGGCGGTCGACGCGCGCGAAAGGTGGTCGCTCATCCCGCCGAACGAATCGTGCAGAAGCACTCCTTCCTTGATTTGCAGTTTCGTGCAGAGAAAGCACATTTTAGATCGGGCACAGCTGCACTGATTAGTACCTGCCTGGCCACGAGCCTCTGTGAATCTGTTTGAAGCCCGCTCTGCAGAACTGGAAGTCGTCCAAATTGGTCCGTAGATCCACGGCAGGGCTGACTCTCTGTTTCGCTTTCAAATCAAACAACTGTCAGTCGACCATCTAGAACATACGGAGGAAGCGTATCTAAATCTGCCAGGTCTGAAGTCTTTAAATGGCAGTGATCCAATGCTTCTACTAGCACAACGACCCGTCTGCACACATTTCAGGGAAAAAGAGAAAAACATTTTGCCGTGTAAAAGTTGAACGAACCCTAGATCAAGGGATGTCGTCGTGCGATTATATTCACCAAGCATAGCCCTAACCGAATGCTTGTTTGGCGTACAGCAGGATATCTTCATAGGGGAAAGCAATGCTTGTGAAACAACATTGAATCGTCGAGTTCTCCTCCGGTGATATCAAACGCCATAATTGTTCTTTCAGATTTTCAAGAAAACACGATCTCTTTAAATCCCTCACATCGGCGGGGAAGTGACGCATTTAACTGTCCAAGTGAAAGTGCTTTCTGAGCCAAGTTATGCTGTTAAAATATAACCCTTGAAAACGGGCATTTTTTCTTACAAGCTTGTATACACATTATTTTCACGTCAAATTTGACACTTTTCAAACCTCTTTGAACATTCCCCTAAGCAAGCTTGGCGCCATTGAGATCATAGTGAACATCTCCCAAAACAAAGCCTCCTCCAGATTACATTAGACTAAATTAGAGTAACTTAAATTCCTGATTAACTTAAATTTTGTTTCAAAGCGCAGAGAAGCAATAATCATTTACTATACTAAAAAAGAGATCGCGCGGTGCACTCGACTAGATCGTCGCGGTTTTTATTGGTTGATAGTGTAAGTGCTGCTTACTTGTAGCAGCGGTGTGAGGATATGAGCTTTTATAGATGTTCCTGTTGTACCGAGTACACCTGTGATGCTTCACGCAAATGTAATTTGTGCTGTTTTAGAAGAGAGTTTACTTTCACTGGTTTTCCTTACGCGTTTCAGAGCGATTCATTCTCTGCGCCACAGTCCAATCTGTGCCTCGTCCTCTACGACCGCCTAGCATGTCACCAACTCTTCGTTTTTCACCAGGACGACGGCTTCAGAGCTCTCACACTTCAGTCGTTCACTCGGGACGTCTCCATCTGATTGCCTCTATCGTCGATTTGATCTTTTCGCGTTTTTACGGCGTGCGTGGCCCCTCGCGTGTTTTTTGATCGCCGAGCGAGGGTGGCCGTTCTGCCGGTTTTCGGCCCAGGCAAATGCCTTCCGTCCGAGACCTACTTGCCCGCCTTCTCCGTTGAATTCATCTCCACTCTCTCCGCTCTTCCATGGCATTTCTTCCGAAGGATCCCTTTTGCAGGTGTTATGCTAGCTGCTATCCCCACCTCCTCGAACATGCTCAAGGTTGTGTCCAGGTCATTTTTGTCCAGGTCCAGGTCATTCATCTGTGCACTTTCTCACCTTCGTAATGAGTTATGGCCATGAGTCTTCTCCTCGTTACTCATCTCGAACGCCTTATGCATGGTTCCAATCGCTGTGACGCTTGTCGAAGGGAGCGGATTAAAGCGCGCTGCTCATAAATCACGCTGTCGGACGGCGTTTTAGAGGATAATTACCACGTTGACGTCGTTAAAGTGGTTTTTTACGAGCGCACAACTACCGAAGTGGATACTTCGCCCCTCTGGCAAATGTGGCAGAGATTATCGCCAGGATAATCGAACTCCCAGTTACGCAACGTCCCACCTCACTCCACGCCAGAGTTTTTCTCTTCGGTTACCGTTTGTCATGATGATGTTCATTTTCGACGGAGTCACAGTGTCCCAACTTAGCGTCTTTCCGTCAAAGGGAAGGGGCCTAGTTCAGGCAAACTGTCCTACTTCTTAGATGGTCGGTCCAACTAGCACATTTTCTATCGGCCTCCCTCGTCTCCGAGGTTAGAAATTTCCTAGTTTTCTTATGGAGGTTTCCACCCTATGTTTTCTTTTCGTTAAGACTGCCAAGTCCTCGAGTTGAGCGTTCTTGCGCTCTCGCTGTCCGGCAGATCTTCCGCCGGTTCGCCTGGGACATTCAATTTTGCTATGGTATGTTCGAAGCTCGATAGCTTATTGTGAAGCTATGGAGGAACTCACCTACTTTCATCTCGTGGGGAGCGGACTAAAGTTAGGAGTACTTGTCGCGGCTGCGGGGACCGCAACAGCCATCGCCGCCCTGTAGCTGGCTCCGCGGGGCATGCGCCGCGAATGCGTCGACTATTCCCTCGCACTTTGCTCGACGCTCTTACTGGTTTTCGCGCAGCAGTTTGGCCAAATTCCGTTTCATTCAACAGCTACTCCGACCACTGGTTACCTCCGGAATCATAAGGGGAGCGGCTCACTTAGGTGAGTGAGGTAGTGAGGAGAGAGGACATGGCGCTAAGGATCGATCAAGTACCGCTGACCAGTGTGTCGGAGCAGGGCATGCATGAAAAAAACCCAAACCAGCGATGGACACCAATGGACAGAAAGCAGTGAGAACGGCTCTTGATTTACTGTCAACAAGCTTCTTAGGAAGCATCGAAAATAATCTTAAACAACGCAACCCAGGTAGGATAGGAAAAGAAACCTGACATGGATTGAAAAATCAAAGCGGAAGGGGCTTAAGGAGATATGACGGAAGCATGCCCGCAGATCTCAGGGATGCGCTTCAATAGCGGTTGTAGGAGCTCTTCTTATTTCATTCGAGCACCACCTCTCGTCCGCGCTGCACAGGCGCCCGTCGTCGCGGCAGCGAAGAGCCGGCAGCCTTGCCGCGTCTCAGCTTATGTCGCCGCAATTGGCCATGGCATTCGCGAGTTCGGACCCCACCATCGTCTCGCCCTTTGCGTCCCCAGAACAGTGCTGAGGCGAGAATCTACCGCCCGCTTGCGACCGCTCTTCAGTTCACCTCACTACCGACTTACTATTTTTGGGTGGAAGCGCACCACTTCTAGTCACATGTTTTGATCCAATTCGATGTTATGCAGAACCCGAATGCTCCTATCCCTCGTTCTGAGTCCTGAGTAACAATCAGAAATAAAAAGACAAACTTCTCAGTTATCCGACATCGCTTAACCTTGTTTCTCCACTGGGTGTTTTCTTCTCTTTTTTACCTGAATGTTTTTATGATCTAATGAGTTTGTACTTTTGATAGAATAGAATTAAAGTCATGTTCCTTGGCCCGTAGTAACTGGCTGTTTTGAGACATTTCTGTTCATTTCTTGGTTTTTTTATTAGCTAAATGTTAAGAGTACATAGTTGCTGACAACACGTTTTATAGAGCCGGCTAATTGTTTTACCAAAAAAAAATCTGACCGTTACTGGAAATTCAGTTATTTTAGCTCTAAAAGCAGTCTTGCGGACGTAGTTGTAAAACACGTAGGCGTTTCATTGGAGCAACAGACACATCTAGAAACGAGCAATTTCAATTGGATGTGAGCCTATACTGCCTGTTCATTGAACAACGAACTTACTTGGATGGTCTGCAGCGATCAAAACTCTTCCGCCAGCTTAAACTCGAATCCTCTACCAATGAAATTAACTGGGAATTGGTTATATTGGAGGTTTTTTACTAGAAATGTACTCTTTTTCTAAACCTAGCGAAGTTACTGCGAGGACTATAAACGAGCTTATCCTTTACAACCGAAGAGCAAGTAGTTTTATCGGCTCTCGCTTGACTCAAGCTGCTGGGCGTAGGAAGATTTTTAAAAAGTTTAACCTTCGCCGCTGAAACCAAAAGGCACAGGCTCTGGTCCAACCCTCACCAACCAAGCCGAAACTTCATCGTCTTCATGCTGTCTTTCTAACATTCTGAGAAGAGGTTTGAAGTGTTGGAAGTTTGTGTGCACAAATAGACATTGTTTTCTTCTAAACAACATACTTTGGAGGAAAAAAGCTACGAAACCTTGCGATTCTTCGATGTACATTGTTGACTTGCAGCGCAGAGAAGGAGCGCACTTGCCTTCTCGAGTACAACTACGACGTTTTTGTTTCATTTTTCGTTTGGTTACTTCGCGTCGCGTTTAAATTGCTCCCTTGGCAAATGTTTCTTGCTGAGCCACTGCTGCTGGTTTTGTGCAGCCCTCTAGCTATCTTCCTTCATCCCTACTGCCGTAATATTTCCTCCTTCTGACTCTGTTTGCACTGTTTACATAAACACTGCCCGCTAAGGTAGGCGTCGCAACGCATTATTTCTCGCATGTGTGAAAGCTGGTGCTGTAGAAGTTTCGGTAAAAATTTCCGAGTTTCCCTGGCACAGCAATTCCCAATATATGTATAACAATCTTAGAAAGCTTTAGAGCTTGTTCAGTGTTCAGTTTTTGGGGAAAATAAATCTTCCTGCAGGCATATGCTTATTGTGTGCGCTAAGGAGCCTGTTACCCACCCCAAGTGTTTGCCTAGCGCCTTCACATAGCTGCCAAGGTACCTTATCGCCCTAACCGCGTCGGCAGCGCCTCGCTCCTCCAAAGTGAGTGCTGTGGTATCGTTCCAGTGTCTTCCCATCAGTGCTGATTTATGCCTGTCAGGAGGCTCTGTCGCTCGAGTTCGTTCTGTGAATCACAATGGGGTTCGTGAGCTGAGCTAACCAGAACGAGGCGACCTCCCGCAGAGAAGCAAATGGCTGCTGACGTCGCCCCTCCCTCGTCGCCTTCCCCCTCCTGCTCCTGCTCTTGCTCCTGTTCTGTAGCTCGTACCTCCGCGTAGTCCCTTCTGACCCACTTGATGTGCCGATTGATTGGACGTGCTCATTATGTGTGTCGCCGTGGCTCCATTATTCGATGGTATTCGCTCTCCTTTTTTTTTCTTACTGTGTCGTTTCTTCCAGTTCATTTCTGTAATGGCCCGACCTGAGGGCTGTCAGCACTATCCTGTGAAGTATGAAGACGATCGCTACTCTTACTCAGGTAGTCGTTTGCTTCTATCTTCCTATGGAAGACGTATCTTACATAACCAGCTGTCATCAGCCTGAATGCTGCATCGTTTAGAGTCCGACTCCGATAGCAGCTCCGACAACTCACCATCTCTGCCTCGATTTCAGCTTCCTAAGGCAAGAACCGAGGAGAAGTGGCTCCGGGACAAAAGGTGACTCCTCAGTCAGTTTCTATTCTGCCTATTGATCGATCGAGAAGTAAAATCAATTACCATGAAAGCGGGAGAACGGCCTGCAGCAGTTGACCACTGGCCGGCTAGGAACGTGTGAGGACGGGAGGCGACAGGCGGCATAGCCCGAAGAACAGCTCTTATCAGCTGGGTCATTATCGTATCGAAGGGATTGGCAGCGAGTGTTTCTTACCATAATTAGCGGTTATTATCCGATTTTCCGTTTTTTTTGTTGTTTGTTGGGAAAAGTCGCACCTTCTCGGCTTTAACGTGGATATTGCACCCAGTTGTTCGATATCTGGAACAGATCGAGGATAGATGTATAGGAGGAGTTTAAATAAACAAGGATTGTTACTGAACTGTACTATTTCAACGAAGCGATACTTGCCCTTTCTTTCTACTCATTTGGCATTTTTGGTACAATATGTCTACAGTAACCCTGAATTGGTGGAAGTGTGTTAGTATTTGTTAATGAGCCAGGGGCTCAGGATAGCTGCTTCCGTAAATATGAAATTCATTCATCAGTCTATCGTCGAAATTTGAGCATTTTTGTAAGAGCTGATGTCAAGCAATCCCTTCGGTCTTCGCCACCATTTCTGCCGGATTTCGAGGAGACAGGTGATGGTTGCTCGCTTTCCCAACTTAGGAGGGCCTGTCAGGAATCAAGTCAGCAGCCTAGTCCTCGTAAAGTCAGCGCCAAATCAGCAATCGCGCGTAGCATGGGAAGATTGCATTAGACGCGGAATCGAACCACGTGGAGTTGGTCACGTTCAAGCGGCAGCTCCCATCATTTTGCCACCCCATCAAGGCTCGCTCTGTTCTCTTATGTAGCAGAAATTCAAAGGAAAGAAACAGAATCGTGGTCTAACTGTGAATGAGTATTCGGCTTATGTCAGCCTTGATATGCTCCGTTAGGACGTGTCACGCATTCCGTATTTAGTTATTAACCCAGAAAATCACAGGAATGTGCGACTGTCCTATGCCTTTCCCAGATAACCCTGCTAGAAAGAAGTGATTGCAATTTTAGATGGCCAAGTGGTGAATCAATGCTATTACAGAATTGATCTATGGTACATATGAAATCGGCGACGCCTGGTGGCTGCGCCGCAAGCCTTATGAATGGTTATGATTATATCATTAACTTATTTTGTAATTTTTCCCGATTGTTGGTAGGTGCAATATTAACCAGCTTGTCGAATAGTTTGATGGTTAATATAAAGGACTGGCTTCAAAATCTTCTGCGTTTCTCCAAAGCTATTGCAAAAAAACAAGTTTTTGAAGTTGATCTCGTGACTGTCAGGCAGTTCGATAAGAAAAAGGTTCAGACTCCTCCGGAAGTCGCAGTACGGTATGTCCTCGAGAGGGCATCTGAAGCCGACGGACAGCAGTTCGTTGTCGACGATTCCATCGAATTTCTCCTCGCTACTGGAGTCGACGAACGAGGAGGACGATCTGTCCGATCTGTACACACCCGTGCAGAAGACGACCAGGCATCGTGTTCCGCCTGTGTTCACTGTGCCACAGGTGCGTTTCAACTGGTTCCGCTTGTCGATGACGCAGTGGTGTGATGCAGAGAAGTTTGTAGGAGCTCTCCCCAGTCACTGGCGACTCTTTGGACGGACCTCCAAACGTGCCGTCGCTGCGACTTCAGCGGGACTGGAGACCGCAACAAACGTCGACCACTACGTCCTTTCAGGTGGGCTTCTTCCTGAAAAAGGCCACGGCCTGTAGCACAATCCGCTCCGTTTCAGCCGTTTGTATCGTCACTCCCCAAAACCAATCCTCACCATGGACCAAAATTCGTCAGTTCAACTCCACGCACCTCGGCGACCGGCCGGATTCCCATGTACAGCTATAATCAGATTATCGAGGGAGTCTCGCGACCGAGCAGCTACTGCGGCGAAGTGCGTGTCTGACTGAATCACTCTTTATCGAGGACTAGTGTATCTCCACTTACAGGATTCATGCGAGTTTCCGACGTCGTCTCGCTCGCAGGTCGAGAATGTCAAGCCAACTTTTTACCGCCCAGAGAACTTCGGTCTTCCAACCGGCGTGGCGAAGAACGTCGGCAGCGAAGGTAGCGCCTCGTTTTGAATGTTGAGAGGCAGTCGCCGAGGTCACTATTAGTCAGCATCGCTTCGCTGACTCGAAGTGCTGGACAAGGCACAATTTCTGCTGAAGTGGTCTACGTTACCCCCCCCCCCCCAAACCTAAAATAGCGCTGCAAGCTAGTGACTTGCTTCGAGGAACGGCTGCGTTAATATTTGCAGTTGACGCAGCACGACCCTGACTATTTTCAGGAATTCTTTTTCTAAGCATGACGATGTGCGGAAATCAGCTGAATGTGACGATCAATGAAGGCGTCTATTTCCAAGATCCATACCAACCGCAGATCTCCTCCTACGTCAGGGTAAGATTAAGTGAAATACGAAATGCACTGGATTGATCCACATATATTACATCACACTGGGAAAGGGGAAGCTTTTCGCCTTGAACGGCGGCGCAGCTGGGACCCGGACTGAAAAATGAACTGACTGTAGGAAAGAATGATAATCAGCTTATTTTTGCATTCCGCTTTATTTTTGGAGGGCGCAGTGGAGAAGAGGATTCGAGTTCGCATGCGTCATCAATCAGTTTTCGACTGAATTCGTACCCATGCCATCGAAGGCTTTCAACTCTCATGTGTGACAAAGAGCTGGTGCAAGTTGAGTGAAAAAGACCAAACACTGATTTGTCCACTGACTTTCCGAGACACTCATTTAGACCGTATACACGCTCAGGTACCGTTAGGATATCACGGGGAAGTAGAGTAACTAATTGGGCGACGGTTTTTCACACTCTCTGCAACCTCTGTTGTCATTGAAGTATAGTAGTGCGGGTTATTCATTATCCACCCCTTTTCTTGCATATGTCTACTGCAACCTCCTGTAAGCTACGGCTTCACTGAAAAACGTTGCCGGACTAGTGATCGGCATCTCAAATAACCCTGTGGATGGACTTTGAGCGATTTTTTCAATATTTAGAGTTGTGGTAATGCAGAAATTCCCTACCTGCCATCCCCTCTCCCCTCCCTCCCTCCTGTAAGAATAGGGGAGAAAAAGTCGTAAGAGGATCACTAACACGAGGCGGATAACATATTCTACGTCTCGTAACAGTTAGCGGATTTAGCAAAAGTTACAAGAAGGGCGTTCTCTGCAGAAATCCAAAGAATAATGTGCACATCTTGGTGATGGCTCGAAGCAATACTTGTTGGTTATGCTCATGAATGAGGTTACAGCGAGAAACGCTTTCAAAACGAATAGAGAACATTCTGAAGCGCTCATATAAGAATAGCATCTAACGAAAAGTTTCCCAGCAAGGCAAGCACGGTTTATTGGAGGAATACGACAATTCTGCGCAACAAAAGCTAGACTTTTTATATCTGACAAGGAGGAGGGGGGGGGGGGATAAAAACAGGGTTATAAAGTGAAAACGATACCTTACCAAGGTCAAAACCTACTCTATATTTACAAAAAAGGACTAGTATTAGAGAGCACCACGTCCAGAATCGAACCCTGACCCCTATCCTGCGAGTCCATATTGCTATCCGCTTAGCCACTTAGTCGATGCGACTGTTGCTGCAACTGCATCACCTTAATGCAGCCTGCAATTTTTTTAGAATTTCTATCAATTTATCATATTGCTGAGATCTGAATATAGAAGTTGGAAACCTTTTGAATATCAGTTTCTGAGCACAACAATTCCATTACAGGCTTCACGTTTGTCTTACCAGCTCGCTCTGATGTCCTTCTGTTTTCCGTTATTTTTAACCCGCAGGAAATTTGAAAATCACTTAGTGCTTCTTATTAGACAGAGTAAGCGACGCTGCCTCAGATTCATATTACAGCTAGGGTATAGAATATTGGAGTTTTGAGTTCGAATTTGGTTGATAGACAACGCATGATAGCCCAGTAGATCAGTCAGTGTTTCAAACGTTTTGAAATTTTTGCTAACGAGTACCTCTGTGGAAACCCCTGTGAAAAGCTTGAACGTAGGACTGAATCCGAGTCCGCTGATCCGGTATCAAAATACCGATGCGCCTCATCCACGTATCCTAGCTTAAAATGACATGCGCTACACCCTTTCTTCCTCTAGATACGTACACCCTCTACATGCAAACTTTCGACTCTAAGCGATTCGTACCGCCATGTATGTAGCTTTGCGTTTAGCAGAGATCGCTATGCAGACGCGCGCGTGGCGACAGAATGCTGTTCAGTCCTGAAGAAGTGTGACAACAGTGCGACACGGTTTTCCTCTTACACGTTGGCTTAAACGAATACATTAGGTGGAGATGAGGCGACGATGTGGAAACAGCCGGAAGCGGTACTATCGGGAGAAGATCCAGTCCTACAAGACACGTAACTGGCTGGCGACGAATCGACCCACGTTCAACGAGAAGTTCACGTTGTGAGTCCCATTGCGTACTTCCGTATTAGGGTGCTTGTGTCCGCGCCGAGATTGCACATCCTCGGAGAACAACAACACTACATGATTTCGCACAGACCCACGCAGTAGAAGAAGCTCCGGGGTCTGGCTGATCTGAACTACCCGTTTTAGATGCACTGCTGGTGTGATGCGGTCACAAGCCCACCAGCTACCTGTATTTCTATAGAAGGACATCGTTCTCACTTCCTTCTGCTTTGCTAGCATGACCCCGATTTGTACCCGCCACCACGTAAAAGGCGAAGGGCCTTTTACGTCCTCGTCCGAAGACAGCGTTGACTATGTAGCGACGGCAGCGTGAGAGTCCTCGCTGAAAATATCAGCCCCGTTTTCGAATGTTATCGCGAGGCGCCATCGCTGTCGCCTCCCAGCCTCGCACTCCAAAGGCCGCCGTCTCCATTTGCTGGTTGGACAAATGTTTGCCTTGATGAGGAAAGAACAATTGCAGAATTTATGCCCTCTGACTTGCGTGGCGAGTGTCTGCGGCGGCGGTCGCAGGTCACGCCCCGTTCATTTATGGACAGTTTTTGTAAGAGGTGTTGCATACTGTGTAATTTCCAGCTACATCGATGAAGACAACTATTTCCGCGATCTGCTAACAATAAGCGTCTACAAGCTGAGACCGGACAGTCATCAACAGTACGTTCGCTAACTCAGGATTACGGGAGCACAGCGAGTTCTGCTGTCTTACCGCTATTTGTGATGTGTGGCGTTTGGCCAAGGATTTAGCGAGTATAGCGGGCAAAAATATATGTGTTTTTGGTTTTCTGAACAGCTCTCGGTAAGATTCTGAACGTTCCCAAAATGTTTGTTTCGAGGATAGTCATCCTGTACCTAGAATGTACTAGTTGAATGAATACATCAATGAATACACTAGTTTCAAATTAATTTGGACACTTTTAATTTTCACACCAAATTGGACTCTTTTAGATGAAAAATGTACGTTTTCGAAATCATCTAAATTGAAGCGAGGGCCTTCCAGATTAACTAGGAGAAGGAGGCGAATCTTTTTTCCAAAGAAAATTTAGTAAAACTTTCATTGAAATTTTCTAATTGACGTGCCCTAGTAAGTGAACTCACTGTTTGAAATTTTGTAAATTTTCCCTCATTTAAGGGAACGTAATGATTTAGTAATTATTTTCAGGAAAAAGCAGGGAGGCACCATTTTTTAGTATACTTACGTCTGAGATTGGCCCGTGCACTCGTCCAGCTCGTTTCAGTTTTGATTTGATTCACCTGTATCACCTGTCGTCCCGTTGATCATCGACTTGCTCGAGCGAGCGTCAGCAGCGTCTCCATTCGTCCCCGTCGCGTGCCAAAGTGCTCCTCCTCGCTCGAGGGATACGAAGAGCGTCATATCGGTCATTCAGGGCTTTCACGAAGAAGTCCGACTAATGCATTGGTGGGCGACCTGGTGTTCTCTTAAGATCCCGCGGAATTCAATCAGTAACCGCTCTCGTCCAGCGGGTGTCTGCGAAGCGCATTATATGGCCGGCCCACCTAATTTTCGACAGCTTGGCCCACGTGACCGCGTCTCTGATCTTCGATCGTCGGCGAAGCTCCGGAGGCCTTCTCTCACTTGCGTGAGTCGTGTCACTCCGAGCATCGTCCTCTCGATTCCACGCTGCGCGACGCTGATCGCGTGTTCATCCTGCTTTCGTATAGCCCAGGTCTCTGAGGCGTATGTTAGGGCAGGAAGAACAGTGGAGTCGAATAGGTGGGCACGGAGTCGGACGTTCTTCGTCTTTTTCGCGACTTCTTTGACGCTCTTGAAAGCTCGCCAAGCCGTTCGTTTCCTCCTGCTCAGTTGTGGCGGTGGGTCGTTGGCATATTGACTTCGCGACCCAGATAGACGTAGCTGGAGCATTCGGAGATGTTCGTTCCGTTGAGCGAGAATGGGGCATCAGAAACCTGTCCGTTCCTCATGAACATCGTCTTCGTAAGATTCAGCTGCAGTCCAACGTTCCCACATACACGATCGAAGTCGGTCAGCATTCGCTCCGCCTGGTGATGCTCGGTGTTATGAGCACGTCGTCGTCAGCGAAGCGAAGATGGTGCAGTTGCCAGCCGGTGACCTTCACTCCCATGTCTTCCCATTCTAATTAGCGCATCATGTTCTCGAGAGTGGCGCTGAAGAACTTTAGGGATATGGTATTCCCTGCCGAACCCCTCTCTTCACGTCGGCGACATCGTTGTTGTAAAATGGTGAGATATCGGTCGTGAATCCACTGTACAGCTCTCGAAGCTGCTCGAAGTCTCGTAGATGCTGAGTAGGAACGCCTTGAGTGAACAATGCTTCGAAGACCGCTTAGGTTTCAACAGAATCGAATGCCTGACCGAACCCCTGACGTCACAGCCATAAAGCAGCACCTCTACCACCGCGCCACCCAGGCCACGGCACAAGTTCCTTGCGCAGCCGTGGTAAGCTCGACACTCGGGCCCTTAACCATTACACCCTCCTACTTGTTTGCCCAAAAGATTCAGCAAAAACAAATCATGTTCTGTTACTCTTTAGAGGACGGAGATTCTTCCTATAGTATTCGTTCTTGCCATTCCTGCGTACCGTTGAGACAGTTCTCTTGTGAGTTAGTAGGGCGTCGATGACCGCTTCAGTTTCGACGGAGTCGAATGCCTTCTTCAGGTCGATGAACGTAAGGCACAGCCTCAGCTTGTACTCTCGCGACACTTCGATGAGCTTCGTAATGGTGTGTGTGGCCAATCGTGCCGAATACTCTCCGAAATCCTGCTTGTTCGCATGGCTGTCCTTCGTCCAGCGTTCTGCTAATCCTATTCAGGATCACACGAGTGAACAGCTTGTAGACTACGGACAGCAGGCAGATCGGGCGATAGTTTCCAATGTGCACGTCTCCCTTCTTGTACAACAAGACGGTTCTGCTGGTCTTCGACTGGGATGGAACCTTGCACTCCGACAGGTAGCGCGCGAAGAGCCGCGCCAGGGTCTTGATGAGCGCTGGCGGGAGGTTCTTCAGGTGTTCGGGTCTTATCCTGTCGGGACCGGGTGCTGTACGTTCCTTCACCGACGAGATGGCGTGTCGGATCTCGGAAAGGAGAACAGAGGGGACGACGTATCCATCCTGCGGAAGATGGCATGGGGGCAGGTGGACGTGGCTATCGAAGAGATCGGAGTAGAAGTCGTGAATGACCTTCTCCATGGTCCTTTTGGAAGAGGTGACCGTTCCATCGGGACGTCGGAGAGCGGTCATCTTGGTATTGAAGTTGGCGAAGTTCCGGCGGGCATTGCGGATGCTCAGCCCTGCCTCTGCTGCTTCAGCCAACACTTCCGCCCTTCTCTCCTTGAGATCTTCCTTTATCGCCGCTCTGCATAGCTTTGCAAGCTCGTACGCCAGTTGGTAGTTGCCTGACGCTCGTGCTGCTCCACGATGGCGTATCAGCTCGAAAGTTTCCGAAGACAAACGTCTCCTGGTGGTCTTGAAGCTCTCGGCTCCCTTAGCACTATCGCGGAGATGGTGCACGAACCGGTCGTATTCCTCGTCGATGTTGTCCATGACGGTATCGTCCCAAAGGCCGGCGAGAGAGGTGTAAGGATCCCAGTTGTTGGTCGCTCTGGGACTCCTCTTCTTGAACTTCGCGGCCTTCTCTTCTTGACGCGAAAAATGGAACCTTGCGCGAAGGAGGTGGTGGTCCGATCCTCGAAGATATTGGCGGAACGGAGACGTCGGTCAAGCAATACTTGCGGTAGGAGATGATGTGGTCGATATCGTTGTGGAACTGACCACCGGGGGATTCCCAGGTCCATTGTAGAGAGGCAGGCTTCTGGAACTGTGAGTTTCCATGGATAGTCTTGGTCGAGATGATAATCTCAGACAGCTCCTCACCTTGCTCGTTCCACTCCAAACAGTGGGTTCCGATGTGAAGTTCTTCGGGCGAGCTTCGTGGCCCGATCTTGGCGTTGAAGTCGCCGACGATCACCTTGTAGAACGTGTGATCTTCCTTACAGAACTTCTCCAGCTCCACGTAGAAGGTTTCGTCCTCTTCGCCGTTGTCGGATGTCGGGGCATACGCGATAAACACAGTCAAAGCTGGGACGGAGCCATATCGCTTCAGTCGAAGACGTCCGATTCAGCTTATCAGAGACTCGTACGATTCGATGTTCATGGCCAAGTGCGTGTTGACGAGGACACCAACGCCGCCTATTTCCCTAGTGTCGCATGTTCCGAGGAACAGCTCTTCTCCGGAGTCGTAGGCGACGTGTAGGGGGTGGTGTCTTCTCGTTTCGGTCAGTCCGATGACGTCGTACTTGATTTTCGTGGCTTGCATCATCAGGTCCTCGACAAATGCTTCCGATGCAAGTGTGTGGGCGTCGTAAGTACAGATCGTTATCCTAGTCCTCAATTTGCGCAGCCTGGTTAGGACCTGAAATTTTAGCAGCCTCTACGAACTCGTCCTTCCCATCGCTGCAGAAATGGGGGCTCTTTCGAGATCAGGGGAATGAGACTCTTTAGTGCTGTGTTTGACTGGAGTACACGGGTAGCTAGTCAGGCTCTGTCGTACGGGCGAAGAATTCCGGACAGCCAGCCAGACTGCCCGAAGGGGGAGAGTTAAGGCGGCCTCGCCTTACATGTACTTCAGTCTACCGAGTGCAACCTTCTGGCCGAGCCGATACAGTTACAATCCGCGCAGGCACGAGCACATCCACGCACACTGTGCATGAACATGCCGCTCCCACGCAGAAGGAACGCGTCGATCTGACACAGCAGGAGCAAGGAGTCCATCCCCTACATCCCACCTGCGTCTCTGGGCAGTACACGGTCGGATTTGGTTCGCCGTCATTCCACTGACCATCACCCTGAGACGCGCCACGTGGTTTTACGACAAGCGGGCCGAGGTCCCTCTTAGCAAGAGAGTCCGAAGGCTATCTAAGGAGGGAGTTCCGTGGTTTGATTTGATTAATTCTAAAAATTCTGCTTACGGTAAACTACGAGGTGAAGATATGTGTCTGTTGTTTGTTGATGTTGATTAGCCACACGAAATTGGTAGATCCGTTTATTGGCCGACGTTTTTGCAAAATCGCCTTCTTCAAGGGCCTAAGTGAGACAAAAGATTCACAAAGTTGAACGACCAAGTCCCTCGACAAAGCCTTACAGGGCTTTGTCGAGGGACTTGGTAGATGAAGTACTACTCAGCAAACCAAAGAGATCAGGTGAGAGAACCGACCTTAGGTGGATCCACAGAAGTGGATGGTTGAGAGACCACAAGCTAGGCAATCGGTGTTTTGGGTCGTGCCAGTGTTTTGGAGGTATTGGTTTATATAGGGCAATGACTGCCCTCGCACTGATCTAGGTCAGACCATGTTCCAGACCTAAGTCAGCCCACAGAGTCTCAAAAACGGGGAAAGTTAGCTGGTGATAGCGAGCCATTCCTCCTTCCGGTTAATTTTTGGGGTTTCAGAATGGATCCAAAAGGCCTCCAGCGTCTTACGCGCAGTGATGTCAGATTCCAGACCCGATCGGATTGTCGGGTTTTTGGTGAAGTGTACCCTAACAACGGAGTTGATGTTTTCCGTTGTTAGGGTACCATTTCACCAAAAATTTGCTCTGAACACCTAGCACAACAAGGAAAGAATCATACCAGAGCGATAGCTAACGCAACCGCTCAACGCAATGTCGACGTGGAGAACGAGTTCTTGATGGCTTTGCGGGTACCACTGGTCGGAAAGATAAGCGATAAGGTTACGGTGTAGATTTTGTGCCCGTATGGCGAAATCATGCTTGTGGGTCTCAGGAGTAAGTCTGCACGGCCAAGGTGAATTCTACTGGAAGAATTTCCACCCTTCAAATAGTAGTTCTACGCATGTTGCATCTTTGTGAAGTCCTTGAATCTAGGGCCCCAAAAGTTCGCTATGGAATCACTCTTTATCACAAGGCAACACTTGCCAACCATTGAAGATTCAGAAAAGATGCAAAAATCCCGCAATGCAAAGAAATCAAACATCTGACCCCGCGCCAGTATTTTCGCATTTTTTCTGCATACTCGATGTTTGGGGCGCGTAGAGCGCAGTCGGAGGAGGCGCTGGCTGTCGCCTGCATCCGATACCAGGTTCCTGGTTCGGATTTCCCGCCCAGGTCAACCAAGCCTTCCGGTGAATTGGTACCAGACTTGTCTGGGAAGGATAAAGCACTGACTTGTACATCGGCTGGCCACCGCAAGTCATTGTGTGGCCAAATACGCATTCAGCACGCCTCCACGACATCCCGTGGAAGTAGAATGCGTGGTGCATCCCAAAGAGGATTGAATAACGCCGTCTTTTATCCTTTATCCATTATACTCAATGTTTGAAAGGTGCTGTCTTGTGGGACTGATTCAATGGTAAAGATCCTAACTCGGTAGGTTCAAGGAGTTTGCAAAAATGGCACATAATGTTCTTCTATTTGAAATGTGGAGATTCTCGCAGTGTTATTTGCCTTCGTCTTTCTGACATATGTATGCCTGAGATCCTTTCCTGGTTAGTTCATAGTATCTACGTACTTAAGAGGCTATTAAGTGGTCGCAAGTCGACAACGGTCCCGTCTCATGGCGTCAGCTTTCCTCTTAGAAAATGTCCGGAAACTTTATCACTGCATGGGGTTCGGTTTCTTCAAAACTGATGTATTTCGACCGAGATCAAGATAACAAAGGATTGATGCGTGTATCACGATTTCTTCTTTAGTTATCTGCACGCCGATATGTTACATATGTAGCATTGGCTTTTGCGGTCAGCAAAATATCATCGAAGATGGTCGGGGCTACGAGGTGTAGAAGAGATTCCTGTATGATAATTGGAGAGGTCGCATTCTGACAAGAGCACCACAAAAGCACTGTTATTAATGAGTTGCAGCAACATTCCGTAAACAAAAGAGTTCACGAGGAGAGAGATTAGATCTCGTAAAAGAAGGAATAGTCGAGGAGGTCCATTTATTTGGCAGCGCTCTCGCTCTGAGACTATGCCCACGGCCAGTGAAGTTATCTCCAAGAGCTTGGTGGTAACGCGAGGAACTGTGTGCTAGTGTTTCTCACTGCGCATTATATTATTCTGTTTTGTTTTCTTGAGTAGCAAGCATTTTTAACTGGTTGAAGGGTGATTTGGTCAGTTTGGGAAATTTCCAAAACAATTTCTGTCCTGCATTTCATATCACATCTTACGATATAAGGAACTGCAATATTCAGAATTATAAAAATTTCATGAAGATTGGTGCGGTTTATTCAGAAGTTCAAGAAAGGAACAATTCATAAATTTTTGCTCGCTGCTGTAAGGTGCGTCAGTTCGTTGTGCTATTCAAATGCTTTTCAGACGTATGAGAATGCTGGGATGCATGACGTTCCCCGTCAAGCGACTGATGAAGAAGGCGAGAGAAGCGGTGAGTGACATCCAGGTGCGCTGCTAACTGAGAACGCTGTTCTGTCGCAATTGCACAAACTTGAGAACAGAGCAATTCACGTGTGGCCTGAAGGTGTTGGGGTGTTATGGAAGCGACCACGGCTTTGACGGGACATCCTGTGGTGTGGGGCTTCCAAGTATTTCATATTGTTTACTTGTTACTGTTACTGTTACTGTTTACTTGTTTAAAACATCGTCTGACACGACCGCGACCTCGTAAAACGAGCCATTTGGCAGGACTTGGAGACTGGAGTTCGAACCGAAGCCATGTCCTGCCGAACCGGCCTCAGTTCTAACTCCAGTCTCCATGTCCAGCAACGTCCTGCAATTTGGTGTGCTCGTGAAATCGGGCGGCTGTGTGTAGGATGTGGGTGCGAATTTCCTTACGGGAGGTCGTAACGTCGTCATTAGAGAGCGTTGGAGTGGCATTTTCCACGTAGAAAATTCCGCGCGCTTCTTGCCGAGTTCGGATAAGGCGTTACCCACGAGCGTTGTTTGGCTTAACTCTGTTCTGCATGGCTTAGCTAAATAATTTCAGAACGATGGATACTATATAGATGAGAATATGACCATGGACGAAGTCGTGGTAGGCGCTATCAATTTTTTATTGCATAGGAGCAATATCTTTGAAGTGTAATTTCCATGTTCGTTTGCAGGTGAATGAGGGCGGATTCTTTCTTTTAAGCCCGAAGCGAGGGGAGAGAAAAAGTTTTCCTCAAAATAAGGTAAGATTTGTCGATGTGAACGAGTGCTTGCATTGCAGCGATTTCTCCAACCGAATCTCGTGTTTCAGATAAGCATCAAAACTTATTACAACGACAAAACATTCAGCGGAGATTGTGCTCTGACGACGTCCAGTTCTTGTTTATCAAACCGTTCCGAGGTACAGTATATTCTACGGTTATCTGGCTGTCCAATTCCTAAAAAACTACAGAACCTTCAGAAATGGCTTTAGGTTGCAAGCTTTACGAAGTGAATTCCTGCCCTAGGGTAATGGTAAAAGGGATAAAGGATGAAGGACAGGGTTGCTCAATCCCTTTTCGTATGCTCACTAAATATCTAAATCTAAATACTTCTATGGGATGTCGAGTTGAATGCATATGTGGCCCATACAATGACTTGCGATGATAAGTAAGGGTGGTTCATTCTTTCCAATCCCTTTTCGTATGCTCACTACAATGACTTGCGATGATAAGTAAGGGTGGTTCATTCTTTCCAATCCCTTTTCGTATGCTCACTACAATGACTTGCGATGATAAGTAAGGGTGGTTCATTCTTTCCAAACGCGTGTGGTGCCAGGCTCACCCCGGCAGTATTAAAGAGTTACAAGGGAACTCTCTCAGCGGTACACCGGAACGGCAAGAAAGAATACTATAGGAAGAATCTCCGAATCCCAGAGGCAAACGAGTAAGAGGGTGTAATGGTTAGGGGCCCGAGCGTCGAGCTTATCATGCTGCGCAAGAAACCTGTCTCGTGGCCTGAGTAGCGCAGTGGTAGAGGTGCTGCTTTATGGCTGTGACGTCACGGGTTCGGTTCCCGTGCTACATCGTGTTCACTTCTATCATGGTATCGGATTTCCATAGAGATCTCCATATCTGAATTTTTTCTTTAGAGTTTAGTGATGTTTTCACTACATATTCCTTGTCAGTATCTTGTGATACACCAGCAATGTCCCAAATACGCAAAATACGATGACACAGTTCCCTTGTTAGTGGACCCGCGAGGAAATCCAAACGAATAACCTGGTGCGCACTAGCGCCTGCACCGACTCCGCCACCATGTGGATTTTCACAGTACACGGTAAACACTACAGGGATCGTCTCCTTGGCAAGGTAAACATATAGACATGGATGTGTGAGTAGTCAGCCGTTGTGGAGTATAATGAGCGGACCCAAAGTCGCCGCCATATGCACGACGAGGAAGGTGTGATGGTGGTTGCCTGTTGTTAGAATGGTAATTGCTTTTAGGCGTACTCTAGTGGTATCCACTTACAGATCATTGAATGCGTTGCTGCCACCTTGTAGGGCTAGTATTATTTTACACATTTCACTTATATCTACATGGGATACCAGAAAAAGGTGCTACGAGAGTACCGTATACACGTCCGGTTTGTTCTGATATTTGCCAAGAAGCGCAATATTTCGCCTTTAACTCGCAATTCAACTCTCTTTTGCTGGCATTTATTGTAAATAAAAACATTGGAACTGCTGCCATTTTTTAAAAATGAGCTGCAGTATTTAAATGCTCAATTTAAATCGGCTCATTTAACTTCTATCAGTAACGTGCAGTATACTAGTAATATGTTATGTTGTTAGGAATGAAGTTTGTTAGAGGAAATCTCGTTGCTTACTCACGAACCTTCTGGAAGGAGGGTCAGCTGTCGTTTGAAACTAACAATAACTTTGATAAATCATGCGCACCTGAACACCAGTATTCTTAATTGTGCAATAATAGCCAATTCTTCGTGGCTCGTTAAATCATTCGATGTTGGTCCAGTCTTGTCGGCCATCAGGAGACGTTTTTAACACTTTGTTGACTGACACATGGATAGCAGGGCTCATTGCCGTTGCTCCACTACCAGCATTCTCCCAAAGTCACTTTCTCTCCCTATCTGTGACATTGGTGACACCTCGCAATGCCGCTATGGCTCTGTGTACTAACGATTTCCCCGTTCCTTTTTTGGATTTCGTGCGCATCGCTGCAAGTGCTTTCTGCCGCATTGCTATGAATTACTAGATTCATGTAGCTTCCCAGTTGGGTGAAACATTTGTGTTCGGGTTATTTTAGTCGCTTGCCGGCAGCCTGGGCCGTCTGTCCAGCGTTGTCGGTGAACGTTGCGCAACAATAAGCCTAGCCATCCGCTGACCTCCCTTGCTGGTATGCCTTCACTCGTCCGCTTACTAGAGAGTGCCTTCCAAGGCGCTTTCTATGATTAGTAATAAGTAAGCTTGCATACTGTTTTATTCAAGGAATGTGCAGATGATATCCTGTTTCACCTCTTAGCCCTATACAGGATTCATTACTGCAATGGAGTATAGTGGTACCACAGGTATCTCCCCGAGGATCATCAGTAGGGCAAGGAACTGTAGTACGTCCTAGGCACCGAGACCCGGGTTTATATACACCCCTAACTAGGTCAAGTGTGGCGGGAGATAGTATAGGTCACTGTTTATTGGGCCAGAGGTGATCTTCGCGGCGAGTAAACGTGGTTGACCGCTAAGGGGCTAGAATTCTATGATTAGGTTGTAACCTGTAACAGCCGACTGTCTTGTTGCCAGCCGTCTTCTTGGAAAGAAAGGGATTGGATTTCACGTTGCATCGTCAGGGCACCGCACTTACAATGCAACGTGCCCACATGTCCCTGCAATGCTCTTTCCTTTGCTGCCTGTCTCTCAAGTACCTATGGCTTAAGTATTCCACAACTGGGTGGCTTCTGGACTGGCATTTGCCTTCTGCTTCCATCTGCGCGCGCCGTACTAGTGCGAATGGATTTTCCCACATCTTCTGAAGTGGTGTGTCTCCGCGCTTCGTCTTTGTATTGCTCAGTGAACACTGTTCTTTCAGATGCCACCGAGGTCGCTCCGAAATGGCATTCCTTCGCATAAGATTGATGATTCCGGTACGCAGTGCATTTTCACGTTAGGAGTACCGCCGCTAATTAACCGCTGTTGGCTTCATCCGTATTTTAGGAAAAGACAAGTCTCGAGAAGCGCGAACACGTCAAGACTCCACAACGTCACCGGAAATGGTCACTTTTTCTGATTACTTTCGGCTGGGATCTCGTGCTACTCGAGATCCTCGTGCGCCTCTTCCCGATGTCACCACCACAAGTTAGCTTCTTCTAGACCTATTCCGCTTTTTTGCTTCTTGACAAGCACGAATGCTTTGAGAGCGTAGAGGGAAGTGGCCGTTGAGAGTTGCCGAAAACAATCAGGGTGTGTCAGGCAGGCGAAGGATTTAAGGAAGTTTAGTGATCACATGGAAGCGCAGAGGTACCGAAACATTATGACACGCGAATGGCGAGGATTGCACCTCGCCGAAAACTTCACGTTTCAGACTCCATTGAATGTGTATGGATCAAACGCATGTTGTAACCTCGACGTAAACCCTCAACGTAGCTCTTATACACTTTTCTGGAGTCTATGAATAAGCCACAATACACTACAACTTGTGGAGGAACTTGTGGTAGGTGTTCTCAAAAACGGGGCTAAGGACCTCTTGTTTCAATGAGATCACCAGCATCAGTAAGGACAGTAAGAAGCTTCGGAAGAATAGAAACGTTCTGGGCTACGGATTTATCAAGGTTAGCAACGGGCTCGTTCATGAAGTTAAAATTGTATCCGCAGTTGATTCTGTTAATACAAAATCCATGTCAAGGCAATGTTTTGCTTGTTATACTACATATAGAAGACATTAGGGAAGACACGAGACGATTAATGTCTTCTATTCTGAAACAGATGAACTAATATAGTTCCTGCGAGGGCCTGTTGTCTTCAGAATTGTGCTGCATAACTCGATGTGTTGACCACGCCATGTACAGTTGTCGCTACGGAACTGGATGTGTTAGCTGTGCAGCTTGTGTTTGAATGAAAAATTTGAATTTCAAAAGGCAGAAGGCTGTAAAACGAACACTACGACGCAAAGCTGAGACATGCGTTTAGTCGGTGCAATTTCAACCTGTGCAAGCACATGGGCTTATGCTAGCATTGTGCAGCCCAAAACGTTTCTGTTCCTTTGGCATCTTATCTAGTTATGCCTCTTGCTGCTTCCCTTATTAGCAACAAACACATGGTCCTTCGACTATTGCCGAGAGTATCTAGCTTGCTACAAGTTGCAGTGTGTTGAAGTTCATCTCTGGTCTTCAGGAAAGATGTGGGACGAAACGTAAACAATTGCTCGAGGGTCATAATTTCGACGCCAGCTGGGTTACCTGCAAGCGTATTGAAAGAGCAGAACGTAAACGCTAGGTGCTATAAAATGCTCAGACCACTCCATGTGCTGCTTAAAAATTTCCAGTTGCAGAAGCGATTGAATATGCAGGGACGTCATGCTGGTTTCAGTTTTGTACTAAACCAGTGAAGCCGTTATTTCGCATGCAAATATTTTGAAAGCTATGGAACGACCCTGTCCACCAAACAGAATCAAATCTACAAGAACGTACAAGCGCTCTCCATTGTCTTATAGCCGTTTCAGTTATAATTACCAAGGTGAGCTTAGATGTTGTGACAGCATAGCTTGAGCTCAGAGGAAGGTTGAGAAATACAAATTTTTAACGGTGACCTTAAATCCACGTCAGGTCTTTCAAAAACTAGGTTTTTTTCTTAAACTCCTACATATCCATCCTTCCGCACTAGGCACCTCGTACTCACCCATTCTTTCCTCGTCTTTTGGAGTTTTGTTGTCAGTGTTTACAATACTGATATGTGGAAGACGCTTGCTTGCATGGAAAATCTGCCTAGATTGCTTGAGAATGTTATTCGGCTTTTTTTAAAATATGTCTTATGACGTATTCAATAAATAAATAAATACGAACACTTTACTAAAGTATGGAGACATAGGTATGGTTCCTAGTTAATCTGTCACGTCTATAATTTGAAACTTGAAGTACTACATGGCGCGACCTAAAAATGTGTTACATTACGTTTCTAATTTTTACCTTCCTGTTCTGTTAACTCTTGCTGATAGCCTAAGCGACAACAAAAGTGCGGTCCTTCAATCAGCGCTGGTGTTTTTGAGAGCACATTCTGCGGCAAATTTTGACGCGTTCTTATTTAGTTTTGGGGTTCACTACAGCTGCGATGCAGGACAGCGATATGAGTCCGTTCGCAACATTTCTGCCGCTTTTCTACAGGCGATGCTCGTACTGTCCGATGACGTCGTACTTGATCTTCCTGACTTGCATCATCAGGTCCTCGACGGATGCTTCCGACGCAAGCGTGCGGGCGTTGTAAGTACAGATCGTCATCCTAGTCCTTCTCAGTTTGCGCAGCCTGGTTAGGCCCTGAGATTTTAGCAGCCTCTCCGTACTCGTCCTTCCCATCGCTGCAGAAATGGGGGCTCTTTCGGGGTCAGGGGAATGAGGCCCTTTAGTGCTGCTGTGTTTGACTGGAATACAACACGGGTAGCTAGTCAGGCTCTGTCGTGCGGGCGGGGTACTCCGGGCAGCCAGCCAGACTGCCCGAAGGGACATCGTTATAGTATTTTCTCTCGCCACATTCGTACCGTGTAGCAGTGATAGGATTCGCGAGGTGCTCGTCGGGTCCAGTTCTCCACCACGGCTTCTCTTTTAAGAGGTGTAGGCTTAGGCCTAAGCCTATTATAAGGGAGCCTTGGCGAGCCTACTCTATCTGTAAAATGCAGACTTTTTAGGAATGCTAAGACATCGACTTCTCCATTGATGTATCCTGGCAAGATAATGTATTGTAAAGGTACCTATGCATTTGTACCCCCTAAATGTGCGCTGACCTGGGAGGTGGTGGGTTGATCCTTACCAATCGGAATTGGTTGTGTTAACACCCACCTTCACCTCCCTCCCACCCCCCCAACCTCATTGATTGTCTGGATTATCTGGCATTAGTCTCCGATTCTAAAGGCATTGAACGAGTTGTATTCGTCGTCCAGTGGAAATGACCTCTTTGCGGATGCTTTCCCTTCAGCGAACTCCCGTGAAAACCAATGCTTTGTGATCTCAAAATAAATATTGTTCCATTCTTGGACTGCCTAAAGTGCCCGATAAGCAAGCAGCAGTCCGGTGGTATTTGCAGTGCTTCTCGTAAAATCGATACCATCAGAATAGATAGCACGATTCCGCGGTTTAGGAAGGACGCTCACCACAATTCGCCGTCTATTCGGACTGTACTCTTTCGCGACTGTCAGTTCGCGTCGTGTCGCCACTTGTCGCCAAGACTTTGTCCCACATCCTCGATTGAAACCGGTTTCCTCAGAATCGGAGTGTCACGTCAGCGGCTCTGCTTCGTCCGAACCGCCTGCTCGGTCGTCCACCATGGAGGTTGCGGCAGTTGTGCTGGACCCATGGCGAGCTCGTGCCGCGACGCTCATGCTCAATCCGCGGACCGAACTCTTTCCTCGTCCTCTTCACAGCTCGCTGGACTGCCTGTGCGAAACCGACGAGGTGGACTCGTCTGACCGCCGTATGTGTTTCTCAATTGCGGCAACGACAAAAAGCCACAACTAAGCTGTGCTGGGTCGGAGATGCTTCACTGCTACTGTGCTGCTGTCATTTCCCGCGTCCTACTTGGGTGGAGCAAAGTTCTGCAAGTGCGGTGTTGCGCACTTTCACGTTCTGGGGTATCCAATTAAAACAGCTATTTCTATTATTGCTTTGTCTTAGTTCTGTTTAGGTCGCTGTTATAGCATTTGGCATTTGTTCTGTTGGGATGGGTAATTGTGGCGGGAGAATGTTAATAGGTTTACTCTAAAATCTTGAATGGAAGATAGCCCTGGTGGTGTAAAGGGTAGTATCTTGACCGTAGTACAAGGAATGGTGATTGAGATTGAGGCCAAAGCGGTTGTTGTTTGGAATGCGATTTTCTTCTTCATTTTTTACAGCTAATTTAAATATGTTGACTGTAAATAACATATTTCATTTAAATCTATACAAGATAGCAATAAAGTTGAGTAGAAATAAAAAGAGGAATTAGGAGGCGATAGAAGACCGTTAACAAGACTTTGCCTCTAAGCGTTACGGGAGAACAAAGACAAGCGACAAAGGGTAGTCTAGATCAATATCAGAATGATGCGCCATGCTCTATACTTATGCAAGCGGCTGGAAAGCTGTTGACAGCTCCAACGCTTCGATTGGTTACAGAGTTTAGCTGTATCAGTGCACGTGATTTATTCTTCAAACCATATCTGGTACGCTAACATGTAGTCCATTCGGATCTCATTTAGTCTTTCTTTGGATCGTTTGGCTCATTAAGCGATTTGAAGAGGGCAGACGATGAACAAATTAGCGCAGTGTAAGTGAACGTGAATTCGTACCAGACTTGTCTGGGAAGGAGTCTAGGAAGACTTGTTCATCGGCTAGTCATCGCAAGTCATTGTATGGCCAAAAACGCATTCAAATCGCACACGGTGGCCTTCTTCAAACGTATTCGACATTATTATCCTCATTAATCCAAATTTACGACAACATCTGCGCTGTTTTAAGGGCGAAGTAGGTGACATCCTTTAGCATCAACTAGTTGGTTCATCTGAATATGTTTTGAAAACAACAAACAAATTTTGGCTATCTTCAATATTCCGAATTTTTCATCGATAGTAAGCCGAAACAATTGTTTTCGGCTGTCAACATTCCGCTCAGCGTCTCTTTTAATACACTGAAACTAATTCGACGTTCGAGTTCAACGTAAGGTAGTGCATGTGAGCCTTGAAAAGATGGAAGGGAGCTGCAGGCAACAAATCGTATCCTGAACATGAGGGAGGCTTCTACTCATATTAGCTTCTTATCTGAAGCCGCTGATGAAGCAGTACAACTAAACAAGATCGAAGAAGTTTTTGTCAGCAGTAATAAGTAATAGGCTATCGACATACCCCTCATACCCTTCCTTGTACCTTCGTTGTTTCAAAAGGTTTGATCACCTACGGACATAAAGCATTCGGTGTTATTGCTGTTCTTCGTTACTCCCGGCGCTTAGAAAGCCGTTGTCGGTAGGCACGAAGATATATGAAAGCGATGGTGAAGGTAGTTGTGCTCGAATGACCTATTCGAATAGGTATTCGAATGGTTTTCATTCGAATTCGATTGTTCACAATATCGTGTTTTTATGTATGCGAATTCGAATGTTCAAAAAATCGCGTTTTTCGAGTATATTCTAAATTCGAGTGCTCGAAAATTGCGGGTATTCGAAACCATTCGAATATTCGAAAATTTTGCGAGCGTACGACTACAGCGTATATAGAGATCACTTGTGGTGTCACAAGTCTGACAATCGTATCTGAAGTTTCGGTCAACTACGGTATGTTACGGTAAATTGGGTGAGCAATGGAATGACAGTAGAACCACTGGTTTTTTTCAGAAACATTGGCTTTTTGAGAACCAACTGACCACTGAAAACTTTGTGATCGGGGTTCACTTGGGGGCGCTGATTTCTAATCTGGCATCCGTTTTTGACCTTCATGTTGAGGATAAATTTTGCAGTCAACAACGGCAACAATTAGCACGATAAGCTCTAACAGATCAGATGCATTTTGCAACTCTAACCTACACTTTGTGATCAGCATTCCAGGTTCCATCTGGCTACCTTGGTCCCCATTAAAAGTTCCATGGGAGGTTTCTCGAAACCCTTTCCTACTATGTTCGATTTCCAGCTAAGGGTAAGGTTTCGATCATAACCTACAGCTTGTTAGGTATAGCATCTGTCTGACAAAAAGTGACCTCGGTTTTGTACTGGGAGCTTGAAACAGCCATAATCCTGTTCATTCTCATGCATTTTGACATAATCAAAAACGGTTGCGCTCAGAATGTCTGGAGCATGTGCGATGTCGTGCCTTTCTTCCCGGAAAACCTCAGCTGTTAGAGTACATAAGCGCTCATAAACTGCAGAAGGACTTGACGCACTGCGTAGCACCCGCTCAACACTGCCGCCGATGTCGCCGACAACAGCGTCGCCGAAGTATAACATATGCCTTAGAGCCGGGTTCATAGGCCTAAGAGTCCATCGAAATATGGAACTATAGTGAGAAAATGATTAAGAAAAGTCGCCGTCACAGCAATGCACGCACCGCGCAAAGCTTTATGCTGCTAATCGCGTTATGTGTGTTCCGGCGTTGCTGTGTGAAACCATAGCAATATTTTCTTTGACGCAGTTGAGCACATTGTCGCACATTTTGCACACTGCCCCTATCTTTTGATAGTGGGACTCTACCGTCAGCAAACTGCTTGTTAGATTTTACGGTGATCTAAAACTACGGTAAATCATTGAAGGTCGTTCCCGATCGTTTTATTAGGAAGTCAAGGTTTATGGTTGTGAGAGGAGGCCAGCTCTTGCCCAAATTTTCTGAAAAGTTTTTTGTTTTATTGCACGAAATCCATTCTTCATTAGGCTAAAAAGGGTTAAAGGGCGGCGTTAGGTTCCCTTTTGGGATGTGCGCATCCTACTTCTACGGGATGTCATCGAGGCCATTTGAATGAGTATATTGTCATATAATGGCGTAGCCAGCCGATGAAAACGTCAGCGCTTAATTCTCCCCAGGCAAGTCTGATCCCAATTCACACCCCGGAGGGATGGAAGGCATCGGGAGCACGCATCAGCAGGCATCTCCTCCGGCTGCGCTTCATTCTTCATTACGCATCATGAGCTTTGTTATAGGCTCGGACAAGGGGCCGGCTACATCCGACTGAAGAGTTTTGGTTCTATCCTCCCTCCTAGGCCAACGAAGCCTTCCATCCATCCGTTATCTGTGAATTGGTACCAGATTTGTATGGGAAGGATGAAACACTGACTTATCCATCGGCTGGCCACCGCAATTCATTGTATGTATATACCAAATACGCGTTCAAATTCCCTTCACTGTATCCCGTAGAAGTAGAATACGTGGCATATCCCGCAAAGGGATTGATCGAAGTCGAACTTTATCCTTTTCCTTTAACTTTGTTAAAGGAGTGAGGTCTTTCAAGTAGTACGGGAAAATCTAGACTTGCATTCACATCCCCATCCGCGTTAAGTGAACTTCATTTTTTTCTCGATGCAGAAAGTTGGCTCATTACGCTGTGTTCAGGCACCCTAAGGTTTGCTTTCATTCGGTGGAGGACCCTCCGGATCTTGTTAACGCATGCTTATTCGAGAATCCGTTCATTTTGGATTATAAGTTTCCGGGCACCACAACATTCTCGAGATCCTTCTTAGATCTAAAAGTCTCGAACTATCCACGCAGTGTTTCACCTTTGGGCCTTAAGTCTAAATACACGTTCTAAATTTTCATCCTATCACGCCGCCCAAGATTGAGGAGCTAAAGCAGAAAATGTCAGTCACTAAAGAATTTTCTGTGCCGTGAAAATCCTGAATCTTTGTAGGGATTCTCAGTTATTTCATATCCCTGTGGAACAGCCGTTTCTTCGTCATATAACTTGTTCTATCAATGTCAAGATTTAAGACGTTCGAAGATTCCTGCTTTTTTGCTCTTCAGAATAAAAAATGGGCAGTAAAACTTTACTCTAACCGAAGAGGTAAGAGTTTTATGATCTTTCAAGCATTAGAAGTTGCCACAAGTATCTGAAGTTTCGTCAGTATTTCTGATTCTACCCATATTGTTGTGTCCAACTGAAAAAATATGTGGGCCTAGTAAGAGGGTTGCTTAAATGACAGTAGCTGATGATTATTTCGTCAGAATCCAGCATAGTGCGAAAAGATTCTCATCTAACTGCGAATACCTTTCAGCGGAGAATACGTCGGACGGCGGTTGCCCTCCACAGCTTCAGGAATGGCGTCGTACGGTAACGCAGGACCTGCTCGCACCCGACTCCAATTACAATGTCCACAAGTGCATCAGCCCCTCTAGTCAAACGGTACTTTGTCTGTCGTGAAACTCATGTGGTGAATTCTCACACGGTTAGATTTGAATTTCGGTTCTCATCATTCTGTGAATTTCAGGAGCAGAAGAAAGATCAAAGAGTGCGTCGAGCGGCATCGTTCACTTTTTCGCCAAAGGGAGCCGCTGACAAGACCAATCGCCGTGCTCAAGTGCACCATGAGGAGGAGTACAAAAGAAAATTCTTGTATGTTTCTCTACTTGTTAGGACTTATGCCGTGGTAAGCTAGAACTCAACTCAAGAAGGAGTGGGAGTGATCCAAACACGGCTTCGTACAAAGTGAATAGGGGCTGGGAATTGCATATTGTGTCGTACTGCATAGATACTTAATCAAGAGTATAGCAAGGAGGACCTCTTCCATATTTTTAGGACACCACTTGGTCGCTAACAGGTGTACCATCTTTAGATGGAGGCATGCTTCCAGCACCACTAAAATGGTTGAATTCGCTTTTTCCATAATTTAACCAGCGTTCACCCAAGTGCTTTAATCATTACCAGGATCTAAAACAGCATGAGAGTTGACCCCGGACTGCCTAGCACTCTATCACCTTATCACTTAGTGAAGTGCGTGAGGTACATGTGTATAAACAGAAAGTAGCCAAAGTTTAAAGCATGTTCCGTATTTTCACCTTGTTGTTAGTCTCGTCTATCGAGCAAAGTTGCACTTTCACCTGTGTCCCATTTCTGTGACTAAAAAATTAGTTTTTAATAATGCTTTGCTGTTCGAAAGTTTCTAGCAGTGACGGGTAATGGACACAAAATTGCGAATGCCTGCTATTGACGGAAGATCGACGGAAGTGTTTAAATATGAGTACGCGGCCTCCTCCGATCCCTTGCTGTGAGGATGATCGAGAATCTGAGTGTATGACAGGACAGCTAACCAGAAGTCAAAAGCATCACAAAGCCACCCGACTTCCAATTGCGTTTTGGAATTCGAAGGGGACTGTGCAGGGCTGCCACTATTTTTTCCGATGAGCTGTCGCTTCGGCCTGTTCTAACCTGTCGCTGCCGCCCTAGATCACCACTGCAGCAATTCCTTATGTCATGGAGATGGGGGGGGGTGCTCAATTTTATTATCGCGTGGCTTAGTAACGCATTCGCATTCGTCACTCAGAAGACCCGGCACCTCTACGGAAAGAAGCAGCGGGGCGGGCGGAACCCCTCGAGCAGTAGAAAGAGGCGCGCGTCTAGAAAGTTGACCTGTGCACTGCTTATTCTGGCGTGTCGTCATAAAATCGTGCTCGTCGTCACCACCGTCGCTGCACCGCATCTGGAGGGCGTTGTGACCTTGGCGTTAGCGATGGACGTACGTCGGAAGATTAGCGTGCCCCTGACGGCGAGCCCTCATCGACGCGTTGTCCAGAAGTGGTCACCGCTGCGTGAGGACAACTGCTCATCGTCATCGACAGGTGGGAGTCCGTGAGTTACACCTATCCTCATCCAGACCCTATTCTACGAAGAGCGTCGGTGTTTTTCATAAATCATTTCAACAGCACTGCAGTGTTCGCTCGGATGGTGTTTAGGTGTTTAAAGGCACTAATCTGCGCTAATCTGACCTCGGTACAGACAGCTTGAAGAGCTAGAGCACTTATTTTGATTTTCTTAGAGTACGAGCGCGGCTCAGTATCTGACAGTATGTCTTCCCTTCTGGTGCTTAATGCCGATGAGTCAGTAGCAGTTTCTCTTTTGAGTCGGATCGTGACATGCGTCCGAGGGTTTCATGGTATCTGTAGGTTAACACTGCAGGGAAAGAGCTGCTACTATAAAGCGTCTAAAATTATTTCTCATTGGGCTTTCTGAATTGTCGTGAAGCTGATCTTAATTCCTGCTGAAGAAGTAATGTATCTGTTGAAGTGGACGACCTGACCTTTCAGCTCTCCTTTCATGGGGCAGGTCACCTCAGCGGATTGCACAGGTTGAATTAAAACACGCAAGTGAACGTCAGCAGTGTCACTCAGGTGCTATTGGTGCTGCCTATGGTCAACTAGTAATCGGCTGACGTGATTCAGTTTTCAATGCAGTTGTGTGCCTTGTCGTGATTGGCTTCTATGAAGTTAGCTTGTTCTGATTCGTCGCCGGTTGTGCAGATAAACATTTGGGATACTGTGACGGACGCTCCCTTTGCTTACTTAGTTTTTCAAACCTGACCTCAAAAACGAAAAAATCTATTTATTCGATTATGCTACTCATACTCCTCTCCGCTATATGGCCTCCTGGCTGTGATTCGGCGTTTTGCTTTCCTCGGTTCAGTGTGCTAATTGGTCGTGTTCCTGTTCTCAATTATCGCCTCTCGTTGGATGTTTACGTGGGCCATCGAATCAGGAGGCAATTGTGCTGCAGATGACGAAGTGATTCGCATCGGGGCTTCTAGCGGCTCTCATGCGCTTTGATCTTCTTCTTCTACGGAGAAATACACTGAGAAAGTGAGGAAAAGCTGTGGAACATCGCTTGTATGAGAACGATGCCATGGCATCATGGACTGGTTGAAATAGTCTGCGTACACGCGCAGTTTCGCGCTTCAATCGAAAATGTGTGCATATTTGTTAGAGGTAGACGCGTGTAATTTGTAAGAAGTCCAAGGCACGTCTCCCCAACGACCTTAATTCATTAAGGCAAATGACAAGTAGCCTGCTGTGTGGACACGACAAAGTGCCATTACCGATTGAGTTGGCGTTGGCTGGTTTTCGATTGATTAAGCTGTTTGCCGACTTTTCAGATGAAACCACGATTAAGTTGCCAGTTCGCTTCTATTAATTGTTAGCTGGGAGAGACTAACCGTTATGATCGCCATTGAATCGTCCCGCTGAATACTCAAGATATCAGTCCCTATAACATGAAGAAGGTGCGCCATATGCCAGATTGCTTAGCAGGGAATTCCCAATTCGGTACAAGTCTATTGTTTAGCTGGCATATGAGGGAAGAAGGCGCCAGTGTTCTGCTAGACAGTTACGGATATCGGGCACACAGTGTGCAAGTACCTTATTTCGCCAGCTATCGATACGTTGTACCGTGACATGAGTCGCAGTTTATGTGTACACAAGTCGACTGGATTTCGATTCGGACCGCAAGCCGGCCTTATTTTCTTGATTGTATAGGATGCTAACATACTGGACCAAGAACGACAAAACTTGCAGCTAAGCACTGGCAGTGGGAAAAGGCTCCCAGGCAGGTAGTGGCGAACCAACTCTTGGAGAGTTTTTGTAGAATTAGTCTTTCTTTGTTTCGGTAAAGTGCTGCGGGATATGCTGCCCTCAGTGGACAAAAACCGTGCACCTAGCCCTATTGCAAGGTACGGTATTCACTCCTATTTCAGTTATTTTTTTTAAATTTTCTTCTGGTTGTTGAGAATAGGTAATGTCAGCTACTGCTGCCAATTAACTGCCTTATGGATACCGGTTTGACGCACGCCGACATTCGACTGAATGTCGCGAGACCCACTGAAGGAGAAGCACTGGCTCAAAGTAGTCAACTGGCATGGTCGCGTGAGAACCTAGCCTATTGTCGGCTCCATAAGGGTGGTCTGGTCACTTCTTCCTGCCGGCCCGTTCACGCGACGCCGGGTGCTTTGCTATGCAGCGGGCCTCCACTAGGGGATCGTAATGGTGCCGTTGAGGCCAGCAGTATCTAATCGGGCGGTTCTGACACATGATGTGCAGCTCTACTCGTTTCCCTGAGGGAACGCATCCCAGCTGCCCAAGGGGTGGACGGTGCTAGCAATGGTCGTCGTCAGGTCACTGCTATGTTGACATCGACGATCGTGCTAAGCTCTCTTCGCCTTCCGTATCGGTCCTCGTCGTCGTCATTGTTCCTCGGCCTCAAGCGGTATCTTTTTAGCGAGTACACGTTGTAAGAGTGATGAAATAGCTAATTCGGGACATAGTATGGAAAGGTCGCGATCGAGAGTTTGATCGAGCAGAGGCACGAAAAAACCTCACACTACGTTTTCTTCTTCGTGCCTGCAGCGCTAAGAATTAAGCGTTAGTGAGAGGCGGTAATTGAAGTGTTGAAAAGTCCCATGCGCTGAGATGACTTGGGGAAAAGGTTGGTGTGGCTGGCTGGGTAATAGTGATGCCGTGTGATGCTTCTTTGCAGTCGCGATAATTCTCGGGTTTTCCGACCCAGCTGATAGGGGTACAGCTTCGTGCTGCTGCGGCTCATCATTTTTCCGTGAACACCAGTTCTTTGCTGCACGCGTGCTCCCAGAGCTGGAACATGCTCACCATTGCTTACCACCTTATGCTGGATATCACCACCTCTCTTGATATGCTTAACAATGACCTTGAAGAGCCTCATCACAGGTTAGACAGACAGCAAGGGAATGTTTGATTAACTGGGCTTGGGATACTTCTGCTCCTGTACATGTAATGATTGTGTTAGTTTTTAGTGGTCCAATCTCGAAGACGATAAGTTTGATTCGAAACAAGCTTGACGTTGCCTTGTCCACCTCAACCCTCTATCCTACTCGTGAAGAAGTTCGGCAGTGGAGGATGAGCTTTGAGTCGTTGCTGAACCATAAATGTGAGTTTATTTTCAACTTCTAATTTCGATCTAGTTTTCCGAGCTTTTTATAATACTTAGATTGCAATTCTTTCAGACGGCTGTACCTTATTCCGTGAATTCCTGAAGAAAGAATTCTCCGATGAGAATGTCGACTTTTGGCTTGAATGTGAGGAGTTCAAAAAGATGAAAGAAGGCAAGAAGTCGACTATTCAGCGAGCACACGAGATTTTCAAGGAATACGTCGCGGCAGCAGCTCCGAAAGAGGTGCTGTCATAAAAACCCAGTGTGTTTCTATCGGAACCACACTGGCTATCGCTGCTGCTCTGCAGCTCGTTTCCACGACATGTGTTGTCTCCTAGTGCACCCCAGTGGCCTTCATCACGCTGAGGCAAGCGTAGTAAACTTCTGTTTAGGGGAAAAAAAATTCGCCGCTTGAGTGTCCTGAGCATGTCCACTAAAGCACGATGTAGCCAATTGCAGGCAAAAATTCTCCTCGTTCACCTTTTTCGACTTGCCAGCATAGTATTCACATTCCTGGGAGGACGCGGTGTAGTCGGCAGATGGTGCGGCTTATTTTTTATGGCCTACTCCTTAGTTCAACCTTTGTGACCCAGCATTTCATACTATTTCAGCCGAATTTCTATACTAGCGATTTTCTCGTCTGATTTAGAATTGCAAGAATTCCGCACTGTACTCTTGTATCAAAACTGCAACACTTTGAGTTACAGAGGGGCAGTGTGGCTTGAAAATAAGATTAGTCAGCTTTCAGAGGCAACCCTTTTACATTCCTTAGCAGAACACTCACATTATTGGAGGCTTTCGTAAAGGCTGAAAAGCCAGCGCGATTGGTGTGCCGTCATGACTAAGAGATCAGTGTTGGTTCATCGAGGCCGCTGGCTCATGACTTTTCCTTGCGCGACTCAAGACCAGAAGGAACATAGCAGTTGTTCAGGTGAATCTCGACTCGGATACTCGGGCCGCGACGAAGGCTGCGATGGAAAGCGGTTGCAAGACCGATACGTTCAGTCTGGCGCAGAGTCGCATCGAACAACTGATGGCGAAGGACTCCTACCGACGGTTCCTCAAGGATCACCTCTACCTCGATCTTCTCGACGGCGTCGAGAACGGCGAAAAGTCTCCGAAATTAAACCAGAAGTAGTGCAGGATGAGCTGCTGTCCGTTTCTGTCCACACTCTTTGCGGGTTCGGAGTGATTTGCAATACGCGCGCACGTACGCAGTCTCTTTCAGCAAATGTTTTGTGGTCGAGGTTTCGCTAGGGCTGCTCGCTCTACAAATCAACTGGGTGGATTCTATATTTTTGCTACCAACGTGGTGCTCAGGATGCTAGGATACTTTGTGCCAAGAGTTCGTTTCAGCCTAGATGCCAAGACGATGAAAGGGGCTGTACCTGTTCGCGTACTGCTTGCTGCATCACTCCGAGATATTATTAGGAAGAACTGCATGTATCTTCGTTGTGTTTCACTATTCTTACCAGGCTATGGTGGGTAATAAAAATACGGCTGTATTTCAAGGTATCTAATTGAGCAGCACGCTTTCTCTCTCACTATCTATTATGCTCTGCCATCGCCATCGTTTCTAAAACAGCGCGCGATCTTCTAATGTGTACACAGGCCTTCGAAGTTCGAAACAGTCTGTTTCTATTGAAGTGACGTCGCCAATTTGTGCTCAGCTCTCCATAATGCCGCGACGTTGTGTCGAGATGGCCGAGCGCTCGACTCAATTCGATCTCTTTCTCCAGATAACTATCCGAATAGTCTCCTATTTCATGTCAATTTCCATGCGTTCGTCTGCGCCGTGAACGATCTATGAAGGGTCGCTGTTTGTGTGTTGGTTTGTGCCTGTTGCTAGTTTGCGAATTCTTTCTTTGCGTGCTGTCATTTAATCACTATGTGGTCATCAAGATTAAAGCTATAATAGAAATAGTCTTGTGGGGTCGCAAGCTTCGCGTCCTACATTAACCTATAATGGGCGGATTAATTTTGTCATGTGTACTTATTATATAAAGTGTAATAAATTTTATTGTCACACTACTGGCTTCGTTCTTTGTTTGTTGCTATGGTCGCATTGGTCGGTTTTCGAAATGAATTTGTCCTGGATCAGAGGTAGGAGCCTCAAACGAAATATCATACACCCTAGGTAGCATGTTCCATTTTGGGGCATATGAGACCGATGTACAGTGCCGTTCACAATTTTGGCTGCAACTTCTTAGGAATTGTGGTCATACTCGCTTTAGCTGGCAAATCTTTACAGAACGAAATAGCATAATGGGTTATGAATAAAATGTGCTGTCTTCGAAAACAGACCTTTTCACAGAATTGATGGGAATAACAAGTTTATAACATGGTGCTTCTATTAATACTGTTGTATAGGGCTTTCAGGGCAATATGGTGATGGCTTAAAGGTGCATAGGACTTCTGCAGAGAATTTATAATAGTGAGCTCGACCCATTTCAGCGTATTCAGTGCTAATTCTTCGCTACATTCGCTAGTCCTTGCCAGACGGCATTGTCGCCGTGTCTATGTGATGTCAACGATCACCTCTCTTCCGCCGTCCCGTTGACCATCGAGTTACTTCTGTATTCACATGTAAGACGCCAGCAACACTTCTATTCCATGCTTCTGTTCGAAGCGAATAAATCCGAACACTCGTTTATTTGACTATTCAAAAAGTCCAATGTTCGAAATATTTGATTAATCGATACTCGGAGGAGGCTAGAGTTGGAATTATTCGTTTGTTTGACTACTGCAAGGTTTCGCCTATCGAATAGTCGAATATTCGGATGACCTGATTTTACGACGAATTCCATCGTGCTTGTGCTTCCAGCCAAGCTTATATTGCTTGGCTATTTCAGCATTTTTTTGTGAGATTTATACAAATTTCACGTCAAATTGGACACACTTCTAAGCTAGCTTGACGCTTTTGAAATCAAACCAAACATTTTCCAAATCAAAACGAGCTTAAAAAAAGCTTAAAGTACAGACTCTTCCGGATGTTTGGAACAATTATTTGTTTAAGGAAATTTGGATAAGACTTTCTTACAAGTTTTTTTAAATTCACCTGCTCCAATAACTGTTTGAAATTTTATACATTTGCTATTTTTCAAGAGAATAGTGAACTAAATTCTGCTTTAAAGAGTAGGAAGGCGGCAATCAGCTGGTCTAGTAAAATAGTAGATCACTCAACGCGACCGCACCTGTCGCGATATTTATTTGATTGATAGAAAAAAACTGTATTCGCGTGGAGCAACACAGGTGTAAGCGGTACAACAAGAACAGGTATAAAACACATATCCTCTGTTTTAAGTAATCAGCATTTACACTGTCAGCAAAAAAAAACTCCGACGATCTAGTCGAATGCTTGACGTGACTTCTTCTTTTAATGCACTATTTGAATACTAACTTCCTGCGCTTTGAAATTCATTATTTTCCTTGGACGAATAAAGGATAAAAGACAGCGTCACTCGATCAGTTTTGGGATGAGCCACACAATCTACTTCTGCAGGATCTCGTGGTGGCGATTTTAATGCGTGTTTGGCCTATACAATGACTTGCGGTGGCCAGCTCATGAACAAGTCAATGTTTTCTCTTTCCCAGACAAGTCTGGTACCAATTCACTGCCCGATCGGATGGAAGGCTTGGTGGGCCTGGGCGGGAAATCCGAACCAATAATCTGGCATCGTATGCACTCGAGAGCTGGCACCTCCTCCGGCTGCGCTCGACGCGTCCTATTTTTGTTCTTATTTCCCCTTCCAAGATAAAAAAAATACCAAGATTTTGAAAACTGCGTTCATTTGCAGGGGCAGGTGAATTTTAAACATTTTCAAAGAAGGCCACACTAAATTTTCATTGAGCGGAAAATTATTCTAAACATCTCGTAGAGTCTCTATTTTAATGTGGGAAAAGTCCCACTTGACTTGAAGCATTTTCCGTTCGATTCCAAAAGCGTCAAGCTTGCTTAAGAGAGTGCCCAATTTATTTGAAAAGTGACCAATTCGATTTGAATAGTGTTCAATTTGATTTGAAACGTGTTCAGTTTGGTTTGAAAAGTGTCAAATTTGATTTGAAAAGTGTCCAATTTTACGTGAAAATTGTGAAGTCAATTTTAGATTGGTCATTGATAAACATTAATGCCACTCGCGCTGCATGGTGGAAAACGCGTTGCAGAGGGCAATTCCATGGCAAACAGTCGCGCGCTCATAACTCCTTCGAGGCATCGCTTCGAGGAGCCTCCTAGATACCTTCTGTTATGAAACTGTTTTGAAGCTCTTCTGTGCAACGAAATTGTTAGGCGGAACGTTTATTGGCCCGACGTTTCGATCAGCTCGTTGTCTTCAGAGGCACGATGCTCCACCGTTGAATGGTAGCGATTGCGCTACCACTTAGCGTCAGTAAGGATCAGTAACGACGAGGTGGTCGAAACGTCAAGCCAACTGTAACGGATGAGCTATTTTTTTCACGACGATTGCAATGGCTTATGTTTAAATTCTCCACCGAACCGGTATAAGACCAGCAGAAATCGTTCTCCATCATGAATTTTGGATCGTTTGAACTCTATAGAAACACCTTGATGATCGTGTTTTTATCAGCACATTTATGAGACAACACATGGGGCGCAATGTAGCATAGATGGAACGGTAGGGAACGGGGGGGGGGGGGGGGAGGGGGGTGGCAGGAACCGCTTAAGACGGGCTCAGGGACCAGGGGTGTGCGTAATTACGATTTACGATTTACGGCTATTTTGACCGATTTTTTTACAATTTACGATTTACGACATTTTGGGTCGTAAATCGTACCACCCCCAATGCTGTCCGCCTTCGCGACATTTTTTTATGTTTATGTTTATGTTTATTATCGGTTAATTAACAACGCAAGTCACAAAACTCGTATGCAGCACAACAAACCGACTTGAGCAGAAAAAAGTCAATGCAAATGGGGGAAGGTGTCAGGGAATAGTGGGTGGTCAGGCACAGCATGGGCAGTGGCCGCCAACACTGCAAGTCCTTGAGGCCGTTATTTCGGGCTCCGGGTGCCAACTTAGTAGGTCCGCCACCTGTGCCTTGACCCACTTTAAGGTGTCGATGCGACTGGGGTGAGGGGGAGAAGATAATGGCGAAACAAGCAAAATTAAGCTATTCTTGATTAAAGAGAGGTAAGAGCAAACATGACATAGAACAAGCAATGCATAACAGCTAGATTTACGAAGAATCCCAGGCGCACCTGAAGAAGAAGAGGATTAAAACGTAAAAACAAATAAACAAAACAAAAAAGTTTCAACCTACCATGTCGCGAAGTTATCAGTACCATCCCTTTGCCATCATTATTTTCTTAACCTTCTCGATGAATGAACGACCAGAATTGGAACTCACTACGCATGGCGGTAAATCGTTCCACTGGGAGATGATTCTTTGTGTGAAAGAGTTTCGGAATTCATCCGTTCGAGCTTTCTCTCTAAAGATTCTGAAGCTGTGACCACGTGTTAGGCCAATAGTGGGAGATTTTGTAAATAAAGTTTCAAAATCCAAGTCAACCAATCCAGCAGAAATTTTGAAGACGAATTCGTAATCGTACAACCTTCTTCTCATTTCTAACGATAGTGTGTCTAATTTACGAAGCCGATCTTTGTATGACACGTGAAAAATTCCTGCTCTGGCAAAAATTCTCTCTGTGAACTGCATTTGGACTTTCTCCACTTTTTCTACATCAGCCCGAGTCGAGGGACTCCATAGCATCGGGCAGTATTCTAATAGTGGTCGAACGTATGTTATAAAAAGCCGGTAGAGAATATGAATGTTTCTAGTTGAGAAGGCCCGCAAAATAAAATTAGCTCTACACTTCGCTAAGTTAACTATTTTGTCAATGTATTCGTTAAAAGAGAGAGAACTGGAATAGATTAAGCCTAAGTCACATACACTTCTAGAAGATTCTAGCATTACCCCACTGATAGAAAATATGGGCCGATCTAAAAGAGGAGCACCAAGGCAGAGAATTTTAGTTTTGCTTAACGAAATGTCAAGCTTCCATCTGCGCGACCAATTAAACACGGCGTCCAACCCAGCTTGTAACGCAGCTGCATCATTAAGAGAAAAATTTTAACATCGTCGGCATACATGGAGCAGTAGACTTCGGGAGGGAGGCAGTCAGGTAAATCATTTATGTAAACAATGAAGAAAAGGGGCCCAAGACAAGTCCCTTGCGGAACCCCGCTTTCAGTTCTGTACACTCTAGAATAAGAGGAATTGAGAACAACTTGTTGGTATCTGTTCGAAAGGAAAGACTTTATAAACTTAAGCAGGCTTCCAGAAACTCCGATACGTTCAAGCTTGAAAAAAAGGTGAGATAAAGGTATAGAGTCGAAGGCTTTGGAGAAATCAATGTATGCAGCGTAGACACGCTTCTTCTTATCCAATAGGTTGTGCCATAAAGAAACGGTTGTAAGGAGTGCTGTGGATGTAGATTTCTTTGGAAGGAAACCATGTTGACAAGAGTTGATAAGTCTTTTGGAAGTAAGAAATTCCTCTAAACGCCGACAAACAATCCTCTCCATTACTTTACTAATAGACGAAGAAAGGCATATAGGTCTGTAGTTCTTGTAATCGTTTCGATTCCCTCTTTTGTACACAGGTCTAACAAGACCCAAACGCCAAATATCGGGTATAGTCCCATTCAGCAAAATTTTGTTAAACAGTTGAGTGAGAACCGGAGTAAGGCCAAGTGCAGCCATTTTCAGAAACACGTAGGGAAGGCCGTCAGGTGAGCATGAATTTCGTAGAGGGAGACTACGCAGAGTGCGGTAAACATTATCAGAACTTATATCAACCCAATCAAGAACGTCACGAGGCCTGACAATCAGCTCGAGAGGCGCGGTAGACGTCTTCTTGTAAAATGATTCGAAATGCTTAGCAAAGACCTCCACCTTGTCGCCATCAGCTACGCATGATGTTCCATCTTTTGAAATTATTGTACCTAAAGAAGACGAAGACTTCAATCTAGAGTTGCAGTAGCTCCAAAATCGCTTAGGATTTCTAGAATAGGCAATTTTTTCCTCATGAGCAATCTTAAGTTTGGCTAGCTTTCTGTTTAATAGTCGAGATAGTCGAAGGTATTTAGGGTTTTGTAGACAGCTGCCGAATTTAAATAATTTTTTCACTCGTGCAGTTAAGAGATTTACGTGCCGAGGCAACTTGAATTCGTTGCCAGAGCGAAATCCACTAGGAACAAATTTTGCAATAAGGAAGTGGCAGTATTTGGCAAGTGCTAGGTAGCAGTCGTCAATACTTCTAACAGAATCAAAGACGTGCTGCCAGTTTATCTGAAGAAGGTGGCGACAGATAGAGGCATAGTCGCCTTTAGCAAAGTTGATGTAATATTTTGGAACAGAGGAGGGCTTGTCAAGTAGCAGCGAGAGGGCGACAGAAGCGTGATCAGACGTAGAGAATGGGGAAACAACAGAGACGCTGCTGATAACGGTGTGACTATTCGTAAGGACTACATCAAGAATGTTGGTCCCATGTGTGGGTTGCATCACCAGTTGTTTAAATCCATTCGAGAGCGAAGCTTGCAAAAAGCCTACCTTGATTTTTAGCACCCGCTTTACTTGCAAACTGAGAGAGGTTTGTCCAAGGAATGTCGAAGAAGTTGAAATCTCCAAGAACGAGAAGAGGTGAGATACCCAGGCTCAATTCCTTTAGATGATCTATGAATCTTGCAAAGTCCTCAAGGCGGCACGATTGACTTCGATAACAAAGAATGACGACAATAACAGCGCTAGGAAAACATATTTGTATGGTGAGACACTGAAGATACGGAGAAAAGTTGATCGAAGAAAGAAGCGAGGAAGATAAAGCGCTATTTATCAGAGCAATTACTCCTCCTCCGGTTGTTTCTCCTTCCCTATCACACCTGTAGACATCGTAAGGAAAATTAGCAACAAAGGTGCTGTCATTTATCTTGTGCGGTTTACACCACGACTCAGTGATGAATAATCCAAGAGGGCGGCTGGATAGCAATGAGTAAAGATCTGGTAACTTGTTCATGATGGATCGTGCGTTTAAGAGAAGAAAACTCCCAAGCGATTCAGAAAAAGGCTGATTATGAAGGGAAGAGGAGGTCAGAGGCATAGGAAGAGGGTTGCAAGAAGAAGGTTGAGAGACAAATATTGGCAAGGAGAGAAGACACGAAAAAGAGCTTTGAAGGCTAAGGAGAGGGAGAGGGGAGGGGACGGAAGACAGGCAACCAAGGAGGCTGGAGAATGGGCAGGATATGTATCACTAGGAAGATGAGGCGTTTGGTACTGCGACGGAAGTGCTGGGCGACATGGACAGTTGAGAATCGCAGCTAATGGATGTTCCAAAATGGCGCGAGCTTGACTGCGAGGAGAACCTTAGCTGCGTAGCACTTGGTGAACGAAGTGGACGCTCTCGTGGCTTCTTTAACTTGCAAATTTGCAGGTCTCGTACGATGAATTGGAGCATTCCACATTTTGAATTGAGTTTGCCTGCTTGCTTCCGTACTGAGCGGTCCAGCTCCAGCTCTTCAGTAGTGTAATCTCTGCGTGCATAGGAATGCACGAATTCTTTCGTCAAGCTTTGGCGGCCAGATCTCATGTGGCATAGCAGTCTATCCTTGAGATCTTGAGAAGGAAGAGTGATCTTTAAAATTCTACTGCGGCCGTTAGGTCCTTTTGGTTGACATACTGGATGGCGATGGATGGTTATGCTTCCTTTGCGAAAGTGTTCAATCAGCTCTTCATCGCCAGAGGTTTCAACAACCTCTTTTAGGGTCTCCTGGTCAAACTTCCTTGTTGCTACCTTGTCTCTCTGCTCTGCAACTCCAATCCATGCGATCCTCCTCAACTTGTCATCAATCTTCCTTTCGTCGGCTTTAACTTTTACCATGGTAGAGTAAATTTCACTCTGACTCGTAACATTAGAGCGTCCTAGATCGGAAACTTTTTCCTCTAATGCGGAGATCCTCTCCAAAACCGCGTCTTGGCATGAACTGATCTCATCGATTTTTTTTGAGTACCCTGTCGAAGGACGAGGCGAGAACGTTCTCCAAGCGGTCGATGAAGGAGTCGAGTTTTTCCATCATCTTTACTGCCCAGAGAGGAAGATCTTGCTCTCCCTCATCGCTGGATCGCTTTTGTCTGACGTTACGTGTCATATTGACGAAGCGGAGGCCTTAACAAGGAAAGCGAAGGTCAGCAAGAAGAATCCTTAAAAGGGAGCGGTTAAGGCAGCTATAGAACCAGAAGAAAGTAACTGCACTCAAAAAGTATATTGGTGATTGATGACACGTGATAGGATATGCTTCGCTTGGCAAAAACAAGGTAAGGAAAAGTGAAAAAGAAGGCAAACGCAAAGACGATCCCGGAACGCCGCCGCACGCGAGCCCGCGCCCGATCATTTACCCAAATCCACGATCGAACATCATTCGTGATTGGAAGCGGAGTCTAGAAAATTGCTGCACTTATGTGGAAAGAATAAACCACTAATGTTTCTATCGGTTTGAATTGTACTTTATAGAGAGTAGCTAATTCATGTATAAATTGTGGTAAAACCGAGCGTGTAGCATTTCAAGAATGGGTGGAACTGATTTTGACAGTTTTTATCTTTACTTGTGATATGATTGAGTTTATCGTATTGACCCTACCTAATCTGCTTACGATTATGAAGACTCTCGGAAAGCAAACGTTTGTTACAGACTTGGCGAAGGGTAGCCCAAGCAAGTGCAGAGGATTATAAAATAGAACTGCAATATTATAAAGCTTTCGAAATCTTACAAAACAAAACAAAATCTTACTAGGAAACCGGCGCATTGGTCAGTGGTGAAACGATTTTTTTAAATTTTTAGTTTTAGCAGCGAAATTTTCGCTGTTGTTTCTGCTAAGTCCTATATTTATATGCAAGCTAAAGAATTCGTGTTAAGTTAGAAATTTAATGAATATTGAAACGTTGAAGGCCTTTTGGTGAAATACCATGCATATGCTTAAGTACGGTTTTTGAATGTGCAGTTTGTTGACCTTCCTGAAACATGTAAAGTTTGGGTTGAAAGATGTCTCACAAGCAAAAAGGCGTAAAAAAGGAAATAGTTTGGTAAGAAATCTGCTCAGCTCAAGTTGAAAATAACACGGCAAATAAATAAATATTGAATCACATCTGATTAACATTAGCAGAAAAAGCTTATAGAAATTTAGCTGTACTGCACCACAGTTCAGGTGACTCTTACGATTTACGGTTTACGATTTACGATTTACGGTGGTTTTTTCGTAATTACGATTTACGATTTACGAAATTTCAAAATTCATTTACGCACACCCCTGCCAGGGACGAACGGCTGGGGCGTCGCCAGACTCAGACGGGAGCCCATGTTTTCGGGGCTCTCTTCTTATACCCCGCTTCTCGGCTTCGAACCGGCGCCTGACGCGAGTGACCAGCACGTGCCGACGAACATGGCTGGAAGAGCGGTGTTGAAGTGGGGCCACCAAAGAACACCGGTTTGGTCTCCTCTACCGTCACACAACACAATAAGCATTCCACCTACCAACCTCGTGGCACAGAAGAGCTTGAAAACAGTTTCACAACAACGCTGAGGTTCCAAAACGAGAGAACAGGATGCCTTCTGTTATATTCCTTTTTCTTATATCTTCTTATATCTCCCTCCCGCTTCGCATGAAGATCCCTTTTTTGAAAGTTGCTTCTTACATGGTAAGAAAGCGTGTTTTTGTAGTTTTCAAAAAGTTTTTGGCTTTTCTGAATTTCCGAAAACTAACCGAGCAATGATCGTTTTTGTGAATTTCTTCCGATGAAGTCGTAGAAGAGTCGACAAGAGTCTAAAGGAAATTCTTCACAAAAACGGTCATAACTCGGTTAGCTTTGGAAATTCAAAAAAGCCAAGAACTTTTTGAAAACTAGAGGAGATGTGCTTTCTTGCCATATAAGACGCAACTTTCAAAAAGGGTTCTTCATGCGGGGCGAGGGGGGGGGTCGATTCTCGGTACGTATTTTCGCAAAATTCAAGCAGAAATCCAACCTCCCCGCCCCGCCCCGCATGAAAACCCCTTTTCCAAACATAGTTCATAGATAAGGAAGCACATTTTCTCTAGTTTTCAAAAAGTTCTAGTCTTTCTAAAAATTCGGAAAACTTACCGAGTTATGATTAATTACTCAAAATCTTTTCAATTTTTTTCGGTCAAAAATCGAACCCACCCGCCCCGCGTGAAGACCTCATTCTTGAAGGCTGGCTCTTATGTGGCAAAAAGCATATTTACTCCAGTTCTTAAAAAGTTATTGGCTTTTCCAAATTCTGAAAGAAAACTTACCGAGTTATGATAATTTTCGTGAACGTCCAATTTTGTTGCTCAATTTCTGATAGTCTTCACTGTTCATCCTGCACGGGACGAACTCCAAGGCAACAAGTCCGTATCTAGAAAACGCATCCTAAACCATGACACTACCACCGGCAAAGTTGCGCCTGGAGAAGACTCGCTTCTCTTTCCGCACCTAGCTAGAGTTGCGCCCGGAGAATACTCGTTCCTCTTTCCTGAGATCTCTCCAGTAGTGTCTGTACTCGTCAGACCCACCAAGATTCCACTTCTTTTCGTTGGAGAATACCCCTTAAAACTGTTAAAACCGAGAACACACTTCTGCTTGTATGTCAAACTAGATGCAGCCTCATCTCCCCTTCTTCCAATTCGTGCTCATGTGTGCACGAGCGAAATTGAGCCTGGCGGCCCTGTGGCAGTCCGACAAACGAGGGACAGGCTTCATAACGTGATGAGCAATGTGTGTACTGCAATCGACTTAAGCTTCGTAGTACCGCATTTCGATACAGGGAAGTCCAGATGACGTTGGAGGTCCTTCGCGGATTGGATGCTGTTGGAAACCGTCCGGAGCAGACGGCTCTCATCTTATCCAGAGAGCTTCCTTGGACGACCAGCTTTCGATTTTTGCTTGTAGGCATCCGTGTCCTTCAGAGAGCAATCGATGCAGTTCAACGACCTCCCTAGTTGAGCTGTGATCTTCCTTTATAAAGGGCGCTGCATGAAGAGTATCGAATTGAGTTTGCACACATGTAGAAAGCTTGGTGCCTTTTGCCATTGCATCGATTGATGGCAGTCATGCTTTTCGTTGCATTATTGACCTATTCCGAGTTTTGCGCGGGAAAAGTGGGAGAATTCCTTAAGTGACCCTATATTCTGCACCGGCTTCTTTCTTCGTTACCTCTCCAACAACGGTTTGTAACCCTGAAGAAACAAGTCATGCTATTTTATTCGTGGGAACCTACGGCCGAGCTTGCTATGGGTCTGACTTTGCTGGTAGTGGGGCCACTGCCGCCAGTTATCGGCAGGTGAACAATCGTTAAATCTTTATAAGCAAATGTAGAGCAGACAACTACTTAACACATCTATTCCACGACCACCCATCTCAATGATGGAGACCATTTGGTCCCAGTAAGCTTTCGTACGCTCCGATGTCATCTAAAATAATGCCTGAACAACACTACAAATTCGTCAGAGATATAAGAAAATTTAAGCTCCTTTCTATGTACCCTACTTTTGTTTCTTGGGTAATGTAAATGAAAAGTTGAAGCAAACGGCATCTTCGAATAGCGAAGATCTCCATCATGATGACTCTGTCTCCCCAATGAAGCAAAACAGCTTCATTGAGACAAGGGTTCCATGGTAAGCCTCGAAGGGTCCCATGGTAAGACAAGAAGGTGGATACTCAAATGTAACCCGCAAATTTCACTTTTTAACCAAAGGTAAACGGCTTCCCCATGCACCTGATTAGTGCCGAAAGATATTTGGTGTGATGAGGCCTAACATATTTCCTTTCAGGAGTAGAAGAAGACGATTCAGTGGAAAGGCTGCTCCATTAAAAACTCGTGAAAACCTTTACAGACAAACGTAAATCTTTTGCTACGTTAGGGTAAACCGTTTGTCGGTTCCTTCCTTTCTGGAATCTGATGTTCCGAATTCGAATATTCAGAAAATCGCGTTTTTCCGAAATTCTAACACAGGATATGGTGGAGATACATCAGTAGCCTGGAAGCATGCCTCGTAGTTTATATATATATATATATATATATATATATATATATATATATACTGATACTTAACCAAAGTTAAACTGCGCCTGAAATTTTTTTTGAAAGGGTTATTAAAGCAAGATTCTTTTCTGGCTCATTCGATAGAGCCAGAAATTCTAATATGAAAGATGTTAGGGTTCAGATCAATTCCAATTTTAGGACTGCCAATGCCAGACGTCTGAGCCTCCTATCCCTCTATCCATTGTAATCGCACCAAATCTGGTCGACCTACAGGCTCACGTGGTTGGGCGGGTCACCATCGCCTCCCGGTGAGGGTTGTCTGGCTGATGCGAAGCGGCGGGTGTCACGGCGCGAGTCGACGCTGATTGGCTCCGCAGGCACTGTCCCGCGTCTTTGTCCGCGCTGGCAGAACGTCCCTCATCAATAAGGTGCTCCCTGAGAATAGAGTAGTACATATCTTTAAAATCTCTTATGAGCCTGAATTCTACTACGTTAACAAACATGGTATTAAAGTCGCCTGAAACTAGAATGGACGTAGCAGTAATGGAAACATCGCTTATAGCCTTAGATAATTGTGGTGACCCACTTGAAATACAGGATGGTGTTCTATAAACAGGTATGAAGCGCAGACGATCAATTACCGATGTGACATTACATATCAAAATCTCATAGCAATCTCTTACTGATTCTTTAAATAGCACTTTATGAGAAAGGGCATTACGAAGAAGTAATGCCATCCCTCTCCTTATTGAGATTCTCGGTCACGTCGTATTACGATGTGTCGACCACTGACGACATCAAGAAGTGGGCCAGTATCACTTTTAGGGCTTAACTTGTTTCGGTCAAAAGAACGGCCTCGTATTTATAAAAACTGGGAAAGGCAATCAAAGATTTTGAATTTCTAGCAAGCGAGCGTATGTTTGCCAGGAGGCATTCCATAGCTCTAGTGGTGCTCCTGCGACAGCTCAACGGTTTCCCGGAGGAGTGTTGTGCTGCAGAGGAGAACTACTAGGGTAACGAACAAGAAGAGCGGTCTGAGATTTTGAGCCCACCCCAGCCTAGTTTTCTATAGTGGAGTCCTCAATCGCAGCCCTCCCAGCTGCTAAGCGATGCTCCCTGATGCGGTTTCTTTCCTCCAGCGGTAGAGAGGGGCAAAGTGACCTTTTAAGAGGTGAAGAACCGCAGTCGGGGGTGCACGCCTTACAGCTTGCTTTTGAAGCCTGCTAGCCGGGAGCTCAACTTTAATAAGCAGCGAACTGTCCCTTTCAAGCCTTCCCATACGATACACAGCAGATGTCTTACACTCAACACCAAGAAATTCTAAGCGCTGTTCAACATAGGGGTAATCGTGAGCAAGCCGCTCAGTTGGTGATGAGTTAGAAAGTTCAAGTACGTTTGACAAGTTTACCGACCCTGCCATATCTTTGTCCTCGCCAACCGTGGAAGTCCTACCCTCTATTTGACGGGAGATATTGCCGCTTCTCCTTTCAGACTCAATATTTGCAAATTTATTCTTCAGAAAGGCGTTTTTCTCTCTGAGTGTAGTGTAGTATAATCATGTGCACCGAAAGAATCAATCAGAACTAAATATCTCGGACTACCATTCCTGGAATCTCCACACAAGATTTTTGACATCTGTCTTGCACATAAGTTGTTATACGTTACAACCGATTCTGGGCCTTGCAGATTCCTTAAGATGAAGACTTCGCACGCAAGAGGTGGCTCTGCTAAGCTACAGCTACCTCGGCCGAGAATCAACTTGCGAGGGATGTCTTTCACTTATAGGGCAGGTAGTTTGTATTTGAAATCTTCTAAGCACTTTCAGTTTCCCCTAACACCAAGATAATTCAGAGGCCGAGTTGAAAGTTTTTGGCTTACATCCAAAATTGGTTGAATAGTATGACTGTTTGTAAGATCCGAGGTTCAAGCGTAGGGTTCGATTTTTGCCGAAAATTTACGACCCCCCCCCCTCTCAGAGCGGATTTGGCTCGACACTCCCTCCCCTTGTTTACATCATCGTCTTGTTTCTTTCCTGCGTTGAATTCTTCAAATCTTTATGCCATTTTTGCACCCTTTAATACAATATTGTAATATTTCGCCTACAGAAGAAGACACGTTGTTTATTGATTGTTCAAAATGATTTTTTGAAAAAAAACGGTGATTAATATTTTAAATATGTTGTATTTTGATAATAATCTTTCGGTTGTTCTAGAGCTAGAAATGAAGAAGTTTGCCAGTGATTTTCGAATTTGTCACGGCGAGTTCAACTTTTCCGATTTTCCAAGGTTCTCATGGATACGACACCTACACTTCTACCAGAAGGAGCAACATCTGCATCAAAAATTGTACTTATAAAGCTTCGAGAGTTAATTGCCAAGGCTGACTCAAGTGATCTCCTTTTGTGAATATACCCAACCAGGGTCTGTATCTAGATATATTATCGTTCTATTGTATTCTAATTTATAGAGCACTTCGTTATGAATGATAAAACTAAAGATGCCTAGGTGAGCAATATAAGATAAGCACCACTGAATAACATCCACAGGCATAAAATAGCGATATCGTAAGTAGGCCCTTATAAATGTAATCGCCCGTGGTGCTCGAGTGCGGCACCATCTTTTAGGTGTACCCTTATGATACCGACCGGAATGTCACCATATGGTGGCTACGCCCACTGAAATTGTGTATATATACGAAGGATGTACCACTATTGTGGGTTCTACTATAACAACGTGAGAATAAACCTCTGTTCCATTGAATAGTAAAGCAACCATATTGGTTATCCACCAAATTGGTGGATCGACCGTGAAAAAACTCCAAAGTCTGAGCTAGTTCTCCGCAGTGAGAAACAGACGGGTTTTTACCATCTTTTTTTTGCTTTTGCCGACAATTTTAAATTTTCTTCTGCGATTCCTCTCGCGGGGAACCAAGAAAATATAAAAGCTTTTTTACGAGTTTTCATCGGGGAAACCAGAGAGCAAACGAATTTCCTTTTCGATCATGGAAAAGAAGTCGAAAGAATACCTTCTACGCGAGTCCCCCACCGAGAAACCGGAAGGAAATTCTAAATTTCTTAGTGAATTCTCACCGAGGATCCTAGGAAAAAGGAAAAGACCCGCGTGGCAGGAAGAGCTTCGAGCACAGAACTACTCGAATCATTTCAAATAGCGGGTGAATTTCAAACATCACTATATCCTAGATATTTGTGAGAAATTCATCAAAACGCGATAGAAATGGTCGACGTGCAAGCCTTGAAGACAAAATCTCCAACGCATGTAAGGTTCTTCGATCCAACGATGCTCAGATCGAAGAACTCCGAAACCCATTCGAATTTCTGACGGAGAAAGCACAATGCGAGAAGTTCATCGGAAGAAAGACAGCAGACTTGAACTACCTCTCACGAGGAATATCCCAAGGTAAGCTGCTGTTGGATAAGTGCGTCCAAGAAGCTATCGAAAGGATCGACAGACGAGTCAAACAGAAAGAGCAAGAAAAGCTCATGATGGACCTAAACAGACATTCAGAAGATGATGCAAACTCTCTGGACATCCTAACAGTTCAGTGGTTCAACAAAATAGAATTCCTTTTAGAGGAATTGGCGCAACAAGCCACTCTCGTATGCAGCACCTAGTGTCAGTCACCAGACTACTAGAAGTGACAATAACGGTACAGAAAAACAAGAAGGACGTCTTTTAACACCAGGCCACCGCAGGCAGCGGATCAAACGTTCACTACTCAAAGTCCCAACATTCGCAAGAGACTTCGGGGAATTCACCACCTTCTGGTCAGTCTTTTAGTCATTGATACACGACGTCGACCACCTCTCAGACCAAGACAAATTTCTGTTCTTGAAGCATGCGCTCAAGGGACAAGCAGCAGCGTCAATGAACAGCGTCCCGGTTATTGGAGACAAATACAGAAAAATAAAATAAATATAAAAATACATCCATATAGTGCTAAGGGAACCATTATCCGTAATATGTTCCAAACAGCTGCTCCGATGTTCTCGAAGAGAGAGTTCAAGGGCTCATCTAGGGAAATCGCATCTCGCGTTGCCTTATCCAATGAGTATGTTGCCCACAACATGCCCAAAGGTCGTCAATCACGGGCACTAGCACGCATACATAGGGCACAGTTGCGTGGTCAAATCGCCTTCACGGTACCTTTTATCTCAGACGCTCTCAGACGCTCTCAGTACGGGAATGCGTTCGTAAGGCCTTTGTCATACCATCGCTCACCTCGATCGACGCCTAATGATATGCACCCATATCGATCCATCGCGCCGCCCGATCGATATGGGAACATATCATTAGGCGTCGCTCGGGGTGAGTGATGGTATGACAAAGGCATAAAGCTCACCTGGGTGAAATCGTTAGGGTCGTTGAGGTGCCTCCGGCTAATGTCAAGGCGCAACTGTTGAGGAACAGTCTTTATGACTGCGCTTGTGAAACGCCTTCCTGCGTAGTCTGCCCATTCGGCAGGGAAGGCGACTGCAGGGTTTCAGGAACAGTATACCTTATAACTTGCATTGAATGCAAGGAGGAATACATTGGTGAGACGGGCAGACCACTTTGGGTAAGGGTGAAGAAACATGTGGATGGGCTCAACAGGTGCAAAGTCGCCACACCCTAGGGGGAGCACAGGCTGCGAAGTCGTAGTGGCGCAGTGGTTGGAGTGGCAGTGACGATCCTGGCTCGCGAGGTCGACATCACAGCGCGCAAGGCTTAGGAGGCGCTTTGGATTGCGTTCAAGTACCCCGCAATCAATAGGAAGGAGGAACGGGTGGCCATAACCTAGGAGTTGGCTCCATTTGCCGACCTGTGCGGGCTTGACCCCGGAGGGCGCCAGCCAGGAGGTCGTGAGGGGCTGACCCGAAGGGAGGACCTCATTCACCCACATTTATCTCCATTTGAAGAGTGACTCTACTGCCTTCGGCTGTTTACATAAGGTCAGTTGGACTGTCTTCCTCGCGGTTCGTCTCTTTCTCCCTTCAGCTTCTGAGATGGCTAAAACTTGAAATGACTCTTGGACGGGGAATTTCTCTAACTTCCCTTGTCTTTTCCAGGCTCTGAAGAAGGCGGTTACACCGAAACGTAAGCCGAATAAACGTTCGATCAATCTTGGCACGACAGGTCGACGACTACCTACCATACTGTTCTAAGACATGCCGAGATTCAAGGACAGTCGCACATGGAGTCTCTCAAAAGGGATGATGAGGACCCTATTGAACTCATTTCTACATTGATACTCCATGAAAATACAATACTGCTCGATGATTTCAATTTTAATGTTGAGTGGGCGGGTTTTAAAGCGCTAGATCAGTCGTCCTTACGTTTTGCCGTTTTTTCATGACTATGGTTTCAAACAACTTGCGACTCAAACCATTCGACCTTATTCTCCTTCAAGTATCGTTGTTGGGGATGTAGAAGTTTTACGTCCTCTTTCCACCTCTGACCATTCCATGGCCTTATTTAGATTTTGCGGACCCCGTAGTCCACTTTTCGCTATCTCTTTCGCTAGACTTCCTGAGTGTGGATTACTTATCCCTCAATATGAAATTCCAGGATGTGGACAGGTTTCAATTGTTTGAGGATTACGCTTCTACGTCCGATCTTTACCGGAGATTCTGTATGGTTGTATACGACCACCTTGCTGATTTCGTACCGTTCAAAACAAATTCTTCTGCAAAGCATAGCTTCCAATCTACATACTCAACTTGCTTTCTCAGAAAAAGCGGATTTTTCTCAGCTCAGGCAACCCAGTTCAAGATAATTACTATAAGAAAATCTGTTCCGACATAGATTACCACCCGAGGAAGTTCTGGGCCAACAAAGAACGACGGCTCGCTGCCAAACGATCGTTGAGAAGGCTTCATGCTTATATTCGTAAAAATGCCAAATCTGTCGGAGACATTCCTAGCCTTATTGATGTGGATAGGCACGTATGTCTCTCTGGCGAAAGCAAAGCGATTGCGTTAGGAAACTTCTTTGCGAGCGTTTTTCCCCAGACACTGGTGGACATTCCCCTTCAACGAGTTATCGAATGTTGGTGCACATCAAATTTGTGATGTACATTTTCATCCTTCAGAAGTCTGTAAGATTCTCGAACAAATTAAGTCTTCTGTTGTTTAACCATATGATGGCATCCCTTCTATAGTATTCAAAAAATGAGCCTTCCCTTTCGAAGCCTCTGGCTTCAATGCTTCCCTGATGTTTAGTGAACTGCCAGATGTTTGGATAGATGCACTAATTACGGCAACTCCAAAGAGTCCTGAAACTCAGTTGATGTCTCAGTACCGTCCCATAAGCATTACTCCCACGTCGATTAAGGTGATTGAAAAGACTATAAGGAGCAAACTTTTATCGCGGCTTGAAAAGCTTCGGCTTATTCCTTCCGAACAATAGCTGGCTTTCTTGCAGGACTTTCCACAACCACAAATGCTGTTGATACCTTATTTGATTGGAATTTGGCACTTAATCAAGGAATGTTAGTAGATATTGTTTATCTTGGTTTTTCGAAGGCTTTTGAAAAAGTGAGCCACGCCAAGCTGATTGATTGGCTTAAGGTGTTAGGTATTAATGGTCACTTATTAGATTGGTTCACTTCGCATTTAAGTAGCAGGCATATGACAGTTAGACTTGGTAATGAATTCTCACAACGCCTTCGCTGTACAAGTGGTGTCCCACAAGGCGGGTTCTGTCATCTCTATTGTTCCTACTTTATACAATGGATTTGCCCAAATTTTTTTCAACTTCGCACTTTGTGAAGATAAAGATTTTTGCTAACGACATTAAAATTTATGGGATCTAATGAGGACAATTCTTACGAGGTCTGCTCCGAACTCGTGAGATTAATTGCGAAATTATACGACTTTGCCTCATCCTGGAATTTGACTATTAATATCGATAAATGCTTTGTTATGCACATAGGAAAAGGAGCTGCAAGAGATTACAGTATCAGTGGCATACTTCTAAAGAGCATTTCCTAAGCCAAAGATCTTGGCTTGGTGATTGATTCTAGGCTTTTTTGGAGCACATAACTCAAGCGGCGAAAAAGGCATACGCTGTTCTTTTTTTACTTTTCCGTATTATTCATACTGACGATTCACTGCTTCTTACACGTTTATATAAAACCTATGTATTACCACACCTTAACTACTGTTCACAAACGTGGAACCCATATAAGAAGAGGCAGATCCCACAACTCGAAGAAGTCCAGAAGACTGTCACTAAAATGGTGTTTTATCGAGCTCACAAAAAATGATAGCGCTGCGCGCATACCCGATCACTGCCAGCGCCTAGAAGCAATGGGGGTGAAAAAATGGGGCTGAAAAGTTTGCATTTTAGAAGAGCAGCTGCAGACCTAGTTTTCTGCTTCCGAGTGTTACGTTAAAAGTTAGGTTACCAGCTAGTAAGTATTGGGTGTTCAGACCTTGTAGCATTCGCACAGGTGGTTTTAATCTGCATTATGTGCGTATTAAGGATAATAGTTACAGCAAGCTGTTTAACTTTTTATTTTTTAAAGTTGCAAGTTGGATGGAACTCTTGCCAACTGAAGTTTTGCAATCCGAGAAAGGTCTCGTTTTCAAGAAGAGATTGGAGACTTTTGATTTATAACAGCTTTATAGTAAGAGTGTTTAAATATACAGTTTCTGGCTTGCGCGTATGAATGTTCCAACCACACTACACGGTTTTCACGGTTTATACGGTTTCTGTGGTGTTCTCCCGTTTATGTCGTTGGATGGGCCACGGTATTCCTTTTTTAGCTTTACTTGCTCGACCACTGCTCTTTCCTATTTATTCAATGTTTATTATTTAGTTGCTTAAGTTTATTGTTAGAGTTTAGTTGGAGTTTACTTTCGACGGCTTTATTTTCGCTCCTGTTACACTGAAAGACTTCGTTCTGCTAACTTATACTTCTCTGCCTTGAGTTTTTTTCTATTTATTCCTTTTCGTCGTTTAGACCAGATTGATCGTTGAAGGGAGCCCCCAGATACTCACTCTTCTGCAAAATTTTTGTAGAGAATATTGCCCCTTTTAGCGTACCCTAGGCTTATTGAGGTTCTCACTGCTGTCCTGTTTGCTGGTTCCACGAGAGTGGTTGGCATACCCGTATCCCGAAGCTCCAGCAGTGGCCTATGACACAAGAAAGGGAATGAGGGTACTATGACCAACTGACACGGATAACAGTCAATGCCATTAGCTACGTATGCGTGCAGCAACCATTAGACTAGGAATATCTTTCGATCTTGTTTTTCTTCTGAGCACAGTTGCTTTCCATCGTGATTAATCTGGTCTTTTTTATTATTGCTCTTGTTGTTATTTTTTCTAATTTTCTAACCCTCCTGCTTTAGCAACATGTTTTGTTTAGTGCTTTATGGCACACTCTCTGTAGTGTACTAAATAAGTAAATAAGTAAATTATTATTAATTATTTTATATACCTAGTACCATGAGTTAATTGTCATTATTTACTACTATTATTGGTTATTATTTTCCTTTTTGTTATTGTTTCTCTGATATTATTTATTATTTATCATTTATTTATTATTTATTTATTATTTATTTATTTATATTCAAATTTATTGCTTATTATTACTATTATTACTATTTATTATTAATACTATTATTATTGATATTATTATTTATTATTGATTTTTTGGCTTGGATGCATCTTGGATCAGGGCGGGTTCGGCCGCTTTTATATCCATGTCATGCGCTAGTCCTCTGCCTCTGCCTCTACGGGGCGACTCGCCTAGCCCCAAGATGATGAATAGCGCAGTGAGTCATGATGATGTCCCCGACTCTCCTGCGCTTGTGCTTCGGTTTGGACAAGGCAGTCCGGTGTTCTAGAGCAGGTCGAGATTTTTCACGGCTGACATTCCCTCGGATTATCTAAGAGATGTTCCCCCGGGGAAGATGTGCACTCTAACCTTGACAGGAATGCAAGGAGTGGAGGAAGCGCTACTGTAGTCTAGTCACCCCTTGATTTCTCGTGGAATCTGCAGAGGTACCGCAGAAGGGGATGTGAAGCTGCCAGTACCTAACAACACGAAGGAACCCGACATTTTCCACGAGAAGGATTCAGTATGTGAATGGGAAAACGACTCATGGATCAGTCCGAAGCACATCGAATCAGAAAATGACATGACTGATTTGGAAAAACCCCAGCATGGAGAAACAAACAACAACTTTTAAAAGAACTTCAAGATGGTGCAAGGACGAACAATGCTTTCGGAACGGACAAAATTTTTCATAGAAGAGTGGGCAAAAGTCTTCGCAGTGAGCGATTTGGAGCTAACACAAACTGCGTTAGTAGTGCATGATATAGATACGGGAAACACTAAACCGGAAGCCAGAAAATCTGGCCAATACCAATGGGTACGAAAACTGAGTTTAAGAAAATAATCAAAGATCTTTAAGAAAGGAACATCATCGAGCCAAGTTACATGGTGTTTCTTAGACCGGCAGCGGATAAGCCACTTCATCGGCCGTCATGGCTGAAATTGGCCACACGTTCGCAAAAACTGCTCTTTCAGGAGCGATGGTGGTGTAGTAGAGGTGAAGAGGCCCGGAAACAGTGCCACATGGAAGCACGAGAAATGGTAGAAGTGGCAGAAATGTTTGCCATGAATATGAAGAACAATATAATTGGCATGATACCACTGCTGGAGTCGATTGCCGAACCATTTCACGCCACTGGACTTCAAACACGCGCGTCGTACGAAGAAGTCTATCCGAAAATCGTCGTTAAGGATTTTCTGAAGTCCCTCAAAGAATACGTGCAAAGTGGGATCTCCATTCCCGAATATTGGAAAGCACCACGCGCCACCCAGACGAACGAATACCGTAGGAAGAGCACTTGTTCGCCAATCGACCGAGTTCGCGGAGAAATATCAAAGCACAAAGGAAGTACTCGATGGACAAATCGCCGTGGGCACCACATAATGCCCATGATGATGGCTCCTCAGTTTCGCTACCTCAATTTTCATACTTTCCTTGTCACTAACGCCAGGCTGTTGAGTGGAGCTCTGGGGCCTTCCCGTCCTACCATCGACCCAGGATCAAGCGTGGGGTTCGATTTTTGCCTAAAAATTTACGACCTCTCCCCCCCCCCCCTCTTCTGAAGCGGAATTGGTACGACACTCCCCCCTCTTTCTTCAACTATTCTATTCCTTATATTTCTTGATTTCTTCAAGGTTTTATGTGGATTTCGAACCCTTGAATAGTTCTTCTTTTGAGGAGCAGCTTCGACACTGAAGAGAACAATGAATAGAGGTCACTGAACAACACATGCTTTGATAACACAATAGAATTTTTTAAACTTTTGAATGCCATTTCCGACTCTTCAAAATAATGATCTTCTGGTAGCAGCCTTCCAATCATCACTGTTCAATTTGTGCAGGTTTTTTTTTCAGGGCGTCATGGAAACGACACATTTTTCTCCCTGAAGCAGCGACGCCTTCATCTGAAATTGCATTATATAAAATTCTGCGTGTCACTTTCTGACGACGATTTAAATGCTTTCCTTATGAAATTTCTTTGAAGCGCCCATGGAATCGATTACGGAGCGGCAATCGAATGATGGACGATAGAATTCCCATGGAAACAATGTTCTCCCATCCTAAGGAGGCATCATAAAAAATAAAAATAAACCCTAGAAAAATTCAAGCTCCGTGTATCATACAGCAAAAAACAAGCTTCTCCGCATCGATGATGGAGCTGCGATAACGAGATGATTAGGATGGATCGTTTTTTTTTGAAATTGCCATTTTTTTCCGAAAATCAAAATTCTCGTTTTTCATGTAAAAAATTATTTTTTGGCTAAGCAGACCCCCCCATACGGATACAATTCTGCCACAAAAACTTCTTAGTGTTGATCAATGTACGGTGAAAAAATCATGATTTTCTGGAACGAACAGGTTGATTCGACCTCTGGTCGACTTTGCACCAGCATCACCAGAGCATAAAATGGAACGTTCACAAAAAGGTTCATAACTCGGTAAGTTTTTCGAATTTTGAAAATTTTCCAAACTTTTCAAAAACAAGAAGAAAAGCACTTTTATACAGTGCAAGAACTTATTTAAATGAGAGGTATTCATACGCGGCGAACGGTTCAATTTTTGAGCGAAAAAAATTGAAGTGACTTCACAAAAATGCTCATAACTCGGTAAGTTTTCTGAAGTTTCGAAATTTCGCTAGCTTATCACAAACTAGAAGGAAAGCTTAGTCAGTTAAATTTTTTGTGCCAACACGAGGTTTTTGGTGGATCTTTATTTAGCAGGGCCTGACGTTTTGACTTCTCGTCGTCTTCAGAGGCCTGAACGCGGTGCATTAGTTTTCTTTGCGCTCCACTCCATCAAGCGCCTTAACCACCCTAGCATTTCTGACCTACTTCACGAGCACAAAAGGAGGGACCAAGTTGGGGAAACGAACTCACCAATTGGATCTACCGCAAGGTCTAATGTTCGCCCACGTCAGTTAGCCAGTAAGGACGAAGGGGGCATACTGCACACCATTGTCGCCGACCGGTCCTACAAATCACAATGGGACACGAACGGCAGAAAGTCACTCGTAACAGACAGACACTCATTTTGGTGTTCATTATTGGATTTCTTGTGAAAATCCAGAATGCCTCTAACACTTTCCTCGCCAAAATGTCGCCTACAATGGCCAAAATGGTACATTTCACCTCAAAGTCGTTTGCGATATGAGCATCAATCCTGTGCTTTCCAAGTCGACTCCTTTGCGACCCACGTCGTTTACTAAATAAATGTTCCCTTACGCGCACTGCAAGGGTCCTTCCCGTTTCTCCGTTGTATTTGGCGTTACATGCCAAGCACTCGATCTGGTAAATTGCTCCAGCCTTTGAGCAATCGCCTAAACCACCATTTGGGCAATTAACGCAGTTTTCCAAAATAGATTGCTGATCGTAGAGCCTATTTCGAACTAACTGCCGCCTGATGCCATCGTTAAGAATGTTCACTAAGATGACGTCATCCTGCAGTTGCGCCCTTACAATAGCTCTTTGAATCTCAGCAGTGACTCTATCGGAGATGAATGGTAGGACAAGAGGTATCTTGCCTGCGCGGGGTCTATCATGAGAGTTAGCGTGAGAACTATGACGATTTGAAACCCTACAGCCGTTCGAATTGGCTATATCTGAAGCTAATCGTAAAAACTCTTGACGTTTATTGGAGCCCGTACACATACCAACGGCCATTCGGAACATGTTCAGGCCTCTGAAGACGACGAGAAGTCGAAACGTCAGGCTCTGCTAAATAAAGATCCACCAAAAACCTCATGTTGGCACAAAAAAAAATTAAATTAAATTAAATTAAATTAAACTGACTAAGAACTTACAATGCCGAGGTTTGAAGAACAGAGAAGTTTGAAATAAAAGAAAGCGTTTTTTCGCTATGTACAAGTCAACTTCCAAAAAAGGGATCCACATGCGCGGCGGGTGGGGCTCAATTTTTAGTCCATTTTGCGAAAATACGTGCCGAAAATCGAACCCCCTGCCGCGCATTAAGACCCCTTTTTATAAAGCACTTTTCCTCTATTTTTCGGTAAGCAAGCGCGATTTTTGAATTTCAAAAAATTAGTCGAGTTATGAATATTTTTTGAAATCACTCAAGTGATGCCGGGGGAGGTTTGATCCGAGGTTCAGTTCAAGACGTTACAAAATGGATCATAACTTGTTTTCCGAAAGTCAAAACTTCCGCTTTCTCATTAAAAAACAAAGCAAATATGCTGTGAAACCATATAAGAAACGAATCCCAAGAAAGAGGTATTAATGCGCGGCAGAGGGGTTCGATTTTCGGCACGTATTTTCGCAAAATGGACCGGAAATTGAGCCCTCCCGCCGCGCATGAAGACCCCTTTTTTGAAAGTAGATTTGTATGCAGCGAAAAAGCGCTTTCCATTTGGTTTGTGATAAGTTAGCGGCACTTTGAAACTTCAAAAAACTTACCGAGTTATGAGCATTTTTGTGAAGTCACTTCAATTTTTTTTTTCGCTCAAAAATTGAACTTTTCAACACGGATGAACACCTCTTTTTTAGAAAATGGTTCTTGCACTGTGTAAAAGCGCTTTTTTTAGTTTTTAAAAATCTTGGAAAATTTTCAAAACTCGAAAACCTTACCGAGTTATGAACCTTTTTGTGAACGTTCAATTTATACTCTGATGAAGTTGGTGCAAAGTCGACCAGAGGTCTATTCAACCTGCTCAATCCAAAAAATCATGATTTTTTCACCGTGCATTGATCGAGACTTAAAAGTTTTGTGGCAGAATTTTCTCCGTATGGGTGGTCTGCTTCGGATAAAAAATAATTTTTCATGAAAAACGTGAATTTTGCATACGATCCATCCCAATCATAACGTCATCTCAGCGGAAAAGCTTAGTTTTTCACTGTATAATAAGCACGGCTTAAAATGATATATGATATGATATAATTCCATTCTCTGTCGTCCTTTCCTTCAGAAGGCAGAAAAAATTTTCCGTGAAGAGTCCATCAATATTTCAGTTGCAGTTGATCATATCAGAGAAGCCAGTAGCCGCACTTAAACTGCTATAACTCGAAGATTTTCTGGGGCTTCTGGAAAATTTACAGCTCTCTATAAATGTGGATTGTATGCTTTGAAAAACAGGTTCTAAAAGTAACATCTTCCATGTGATTAGTGGGTCGATATTTTTTCGACAAATGACGCTAAATTGAGACGTCTGATCATCGTTTCAGAAAAATATAGTTTTATCAGCGCGTGTGAAACGGGCCTAAAATTTTGTCGGGTACAATTTCACTTTTTAATCCTGTTTCCTGCAAGAAAGAAAAATTTCTTTTCGATGCAAGTCCGTCCTTCGGTTGCCATTCCGGCATCGATTTGATCAGCGTTTCAAAAATCTTGTAGGGGAAGCACTTAGGTGGTCCTCAGTAATTAACACTTGAAGTTCTATAGAGTGCAATTTTGGAAGTCGCTCCTTCAGGCAGAAAACTGCCGTGTCCATGACGTCCTGGGAAGATCTGAAAAATGAGAATCTCTCATTGACTCTATCTGCGGGCAGGAAATCTTTATTTTTCACTGTACAAAAATCGGCACTAAAAATTTTTGATATTCAATCCTTTTTTAACTCTAGGAAAAGCAAGTGCTTGTATATCTCCGTATTGTCGTAGCCACACCTGGAAGAAATAACTCATTAGTAGGTGCAAGCATCATCTAAAAACCAGAGATTGAAGAGAATCCTCTGCCAAAACCGAGAGAGTACGACCCTTGTCCCCTCCAGCCGACGCTACCGCACGACCCCAATCCTTCGATTTCCGAACCTCAAGCTTGACCCTGCACCGACCGAGTCGAAGTCTGCCGCGTTCCGGTCCTACTGTGTACCGTGCCTTCTTTTCCTCCCCCATCGTCTGTCCCATCCAGGCGTTATTTCATTGATGCGATGAAGTTGACTGCAGCTGTTGACCAAGATTGGTATCGACCTTCGTTCTGGCTAACGTTTCGGCGATGTCGCCTTCGTCAGAGCCTGGAAGAGTCGAAGTAACATTTGAAAACTATTCGCCTAAACACCATTTCGTCTTACAGAAGCTAATTCCTAGGGAAACAAGGAGACAAGGAGCGATGTAGTAGAAACCAGCAACGCTAACCTTTACGGTGGAGTCCGAGATGATCCACCAGTCACCCTTAGCTAACTTAGGTGGGTGGGCGAGCTTATATTTACGGACCACCTGCCCCGGGGACCCCTTGATCACGACCACATAGGTCAAATCCGCAGGGGTCGACGAAGGGCGGCAGCTCTTGCGTCACCGCAATGCACTCATCCTTGCGGTTGATTTTTGGATTTTGGGCAGCGATCCAAAACGCTTTGAGTGTTTTACGTGTCAAGATGTCGCGCAGGCGCTCCAAGATCGTAACAGCCACCTCAACCAATGGGCAACCATAGCTTCGGACCCTGTGCTCCCCAAGAGGATCGACACTTTGGACTTCCTTAGGCCATCCTAGTGCTCCTTCATGCCCATCTCCCCTATATATCCCTCTCCACATTGACTGCAGGTAATGAGATACACCACCCCCGATGTCAAGCAGTCTCCTTCACTTTCAAACGGGCAGATAACACAAGATGGCGTGGTGCATGTCCTGTCGTACAGCCGGTTCCGGACTAGTTGCCCCTTAGGTTGGTGGGAGGAACCTCTATCACTCTCACCAGCTCCTCTAGACCTGCCTTGCATAGGCATGTGCGGACGGCCGCACTTGTTTCGTCTGTCCAAAAAGACATGCAGAGGGTATTTTTCCATCGTCTTAACGATGATCCGCCGGCACAGCTCGCCGTCTCCGCCACCCCTGAAACTTCTCTGTGAGATACCCATTTCTTCTGGCAGTACAACTTGCCAGATCCCTTGATGTGGGTTTCTGCTCCGCATCAGAAGAAACTAAGGTCGCTGTTCGAAACATATTTTGGACTATTCCTATCCTCGTACTGGTCGGATGAGAGGATCTGAAGTCAACAAGAACATTTTTTATTGTTGCTCGGCATGCGGGACCACCTCATACTGAAAACTGCTCCAGAAAGGAAAGCCTGTACGTTCAAAAATGGAAGCGAATTTTCTGTAGGTACTTCTCTAGTGAGCCTTATATGCTCCAACTGTTCGTTCAGCAGGTGGAAACAGGTTACATTTCAGATGGAGTGGAACACACTCCGAAGCAGTCGTCTATCTAGCTACAGGGTTTGCGGTGTAAGAGCGGAGCTTCCACTTTCGGTATGAATCTACCGCAAGCACGGGAGCCAATCGTTGTCCCATTGCCAGTCCTCTCATTTGACTGTAGCACTCTGCGCACCACCTAAATATGTTGCACTTTAAACACTCATTCAGCAACGCCATGATCATGAGGGGATAAATTTGAACAGCTGTACCAGGACAAGATTGAGAAGTCACGAGATGTGGTCTGCGGGACCAAACGTTACCTACAATGGTCCTAACCTTAAATAGGGAGGAGTGGACAGCAGTAGCACTCCGGAAGGTAGCTTCTGTGTTTTAACAACTACGTATAGCACTGGACTATACATTGGATCCGATCGAAAATCTTCGGATAACTGGATGATTCGGATAATGGCAATTTCGCGGACCACGGACTCCGGATCTCCGAATCGGATGTCCGACTCATTAACGCAGTTTATCAGAATACTACCATTCCTTAAAGAGGAACCCATTCTTTAACAGCAACAACAGTGCATGTATCGAAAGACTCTCACTTCTCGTCAAGGAAGGAAACATCAAAGAGCTGGACCATCCTAAACAGGGTAGTAGGAAATTTTCGTTTCTTTGTTCCGAATTTTGGTTTTCGGCTGTTTTTAGTGCTTCCGTTCCGTGCTGCGCTTCTTTTTGGAACGGAAATGGTGATTCGTCACTCATTGACTGCCATCATTCACGTCTTGAACATAAACGAAAGGCTGCAGGAAGAGGGGTGCTGCTTTCAAACCGGTGGTGCATCCTGATGTCAAACAGTAACCAAAATTGAATTCTTTTTTCCTTTCTTTAAACGGCATACTATCGAATGGTTTAGGTGAGTCAATTAATCAAATTCCATATCCGGAGCATGCTCATCTTTTTCCCTACAAATCATAGGTCTGGCCTGGAGCACCAATTCTAGATAAGATTCTAGAGAGGTGAAGTGCTATAAGTGGCAAAATCTCTGGCATCATACTCTTCAGATTTCAAAATGCTTTCTTCCTGTTTGCAGAGAGATTTTGCACAAACATCAATTTGTTACACTAGTAATGTTTGAAAATTCATCTTTGTAATAATACGAACACAGGGTTTTTTATTGTTATATGTTGCTGCAAAAGATTCGCACGCTGCCTTGCCTGCTTCTCAAATTCGTGGACGGCCAATTAGTTGTTACTACCATTATGGATACATATTTATGAAAAATTAGAAGAAGTAGTGAGTTTTGAGTCATTTCCATTTCTGTTTCGTATTCCGTCTTCCGCTTATCTCGAAAAAATGTCCGCACATCCCTGATTCCAAGATGAATTATTCTAAGATCCGGGCTTTCCAAAATGCCATTATCAAACGGCGCAAATTGGGTGGGTCGGAGGAGGAGGGTAACCATGTATTCAGTGGTTTTCCTCGTTCATAAGAAGACACATGAATGTGGAATTACATCAGAAATGGTCTAACACAGCTCATAAAATGGGTAAACCCACAAGTGTTGAATAACATTTTTAATTTCGTGTAGCTCACAGTGCGGTATGGGGCTGCTCTACATGGTGACACCTCCCACCCCCAGACCCAATCTGCGTCGAATGTTATACACTGTGAAATAGCGAAGTGCCAGTCAGAGTATGTACTTATCCCTCCTCCCCCTCAATTCCCCGTCCTTCCTGTCTCCCTGCAGCACAACATGATATTTGAAGAAAAAGATGCCAAGATCGACGTAACGCTCAGTAAATATATTCAACGTCATTATTTCTACACTATTTCACAGTGGGGCCCGAAAACCTATGACTCAGCAGCGGCCCCGCCCGCGAAATTCGTTTTGAATGTGTTTTTATCCAAGCAGCGCAATTTCAAAATGAAGCGAGGAAACTGAACTGGTATCCGATTCATCAAGAGTCCGCATAATTGGATGGATAATGGCAATTTTGCGGACACCGGATTTTTGGATGATCTGGATAAGGGCGATTTTGAGGACCCCCGGATTTTTGAATGATTTGGATAAGAGCAGTTTTCCACAGATCTCTCTCGATAGAGAGCCTTCGGGCTCTCTTGTTAAGAGGGATCTCGGGCCGCTTGTCGCAGGGCCACGTGGCGCGTCCCCGGGTGGTGGATAGGGGAATTAAACGCGAATCAAATGTGACCGTGCACTGCCCAGAGACGCAGGTGGGATGCAGGGGATGGACTCCTTGCTCCTGCTGTGTCGGGTCGACGCGTTACTTGTGCGTGGGAGCGGCATGTTCATGCACAGTGTGCGTGGATGTGTTTGCGCCTGTGCGGATTGTAACTGTATCGGCCCGGCCAAAAGCTTGCACTCGGTAGCTGGGAGTACGTGTAAGGCGATTCGAGGCCGCCTTAAGTCTCGCCCCGTCCCTTCAGGCAGTCTGGCTGGCTGCCCGGAGTTGTTCGCCCGCACGACAGAGCCCGACTAGCTACCCGTCTGTACTCCAGTCAAAAACAGCAGCACTAAAGAGTCTCATTACCCTGACCCCGAAAGAGCTCCCATTTCTGCAGCGATGGGAGGGACGGGTACGGAGAGGCTGCTAAAATCTCAGGGCCTAACCAGGCTGCGCAAATTGAGAAGGACTAGGATGACGATCTGTACTTACAACGCCCGCACGCTCGCGTCGGAAGCATCCGTTGAGGACCTGATGATGCAAGCCAGGAAGATCAAGTACGACGTCATCGGACTGGCTGAACGAGAAGAGACCTCCTACACACCGACTACGACTCCGGAGAAGAACTGATCTCGGAACATGCGATAGCAGGGGAGTAGGCGGCGTTGGTGTCCTCGTCAACACGCATTTGGCCATGAACATCGATTCGTACGAGTCTCTGACAACCCGAATCGGACGTCTTCGACTGAAGCGATATGGCTCCGTCCCAGCTTTGACTGTGTTCGTCGCGTATGCCCCAACATCCGACTACGACGACGAAGAGGTCGAAGCCTTCTACGTGGAGCTGGAGAAGTTCTATAAGGAAAGTCACACCTTCTACAAGGTGATCGTCGGCGACTTCAACGCCAAGATCGGACCGCGAAGGTCGTCGGAAGAACTTCACATCGGAACCCACGGTTTGGAGTGGAACGAGCAAGGTGAAAGGCTGTCTGAGTTTATCATGTCGACCAAGACCATCCATGGAAACTCACAGTTCCAGAAGCCTCCCTCCCTACGATGGACCTGGGAATTCCCCGGTGGCCACTTCCACAACGAGATCGACCACATCATCTTCAATCGCAAGTATTGCCTGACCAACGTTTCCGTTGTCCCCAAGGTTCCGCTTTTCGTGCCAAGGAGAGAAGGCCGCGAAGTTCAAAAAGAGGAATCCCAGAACGACCATCAACTGGGACCTCTACACATCTCTTGCCGGCCTTTGGGAAGATGCCGTCACGGACAACGTCGACGAGGAATACGACTACTTCGTGCACCATCTCCGCGATAGTGTTAAGGGAGCCGAGAGCTTGAAGACCACCAAGAGACGCCTGTCACCGGAAACTCTCGAACTGATACGCCAGCGTGGAGCAGCAGGCAACTACCAACTGACATCCGAGCTTGCGAAACTATGCAGAGCGGCGATAAAGGAGGACCTTAAGGAGAGAAGGGCGGAAGTTTTGGCAGAAGCTGCAGAGGCAGGTTTGAGCATCCGCAATGCCCGCCGGAACGTCGCCAACTTCAGGACTAAGATGATCGCTGTCCGACGTCCTGACGGAACCGTTACCTCTTCCAGAAGGACGATGGAGAAGGTCATCCACGACTTCTACTCCGATCTTTTCGATAGCCACGTCCATCTGCCCCCACGCCATCTTCCGCAGGATGGATACGTCGTTCCCTCTGTTCTCCCTTCCGAGATCCGACACGCCATCTCGTCGGTGAAGAAACGTACAGCACCCGGTCCCAACAGGATCAGACCCGAACACTTGAAGAACCTCCCGCCAGCGCTCATCAACACCCTGGCGCGGCTCGTCTCGCGCTACCTGTCGGAGTGCAAGGTTCCATCTCAGTGGAAGACCAGCAGGACCATCTTGCTGTACAAGAAGGGAGACGTGCACGACATTGGCAACTATCGCCCGATCTGCCTGCTGTCCGTAGTCTACAAGCTGTTCACTCAAGTTATCCTGAATAGGATCAGCAGAACGCTGGGCGAAGGACAGCCATGCGAGCAAACAGGATTTCGGAGAGGATTCACCACGATCGACCACATACACACCATTACGAAGCTCATCATCGACCTGAAGAAGGCGTTCGACTCTGTCGAAACTGAAGCGGTCATCGACGCCCTGCTCACTCAGGTTGTTCCTACTCAGTACATCAGAGTCCTTCGAGAGCTGTACAGTGGATTCACGACCAAGATCTTACAATTCTACAACGACGTCCTCATCGACGTAAAGAGAGGGGTTCGGCAGGGGGATACCATATCCCCGAAGCTCTTCAGCACCACCCTCGAAAACGTCATGCGCGAATTAGAATGGGAAGACATGGGAGTGAAGGTCGACGGCCGGCAACTGCACCATCTTCGCTTCGCTGACGACATCGTGCTCATAATACCGAGCATCAGGGAGGCGGAGCGAATGCTGGCCGACTTTGATCGTGTATGTGGGAACGTTGGACTGCAGCTGAATCTTACGAAGACGATGTTCATGAAGAACGGATGGGTTTCTGATGCCCCATTCTCGCTCAACGGGACGAACATCTCCGAATGCTCCAGCTATGTGTATCTGGGTCGCGAAGTCAACATGGCCAACGACCTAGCACCAGAGCTGAGCAGGAGGAAACGAGCGGCTTGGGGAGCTTTCAAGAACGTCGAAGAAGTCGTGAAGAAAACGAATAACGTCCGACTCCGTGCCCACCTATTCGACTCCACTGTTCTTCCTGCCCTAACATACGCCTCAGAGACCTGGGCTATACGAAAGCAGGATGAGCACGCGATCAGCGTCGCGCAGCGTGGAATCGAGAGGACGATGCTCGGAGTGACACGACTCACGCAAGTGAGAGAAGGCCTCCGGAGTTCCGAGCTTCGCCGACGTTCGAAGATCAGAGACGCTGTCGCATGGGCCAAGTCGTCGAAAATTAGGTGGGCCGGCCACGTAATGCCATTCGCAGACACCCGCTGGACGAGAGCCGTCACAGATTGGATTCCGCGAGATGTCAAAAGAACACCAGGACGCCCACCAACGCGTTGGTCGGACTTCTTCGTGAAAGCCCTGAACGACCGATATGACGCTCTTCGTGTCCCTCGAGCGAGGAGGATCCATTGGACCACTCTGGCACGCGACAGGGACGAATGGAGACGCTGCTGGCACCCGCTCGAGCAAGCATTTATTATTATTATTATTATTATTATTATTATTATTATTATTATTATTATTATTATTATTATTATTATTATTATTATTATTATTATTATTATTATTATTATTATTATTATTATTATTATTATTATTATTATTATTATTATTATTATTATTATTATTATTATTATTATTATTATTATTATTATTATTATTATTATTATTATTATTATTATTATTATTATTATTATTATTATTATTATTATTATTATTATTATTATTATTATTATTATTATTATTATTATTATTATTATTATTATTATTATTATTATTATTATTATTATTATTATTATTATTATTATTATTATTATTATTATTATTATTATTATTATTATTATTATTATTATTATTATTATTATTATTATTATTATTATTATTATTATTATTATTATTATTATTATTATTATTATTATTATTATTATTATTATTATTATTATTATTATTATTATTATTATTATTATTATTATTATTATTATTATTATTATTATTATTATTATTATTATTATTATTATTATTATTATTATTATTATTATTATTATTATTATTATTATTATTATTATTATTATTATTATTATTATTATTATTATTATTATTATTATTATTATTATTATTATTATTATTATTATTATTATTATTATTATTATTATTATTATTATTATTATTATTATTATTATTATTATTATTATTATTATTATTATTATTATTATTATTATTATTATTATTATTATTATTATTATTATTATTATTATTATTATTATTATTATTATTATTATTATTATTATTATTATTATTATTATTATTATTATTATTATTATTATTATTATTATTATTATTATTATTATTATTATTATTATTATTATTATTATTATTATTATTATTATTATTATTATTATTATTATTATTATTATTATTATTATTATTATTATTATTATTATTATTATTATTATTATTATTATTATTATTATTATTATTATTATTATTATTATTATTATTATTATTATTATTATTATTATTATTATTATTATTATTATTATTATTATTATTATTATTATTATTATTATTATTATTATTATTATTATTATTATTATTATTATTATTATTATTATTATTATTATTATTATTATTATTATTATTATTATTATTATTATTATTATTATTATTATTATTATTATTATTATTATTATTATTATTATTATTATTATTATTATTATTATTATTATTATTATTATTATTATTATTATTATTATTATTATTATTATTATTATTATTATTATTATTATTATTATTATTATTATTATTATTATTATTATTATTATTATTATTATTATTATTATTATTATTATTATTATTATTATTATTATTATTATTATTATTATTATTATTATTATTATTATTATTATTATTATTATTATTATTATTATTATTATTATTATTATTATTATTATTATTATTATTATTATTATTATTATTATTATTATTATTATTATTATTATTATTATTATTATTATTATTATTATTATTATTATTATTATTATTATTATTATTATTATTATTATTATTATTATTATTATTATTATTATTATTATTATTATTATTATTATTATTATTATTATTATTATTATTATTATTATTATTATTATTATTATTATTATTATTATTATTATTATTATTATTATTATTATTATTATTATTATTATTATTATTATTATTATTATTATTATTATTATTATTATTATTATTATTATTATTATTATTATTATTATTATTATTATTATTATTATTATTATTATTATTATTATTATTATTATTATTATTATTATTATTATTATTATTATTATTATTATTATTATTATTATTATTATTATTATTATTATTATTATTATTATTATTATTATTATTATTATTATTATTATTATTATTATTATTATTATTATTATTATTATTATTATTATTATTATTATTATTATTAATGACGATGATGATGAGTCGCTCCTTCAGGTTGAAATCTGTCGTGTCCAATGACATCCTGGAAAAATCTGAAAAAAATGTAAACCTCTAATTGACTCTAATATCTTTATTTCTCACTGTACAGCAATCAGCATTTAAAAATATAATATTCAGTTCCATCTTTTTTAACTTCAGGAAAAGAAAGTGCTTGTAAGTCTCCACATTGTCGTCCCACACCTGTAAAAAGTAACTTATTAATATATGCAAACATCACCTAAAAACCTGAAATTGGGGAGAATCCTCAGTCAAAACCGAGAGTCTACGACCCCTCCCCCAAAACGGTGTGACAGTACGACCCCAACCCCCCCCCCCCTCCCCTTCTATTCTCGAATCCTGAGCTTGACCGTGGTCCCACTGTTTGTCTGATTGCGTCCTTGTGTTCTTTTTTGTGATTGTTACTGTATTTGCTTTCTAACGTATTGCCTTAATAAACAATAATAATAACAATCTGCCGTAAACTATCGAAACTGAACGAAGAAATCAACAAACACGACTTCATCTGGCTAATCGCAAAGGCATGATGCCCCATCGTGATAACTCCAGACCAAACACCTCTTTGATAACCCGTCAAAAATTGACAGCTCAGTTTGGAACTGCTGCCACATCACCCTATAGCCCCGACCAGGCTCAAACGTGGGCTGCGATTTCTGCCAAAAGTTTACGACCCTCCCCCCTCCTAGAAAATTTAAGGATTTCAATGTTGTCTGTTGTGTTGCAAATAACTTTAGAAAATGTGAAAAAAGAAAAATAATTATTAATATTTAATTAACAAAGTTTTGACTCAAATAAATCAATGAAGAGATTTTCCAGGCATGGGAACGACATGGTGACATCTTGAGCACCGCTTCTTCTACGCATAGCAGACGTCATTTGGATTTGCAGAGTTATTGCATTAGACAATAAATTTTTTAACCATTTTTCAAAACAGCTGAAATGGATCAATTGCTGCTCAATTTTCGCAGTGGTGGCGCGACACATTTTTTAGTTGAGAGATGTGAGAATTTTTAGTTGAGAGATAGATCGAGTTATGATCAATTTTGTGAAATCACTCCAGTGACTCCGGTGATGGGCCGACCAACTCCTCTGGTCACGGTTTCACAAAAAATGTCCATAACTCAGTTCATTTTTTAGAATTCAAAAATCCCAATTGCTTTTCGAAAACTAGAGGAAAAGCGCTTTCGATCCATATAGAAATTGTTTTTCAACATGGAGGTCTTCATAGGGGGCGGGTGGGGTTCGAATTCTGGTCCATTGTTGCAAAAATACGTGCCAAAAATCGAACCCCCTCGCCCCGTATGAAGATCCCTTTTTTGGAAACTGGTTTCTATATGGTTAGAAAGCGCCTTTTCCCTATTTTTCAAAAAGCAATTGGCATTTTTGAAGTTCGAAGAAAGAACCGAGTTATGATCATTTTTATGAAATGACTCCAGTGTCGACGGTGCAGAATCTACGAGCAGTTCTTCACAAATTTGATCATAACTCGGTTCTCTTTTTGAAATTCAAAAATGCCAATTGCTTTTTGAAAAATAGGGGAAAGATGCTTTCTAACCATATAGAAACCAGTTTTCAAAAAAGGGATCTTCATACGGGGCGAGGTGGGTTCGATTTTTGGCACGTATTTTTGCAACAATGGACCAGATTTCGAACCCCACCCGCCCCCTATGAAGACCTCCCTGATGAAAAACAATTTCTATATGGTTTGAAAGCGCTTTTCGTCTCGTTTTCAAAAAGCTATTAAATCTTTTAAAATTCGAAAAACTTACCGGGATATAATTATTTATACAAAATCACTTCAATTTTTTTCGCTCAAAAATCGAAGGCCTCAGCCTCGTATGAAGATCTACTTCTTGAAAACAGATTTTTATACTATGTAAAGGCTCTTTTCTTCTGGTTTCTAAAAATCCTTTGGCTTTTTCAAATTGTGGAAACTTACCGAGTTATAGTCGATTTTGTGAACGCGAATTTCGTCGCTCCCATGACGTCGGTGCCATATCGACTAGTGGTCGATCCAATCTATTCGTTTCAGAAAACCATGATTCAGGTAAAAAATTATTTTACATGAAAAATGAGAATTTGCAAATCGATCTTCCCTGATCATATCGAAGATCACTGCGAAGAAGCTTATTTTTTGATTGTATATTAATCACATCTTGAACTCTAATATAGCACAATTTTCACTCTCTGATGCTCTTCCTCCAGAAGGTAGAAATTTTTTGCCGCGAGAAGTCCATCCTTCAGTGGCGATCGGTGATATCGGATAACGCAATGGCTCCACGTAACCTACCATATTTCGGAGTTTTTGCGACATCTCTGAAAAATTCACAGAGCTTTTAAAACAATAAGAAGTGTGGGTTCTACGCTTTAAAAAGCAGGCTGTAAAAATAGCGGCCTCCATGTAATTAACGGTGTCAAAAAAATTCCGGCAAATCATACAAATCGGAGCGTCTGTTCATACAGCGGATCCTTTCAGAAAAACAGGTTTTATTACCGTTGTCAAACTGTGGATTAAAACTTTATTGCGTACAACTCCACTTTCTGATGCTGTTTCCTGCAGAAGAGAGAAAATTAGTTCCGTGACAAGTCCATCCTCCGGTTGCCATTCGGTCATCGCTTTGAAGGGTGCTTCCAAAAATCTTGTTGGAAGGCACTTATTTTTCCTTAGCAATTGACAGTTCAAATTTTATAGACGGCAATTTAGGACGTAGATGTCGCTCGTTCAGGTAGAAAACTGTCGCGTCCGTGACTTCCTGAAAAAAAAACTGAAAAATGGAAGCTTCTCATTGACTCCAAATCTGGGTGCAGAAAATCTTTATTCTTAACAAGTAATACAATCTTTATTTGAAACATTTTTATATTAATTTTTACAACTTTGCGGGACGAATGAGAGACTCCACGCCTTCGTAGGCATTCCTGGAAAATCCATCCTACGGTTGCCGTTCCGTCATCGCTTCCGAGTGACTAAAAAAATTTGTTGACAAAGCACTCAAGTCAGCTTTAGAAATTAACACTCGGCATTGTGCAGAGTACAATTTCGAATGCAGATGTTGCTTCTTCACGTACAAAAATGTGCCGTGTCCATGAGATGCTCGGAAAGCCTGAAAAGTTGAACTCGTTGTGATTAATTTGACAACTGCTCTCAAAAGTGCTTTACTTTCAACTGTAAACAAACAAAATATTATTATCAAAAGATTACATACACAAAACCTTTATCAGCGTTTTTTCTAACAAATTACTAAATTAAACAGTTACATAGTAACACTCTTTCTTGAACTAATCTGACACAGTCGATGCTGCACCTGGAAAGAAGGACCTATTAAACGGTACAAAAACCGCATAAAATTTTTTAAAAAATTCGATGCGGATAAGAAATAAAACGGTAGTTTACACAAGGGGGGGGGGGGGTCGTACCAGACCCAGTCTGGGAGGGGGGGTCGTAAATTTAGGGCCAAAATCGAACCCCACGCTTGACCCTGATTCGGTATAGGTGTCACATTCCACGTAGATTTAAGTGTAATTCTACCATTTTGGTACGTCCTCCGACTCATTTCTCATAGTGTCAGGGGAAAACGTTTAATCTATGTCCTTCTTGTTGAAGAGAAATGCTGTCAAAAGTTCGTCTTGCACTCCTCATGCTTACACTCTCCTTCATATCTCATGTTTATGCCTTATTTGGTTCAATTAGACGTGCTAAGAAGCTCAGCCGGGGTCACCCTGTATTCACTGGTTATCCTCTTCTTTGGTAAGAAGCCCATTCACATCAGCTGTAAGCTCAGTTCAGCACAGAGATAGAACACACCAGTGCTGCATAACATTTTTAATTTGGTATAACAAATTATGTAATGTAAAGCTGCCTTACACGCATGTAACTTCTCCTGAGCCCCTTAGCACCCATCTTTTATTAAGGTTATTTGGCCAGGCAACCACTTTCTCCTCATCCTCATTAGACACGTTTTCTCATTGCAATATATTATAATACATTTTCTCTTCTTACATTACATGATTGTCAGATATCGGGGTTTTATTAATTTCCATCATCATTTTCTCACTTTAATTTTTAAACTTTCTTCATGCTAACAGTCTGAGTTGTGGAGAGTTCACCAAAATAAATCTACTGTTACTGTGAAGGACAAACGGGATACTAATGCCTTCTAATTACAGAAATGAAAAGTAAATGTACCTGGCTAGAGCACTCATGATGTTGTTCCTAACAATCTGTTGATTTCTATTCGATCTGTCCACTTTCGGTGCTAGGCATCACTAATTGACCTTTCGGACCCTCCATTGCTCGCTAAATAGCTGTCGGTCTCTTGTAATGATGAGGTGGCAAAACGCTGTTCTTAACAGAGCAATCAATAGAACGTGTGTAGGGAAGCTATAATAGGAGTGGTCAAAGAATCTTTTGTTCAAGAACAGAACAGAAGGAGGACCCAACTGATACGGCTTCCCTAGGAAGTTGACTTTCTGTCTTCTTGAGATACATTAATTATACGGCAGAAAGGTATGTAAAAGTGTTGACATTTTTTTCGATTATTAGCAGGGAAACAATGGGTTTCCTAGTACATATTTAATCAAATCGTGTTAGGGTAGCATGCCCAGTTAGGTCAACAGTTCCTCACTTCCCACATTTAGTTATACGTCGGTCCCTATTTCACAGATCGTTTTTTGTCACGTTCTTAACAGCTTCCAATTCATTGAGACTCAAATGTTTGAAGACCTGTTGTGATGTTTCGAACAGTTGATCTTGATTCCGTCTTTTTGTTGTTGTTTTTCGTCAGCATAGGATTGGTGCGCTCGCAGAAGTGCTTGCAAATTTAATTTGGGGGATATAACACTCAGAATAGTAAGCAAACGATTCCAGGTAGAACAATATTATACTTTTGGCTGTTTCAACTTGCTAACCATCGGTCCATGTATCCTCACAAAGACAATCTCCAAGGCTTCGCAAGTATCTCTCTAAACAAACCACTGTCACAATGACATTCGACAACTACGATTGTATCATAGTAGCTTTACTGGTTCTGTCAGTTTCATTAATTTCTCCAACTTTCCCCGACTTCTTCTAGAATAGTTGAATAAAATGCAGCAAAGAAGACCTCCAGAGCGATAATAGCCATACCTCGCGATCGCGGCGGCGGTTGCCGCCCGCGTGATGAGGTCACCGCGTCGGGCGGGGTGGACGTCGCGCTGAGCGGCATCAGTCGCCGCGCCGCGGATCGTTTTAATAGTATCGCACCCAGAGTTGAGATCTAGCTTTAGAAAACAATAATTTCTATTTTATATATATATATTCCAAAATCGACCCTTTTCTAAGGCCTCATGCATACTTCCTATCGCCGCGATAGAATCGCGGCGATGAGTTCTGCAGAGCGACGCGAAAGGATTTCAATTTCTCAGTGCTCGTGGCATCGCTCATCGCTCTGCAAGGGAACGCGACGGCGATCCGCCCAGGACTAACGCTAAACACCGCGCGCGGCCTGCGATGAGCGCGGGAAGCCATCCCGCATACCGGCCGCCACATTTGCGGCAGCCGCGGCGAAGTTTCCTTTGACTATTCGGCCGCGCGCGGCGGAATGGCCATGAACTGAGCCCCACGATGGCATCGCGGCAATTGAAGTATGCCCCGGCCTAAGCGATCCTCCTTGCGATCAGGTGAGGTCAAGCTCAAAATTTCCTGTTTTTCAAAAATAAACATTTTCTACCTGGATGTTGAACGACGTCCAGAGCTGAAATGCAGCTTTAGAAAACGATACTTAGTTACTTACTTTGATACTTTGATGGTTCTTTTGTCGGCTGGACGTCTTCTCAGCGGGGACCACAACTCTTCCAGACCGCTCGATCTCTGGCTGCTTGCATCCAGTGAGGCAGACTCCGCTCTCTGAAAGATCCTCAGAATGAGTCTGCCCATCGCGTAGGCGGTCGTCCCAGTGGTCTCTTATGGTCTCTCGGGAGCCATTCTGTGACACGGAGACTCCATCTATCGCCCTTTCGTCGAAGCAGGTGTCCGGCCCAGCGATATTTGGACTTCTTCATGTACTGCAGCGGGTCTGCTAACTGCGACTTCTCCCTAGCTCCGAGCTTCGTAGATCTTCTTGCCATTGCTGACGAAGACAGAAGACATCTCTCCAGTGCACCGTAGTTTGCATTGCTCTGGCGATTGTCTTGTTGTCAGGCCAGGTTTCCGTCGCGTAACACATCGCAGGCAGTACAGAGGCGTTGAATATCGAGGCCCTGAGGCCGGGATCCTTGACCTGATCGGTGACTTCGCGAATCGAACTGAAGGCTGCCCATGCTGCGCGACTCCTACGCGCGACTTCAGGAGCGAGGTCGTTATCCATGTTCAGCTCTCTTCCCAGATAGACGTAGGAGTCGAGTCGACTTGTTGTAGAGCGACTCCATTTAACCTTACGGGTCCCGTGTCACACAACTGGTTGACCATAAATTGCGTTTTGGACATATTCATGTCCAATCCAATCTTCATACCTGCCACATTGAGCTCGTTCAGCATTTCCTCGACTTCTGCCGTGCTGGTAGAGATGAGAACAATATCGTCGGCGAAGCGAAGGTTGCTGATCCGTTTACCGTCGACAAGGTAGCCTTTATCGTCCCAGTTCAAGTCCTTCATGGCATCCTGGAGTGCCGCTGTGAATAACTTAGGAGAAATCGTGTCTCCCTGCCGTACTCCTTTCCCGATAGGAATCTTAATCTTTCGATCGAACAACTGGATGGTGGTCGATGTGTTCGAGAAGCATTCGTCGAGAAGTCGGATGTAGGGCGACGGTATACCAGCATGCACAAGCGCGTTCAGAATGGCGTTGATTTCCACAAAGTCGAACGCTTTCCGATAATCCACAAAGACAAGGACAGGTGGGATGTAGTATTAGCGGCTCCTTTCGATGAGTTGTGAGACAGTCTGAATATGGTCCATGCAGGAGAAATCCTTGCGAAACCCTGCTGGCTCCGCTGGCTGATACTCATCCAAGCAACGCTCCATACGATTGAGCAGTATCTTGTTGAAGATCTTGTAGACAACAGACAGAAGACTGATGGGTCGATAGTTGTTGCTGACCTTTTTTTGAAGATCCTCCTTCTGACCTTTTTTGAAGATGAGAGCTGTTTTCGACTCCCTTCATGAGTCCGGAATCCTACCAAGCCGAAGGTAGTGGTTGAAGCGCTTGGCAAGTAGTGAGCAGAGTGCACTGCCACCCGCACGAAGGAGGTCAGCAGATGCCGTCCGGTCCGGGAGCAGCGCCGGCTTCATCCTTCTGATGGCATGAGCAAATTCTGATTCCAGAGTGGGAGGTAGTTCCTCAGCTGGTGGCATCAAGCATTTCGGGACAGTGCTGGAAGAACGAAGCAGATCACCTGTATCACCTCTCGTCCCGTTGATCATCGAATTGCTCGAGCGGGTGCCAGCAGCGTCTCCATTCGTCCCTGTCGCGTGCCAGAGTGGTCCAATGGATCCTCCTCGCTCGAGGGACACGAAGAGCGTCATATCGGTCGTTCAGGGCTTTAACGAAGAAGTCCGACCAACGCGTTGGTGGGCGTCCTGGTGTTCTTTTGACATCCCGCGCAATCCAGTCCGTGATGGCTCTCGTCCAGCGGGTGTCTGCGAAGCGCATTACGTGGCCGGCCCACCTAATTTTCGACAACTTGGCCCACGCGACAGCGTCTCTGATCTTCAAACGTCGGCGAAGCTCGGAACTCCGGAGGCCTTCTCTCACTTGCGTGAGTCGTGTCACTCCGAGCATCGTCCTCTCGATTCCACGCTGCGCGACGCTGATCGCGTGTTCATCCTGCTTTCGTATAGCCCAGGTCTCTGAGGCGTATGTTAGGGCAGGAAGAACAGTGGAGTTGAATAGGTGGGCACGGAGTCGGACATTCTTCGTCTTCTTCGCGACTTCTTCGACGCTCTTGAAAGCTACCCAAGCCACTCTTTTCCTCCTGCTCAGCTCTGGTGCTAGGTCGTTGGCCATGTTGACTTCGCGACCCAGATACACATAGCTGGAGCATTCGGAGATGTTCGTTGCGTTGAGCGAGAATGGGGCATCAGAAACCCATCCGTCCTTCATGAACATCGTCTTCGTAGGATTCAGCTGCAGTCCAACGTTCCCACATACACGATCGAAGTCGGCCAGCATTCGCTCCGCCTCCCTGATGCTCGGTGTTATGAGCACGATGTCGTCAGCGAAGCGAAGATTGTGCAGTTGCCGGCCGTCGACCTTCACTTCCATGTCTTCCCATTCTAGTTCGCGCATGACGTTTTCGAGAGTGGCGCTGAAGAGCTTCGGGGATATGGTATCCCCTTGCCGAACCCCTCTCTTCACGTCGACGACGACGCCGTTGTAGAATGGTGAGATCTTGGTCGTGAATCCACTGTACAGCTCTCGAAGGACTCTGATGTACTGAGTAGGAACGCCCTGAGTGAGCAGGGCTTCGATGATCGCTTCAGTTTCGACAGAGTCGAATGCCTTCTTCAGGTCGATGAACGTAAGGCACAGCGGCAGCTTGTACTCTCGCGACACTTCGATGAGCTTCGTAATGGTGTGTATGTGGTCGATCGTGCTGAATCCTCTCCGAAATACTGCTTGTTCGCATGGCTGTCCTTCGTCCAGCGTTCGGCCGATCCTATTCAGGATAACTCGAATGAACAGCTTGTAGACTACGGACAGCAGGCAGATCGGGCGATAGTTGCCAATGTCGTGCACGTCTCCCTTCTTGTACAGCAAGATGGTCCTGCTGGTCTTCCACTGAGATGGAACCTTGCACTCCGACAGGTAGCGCGTGAAAAGCCGCGCCAGGGTGTTGATGAGCGCTGGCGGGAGGTTCTTCAGGTGTTCGCGTCTGATCCCGTCGGGACCGGGTGCTGTACGTTTCTTCACCGACGAGATGGCGTGTCGGATCTCGGAAGGGAGAACAGAGGGGACGACGTATCCATCCTGCGGAAGATGGCATGGGGGCAGGTGGACGTGGCTATCGAAGAGATCGGAGTAGAAGTTGTGGATGACCTTCTCCATGGTCCTTCTGGAAGAGGTGACGGTTCCGTCGGGACGTCGGAGAGCGGTCATCTTGGTCTTGAAGTTAGCGAAGTCTCGGCGGGCATTGCGTATGCTCAACCCTGCCTCTGCAGCTTCAGCCAACACTTCCGCCCTTCCCTCCTTAAGATCCTCCTTTATCGCCTCTCTGCATAGCTTCGCAAGCTCGGACGTCAGTTGGTAGTTGCCTGACGCTCGTGCTGCTCCACGCTGGGTATCAGCTCGAGAGTTTCCGGAGACAGACGTCTCCTGGTGGTCTTCAAGCTCTCAGCTTCCTTAGCACTATCGTGGAGATGGTGAACGAAGCGGTCGTATTCCTCGTCGACGTTGTCCATGACGGCATCTTCCCAAAGGCCGGAAAGAGAGGTGTAGAGGTCCCAGTTGATGGTCGTTCTGGGACTCCTCTTCTTGAACTTCGCGGCCTTCTCTCCTTGACGCGAAAAGCGGAACCTTGCGCGAAGGAGGCGGTGGTCCGATCCCGTGTAGAACTTGGGGACAACGGAAACGTCGGTCAGGCAATACTTGCGGTTGAAGATGATGTGGTCGATCTCGTTGTGGAACTGGCCACCGGGAGATTCCCAGGTCCATCGTAGGGAGGGAGGCTTTTGGAACTGCGAGTTTCCATGGATGGTCTTGGTCGACATGATAAACTCAGTCAGCCTTTCACCTTGTTCGTTCCACTCCAAACCGTGAGATCCGATTTGAAGTTCTTCCGGCGACCTTCGCGGTCCGATCTTGGCGTTGAAGTCGCCGACGATCACCTTGTAGAAGGTGTGATCTTCCTTATAGAACTTCTCCAGCTCCACGTAGAAGGCTTCGACCTCTTCGTCGTCGTAGTCGGATGTTGGGGCATACGCGACGAACACAGTCAAAGCTGGCACGGAACTACATCGCTTCAGTCGCAGACGTCCGATTCGGCTTGTCAGACACTCGTACGAATCGATGTTCATGGCCAAGTGCGTGTTGACGAGGACACCAGCACCGCCTACTCCCCTGCTGTCGCTTGTTCTGAGGAACAGTTCTTCTCCAGAGTCGTAGGCGGCGTGTAGGGGGTGGTGTCTTCTCGTCTCGGTCAGTCCGATGACGTCGTACTTGATCTTCCTGGCTTGCATCATCAGGTCCTCGACGGATGCTTCCGATGCAAGCGTGCGGGCGTTGTAAGTACAGATCGTCATCCTAGTCCTTCTCAATTTGCGCAGCCTGGTTAGGCCCTGAGATTTTAGCAGCCTCTCCGTACTCGTCCTTCCCATCGCTGCAGAAATGGGGGCTCTTTCAGGGTCAGGGGAATGAGGCCCTTTAGTGCTGCTGCTTTTTGACTTGAGTACACACGGGTAGCTAGTCGGGCTCTGTCGTGCGGGCGAAGAACTCCGGGCAGCCAGCCAGACTGCCCGAAGGGACGGGGCGAGACTTTTGAGGCGGCCTCGAATCGCCTTACGATGTACTCCCAGTCTACCGAGTGCAAGCTTTTGGCCGAGCCGACACAGTTACAATCCGCACAGTCACGGACACATCCGCGCACTGTACGAACATGCCGCTCCCACGCACAAGGAACGCGTCGACCCGACGCAGCAGGAGCAAGGAGTCCATCCCCTGCATCCCACCTGCGTCTCTGGGCAGTACACGGTCACATTTGATTCGCGTTTAATTCCCCTATCCACCACCCGGGGACGCGCCACGTGGCCCTGCGACAAGCGGCCCGAGATCCCTCTTAACAAGAGAGCCCGAAAGCTCTCTATCGAGGGAGATCCGTGGACGAAGCAGATATGTGTAGAATTCTTGAACGATGGCCTCCAACGCTCTTCGAGACGTTTGCGTTGTTCCATCCTTATCCACAAGGGCTGACATTATTGCCTTTTTTCGCAGAGATCTCGTTTGTATCGCTTTATGCTTGAACCTTTCCCAGCCGCTTCTAACAGCTGCAATCTTCTGTAGGCTTGAATGGACTCCTTCACTGCAATTCGACAGGCCTTCGAGATGGTGACTTTTCCAGATGGGAAGCATTAGGATCCAGTTTAACAGCTCTTTTTTGCTCCAAGAGTTTAATCGAGTGTGCGTTGAGTCTTGAAGCAGACGATGATGTGGCTCCGCGAGAGCTGCTAGCACATTTCAACAGTCCTTTGGAGAGAAGGTCGTAGTCTTCCGATGGATCTTCATGAAGATTCCAATCACACGACTTTATTGCATATTCCAACTCCTCAGACTTGAGTGTGCGTATCTTCACCGGTGCCGGTTTATGAGTGTTACGCTTGAACATCCTCTTTCTGAGAGTCAGCTTCGCACGGACAAGACGGTGATCCGAGCCGGTGTCAAATGAAGGCAGCACGGAGACGTCGAACAGACTCCAGCGTTTGTTTGTAAGAACATGGTCGATCTCCGAACGTGTTTCTCCATTTGGGCTTTCCCAGGTCCGTCGTCGGTTTGAAGGCTTCGTAAACATAGAATTTCCATGGTAAAGACGGCACGCGGATAGGAAGTCTATCAGGCGCTCTCCGTTTTCGTTCCTTGAGGAAGTTCCATGTGGTCCTAGCCTCCATTCGTCGTGATCATTCGTACCGACGATAGCGTTAAAGTCACCAACAACAACCTTGTAGTAGCTCTTCTCTTCGTTGACAGTCCTTTCGAATAGCTTGTAGAATTCCTTTTCTTTGTCTGTGGCCGCAGATGTTGGAGCATATCCATTTATGATGGAGATGGTTCCTTGATCTTTGGTTTCCAGACGAAGAACAGCTACTCGCGGACTGATGATCTTGTAAGAGTCTACTAGGTGGTGCACTGTCGAATTGACGAGAAATCCAACTTCGCCAATATTCTTTCTGTCCACCTTTGCTCCGATAATGAGAAGCTTGTTGTGGTCGGTCCTTCTTATGGTTTCCGTTCTGCCTTTCGTTTCCCGCAGGGCGACAACGTCGTATTTGATGTTGCTTCTTCTGTAAAGCAGTGTCCGAAAATGCTGCTCAGATGCGATCGAACGACAGCTATAAGTACAGACGAATAGGCTGTTTCCGTGTCGTGGTGGGAGGGAGTTTCCGGTAGTCCGATTCCACTGACGTCCTGATAGTTTAACTCCGAGATTAGATGGCCCCTCGCCGGAGGTCCGACGTCGTAGAAGTCCACCTCCGGCGCGCGGAGGACTGAGGCGCGGGTTTAATTGCTTGAGCCATGGCGGTGGTCTGGTTACTCACATGTTCCTGTCCAGGGATACATGAGAGCCGCCCATACACGACAAAGCATCGTGTACTGCGTGACCATTTGTGCCGTTAGCCATCACTAAGTGATGTTCACCCCTTCACTGCGATGTGGTGGCACATGAAGGGGTTAGAAAACGCTAATTTCTATTACATATATATTCAAAAATCAATAATTTCCTAAGCGATCTTCCTTGCGATCAGGTGAGGTCATGCTCCAATTTTTTCTTTTTTTCAAAAATAAAGAATTTTCTACCTGAATGAAACGATGTCTAGAGCTGAGATGTAGCTTTAGAAAACGATAAATTCTATTAAATATATATTCAAAAATCAAGTTTTTCCTAAACGATCTTCCTTGTGACCCCACTGCGATTCTCGCACCCCATGCTTGAGCCTGGCCTCGACTTAGCACCATCAGATTCCCATTTCTTTCGCCCCCTTCAAAACCATTTGAATGGTACAACCTTTGATTCCTATCAAGCTGTTGAGGACGAGTTGCACCAGTTCTTCGCTTCTAGAAACCAAGGCTTCTTCGAACGTGGAACTTTTCAACTTACCGAAAGTTGACAAAAGGTCATCCAGCAAAGTGATCAATATATCGTTTGGTTAATGTTTGTTGCTAATATAAATAAATTCAGTTTAAAAAATATGGACAAAATGACACTAATTAACCCAAAAATTGTGGGTTCATTTCGTGCTCAAGTCAGCCAAGCCTTTCTTCTTGCACTCACGTAACCAGCTAGCAGTTGACACGGTAAACGTAAGCAGGTCAGAACCCGTGCATGACGTTCATTTTGCAATTTTCACCTGCATTTTATCGTATTATCGTATTCCCGTGCAATTCCAATTCCACGTCTTCCCAGGTATTAAGACTTCGTATAACTTTCTGGCCCAATAAATGCTCTGTGTCCTGCCTCAATTTATAGTCCCATGGAAAGTTGAAACCTTTCCTTGGTTAGCTCCACCATTCACATTAAAATGCTGTAGAAAACAAGATCATTGTAACCCTATTCACATTCACCAACTTTCTCTAACAGGTCTTAAACATTGCGGCATCGTAGACAGATTCATTCAATAGCTCTGGCCACGCCGTCTAAAACTCCTTATATGAAGGAAAACGCACTATAATTCTGCACATTCTGTGTTTTCATAGGAGACACGAGTCTTTTAAATAAATTAACTTTTTAAAGTAAGAGCATAGCACGCGTGCCGTAGGTCCCACCGCGAGCTCTGAGTGCATTTGCAGGCTACCGTAATCGTTAGGCGACGCCTACACCTAATTCGACAGTTTCGATTTCTTGCGGCCTAATTTTCTCTGTATGATGTGGTTCTTTTTGAGCTTGCGCTTAAGTATACTATTTTCTGAGTGTTTGTTCTATTCACATTTGAAGAGCTGTTTCCATATTTCTGGTTTTTCAGATGTGCACTTTATAAAATGTGGTCAATGTGGAGCGTAGTTCTCTCTGCTGTAGTGTCGGTCTGTTCGCAGATCGTTCCTGAACCAACAAGGCCTGTTGACTTATGGAATCCGTTTGGACCACCGTCAACACCTCGGCCAAAAAACCAGGTAATTGGTTCTCCTAAAGAATTCAGATTTTGTTCTGTTAGTGTTTATGCGAGCGTGAGAACAAATAGCGATGGGTGTGTTGTCCTTAAGTGCCTTGGGACTGTAGTTTCCTACTACACACAATTAAGTGGCTCCAGTGAGGGAGGGGGTGGGAGGTATGAGTGAGGTAATCTGCCTAGGCAAATATTTTCTCGGTACTAAGCGGGCTAATGCCCGCTGTACACCGGCAATGTATCTTAAAACGGGTAAGTTAGGTCAGCCACACCCCGGAGTTCCTTCCCTTGCCTAGTTCTGTGCTCTCCTCCGCTCACGCGAGGAGAGCACAGAAACCGTGTGTATTTGAGTGTTCCACGATCACGGAGCAGGCACCAGCCCGCTTAGTGCCATTTTCTCATCCTGAAAAGTAGAGGTTATCTGCTCTGTAGGTAAAGGCATTGCTCGTGACCTAGATTTAGGACATGGCAGACATAATTTAGCAATATCGCAAAGTACTTGACGTCTGCCTCATCCACAAACGGTATTTTTCACCTGATTCCGGATTTGAAATTTCTTAATATGAAAACTATCCATACAAGAGGTGGTGTTGCCAAATTAGGCCTGTTACTTCTTAGATCTAAGCCATGAGCAATGTCTTTTACCTACAGAGTGGGTTGCCTGTTCATGAAAGTTGCTAGAACATCCAATCCCTGATAACATCGGGACATGCGGGTGGATGCAAATGCGCACGATTTTGGGGGCGGGAACAACGGTTGTGGCCGCCATTTGGGACAAGTTGCCGCGTTGCCTCGCCCTACGCGGAATTCGGCTACATTGCACCACACACCACACACCGTCGTCTCATTTTCTCTCACGCCTCATCACTCATTTGTTCATTTGGTTACGAAATGAGCTTTAAATGAATGGAGACGGCGCTACACACATTACTTGTGTTAGGAATCCGACTTCCTAAGAGGGTGCTAGTGTCGAATTGAACCTAGGGGAATGAGATGAAGCCACACAAACATTACTTGTGTTAGGAATTCGGGCGCAATGTGACTATGGAGGGGTCAGATAACTGGGCCACACCCCGGAGTCCCTTCCCTTGCTCAAATCTAGAGCACAGAACAGATTCTCTGTTGTTAAATTTGCTTTCAAATTTTGGGCAAGGGAAGGGACTCCGGGGTGTGACCCAGTTATCCGACCCCTCCATAGTCACATTGCGCCGGAATTCGACTTCCTAAGAGGGTGCTAGTGTCGAATTGAACCTAGAGGAATGAGATGAAGCCACACAAACATTACTTATGTTAGAAATTCGACTTCCTAAGAGGGTGCTAGTGTCGAATTGAACCTAGAGGAACGAGATGAAGCCACACACATCACGAAGCATCACACTTCCTAATTTCCACAATTCGACGTCTTCTGAGTGTTTATGAACAGAGACCTGCGCTACAATACGAGAAGAGGTCGAAAAGGAGATATGTGGATGACGAGGAAGTTTTGGATCAAGCCGAGAGAATTCTTTCGACTGGTCACAACCTTCTGCAAACCTGTTTCATTTGTGGCATGCGCGTACCTAATGACGTGGTGTAACTGACGAAATTGAATGGGTGAGCTGTTCCAACCGCACGTTGTGCAATGCTTGGGCCCATCTAGCCTGCGCTTTCGATGTAGGTGGCGAATGCTCCGTCTGTAAGAAAGATTACTGGCAATGGGAGTCGGCTTCTGATATATGATTAACCTTCCGTACCTTCTATCTGGTTCTTCTCGCTCTAATTCGTCTTTCCTCTTAAATCTACCGCCATAATACCATCCATTCCTTGGTATCATTCTGTGCTCAACCACTGTACATATTTAGCAGGCAACGTATTCAGAAAGCTAACACGTGACGTCATCAATAAACCTGCGTGTCCAAAAGCTGTGCTGCACAATACAGCTGGATTCAATCTTCTGCTAAACAAAGGTCCTTTCCTATAATGTGTGTTAGAGGTTGAACTACCACGTCACCACCACGAGTATGTAGAGAAAATTTCGAGTCATTTCCGAATCAAACTCCAGCCGAACAAGTTCTATTGTTCCACACTAGCACCCTCTTAGGAAGTCGAATTCCTAACACAAGTAATGTTTGTGTGGCTTCATCTCATTCCTCTAAATTCAATTCCACACTAGCACCCTCTTGGGAAGTCGAATTCAATGTGACTATGGAGAGGTCGGATAACTGGGAGACACCCCTGAGTCCCTTCCCTTGCCCAAAATTTGAAATCAAATTTAACAACAGAGAATCTGTTCTGTGCTCTCCTCCGCGTCAGCGGAGGAGAGCACAGAACAGATTCTCTGTTTAACAACACAGAAGTAGCGCTTTCGAAAACCCTGGTGCACCTTCTACCTTGAAATCATCCCTCTCATGCGTGAGACAAGCCTCGATCCTCTTGACTCAATCGGAAAACGCGCTGGAATCACGTAAGCATCGCCGCGACTGCTCGTCCTCAGCGCTGGAGACCCCGCCCCCAAAATCGTGCGCATTCGTGCGCACCCTGAAATTGTGGGCTGCAACCCGATTAGACTTGCGCCCTCTTAGCTTAGAGATCGCGCGTAGGCGTCCAGTTCGATCGATCTCTTGTGCGCCCGCGATGGCCCTCCCAGCAATTGGATCATGAAGCAGTGGGTAGTGGGGTCGCTTGTTGCGAGAGAGGGCTCGGTCCCCCAGAGTTGTGGCGTATTCAAATTTCAGCTGACTACTTTGGAATTGAGGAACTTCGACGTGCACGCAACGTTGAGGCGTTTTTGCGCATTTTTCCAGCCGTATGCGCTTCGCCGCTCGAAGAGCGCAGAACCCAGCCGCGGACTCCCCCTGAGCGACGAAAGCAGTTTCCATGAGAGCAGCGTGGATGGCACCCATCCTGGAGTCCCTTCCCTAGCCTAGAACCCAGATCCGCATTCCCTGGGCGACGAGAGGTTCGCGTGTGTAATGCTACGAATGCAGGATTTCGCGCTCTATCGCCAATGTGCGCCTAAATGATACGGTAACCATTCGGGGGTGTGTTCATCAGGATCGTGCTAGTTCTTCTTTCCCTTGCATAGCAAGGCTCCAGGTAGTCCGACTGCTGCGGACAGGAACGGCTAGTGACGTCATACGCGCGCGGCAATCACGGCTTGCTGCTGAACATGCTAGGGCGCGAAAGTGTGTGCCGGCGATTGTCGACGGCGTTTTTTTCGGCTAGCGCGGAAGGAAATCAGTTGAACGAATCACTTCAAGTGAGAGGAAACGGCGAAGGAGGAAAATTCGAAACAAGATTTGTGCTAGCTATTAACTAAAAGTCTCGGAAGTAAGTGCCTGCAAGCTTCTATTGAGGTGCGGGTGAGAGAGCAAAAGTTCAATTACTCCACATTCTTGGAGTTAATAATGGATTATCTCTACGAGAGAAAAAACTGGGGCATATGTAAATCATAGGTTTTGAAATTGTATAAAACTCGTATCGCAACATGAGCAGAGAGTCAGGGAGTAAATACGGCCGAGACAAAATTTTGGCTCAGCAGGTGAAGAATAATCCTGTGAGAGAACCAACAGGATGAAATAGCGACCCAGGAGAGCCTCTAGTGTTTTTCATCGTCTTTTCCACGGATTATCCATCGCGTCACATCCCTTCGACGCTTCTATTGAACAGTGTTTATTGCTGCTCTACTGCATTGTCCGGAATGATAAAAAAGCTGCTACTGTTACCAGACGCTATTAAGGAACTTCTATAAGTGTTTGGAAGACGGTTTCCGAAATTCTTTATACATTTTCTTTGAATACTTGACCTTGTTATCTTGGAAGAGTTCTCAGGATTGCTGAGAGGAGAACTTTGCTAGGCTTCAAAAGCTGCTCAACGCTGCACTAATTCTTAACTTTCCTCTTAATTCGAATTTTGCTCTGCAATTGAACGTAACCTTTCTCCAACTCGTCATAGTAAGTGTAATGCCATAAGCAAGTACTATTTTAACACACTAGGAAAACTTCGAAAGTCTGCAATCTACAAGTAAGCGGATGTATTTTTGGTTCCTTTTTCTTGCGCTAGCCGAAAAAGCGCAACTAATTGCCGGTTGTGTACACTTTCGCGCGATAACGCTGTCCTCATTCTTCTTCGCTTCCGTTAACTGTTCCGATTTTTCCTGGCTACATTTTTATGTTAATTGCACACTTTTCGAAACAAATTTGACGCTTTTGAGATCAACCTGAACATCCTCCAGATTAAAACTAGTATCTTCAAATATAACCAAACACTTTCTGAGAAGGACGAAATAATTTTTATCCGAAGAAGATTCAGTATTACCTTTTCTTGAAATTGTTTAGTTCAAGTGGCGCAAAAAGTGGACACGCAGTCTGAAATCTTACAGAAGGATAATTGCTGTGCAGTTCTGAAAGTTTAGAAGGCTATAATTTTTAGAGTCAAAAGAAATTGCGTCATGCACTCGTGCTGGACGTCTTGGTTTTCCTCTGACTGATAGCAAACATTCCGTTGGCGTTGAGTTACACAGTTGTCAACGCTACAACAAAACCAACCACAGAACACACCGTCTTCATTTTGTTGTTTTGAGCATGCAGCATTTGTGCAATCAATCGAATGAGGATCGGGAGAGGCTAGGCGAGTACATGGCGCGATCTGTTCTCAAGATACGCCGAAAATCTGCTTTTTTCGACCTCATCAAAATAAATTTAAGCCCATTAATTACTTTAATAATAAAATTTGGTGCTATGGTAGCTCGAGGGGTCACCACAACATGCCGTGTCGCTTAGCTGCATATTGTGAGAATGGTGGGTTAGGCCTATGTTGTTCTTCGCCGACGTCAGCGACGCCGAAGTAGAACATAAGCCTTAGGGAGCAGGGGGTTTACCTTGGTGGGCTTGGAATTTTCGATGTACAGCCTGCGGTAGGCTTTTTGGCTTCCCTAGCGGAGGGCCACCCAACACTGGGATTGTGCCAGAATAGTGAACTCTTGTTTGATTCATCGTCATAAGTCCACCCCTCTTCCCCCCCCCCCCCAAACTCGCACTGTACCACGAATGCCATCTTTTCGGCTGCAGATCCGCCTTTTATTTGCTTCCGCGTTGGGCAGGGGAAGAAACTCCAAGATGTAGGTAATTTTAACAAGCAAGTGTGCGATAGTCTGGCCACACCTCGGAAGTCCGTTCGTTGTCAAATGTTGTGCTCTTCTCCGCAAAACTAACCCATTTTATAAGGGTTACAGGGTACGGGTCAACCATGACTCATGTTTCGGCGGTTTCGTCGTGCCGTCGGCGCCCTCTCGATTAGAGATCCCGCTCTCCTGCCTCGCTGCATTTCTCCACCGTTGCGCTAGAGTCCAGACAACGGAGCGCAGGAGAGATAGGGCAGCTCGAGAACTGCGCTTCATAAACCATTATTTCGCATACGAATGATGTCGGTTAGGCGACCTCTCTTATTAGAAGCGTTGGTGCGATGGGATAGTCTTTGCTTACCGTTTCCACTTTTATAAAAGAATATTACGCCAAGGACATTGGTAATAGTTCTCGCAACCAGTGTCCCGGCTCAAAGGTGAGATCCGATTCCTCCTGCGTTGCGAGTTTGGGACGCGCCGTGTACTTGCCGGAACGTCACAGTGGTGTGCTTGTTCTGTTGCACAAAGTTACACGCAAAGTTCTGAGCGGCCTGAAATAGGTTATATCGCTTTTCGTGTGTAGACCAATGGGATTTCAAGTCCGTTACTTCTCGAAACCTGGATTCGGAACGCTTCGGAGATCAGTTACTGCAGTGCTGTGTGAACAAAGATAGGGTTTAATCTCAAAACGAGGGCCTTTTTCAGAACTTTTATCCTAAGGTTCATTGCTTCTTGCTGTATGCAAATGAGTACATTCCATCACTATCATCTGTAAGAGGAAACAGACCTAAGGCTACCAGAAAGCTTATGGATCAGAGATCGGGCTTAAGGATTGTCATCTGTTCATAAACGCAATGTTCTGCCCAAGGAAGGCGAATTATAGAACACCATGGGTTGTTTGTTGCTTCCTGTCTTCCACTGGCATGTGCTTCCTGGAAAACCTTGCCATTATCTAAGCGGGACCCAAAAATTGTCTCCACCAATTTCTTTTTACAAATGAAGTTTTGGTAGACGTGCGTACCTTCACTAGATGATGTCTGTCGTGCCACCCAAAACGTAGCAGCTTCAGACATCTGTTTCGTGACCTTTAGGAAGGTCTGTAGGCTGCGAAAGTTGCATCCCTTTCTCCCTCTTAAAATTATTTCAAACAATGTATGCGTTCTTTGGGTCGGTGAATAGAAAAGAAAGACGTGCCAAATTCTCCTTTGAAAAAAAAGATTGTTTAACCTACTTAGAAGGTGCCTGGCTCTATCTGAAGGACAACTGTTTGGCTTTGTAAGATGTTCAGTTTGATTTCAAAAAGCGACGGGCTTACTTTGAAGAGTATCCTAATTGAAAGAGGTATATTTGTGGGGTTCCTCACTTTTCTCTACCCATTTTTTGTTGCTGTCTCTAGGACGCTTATCGCCTTTCGACGGATTCATGTTCCTCCACAATTTTAAGTTGTAATTTTTACCGTGTAAAAATGACTGGAAAGGTGTAGGGAATATAAAGGAAGCGGCTGGGAAATGAAAAAAATAACGCGGGAATAAGCGTAAAAACGATGAACACTCAAGGAAAATGCTTCTTCTCCGGACCCCTTTAATCTCACCGTTTAAGTTTTCGAGTAGGTTAGGCAGATTTCCTACAGCCATTTTGTCTTTCGAGGATCACTAGCACTAGCATTTTTTTCTTCAACGCTTTAGTTTTGGGAAAGTACACAGTACACATACCATTACATGTTGGGCAGAGCAGTATCACTTGTTGTGAAAGTAAAACAATAGTCATGCAACTATCTTAAGGATCGGATTGTGTTAATAAAGAAGAGCATCTGCTTTTTTCCAGAGTGATGACGCCAAACCCACCATAAGCTCCCCCCCCCCCCCCCCCCCCTCCCCTCCTGTCGGAGTCACTTAGCGTCTATCTTTGTTAAAATTTTCAAAGGTTTGAATTTGTCTCGGATGGAAGAAAGTTCCATTGTTCCGGGATTTTTGTAGTATTTCCAGACATCTTTCATCGTTACCCAAGTGCTTACATCATCTTTATTAGGGTCTGATGTCAAACGAAGTAGCTGTGAGACTATCTATTGGAGACTTGATCGGAAAGAAACTGTTGCTCGAGAACTTGCCGTGGACCCCAAATCAAGATCCGTCAGAGCAAATGCCTCCACAGCGGTCACACTTCGATCCAAATCCTCTTCCAGCACGTAATAATGTCACGATATATGTGTTTCTTGGTGTACCGTATGCGGAGCCTCCTGTTTCTCAACGTCGCCTAAAGGTTTGTGAAACAAGCTTTTCGTATTTGTTTGTTGCTGTCCTTTTACTGTGGTTTTGGATCCGTATCTAAAACCAGTGTCAAGAGGACTAGATCATAACACGACATCAGTTACGGTGGATGTTCTTGTGAACTCCTCTGTAGTTTATGGCGGACAGTCGTTGGGAGAAATGGCACCGAGGAACAGCCAACGTCTTTCATGATCGGAAGAGACCTGGTATTCGGTTGAACTGGTTCTTCTAATCTTGCACTCAAAAGACCAACGTGTGGGGTTAGTATTAGTGTGGGGGGGGGGGGAGGCAACTCTGATGTGGCAGTGGCTGCCCTGGGAGCCCTCAGATGTAGTAGAAGGAGCTGTCAGATAAGTTCAAGGAGGGATGAGGCAAACATCCTGCTACAGTCCTTCATGACTGGGATTGATTCAAATTTTCTCAGGAAAGCAGAAAATGTTCCCTTTGTCTACTGATGAAAAATCCCTTGAAACGTTTCTTGACACCTACGTATAGTCCCAAAAAAGGGGAAGAGGGGGCGGGTCCACTCCAAGAGTACGAAGGGTCATACGATGTCGCGTCATAAGATGGATCCCCTCTTTGGTATTACACCGACAACTATTTCTGATGATTTTTAGCCTTTATATGATTGGTGTCGTCTTCTGTACTTGTTCTTTATTTGTAGCCGCCGCAGCTTATTCGTGAACTACCGACAAAGCCATACATGGCGTTTCAATTTGGTGCCACTTGTGCCCAAGATGTGGAAAATCGGCCACAAATTTTTGTGAATGATCCCTATCCATTTATCGTCAACGAGGACTGTTTATACCTCAACATCTTCACTCCAGACGTCAGTCTTTCATAGCTCGATATTCAAATAGTATTAATGAGTCATATTATTCCTTCCCTTATAGGTGTCGAAGGTATCTGGCATGTCCTACCCTGTGATTGTGTTCTTCCATGGGGGAAACTTCCAAACAGGATCGGCGAACGAGTGGCCAGCACATGGTTTGGCATCTCGTGGTGTAGTTGTTGTTACGGTGAACTATCGCGTTGGTGCGCTGGGTGAGCATTTATCCATTCTAAGCCATTTACTCCTCTGGTATATGGATCCGACCATCTTTGAGCGGTGTCTTCAAAATGAGGAAAAGAATGTTGCGCACATCTTAACTCGACTGTATTCGTTGGTACGGGTGGCCATTTGGTGTGCGAACAATGGGAAGTCTTTTTGCGCTTAGCTTGAAGCCACAATTCGAATAGAATTGGAGGATGGGGGAACGCATGTTTTATTGAAATGGTGTTCATGTGTCCACGTAATCCTCTGAAGGATTTTTTAAAATGGTGTTCACGTACCCATGTAATCCTCTGAGGAACTCCAGGGTGTTGGCAGTTCTGACACAGGTGCGGTAGGTGGACCACATCGTGGGAGTTCTTTATAAGCGCGCAGGCCCTTTGCTCTATAAGAACCTTCATTTTCCCATGAGTGCGGCACCTAACCAGTTTTCTCTGTGCGGATGTTCATGAAAGTCGTCACCCATTTTTTTAAGGGTGCCGTTGTTGGCTGCTAAAATTTCACATTCATGTTGAAACCAAGCGTAGTGGCGTTTCAATGATAACAATTAAATCCAACTAGGGTAATGTGGCATTGAGGAAGCTGGTCCAATAGATCAAGAACATGTTTGTTCGGCTGTCATAAGGCTTAAGAACTACTGAAATAGTTGTGTCTACATGCAGTGCGGTTAAGGGTTCATGAGTCTTGGAGATTCCTCGTCCGGAAACTACGGTCTCATGGATCAACGACTGGCACTTCAGTGGGTTCGAGACCACATCACGACTTTTGGAGGTGATCCTCAAGCCGTCACTGTCGTTGGCCACGATGCAGGAGCCGTGTCAGTGGGAATGCATATGCTTTCACCGATGTCTAAAGGTGAGTTGTGTCCACCCTGCCAGGCCGTTTTACTCCATCCTTCGAATTAAGCATATTCAGGACTGTTCCGGTCAGCTGCTGCGATGTCTGGTGCTGAGGTGTCCTACCATTCATACATTGGAAAGCCAGCGTTAGCTTTTAACAACACTGTCAAGTTAGGAAGGTACCTGGGCTGCACCCAGTCAATCGCGTTTGACGTTTGGAACTGTATTTTGTCTCGATCGACGAACGACATTGTTCGCGCCACGACGGATATCCCCATTGAGTGAGTTGCTTCTACCATGTCGGTATTCTGTATGGTTCGTATGGAAAAGAGGAGTTACACTTCAAGGTACAACCGGTACCTATTTCTCCCTACGGTTGATGGTGTCAATATTCCTGGAAATCCTCTATGGATTTTGAACAATGCACCGACCGGTTTGTCGGCGATTCCAAGCTCAGTTCCATTGCTGGTTGGGATGAACGCACAGGACGGTACTGAGGTTTGTTATCCTGCACAGTTTTAAGGACAGTAGAACTCGCAGAAGTGCTTAACGTCGTAATAGTTGTGTTGACAACACCAGTGGTGTGGTAAAGCCCATGGTTCAGCTCACTGCTGTACGTATGTCTCATTTTTCTGAACTACGAACGCATCTCCATCTTTTTGTGATTTTGAAGGGACGTAAAGCACGCGTCCGAAACGTGGATACAAAACATTCAACGACTGGGTAATTCCCGTTTGCTTGCTTCAAAATTTCTTAGCAAACTGTAGGTAGCTTTCCAGTTATCGGGGCGTTCCAAAATTACGTTCCCAATATTCACCGTTATAAAAACGAAAAAAAAGATTGGAGCATCAACTTTTAGCGTTCCTGAACCGGCATATTTACAGACACAATTACATGATTAGATCCCAAAACGACTTCCTCTGGCACAGCCATAGGCCTTCCGACGACGTGAAAGGCATCCAGCGTGGCACGCTCGTATTCCAGTGACATTTCTTCCCACTCCTTCAAAGGGATTTCTTTCAGCGAGTCGGCTGAGTTGTGTTTTCTTAGAGCACGACTCTGTCTCCAGATACGAACAAGTAGAGAAGTCCATAGTGTTGAGGTCCGAGCTATACGGTGGCCATTCGTTTGGGCTGATAAAGTCAGGAGGCATGTCACGACACCACTCCTGCACGATATTCCATTTATGAGCAGTACTAGATCCTGCTGTAAGATGGACGGCTTGCTCGTGAAGATCGTGCTGCTCCAGGGGACCAAAGTCTTTCGAAACGCCTTCCAAGTAAATTTTTTTCCTTCCCTCTTTGACGAAGAACAGCGGCGACTTTCCCACATAGGTGTGTCAAAGACCCAAGCATGACTGTTTCCTTTATCATTTCCGTAGCGTTCATGGATCTCTGCCGCTTCATTACGCTTCGGCTGCTTATTTGACAAGCATACAGTGGTCTTGGAGGTTCCGCGCTTCCTCTGACAGTAAAAATTTTGAAGATGTTGCTCTCCGATGCTCCTTTGATGTGCACTGTGATGATGGGAACCTTCAGAAGCTGCCCTTTTATTGCTAGTCATTACTGCAACCGGATATTTATTGTTATCATTTGAGATCTAGGGCCGTATGCTCGTGTTCCCCGTTGAGGGCAAATCCCATCAATCGACATCTTATCACGCCCCAATCCTCCATCATCGGGAGACTCCGGCTAGACGAGCATATGCCCCTGGGTGAACCTGGGTGAACGTACCTAGCGCGAAAACCAAGACAGCTTACCTGACGCGTAGGTCAAGAAACATGACAGTTCAACCATGTGCGAACACATTTTTTGGGACACCATGTAAAAGCATAAGAGCATTGAGTGTCGATATGTATAATATTAGGTTGTCCCATAAGTCCCCGCCGTTTTTTTCGATTCACTGCAGATTTCGCCGGCAGTCTCTTGCATAGCGCTGCATAGCTTTCGAAAGAGAATGATTTGCTCTATCAGAAAATGTGTTGCATTTCTTTTTTCATCATAAATTTTGTCAATTTTTAGGTCATTGAAATGAAAGGTGAAAAGTGAAAAAGTAGCCATTTGCGCACTTGTTCTCTCCGCTTAGGTTTGTAATTTTTGCGCAGTTTTTATAGCATTTGGAAGACAATGTTCTGTACTACAAGAATATGTGTTGGTCCTATTTTCTCACTTGCCCTTTTTTTTATTTTTAGGTCATCAAATTGGGAATTCCGACTTTTCCGTCCGAATTTTTACCAAAACTCCGGTTCTGTAGATGAACTTTTTTGCTTGGTGGTATATGTCGTTTGGTGTATTTGTAACAAGTGGAAGCAGTGGAGTCAGTGAAGTTAAGCAAATGTAATGGCGTCAAAGGGGTATTGAAAACGGAAATAGGCATTTAGGAGGAAGTACGAAGAGGTGGGTGTTATGAGTATTTGATGGTGCAAAGGTGATCTTTTAAGGTGATACTCGAAGATCGACTTCTGGGGGAGTTCAACGACTTCAACAACGTTGATCAGGAGTATTTCCGAAGTTATGCATTAGAATATGCGTTTCGACACAACTACTCCATGAACCGCGAGGCTATTGTTGAGGCGATCATTGACCGTTACACATTTTGGCCGGATCCATCTGATGAGTGGGCAGTTCGTAACGCTTTCATCCAGTTCGTTACTGACGCCTACTACACTGCGCCGATCAGCCTCTCTGCACATCTTCATTCTGCAGCTGGTTCTCGTACCTTCATGTACGTTAACAACTACAATCTGTCCAGGACTGGATTCATACCCGGATGGATGGGTGAGTGAGTTTGATTTTGTTTTTTCAAGTTCGTTGCCTTCTCCAATTCGTCCATCTATTTTAAGGATCGTGTAGGGAGTGTGACCTATATCTTCTATTTGGCTACCCTCACATGCCGGACGATCTACGCCCGTACCATTTACGGGGGGTGAATTTCACCGATATGGATCGGAACGCGAGCCAGGTGTTTTCCAATATATTTCGACGTTTCGTCTATCATCAGTAAGTGGTCAGAAGGGATTGCAACTTTGTGTATCTTATTGATCGCTTGTTTTTAGAAATCCCAATTTTCTGTACGATGGTTCATGGTCAGCACTTGAACCTAGGCGCCATTGGTACATGAGCTTTAACTACTCGCACTGGTCGGAAATGTCTATCCCTGGAAAATTAAAAAGGGATTATCTGTACACAGAAGTTGCCTTTTGGAACGAGTATATTCCTGCTTTAGTCAACTACATGACGACTACTTTCCCTCCTTCTGAAGTGTCTGTTAGACGGCAGTTGATGGTCTTTCAATGGGTTGTAGCAATCGTTGTTGCCTTTTTGTTGCTGTTTGTTGTATTAACGGGTGGCTTTGCGTATCAAGTCTGCGAACGATCGCAGAACCCAAATGATATTAAAGAATCTCATCGCTTAGTCGAACATGTTGATAACTTCAACTCTAATAACTCAATCCATGAACCTCATTTTCATCGTGTCAGCAATCTTTAACATGTGTACATAGTTTTAATACTGCAACTTGTACATAATTTTTCATTGTTTACCTTCACATCTCACTTGTCTGAATGAGCTGGACTCAAGTAAATCGCTTAAAATATTGCATAGTTTCTTAAATTTAAGTGGTATTTTACCGTGCAATTTCCGCGTTGTTTGTTGTTTAACTTTCTATGATGTTGGTAATCCGGCGCAAGTTTTTCCAGTTGGGATAATGGCACCGCCAAAGACAGTGAAGAGGGGCAAAGTCTCCAAGGCACTCGACGCCAAGAAAAAGGTGTCGAAGGGACAGCGTACTATCCAGAAGAAGAAGGTGCGCACGTCTGTACACTTCCGTCGTCCGAAGACTTTGAAGACTCCACGAGTTCCAAAGTACGTTCCTTGAGGGTTCTATGTCCTGCATTATTGGAGTTCAATCGACTTGTTTCAGATTCCCGCGTAAGTCTGCTCCAGCTCGGTGCAAGCTTGACTCTTTCGCGATAATCAAGCATCCGCTTACAACTGAGTCTGCGATGAAGAAGATCGAGGATCACAACACGCTTGTTTTCATCGTCGACGTTCGAGCGAACAAGCACCAAATTCGAGCCGCTGTGAAAAAGCTGTACAACATAGAGGTGCAGAAGGTAGGTGCTGCGTTGCATAATTAGGATAGGATTTTCTCGTTTCATTTGTGTCCGCTTCAGATTAACACACTCATCACTCCACTTATGGAAAAGAAGGCGTACATTCGTTTGACAACAGATTACGATGCCTTGGATTGCGCCAATAAGATCGGCATCATATGACTATTGTTTTGTTGAGTGGTTGATAAAGTTGTTATTAATGTAAATTTCCGAGACAAGGAGTACATACCTATCCGGATATCTGTTTTTAGCAGCACTTGTAGGTCGTCTTTTGCAAGTTCTTCAAGTCTAGTTAGGTCTTTCTAGATGGATGCTGTCTTTAAAAGGGTGCTGCTTGATTTTTCATGGCTGCTGGATTTGAGGTCCATCGACTACTTCGTGCAGAAGCAATGGAGTAGACTTCCATCTTCGTGGCAATCGGCATTCAAGAATTTTAAGGTGGACGTCTTGAGATTCCTTGTTTTTGTGTTAATAGTTCAACGCTTCGCTTGGGTCTGGTAGGTTTGGTTTAAAAACGCTGCCTACTAAGGTTAGGGAATAATGCGGGCATTGTATAACAAGAGTACGATTGGTTCTTTCCATGACTGGAGACCCAATAGCTGCTGAATTTCTGAATCAGGCGATCGCGTTTTAGAAGACGCAAAAGTAGGTAAAACGTGACGTGCTGGAAAATAGGTAACTGCGGGTACTATTGCTATATACTACTCCAGAGGTCGAAAAGAAATTCTCACATAAATCACCCAGGAGTGTTAATTCCGGTTACTAATCATGAATGTTATATCTGGTTTTAAGGCTATGGTGGGTGGGGATACGTAAAGGTGGGAACTGGTAAGGGTGACGGTATGATCACGGTGCAATTCCAACGCGGGAGGGGCACTCAATAGCAGGGGGGGGGGCGTGAATGAAATTTGAAATTTCGTAGATCGTAATTACGAAAAACTGTCATCGATCGTAAACCGTAAATTGTAAACGCTACCTGACCTGTAGTGTAATACAAGTAAATCCCATTTCGTAAAGGTTTTATAGATATTTGTCGTGCTATTTTAGCTCAAGTTGAACAGTTTTTTTTACTAAACTATTTCCCTTTTTCACGTCTTCCTACTAGTAAGACACCATTCAAATCAAATTTTACACGTTTCAAGCGAGTCGAAAAACTGTAGATTTAAAAACTTCAGCCTATGCATGGTATTCCGAGAAGAGCCTGTAACTTTTGAATATTTATAAAATTCCTAACTTACTATTAATTTTTTAGCTGGCGTATAAATCTAGGTATTAGAAAAAAACAACAGGAAAACGTGTCAAAGCTAAAAATTGAAAAAAAAATCATTTCAACACTGACCAATACGGCGAAAACAACAGCTGCGCATGTAGTAATCCAAACATACTGTCATACGACAAGGTTGCTCCATGCGTACTATGTTTACGCATGGCGCAATGGTTTCGTGACGCACCGAAAGATCTCCGCTTTTCTTCATTCAGGAACATTCCCATAGCAGAAGGATCAGAAATTTTCTGCCGTCGAAACAGTATGACCAGATTTATTGCACATCTTTTGTAGTCGCTTTAATCCAAGAGACCACCTTCTTGACGCATCCTCAGTTTTATACGATAGACAAGAAAATTTTGATTTAGGAGGTGTCCAGTTTGGTTTAAAAGTAATCCTGATTGAGTTGTGAGTTGGGAAGAACGCGGTTTAAGTTAAAGCAAGTTCAGCATGAGTTCATAGGTGTCCAGTTTAACGTTTTTTAAAGTAGATTTTAGTGCAGCAAGTAAGGATGGTATATGGACCGTTGCAGGAAGGTAGTTAGATCGCCACTGTTCAGTGGGAGGGTGACAAGCAATAACCACAGCACGATGCTCGGATTCAGCTCTATTGATTGTAGGAAGATTGAAGCAAAGGCATTTCGTAAGTTTAAAAGTGGTCTTGAGTTCTGAACCATTGGCCGACATTATCAGTTATCGCGGGGACCTAAACCTACCTAGGGTGTCGGTTTCCTGCTTAAGCCTGCACGTGTAGGATTTCGAAGACTTTAATAATATTGCACCACTAAATAGTAATTCTCTGCACTCGCTCGGACTACCCTTCACCAGCTCTGTATCGAACGTTTGCTCCCCGAGAGTGCAGCATCCTAAGCGGATTAGATAGGGTGGATACGATAAACTCAATCACACCGCCGAAAATGGAGATCAAAACTGTCAAAACCAGTTCGACCTTTTCCTGAAATGCTACGCGCTCGGTTCTACCACGCTTTGTATATCAGTTTGCTACGCCCTATGAAGTACAATTCAAACCGATAGAAACATCAGTGGTTTATCCTTCCCACATGAGTGCAACAGCTTTCTAGATCCCGCTTCCAATCACGAATGATGTTTAATCGTGGGTTTGTGTCAATTCTGTTCGCTAGGGTTGGCCCGTATCTGTTACAAACAAATTGGCTAGACGTTACTACCTAAAAGGACGTGGATCTAGATTACTCGTCTCTTGTTCTCTAATAAACTGCCTCCAATGTCTTTCTCTGGGCTGGTACAAGCTTCGACAGTAGGAATGCGATGTGCCTTGCTAGCTCTGGGGCGGGAACGGAGGAGCCGAGCCTCCTAGACAGAAGCTTATTTTTTAATGTTGTAGTGCACTTTTTCCTCCTCTTGAACCTATCTGGTTCTAAACGGCAGCCAACACAATGTTAGAGAAATGCGAAGGTTAGTTAACCCGTTGACGAGCGCGCGGGCCAATTTCAGCCCGCACTTTTTCCGCGGTTAAAGAACTGTTCGCTGCAGCCCATTTCTCGATTTTTCATAGTTTACGAGCATTCATTAGATACATTGGATCCTACCAATGCTACCTGCACAGTGGTGCGAGAGTAACTTCTAACGCTTCTACTTCTAAGCTTTGATAAAAACAGTCAACCCTACACACTATTCAAGCTTCATAAAAATCGATACTACTTACAAAGAGCTACTCACATTTCACAAAATGGTCATGCACAAAACAACTAGTCACATTTCTTGTGGAAGTTTTGAAAACGAACAAGACAACAATATTTGAGCCACTTGCTGCATCGTATGGTCACCTCCTTACATGATTCGTGATGAGCATGCAACCCTTTCCTCTGTAGGCTTTCTTGTATCCGTAAAACAGCATTCTACGTTCTGCTTTCGAACCTCTTCTGGCCTTCTCCAATATGTGTTAACCCTTGGAGAGGGAGCTTCATTTGGAATATCGTGAAGTAGTGATTTTACGAGATTCGTGCGTCCGCGCGGTGCCAGCACGCGGTCCCACGCGCCAGGCCCGCGATTTGCCGCGCGGTTGTCAATGGGTTAAGCGAAGAAATACGTTGAATTCGAGAAGCCTGTGCATAGAACGGCGTCTTCTGCCGTAGCAACACATTAGATCATCAAAAAATAACTCTAAAAGGAAACGGGAACGAGCTATGTTTAATAGGACCATTAGAGTATGCAAATCTTCATAACCTGCTCCACATAAATTTGGATGTCAATTGGTTGTCGATCGAAGGTCACATTTACGAACATTTACGATTTATGACACAGAACGACGTAAATCGTAAATCGTAAAAAATTCGGCAAAAATAGCCGTAAATCGTAAAATCGTAAATCGTAATTACGCATAGCATAATCGCATTACCTTTGCTCCATAGTCGCTTGTAATAAATATTTAGTATTTGAAGATAAACTCACACAACAACATATAAAAGTGCTTGTCTGATGCTCTCCCTTGAGAACAGCGGGTACCGTCGCCGGAATGTTGAAAAATTTAGCGATAAAGGCATTTATTTTTTATTTAAGCCAACACACAAACATCGAAGTCGACAAGCGAAACACGTAACAATCTATAATTCTCTATATAACAAGCAATGAGGGCATATGTTATATCAAAAAACAAAACTGTTAGCTGAGAAAGGCCCATGATTTGAATTTATTCCTCATCAGTATTTAGCCATTGATTCCGTAGAAATCATTTCCACCCAGAGTTATGAGAATGTTATGTTTCTTCCTCATACTTAGGCTACTACAATTTGACTGTGTGCGAACGTACTGTTGGAGAGCAAATGAGAGCTATACGTTGAAGAAAAAGCTGTACAGAATAGAACGGTTTTGTGAAAACCAGCCAAGTTATAGCGTGGTTTGCATGAAATTGATAGTTTCGTTCCACTCTCGAGCAACATTCTGGGCAGGTCACACCTAAGCGTAAGGATACAACCTTTCGAACTTAGGCGAGGCAATACTTCTTTCTGTGACAGCCTTTGTTGCTTCTATAACTTCAGACTGGTTGGCCATAAAAACCGCAACGATTGATAGAGTGATAAAAGTTTTCGAAATGTTTTTGCTAATATCTTGCCTTCTTTGCCATCAGCTTACCATTCGATACACAGTAAATTGAATGACACTACCGAGAGGAAAAAAACGAGATGACTTCGCGTATCAAGAGAAGAGAGATGAGAAATAATTGGGTTCAGTCGTATGTGCTCTTAATAATAAATACAATCCCTGAACTTAACTCAGACTAGGCAGAGTCTTGAAACAAGTGCGAATAAAGAAACACAAATTTCGATTTCGAAATATCGATTTTGTGCTCCTGAAATGAACATGATCGCTTCCACCTGAAAAATTTAGAATCGAATTTATTTCATTTATGAACAGTCCTGACAAGGAACGAACCAGCGTATTCGGAAAGGGCGACCCCGGGTAACTCCTGTCATAGGTTGCTTTTCAAAGATATCGAACAATTCCAAGTCACTTTCCTCAGTAATGAGGAAAGTGACTTGGAATTGTTCGATATCTTTGAAAAGCAACCTGTGACATCTCGAGACGTTTTTACAAGAAAGTCGAGGCATCCCTTTTCTTCCAAAACACCTGTAGATGAAACTTCTGAACCTGCTGAATGTTTTCTATCAGGCTTTCCTTCTGTGGAGACCACAAGGGCCTACGATATTCCAGTAGCGGTTTCACATACACAGTAAAAAGCTTGAAGAGTAGTTTCGGGTTTCTCGACATGAAAGCCCGCAAAATGTAGTTGGCTCTACACCTGGCCTTCGCCGTTCTTCCCTCTATATAATCCTCGAAACAAAAATTATCTTTGTAAGTGATATCCAGGTCACGTATTTTGTTGTCCTTCACTAGGGCGTTGAAGAGAGAACTCTGTTATAGGGTGGTTTCTCCCGAAGCACATAACGAACGTCTTTTCTTTCGAGATTTCGAGGCCCACGTTTCAGACCAGTTTGCTAAAGCATTGTAGTAACCTGGCACCAGAGACAAAGCTCAAATTTTTTGGCAGCGCACCAGTCACCTGCTCTTTTCTACCATGACCATCCAAGCCCTTCATCCACTCCCGACAGTCTCTCCGCCCTCGAGGAGGCGGCGGCTATAAATGAGGAGATCGAGAAAACGCCTGGCGGTCTCCTCCCCTTAAGTGAGCTCGGGCCCACCTTCCTTCCCTCTCTCCTTTTTACCGTAGGCCATCCTTCATATTATATTTGTAGTTTTACTGTAACTTCTCAATGCATTGTATGTAATGTAAGCCTCTCCTCGCACCCAACCTCTCGTATGTTTCACACTTCACAATCATTTGTTAAATAACCAGATAAACTCATATAGAGAACAAGTGCTATGTACTTTATTTCCACTACGAGATCGTGCCTTCGGGCACTTCTTCCATACGCTAATAAACTGAGCCGGTAGTTTATTACATGGAGGTCTCGGCAAACCTCATCTCCCTATACCATGTATAACTCCCAATTTTATCTATCTACTTCATAGCGTTCTCACACCATTATCCAATAACCTTCCAAGCTCGAGCTCTGCTCCACCCATTATATTTATATGGAGAGCGCCCACCCTCTATACATTAGTTTCTGAGTGTTGTTCGCATGCACGCTTTACATCTAGCGGAAGCGATAGTGACCAGACGCTAAAAGATCTCGATCAGAAGTGGCCCTCACAAGAGTTGGACCACTTAGAACCCCTAGACTTTTCTACGCCTATTAAACAGAACATAGTAGATTCGGTCGCAGATGACTTAGAGCGAAGCGATCTATCAACAGTCCGCTACTCGGCTCGTAAAAATGGAAAGCAAACCAATTATAGCGCCTAATATTGATCCTGCACTATATACCTCCTGCAAATTATTGGATAATCGCGCCGAAAAGTTTTCGGGAGACGTTAATAGAACGTTCGAAGAATTCCTCGTTGATTATACCGTGTTGATAGAGCGCTTAGGAATGCCGATAAGCCATGCCGAATCTCTGATGTCCCTCTACCTTACTGGTGGAGCGAAGCTCAAATATGGCTCACTATGTGCCAAAGACAAGGAAACCTGGGAATCTATGGCAACGACTCTCGCGAAGAAGATTAAAACCCAGGTCCTTAGTAATATAAGGGATGAGCTCCATAATCTCAAACAAGGCAAAGAAAGCATAGGCGAGTTCGCAAGAAATATCCTTGCTAAAACAAAAGTAGCTTTCCAGGGAGAGGATAAGAATATTCCCAGGAAGCTGGTCATAGACTTCTTTAAAGGGCTTGGGCCAGAGATCCGTAGAGCGATCCTTCATTTTCCGGACACTGACGACTTTGATTCTGTGGTGGCCAACGCCGAGATGGAATCTCGAATTCTGCAGGAAGAGCGCAGGGAAGATAACAAAATTGCTGACGGTTTAAACTCTCTCCTTATTAATGATAAAGTGGAGACTCTGCAGAAGCAGGTCAACAGTTTGAGAACGCCTAACGTCAGGCAATTCTCTAATCCATTCCGTGGTCAGCAACGCGTTCCCAGAGGACGCCCAAGCCATTTCTCACGCCAGAGGAATCAAAGTTTCTTTGGAAGCAACCAGCATCGAAACAATTTTCGCTCCAGAGGATCCTTTGCGGGTCAATCCCAAAACTCCTGGAATCCAAGACGTTTCATCCGTCAATTCCAACTGAATGTCATATCAACATATAACCAGCCGTTTATACCTTACTATCAACAACCTCAATTAACTGCACCGACCAACCAACCCCAGCAGCAGGGCGACCAGCCTAATCAGAGATTTCCCTCTGTGATGCCCAATCCAACATTCTTCTGCATCATGACATTAATCTTTTTGTCAACATTGCCTTTCACGGCGTCTCAATACCACATTTGTGGAACTAGTCCGTTTTCAAATACACTTCTCCTCCCTCCACTTATCAAATGTTCTGCCACTGCGGAAGAACCCTTGCTGCGAACGGTTGTTCAGCGAACAGTTGTTTTATGTCGAGCGTAACAATCCTCTAAAATTGAAAGCTTACATATGTTACAGAGACCTTATTAAGGTCGATGTTCACAACTTTTTGTACATACGTACAACAAAAACTATAATAGGAAGGCACCGAAAGCTATCCCTATTAATGAATGCCAACAAGCTTTGCTAAAAAATATATCTATTCGCTCGATGAAGTATCAACCGGTCTTTACATGACATCAGAGACAGATGATGATAACTCCTCTCTCCCACTTTGGGGAATAACGCTCTATCTACGAAGTATTTGCTCTATAGAACAAGGAGAAATAGCATCTCTCGACGGAGTCTTAGCGTCTAGTTCATTAGGAAGTGTCGCTAACTGTACACTTTCTGTAGGCACATGTACGACGCCGGAAGGTACTCTAATTTGGCACCCTTTTCCAGACCCTCCTGCGTGCCGTTTCAAATCAAAAGGCACCTACTGCATTAGTAACGATACGCTTCCTAATAATCGAGAATCACGAACTTACTTTTCAGTTCAGTGATGACTATAAACTCCAGTCAAAATTATTGGAACGCTGCACTATGAAGCAAGCGTACTTAGCCACGTCGTCGCATATGCTCGTTTTCCCCAAAATACCAGCCCACATAACTCTGCAAGATTATGTAATAAAGAGCTCATCTGTCTACAGGGTGAAGCGAGGTGGGGTATACATTACGCTACGGATGCGCAAAACAAGCAGTCGCGTTACGAAAAAGTTCCGATGCAGATACCCCAACTGGTGCATTCTCTTTTTGGAAAATCATCTCTCGCGGACCTTCCTCCGTTTGAAACCCGCCCTATTACCAACGCACGGCTGCTAAATGAAATCTTTAGATGGAACGTAACAAATGAGGACTTCAACCGCATTAAATGTTACGTAAGAGAAGACCCCAGAATAAGCACTCTTCGTACTATACGATATGCTAAGTATAGATTCCGTCAACTAGCACTGTGTCCAGTCCAAACGGCCTCTTAAATTACGCCGAATCGATCATTCGAAGAGACCTCATTGAAGGAGTGACCGATATATTCGATGATTACCTAAGTAATTAGTTTGGAGCAATTGGTTTGCAATTGTCACCACAAGGAATCCAAGAAGGCGAAAAACAGGTTCTCTATTTCGACCGTATGGACCTACTCTTATTAATCCATACCCAAGTAACGACAACGCCTCCCACCATTAACAAAGTGGTTACGACTGCAGCTTCTTTCATCGACGCTGCTATGTTGAGGCAAGCCGATCGTAGAGCACCAGCCTCCATTCGAGCCTATAGGCCGCCGCCTACAAACTTAGCTCAGAAGCCATGGGACATTACACCCATTCCATCGTATAAACCCGTGTCTCTGAGTCGTAGTTACCCCACTGCGACGACCGTTGCATATGGAAGTTCGCTAGCCACTATCCCCTCATCTCTACCAGAATACGTAAAGAGGATTACTCCATATTCCAATGTTCGCATAAGCAGCACCCTACGGTATTTACGGCCACTTAGTTTCGACAGCGAAAACTCAAACCCCGCTGTTGCACCAGTGCTTCATGGGACGATCGGTCAATATATACCTGATATTCCTGTAGCGCACACTTACACGTTGCCTCCAGCAATACAAGCAACACCGGCAATGACTCCCCTAGCAACTTTCTGTCGCTAAAGTGCTCTTCCAACCTCAAATATCCCACTTCGACAATCCTTCATTATATGTATTAGGCAATGCCTAAGTACACAGAGAATTCTTTCCTTAAGTACTATAGATCCAACTTGGACAGCACGGATTCTCTTAAATCGAGACGACATCGTAGCCAGTACTGTGAGTGGCGCATTATTTGTGACTCAATGTAAAGCTATTAATGCTACGCAGGTATTTTCAGACCACCAGATAAATGATACCTGTTTCGATTTACTCCCAGTAAGGATAGAACATAGTTTCTGGTTCTCAATCCCTAACTCCAAAGATCTCATTCGTTATTCCGACGACGTGCCGTGTCCACATGTGCCTTCAGCGAGTCACACATTTAAACAGCATCTTCTTCCTCAAAACAATAGAAAAGATAATACTAAAACCTTCATTTTTAATACACCTTCTATGTACCACTATATAACCGAGGGGTTTATGCACTCGATTCATCACCAGTCGAAGTTCCTTCAACAAGAGTACGAAAGGTTAGAAAATCGCTTACGAAAGCGAGTACACAGTACAAAACTTGGATCATATTCAACACATGGGCAGTTCCATCACAGAATCTGTTCGTTCTGTATATGATACTACAACGAGAAAACTATCGGACGGAGTATAAAGCATTCGGTGGCCTATACCTTCTCTAGTGATGTGAATCACTATACACCCCGATGCAAGATCACCCATTAGTACCCGAAGAACCCCCTCCAGAGGTTTAGAGATGTTGCCATCATAGTTCTCACTATCGAAAACCTGTATAGGAAAAATATAAGCAGCATATCTTACCAGTGCTGGATACCACGAACCTTTATTGAAGAAGTACCGCACAGAGGCCGCTGCAATATATAGGTTTACTTGAGGAAATTTCCCACGCTTACCATTTTCTCGCGCAAAACTCGGTAAAATAGGTCAGTAATGTAACGAAAAGCATCAAATGCTATCAATCGATACAATGGCAAAGAACTCCAAGATTTCTACATGTGAGCAAGCTCAAGTCGACTTTTCATGCGCCGGCCTTTCAAACAGGAAGACCGCAGCTCAACTAGGGAGATCGTCAGTCGCTATCTGAAGGACACGGAAGCCTGCAAGCGAAAATCGCAAGTTGGCCGTCCAAGGAAGATGTCTGCAAAAGATGAGAGCCGCCTGCTCCAGACGGCTTCCAACAGCACCTAGTCCGCGGAGGACTTCCGACGTCATCTATATGGACATCGAGTTTTTCAGCATCAGTGATGAGGACGGCCATTTTCTGACAGACCGCAAACAGGTGTTGAAGCGATGGCGCGACTATTTTGAGGAAACTTCCACTATGGAATTTCCTCACCCGGCCATCCCTTCCGTGTCTTCTGTCCACGGCCCGTTCCACAAGATCACCGTGGAGGAAACAGAAGAGGCTCTGAATAAGGTGAAACCCTGCTAGGTGACAGGGCCGGATGATCTGGCAGTCGATGTTTGGATGTCGAAGCTCTGATATCCTGCTGAGTGGTTCGCTGAGTTCTTCAACCAGGTAGTAAAGGAGAAAAAAGTACCGGAGTGTTGGAACAACGGTACGACGATATCGATTTAGAAGAAGAAGGGCAGTCCTGCAGACTGCTCCAATTACCGTTCGATTCCCTTGCTTTCGCACAGCATGAAGATCTTCGAGCAAATTCACGATAGACGAATCCGTGAAATCGTCGAGCTCTTCGACAACCAGTGTGCCTTAGTGTCTGGTTGTGGGTCCATTGATGCTACACATGCCGCCCGCCTCCTGGTGGAGAAGCATTGCGAGAAACAAAAGCCGGTGCATATAGCCTTTCTCGACTTAGAGAAGGCATTTGGTCGCGTATAGTGTGAGGTTATATGGTAAGTCTTGCGACAACACAACGTACCTTAGGAACTTATAGAGTGGGTGCGGATGCTCTACTCTTGCCCAAAGAGTAGAGTGCAAGCTGCAGCTGGAACCTCAATAGAGTTTACCATCTCTGTTGGGGTGCACCAAGGTTCAGCGTTTTCTCCGCTCCTCTTTGTTGTCGTCATGGATGCCATTACGCGAGATCTTCAGCAGCCTGTTCCATGGACGCTGCTTTATGCTGATGACGTGATGCTCGCTTGCGAAGAGAAAGACGATCTCGAGCGGCAGGTGCAAGCTTGGTACGACCGTCCGGCGAGGTTCGGACTCAAATTGAACGTCCAGAAGACCGAGTACCTAAAGACTGACGTGAACGAGTCCGGCTCCATTAAGATTAACGGTACTGAACTTGCACGCACTTCTGTGTTTAAATACCTGGGATCAGCAATAGCGTCTGACGGCGGTCTGATGGTTGAAGTGAACTCACGCGTGAGTGCAGCTTGGTCCAAGTGGCGTTCGCTGACTGGCGTGCTCTGCGATAGGAAGATCCCAGAGCACCTGAAGTCGAAGATTTACAGAGCCGTCGTCCGGCCAGTAGCGATGTACGGCGCTGAGTGTTGGCCTGCGACTAAGGAAGTTGAAACGCGCCTTAGCGTAATCGAAATGAAGATGTTGCGCTGGACGGCTGGATTCACCCGCATGTACCGCATCAGAAATGATGCCATTCGGCAGAAGTTCGGTGTCGCGCCGCTAGCTGACAAGATGTGCGAAGCTCTCCTGCGATGGTACGGCCACGTTCTGCATGGGAAAGAAGACAGCGTCCGCAAGATAGGCCTTGAGTTGGAAGTATCTGGAAAGCGGCCTAGAGGACGCTCGAAGCAGCGTTGGTCCAACACGTTACACATGGACATGAAAGTAACTGGCGTCCACCCTGATCAGGCGCAGGATCGAAAAAGGGCGTCGCGACACCAGATGAGCGGACCACGCGACGAAGCGGGAGAAACGCTGAAAAAGAAGAAGAAGAAAATTCGTACTTTTTGAAAATCGAATATTCGAAATTCGAAATTTTGAAAATCGAGTATTATTCGATCATTCGGAATTAGATTTTTTTCTCAAGGACAAAGGTGTAGTACATACATAGTGGATAGATTTGGACCCAAGTGCGCGCTGCCGAGAACAACGATATCTCAGCACCTAATGTTAAAAGAAAGCAACAAAACAATAAATATTTACTTATATTTATATTTATATGATCAGACTAAAGCAGTAACGCCTCTGAGAGAGCATTTGAGAAAAATGTGATTTCACGAGATTTATCTGGTTCGTGGTACTTCAGGGTGAACACTTCAGGGTATGTGGTGTAGATAGAATTCACTTCAGAAAAAGAAAATGCAGGAAAAGCCTATTCATGCGCCGTTAATGTAACCATCGAACGTTGAAATTATTCCATTCCAAAGAGAAATAAATGGAAAATGGAGAAATTGTAGCGTTTCGCCAACGCTAATTTTGTTTCGGTAAATCCATACTTTCGAAGGTTTGTGCTTCAGTTTCTATTCGCTGGTGATCTCGGTTGGCTTAAACGCTACAAAACGGTTTTTTCAGCCGGAGGACTGTATTGACTTTTTTTCTCAACCAAGTGTTGGGACTAAAAATGTTCTGCCACTGTCACTGCTTTGCGTCAAAATAATTGGCAACAGTTTGCCTTCTCGCGAACCCATCAAATCTCCGTGCGCCTTAGCAGCGATTTTTGGAGTAGACGCTGTCAAGGTACCCCGCCTTTGTAATCATCGCGGCTTCGACTTCCACCAACTTGCAATGGTCTTGACCATATTTTTAGGGCTTAGACGATTTCTCCGGAGGCATTCCAAGTGAAGTGATTAGCACGAAGGTCAGTCCAAAGAAACAGCATGAAATTGCTCGTCTCGTGACTATTATCAAAGTGATGAAACAGAGTCGCTACGGTGAGAACTAAACGCACTTCTGGCGGGCTCCTCCTTCTGTGTGGTTGTATTCCTCCGTTCTAGGAGATAACTTCGATACGGTCGTTGACGTCGGCGCCGGAATGGGCCATCTCTCTCGTGTCATCTCTTCGGTTATCCCCAGTTGTTCGGTTGTGTCTGTCGAACAGAACAAGGATGCAGGTTTTCGCCTTTAGTTGATAAAGTGTTGCCACCTCACTGTTGTTCATACTTTCAGCTTCTTGTGGAATCTGATCGACTTAGTAAGAAGATTCGTTCGCCTTCGTTTGTCCCACCGCTGCTTCACCAGGAATCTGTGACTTCTAGCTGTCATGGATCCGCCCTTGATGTTCTGAGTGATGGTAGGGTTGCTGCTAAGAATTAGGGATGTATTATTACCGTTTCACCTACACAACCAGATTTGAAAGATTGCTTATATAATAATACGCTCCTCTTCTTCACTGAAGAGCCACCGAAGGAGCATAACACAAAGGTTTGTCTGAAGACAGTGGCGAAATGAACGTTTTTATAATTTTAAATTACTTGTATTATATAACATTGTTGTGCTCTTCATAATTTGAAATCTAAACATTTTACACCTTTCTTTACTTCTTTCAATTTTTAGCTTTACTTATCTTCTATATAGTCTATTGTTTTACCAGACGTTCAACGGCCTGCCGGCCACCAAACGTCTGGTTGGGGGTTTCGCGGCGCAATGATACCACGGGGGGGGGGGGGGCAGCCAATGGGCTTCAACCGACTTAAGCGTAGCAGTCGGATATGGTGACGTGGAATTTCCCACATTGTACGCAAACTGACGCGTACATACGTGTAATGCAAGTTGCAGCGAGAGGGGCCTAGGTCAAACGGGTGAAAACTCGTTTAAAATGGGCTGGCCCCCTCATAGTAGCATTGCGCCGGCTTCGCCCCCAAACCTGGAGAATAGAACACCCCGGCCATCTTCTTGTCCTCTTTAGGCCTTCTCTAATTCATCACATTTAAAAACTGGCTTTGCTATATAGAGTGGTATAGCGGAATACGGTAGGGCAGATTCTTCAAAACTGCTCCTATGGTGCCTATCCGCCCTCCATCGCACGTTACGCGATTCATTCTCTGAAGCACTCGTGGCTTCACATATCGAGGAACAGATGAAAAGAGTTTTAATGCGAAGTGCGTGGTCTGCGGAAACATAAATGGAATTTGTATTGGTAGACCGCTCGATGCAGTCCAACAGGAATAACATTACTCCGATTCCTTTACTCATTCTCCCTACCCCACCCCCCCCCCCCCCACCCATTCCACCAATGCCCTCTT
>OX377206.1:67640180-67840573 GCA_947396885.1 Heligmosomoides polygyrus polygyrus | reverse complement strand
ATTACTGGTCCCTCTTTACTGATTCCCTTCATTGTCAGCCATTTTCCGGTTCACCCTTCACTGGACCCCCCCCCCCCTTCACCGGTCCCTTCCTCACTGGTCCCCCCCCCTTCACCTGGTCCCCTTCAGTGGTCAGCATTCTACCGGTCCCCCTTCACTGGACCCCTTTCCCCCATCCCCTTTCACCCCTCCCCATTACTGGTCCCTTCCTCACCGGTCGCCCTTCACCTGGTGCCTCCTTCATTAGTCAACCCTTTACTGGTCCCCCCTTCACTGGACCACCCCTCCCTCACCGGCCCCCATTGTTGGTTCCACCCTCACTGGTCCCTCTTTACTGGTTCCTCTTTACTGGTCCCTCCTTTTTTAGTCAACCCTTTACTGGTCCCCCTTACTGGACCCCCATCTCTCACCGGTCCCCATTACTGGTCCCATCTTCACTGGTAACACGTCGTCTGAATCCGGACAGGCCTTTCGCGACATCGGTGACACCTCTTCTGAGCCCAGGCACCTGATGAACGACGTCGGTGACGTGTCTTCTGAACTCGGACGCTCGCTTTCACGACGTCGGAGACACATGTTCGGAACTCAGACGCCCTTTGCGTGACATCGGCAACATGTCTTCTGACCCCTCCCAACATGACGTAGGTGACAGCTCGCCTAGAACCGGATGGCTACTAGTCGACGTTTACGAAAGGCCAGATGGACAGGCGGAACGACAGATGGAAGAATGGATATAACCGCTTACTCTTTCATATATAGTAGGATATTGGAAGAAGGGCAGTCCTCCAGACTGCTACAGTTACCGTCTGATTCGATTGCTTTCACACAGCATGAAGATCTTTGGGCGTGTTGCCCGTAGACGAACTCGCGACATCGTTCAGCGTTCCAGCAATCAGTGTGTCTTCGTAGCTGGCTGTGGCATCATTAATGTCGTATACACCGCCCCCGCCTGTTGGAGAAGCACTGCGGGGAAAGAAGCCAGTGCATATCGCCTTTTTTGACTTGGAGAAGGTCTTTGATCGCGTACCGCTTGAAGTACTATGGTACGCCCTGCGTCAACACAACATTCCTGAGTAACTTATGATTTCTTCGCCTACCGATCAATAAGCCAATTCAATAGTTTTTTCAAAACAGCATCCGTCCCGTTGAGAGTCTCTCTCTTTAAGACGTTGGTGACAAGGCTCCTAAATAAATCATCACTGTTTAAAAACGGTAAACAATAAATAAAGAACAACAACAATAAATAAAAAACAACGTTAAACAATAAATAAAATAAATAATGTAGTGGGTGCGGATGCTCTACTATTCCCCGAAGAGTCGAGTGCATGCTGCAGCAGGGGACTTCAATGGACATTCTCATCTCTTTCGGTATGCACAAGTGTTCTACAATTTCTCCACTCTTCTTTGTTGTCGTCGTGGGTGCCATTATACGAGATCTTCACAGGCCCGTCTCTTGGACGTCGCTTTATGCTGATGACGTAATACCAGGTGTCAGCAGTAGAGTCTGACGGCAAACTGATGGTAGAAGTGAATTCAAGCGTGATCCAGCTTGGCCCAAGTAGCTCTCGCTGACTGACGCGCAAGTAGCAATGTACGGCGCTGTGTGTTGGCCTGCGACTAATGCTAAGGATGCTGAAACGCGCCTCAGCGTTATGGAGATGAAGATGCTGCTCTGGACGACTGAAGTCACGTGTATGGACCGCATCCGAAATGATGCCATGTAGACGTAAAGAGGTCTTGGATACGCATTGTGCTCTGCATTTGTTGGAAGTTTCTCAGATGAGCAGCCAAGTTGAGCTAGAACAACCATGTTTCGAAATGTTACTGTGCTATCTGACAATACTCTTCTAGTATAGTTGTGCTCTCCCAAAAATTTCGAATAACCGAATATATTCGAATAGCGACGATTTTCGAGCATTCGAATACGAATATTCGAATTCGAATATTCGAATAATCATTCTGGCTCAACTAGGGTTTTGGGAGAGAGGATCATTTCATCAAAGCAAATACGGGGTATACACTATTTGAAAGGTGATAACGTTGCTCAAGGAAAGGGTACTGAAGAAGTTAAGAGCTCATATGAAAGGGTTTTGGGAGAGAGGATCATTTCATCAAAGCAAATACGGGGTATGCACTATTTGAAAGGTGATAACGTTGCTCAAGGAAAGGGTACTGATGAAGTTAAGAGCTCATATGAAAGCTTAATAAAATAAATTTTTTTGACATACAAGCGGTGGACTGCGCAATGCACTCATCTGAATTCTCATCATTTTACATTCGATTGATTGTGTTTCACTTGAATACCTGTTGTAATTTCTCTTCAAAGAAACCGTGTCATTTGATTTGGGCTTCTTTCAGTGTTTAAAACTTTAAAACACACTATGGCTTGCGAAAAATGCAGGGTATCCTAAAAAAACAAGTACTAATTGAAAGGTTCTAACATTGCTTCTAGTAAAGCTTTTGGAGCTGTTTGAGACTCATACTAAAGCACAGGGTAACGAGATTTCCGTGGCGTGCAAATAGGCATATTGTTCCATACCCTCCTAGAAACCTTGCATTTCAGACTTGATTGACTGTGTATGGGTTACACGAGTGTGTAATAAACCTGTCCCCTCAGGTTTATTCGCTTGTAGATCACACGGCCTCTTGGGCCCTTACATAACAAAACACAGGTAACATAACAATTTTATTAACAATAAAGGCGAATATGGACGGTAACTAGGGGCTAGGAAGTATGGCCGGGGTTGGGGGGGGGAGGAGAGAAGGAACTTCTCAGGGGCGGGGAGGCGCCGGAGCCGACACTACACGGCCTCCGATCAGACTAGGACGAACGCAGCATTCGTAGAGGTGCTTTTATATCCTTCAGCCAGTGGGACGAAACAACGGCTGTCACTGTTACAACATGCTGAAGTCACTCGAGAGTTGATTCCGAATAGATGCCTACGCTCATTACATCCTACCCTATTTGGAAGTCCCTGTCCCCAGGGACTGAAAGGTGGAGAGAATTTCGTGAATTCTGCCGTACGGAGCGAGCACTGTTCTTCCGACCACATGTTGGCATTCGTGGTGACTTTCCGTCCCAGTCGAGAGTGAGAAGATGCATAATAGATACCTGTCGTAAATATCGTCGTTACTCGTTTGGTGTAGAGCTTGCCGAATATCATCGTCAGGAATAGCAGATCAGTCGTGTAGTTGAAGTGATGAAGGGATATGTAGGTGCTTATGCTAATTAATATCTTCAGCCAGAGAGTGAGTAGACAAGGGAAGTACGTAGAAGAGAAAGGTTTAGGAAGGAGGGGGGAGCGGTACTCCTGGTAAGTGTAACTTGAAGCAGTTGCTTCCAGTGGGATAGTGATCAGTAGAGCTATAGTCAGCATCCGGAGCGACTTGGTTGATTGGTGTGAGGCTGACAATCGGGGATGGCAAAAATAGCAGAGCAAAAAATGGAGAACAGGAGCGGCTCTCTGCGGGCGCGCGCCTGTCTATTCAAAAATATCTTATTGTAATACTACGAGGTTGGGAGAGGGGCATTCTATTATTGGGTGCAAAGCAGTTGGTCGGTGAATGAGATTAATTGCAGGTAGGACACGATGTGGAGTTACGCAAGTATCGGGCTGTAATACGGCAATGTGAATGTTTGCAGGATCTATTACTAGGATAAAAAACTGGGTTTATGAAGGCAGCTGCTGTGTAAAAACGATTGCGGAAGACACACGGGAAAGTGGAATTAGTAAAACTCGAGCTATGGGGAACTAAACGGATGATGCTGCATTTTTTGTTGATGAGTCTTTAATATGTGACATTCCTTGAAAATCTTAAGTTTTTTCTGCATTAATATTTGGCAGACTTTGGTCGCTACAGCGCTTATTCGGACGCCATCATTATTCAATGAATAATTTTATTGCACGAGGTGTGGTGCGGCTCGGCCGAGACTTCATTTGTTGCTCAGAAATAAAGATGTAAGATTTTATTCGATTTCTGGTTGGCCTCGTGCTAGAGGGAGCAATTCATGCGCTTCGACTTCGTATAAGACGAAGGAAAGAGAAGAGAGATTCAATTTAGCACATCGGGAATGTCACAAATTTAAATTTAGCACGAAATATTGTGATTTTGCAGCATCATGATATTACATAGGAGATTTTGATCTACAGAAATAGAGGGGGTACTATAAATGAACTCGTTCATTGAGGTTTTTACTAAAAAAAAAACCCTAGCCGGGACCTCCATGTAATAAACCTGCCCCCTCAGGTTTATTCACGTGTAGATCATGCGGCCTCTTAGGCCCTTACATAACAAAACATAGCGATAACACGAAGGTTTTATTAACAGTGGGAACACATATGGACAGAATTGAAGTCGCAGATATAAGGCCTCAGGGGGGGGGGGGGAAGGGAGGATCGGGGCTCAGAAGCTCCTCAAGGGCGGGGAGGCGCCCCAGCTGAAACCACACGGCCGGCGATCGGACTAGGACGAACCCCGCAGCATTCGTAGGGGTGCTCTTATATCCTTCAGCCAGTGGGACGAAACAACGGCTGTCACTGTTACAACATGCTGAAGTCACTCGAGAGTTGATTCCGAATAGATGCCTACGCTCATTACAAGTGGGTGGTGCTTTGGAGTAGTCGCTTAATCGCCTCTGCACACCGACGATGTTTTCGATTTTCCAGAAGCACTTCAGGATAAACTTTTCCTCTTCAAAAGAAACCCTAAGGCCGGCATGACTCTTGTTATGGGCTCAGACGTGTAGAAAGCGTTATTAGAGCAATAGCGAGAACGGAAAATTGTGGAATCAATAAAACACCTTCGAGTGTTTCACTAGCAGAAATGTTAGAACTTTAAAATATAATATTAGGTTGTTCGGAAAGTTCTCAACGTTACGTGATACTATTTTTCAATCATCTATTGTTAATTAAAAATTCAACTTGCATTGCGCATTAATGCTACTTTCTGCACAACATTTTTCTATCTCATTTATGTTTCAACGTTGTTTTACACTTCTGTTCTTGAAGTGCTCATTGAAGTATGTCGAAGGAGCAAATCCGAACGATATTTTATTTCGATTTCAAATTGAGGCATTCCGTAGCAGAGACAGCTCGACAATTCAATCGAGTGTGGGGGCCTAATAGTGTTGGAGAAAGCACTGCGTACCAGTGGTTCAGTAAATTTCGGATCGGAGGTTTCAGCCTCGTATATGACCCCAGTAGCGGTCGACCTTTAGCAATCCTGGAGGACGAGTTGAAGGAACTGGTGGAAGCTGAACCATCCCAAACAGTTCGCGGGATCGTAGAAGGGCTAGGCGTCGGTAAAACTGCTGTTGTGGGTGCTTTGAAACGCCTCGGGAAGGTGAAAAAGCTCGAAAAGTGGGTGCCCCATGTGTTGAGTGATCGGCAAAAATCATAACGTTTCGAGATTTGTTCTTCTCTACTTTTACACAACAAAACCGATCCGTTTTCGGATCGAATCATCACTTGTGATGAAAAATAGATCCTGTGTGATAACAGGAAACGTTTCGGACAGTGGGTGGACGACGACGATCCCCCTACGCATTTTCCAAAGGCGAACCTCTTCACAAAAGGTAATGTCACTGTGTGGTGGTTGGCAGCTGGAATGATCCATTACAATTTTTTGGCCTCAGGCCAAACGATCACAGCAGAGACCTACTGTAAGGAAGTCGACGAAATGCACCAAAAATTGCGTCAACTTCAACCAGTATTGGCCAACAGAAGAGGCCCGATTGTTTTGCACGATAACGCCCGCCCACCCGTTTCGCCAATCACTATTCGAAAATTGAACAAATTAAGGGTTGAAGTTCTGCCTCACCCGCCACATTCTCCAGACCTCTCACCAGCCGACTACCACCTGTTCAAACACTTTCGGAACTTTCTCGCTGGTAAAATCTTCACCAATCAGGACCAAGCCAAACCAGCTTTCGTGGATTTTGTCAGATCTTGATCACTTCATTTTCTTGCTGATGGAATAGGTCGACAGGTAACCCGTTGGCAAAGGTGTGCTGATTCGAACGGTGCTTATTTCGACAAAATCCGATAATATCTGAGAAAGTCATGGTACTTCAAAGTGAAGCACTCAACCCTCTGAGAACTTTCCGTACAACCCAACAGTTCCATTTTTCGCAAGCCGTAGTGTGTTTTTGAATTTTAAACTTTAAAGAAGCACAAATTAATCAACACAGCCCCTTTAAGGAGAAATTACAATTATTTAAGTGAAACACAATCAATCAAGTGTAAAATGGAAGAAATCAGACGAGTGCTTGGCGCAATCCACACCACTCATATGTGAGAAAATTTATATTTTAAAAGCATTCATTCTTGTCCTTAATCTCTTGAGTACCTTCACTGTGAGCGAGGTTATCACCTTTCAAACAGTGTACACATTTTTTCAGACACCCTGTATATTGACGACAAGTGCCCTACCCTATCTGTACGTGGGCTTCGCACTTGCTCGCCTAGCTTGATGTCCGTCGCTAATATATGTATAAGATAAACATATTCATACACTGGGATAAATTAATTATGTGGGCAAGATCACCAACACTAATTGTATCGTGCAATCCATGAAGTTCTTTTTGGTTTGGGTTCGTTCGAACCCGTTGTAAAGATTACAAATTTCAAAGTTTGGGCAAATAGGCTTCTCAATGCGATCGTCACATCATCAGATCTTTTCCATAAATGGCAGCTTCCTCACCTCCCCTCCTCTTGCCTTCCTCTCATTTATACTGTAAATTAACAGTCCGGTGAGCAATCTTATACGAAGCATTGAGAGAATAACACACCTCGCCTTTCGCCACCCCTCTAACCCTTATTTAAAATTAACGGCCGTTAAGACCTGACATTACCCTTACCGCTTATAATCCCAGATGTGTTTTATCAGGTTGGTTTCCACATACTGAACGATAAAAGAAAACTAACCGCAGCGTATTCTAAGCTTCTTTTGGAAGCGGATCTGTTTTCAAAATGAAAAAGGTGTCAAAAGCACAACTCCATTTCAGTTTTCAACTTCAACTCGTCTTTCGGAAGTGATAATGCATCAAAACCAACTAACCAGGGAAGGGTCTCAGGCGTAGGTCCGAGGGGGAGAAATGGATAGTACTGCGAGAATCTCCACCCTTCATTTAGTAGAAAAACATGTTTCCTTATTGCTGAGTCCTTGAACCAAAAGAGCTATGGACCCTCGAAGGTGGGGTACAGTAACGAACCGAAAGCGCGTGCCCACGTGCATACGTGCGCGTGTCGACGTATGGGAAGTGGCGAAAGGCGGTGCGGTGAGCGAATCGGTGGCTCAGCAGGGTGTGATGCTGCTTCACAGGTGCTAGGCCAGATGATCGATTCCCGTGCTATGCATAGTTTTTGCATTTTTCCATGTCTGCTGCCTCCTTCAACAATTTGCTTCCTACACATCTTCTACACATTTATTTCACCCTAAATTGTCAAATGGGTCAGATTTGTGATCCACCCCCAGATAAGCCCTATAGACAAACTTTGGACGAAAACGGTGACCATGACCTTACCTTTAGTCACCCATGCCTACTGTAACTTCTCGTACTCCAGCGTAATACCAAAAACGATTCGTAGTCAGCACCCAAATAACCCCCCCCCCCCCTGGGAGAAGTTTGGGCGAAATCGGTGGTTGCGACTTTACAGTCCAAGTCATCCGTACCTGCTGTGAGGTCACTGTTTAACATTCGCTGAAAAACACTTTAACCTTGCATAATACAAAAAGTGAGAGATGTGAGTGAAGCAGAGCTCAAAATGTAATCTTATTTGACAATTTATAGTGAAATAAATGTGTAGGAGATGTGTAGGAAGAAAATAGGTAAAGGAGGCAGCGGTCATGAAAAAAATGCAAAACTAGTGCTCAGCACCGGAGTCGAGCATCTGGGCTAGCACCTGTGAAGCAGCGTGGCACCCTGCTGAGCCACCGACTTGCTCGCCGCACACCCTTCCACCATTTCCCATACGTCAGCGCGCACACGTATGTCGAGGACCCGTAGCTCTTCTGGTTCAGGAACTGAACGAAACATGCTTTTCTACTGGATGAAGGATGGGAACTCTTGCAGTACTATCCATTTTCCCCGTTCAGACCTACGCCTGAGATCCTTCCTTGGTAAGTATAAATTCATCAAAACCGGTCAAAGTCGACTCTTCAAAGCTTCTTTTGGAGCGGATCCAAACGATCCCGCTTCTGTACATAAGCGAATCGGGGTCGGGATCTGGTCTCCTGGTTACGGGATGCCTTTGTCGCAGAATGCCCCAATTTGAATTCGTAAAGCATGATGACTCGATAGTCGCGTCGGTTCATGATTCTACGGGGCTATGGAGAAAGTCGGCTAGAAAAATTAGAGCGAAATCTACATATATTTTTTGAAAGAACAGGAAAAAACTTACCGAACGGCCGAACGGTATATGTGACTTTACCTGAGATGGGATGCTTTACGGTGAAAAACTTATTTAGCTATACAAACCTCGAAACGGAGATTAATTTTGCGTCAGCCTAACATTATTCTCCCTCGCCAAAAAAACAGCTCTATAAAATTTCAACCAATGTGTCAACGTGTGTCAGTGAAATGAAATTTCAAAAAATTCCAATGTGTCAGTGAAATGAAATTTCAAAAAATTATGCTAAATTTCCTTGAACAAAAATTATTTATTTATTTATATAAGGCATGCATTGTACACTCAATGATACATTTTACAATGCATACATATATCAGGAACGAAATAAAATTTAGAAAAACGCCGACAAGATCAGGGCGGATCGAAGGTGACATTTCTCCTGATGAACGTTTTAAATGCACTATTCTTTTACTTAATCAATTATTCTAACCCTTTTGGAGAGTCTCTAGTTTTTTCTCGTTTTGATTTGGAAAATGTTCAGTTGATTCCAATAGAGTTACACTTGTTGAGAAGAGTGTCCAATTTGTCGTGAAATATGTCCATTTTGATTTGAAAAGTGTCCAGTTTAACATTGATTTCCACATTCTGAGCGGTAAAAGAAAATCGCCCGCAGCGATAAAAGAAAACCACCCCTGGAGAAGTACCGCCGATGTTGATAACGTGCCTGCGGAATCAGAAGACGTTTGGGCAGGTTGTGAGGCACAGTGGCGTTGATTCATGCGAGGGAGATCTCTTGCGTTGCGAGATTTTTGCATTTCAACGGAGCGGTTGAGATTTGAGGTGTTTGATGTCTACATTATTCGCTGGCGTTTTCTGTGCATTTTCCAGCTGTATGCATTTCCGCGCTCGAGAGCGCAGAACCCAGCTGCGGATTCCCCTGGGCGACGAAAGCAGTTCCCACACGAGCAGCTTGGATGGCACCCACCCTTCTTTAGCCTGGTTCTGCGCTCGAAGAACTTACGGCCCCTGAGTTCCCGATGAGGGCGCGCACTTTTCTGATTGGAGCGTAAATTATTTGTTTCTGGGATACTTGAAGCAGGAAAGATAGATTATTTTGTTAGATCGCAGATTTCGTAGCAATCGAACAATCGAATTCAAATGTTTCGAGCATTCGAATTTGAGCATTCGAACACGAGCGTTTCGAGCATTCGAATTCGAATACATTCGAAAATTGCATTTTTTCGTGCATTCGAATTCGAATACATTCGAAAATCGCGTTTTTTCGAGCATTCGAATTCGAATACATTCGAAAATCGCGTTTTTTCGAGCATTCGAATTCGAATACATTCGAAAATTGCATTTTTTCGTGCATTCGAATTCGAATACATTCGAAAATCGCGTTTTTTCGAGCATTCGAATTCGAATACATTCGAAAATCGCGTTTTTTCGAGCATGCGAATTCGAATACATTCGAAAATCGCGTTTTTTCGAACGTTCGAATACGAATATTCGAATTCGAATGCTCGAATATTCATTCGGGCGCAACTATATCTCCTAGTGTGAGGCTATAGTAAGTGGTAACGTTCCTACGATATTAAGTCATAGAACTGATTCATAGGTCAGAAGGGCGTGCTGGTTGGTCTCCATCCGTGTGGCGATTTGTCGGCTTCCATTCTCAGACTGTTCGTGAAATCATCGCAGCTGTCAGCTGTAGTCCTTGTTGGTTGTTGCTACCATAAGTTAAGCGTACGTTGGAGTTCCCACAGCGGATCAAGTAATGTTCGTTCGTCTGCCGTATTTCTTCTACAATTATTTGCTACATTTATAAGTTAATGTTACAGGCTGACGAGGACAGGATAGGGTTTCCACTTAGCTCAATGTTTCGCGATGTGGCACTAACATCTGTAGGGCTCGATCTGGCCTGCCATGCGAATGAAAACTTTATTGGACAATTAGGATCTCGGGTTAGTTTTGTCTCTCTAATCATATACCCCTCTATAACTAGTCTTTAGAGGCAATTAAACATCGTGGTTTGACATGAGGTTCATAAAGTTTTGTAGGTGACCCTGGTTTTTATTAGTTCCACAACACTCAGCTGTCCCAATGCACACTTGTGGCTTTGCTCGAACACGCGCGGTTCGTGCGACTCGAGGTTTAACGATTATCGATTTATCGGATTTACCGATATTTTCCACTAACCAGGGAATGCCTTCAACGTTCCATGGAACTTCGGACAGAAGCCTGTGTCATGCGAAACAGCTTGCAACGCTGATTACAATTCTGCAGGCTGACAATGATGGGAGTAGAAGAGTTGGATATGGTGACCCTTGTATGCAAAGATATATGTGCACGGAACGGTGGCTCAGATTTATTTTATAGGATGCGAAGTCGTGGAGCCCGATCGGCGCTCACCACTTTTGTTGAGAGAGTGTCTACTTTTTCAGACAGCCCAGAAGCCACCCTTATCATTGAGAGTGGCGCCTTATAAGGTGTGCAGGAGGTCGTAGACGACAACACAGGTCAAATTTGCTAAATGGATCCCCTAAGCGAGTTTCTGCCGGTGAAAGTTCGCGTTGTCGACAGCATGTTGCGTGGCTGATGAAGAATTGGCCGCAGTGTTGCGTAATCAGCGTAGCAATTATCCAGCTTTCTGGCTGCGTCGGGGGCACAGTGATTGAGTTCTCGCATAGCAAGGACGGGGTGAGGTGTTCGATCCCCACCAGTGTCGGCGTCTTTGCATTTTGTGATTTATCGTCAGCGACACCATTTATCCTCTTATCCAACATATTTTTGAACAAACCCGTGGTAACAACTGTCATTTGTTTTTCAAGCTCTTTCAAGGTAGGGAGAAAACAAATTTTTGATTTTCATGTAAGGAAGGTCGAAAAGGGACGCAAGATTCGTGACCAGTGTCCAAATAATCCTCATGCACAGAGTTTGGACGAGGTTGGTGCTTCAGACTTCACAGACTCACTCATCTTCTGACTTCACCACCCTCACTTACTCATATCTCTCTTGAACTTTAACCTGCCATAAAAAACGGAAGTGCAGGAGCCGGTATTAGATTCGGATCAGCATCTCAAATAACACCCTAAGTAGTAACACTCCGAAGAATTACCGAACTATTTTTTCGACCTCGGTAGCGGTAGCTTTTGATTTGCAGACAGCTGAGCCGTTTTGAGATGAAAAGGCGTTGTAGATTCGAATTTTTTTACATGAACGGAGTCAGCGCCAACCTTGCAGGAGTAGCTACCGATGTAGTAACCCCCTTGAACTATGATCGAAGAATGCAAAAAAAGAGTATGCGAAATATAGCGCTGACAAACTTGTGCTTTTCTCTATTATTAAAAAACAGCCTGACAACAGATATCTCGATTTGCAGTGTAGAATATCCACTGCATAACAAATGCAATTGGTTTTCATCTTGAGTGGCTTCGCAGCTTGGTTACCTTTGATCGATAAAGATGATCAAGGTGAGAGCCTCGATCTAAGCTCAAGACTTGAAGCGATGATGAGGATGGTGAGGTCAGAAAAGCGAATTTCGGCCAAACTTTGTGCATGGAGGCTAGGGCGCTGATCACGAATATGACGTTCGTTTTTGGTCTTCCTTATATGGAAATCAAAATTTGTTCTTTTTCCACTTTCAAAGAGCTCAAAAAAAGTAAGTTGTTACCAGGTGCTTGTTCAATAATGCGTTGAAATGAAGGTAAAGGGTGTCACTGACGGTAAACTACAAATTGCAAAATACCAACACCGCAGGGGTTGAACACCTTATCCCATTCTTGCGAATGCGTGGACACTGTGCCGCCACTGTAGACGGAGGACTGGATAGTGGCTACGCTGATTGCGCAGTAGTGCGTTCAACGCTTCATTAGCGAACGCAACACGCAGTCGGCAGCGCGAACTTTCGCCAGCCAGTACTCGCTTAGAAGAGAGATCCATTTAGCGAGTTTGGTCTGATATTTTTAATTGGAGTGTCAAGCTATTTCACATGGTTAGGCCTCTCTCCGAAGTTCCTTGGGAATTTGAGGGCATTCCTGGTAAATGTTTTAATGTTAGCGATGTTCGACGGTGCTATTTTCCGTTGAATTGCATCAACGGAATTTTATCTCAAGTGATCTGGGTGATCGAATTTATGATACATAGCCCACATGAAGTGTTAGGGCTATTGAAGGGTAGAGTCAATTTCCGGACATTTCTCGCTTCTTCCTGCTCCACTATGATGCTATTCTTATTTTTTTAGTGCTGTTGTGATCAGTCTTATTCTCCGTTTCTACATACATAAACATGGTTTCGCTTGAGGATCATTCAGCAGTAGTCGCTATGCTCAAACGCAGCAGGATATTTGACCTTCAAAGTTGCCCGATCTATGCCCTACACCCTACCCTACACCCTATACCCCCTTCGCTATCTGTTCGATCCTGGAGCAAAAGGCCTGCTCTTTCAATACACAGTCAACTGAATTCGCTTAAAGAGCTTCGCAGAAGGCGTGAGACGAAATCTCACCGGAAATGACCGCGCGCGTCCTAAAAAATTCCGAAAGAGATTGGATGCTTTAAAACCAAAGGTGATCATTTTGAATGTGATATAAGAGATGTTATGTAGAATTTTCTTATCTTTCGAATCAGTATGCATATTTCTTAGCTGAATTGGTTTGTACAAAGTTGTAGGTAGTTTTTTCGTAATGCATCGTATGGACCAAGGGTGCACGTAAATGAAATGTGAAATTTCGTAAATCGTAATTACAAAAAAACTGTCATTAATTGTAAATCATAAACTGTAAATCGTAAAAGCAACCTCACCTGTAGTGTAATACAGGTAAATTCCATTTCCAGAAGTTCTTTTTAGCTATTTGTCATGTTATTTTAGCTCAAGTTGAACAGTTTTTTTTTACTAAACTATTTCCCTTTTTCACGTCTTCCTACTAGTAAGACACCATTCAAATCAAATTTTACACGTTTCAAGCGAGTCGAAAAACTGTAGATTTAAAAACTTCAGCCTATGCATGGTATTCCGAGAAGAGCCTGTAACGTTTGAATATTTATAAAATTCCTAACTTACTATTAATTTTTTAGCTGGCGTATAAATCTAGGTATTAGAAAAAAACAACAGGAAAACGTGTCAAAGCTAAAAATTGAAAAAAAAATCATTTCAACACTGACCAATACGGCGAAAACAACAGCTGCGCATGTAGTAATCCAAACATACTGTCATACGACAAGGTTGCTCCATGCGTACTATGTTTACGCATGGCGCAATGATTTCGTGACGCACCGAAAGATCTCCGCTTTTCTTCATTCAGGAACATTCCCATAGCAGAAGGATCAGAAATTTTCTGCCGTCGAAACAGTATGACCAGATTTATTGCACATCTTTTGTAGTCGCTTTAATCCAAGAGACCACCTTCTTGACGCATCCTCAGTTTTATACGATAGACAAGAAAATTTTGATTTAGGAGGTGTCCAGTTTGGTTTAAAAGTAATCCCGATTGAGTTGTGAGTTGGGAAGAACGCGGTTTAAGTTAAAGCAAGTTCAGCATGAGTTCATAGGTGTCCAGTTTAACGTTTTTTAAAGTAGATTTTAGTGCAGCAAGTAAGGATGGTATATGGACCGTTGCAGGAAGGTAGTTAGATCGCCACTGTTCAGTGGGAGGGTGACAAGCAATAACCACAGCACGATGCTCGGATTCAGCTCTATTGATTGTAGGAAGATTGAAGCAAAGGCATTTCGTAAGTTTAAAAGTGGTCTTGAGTTCTGAACCATTGGCCGACATTATCAGTTATCGCGGGGACCTAAACCTACCTAGGGTGTCGGTTTCCTGCTTAAGCCTGCACGTGTAGGATTTCGAAGACTTTAATAATATTGCACCACTAAATAGTAATTCTCTGCACTCGCTCGGACTACCCTTCACCAGCTCTGTATCGAACGTTTGCTCCCCGAGAGTGCAGCATCCTAAGCGGATTAGATAGGGTGGATACGATAAACTCAATCACACCGCCGAAAATGGAGATCAAAACTGTCAAAACCAGTTCGACCTTTTCCTGAAATGCTACGCGCTCGGTTCTACCACGCTTTGTATATCAGTTTGCTACGCCCTATGAAGTACAATTCAAACCGATAGAAACATCAGTGGTTTATCCTTCCCACATGAGTGCAACAGCTTTCTAGATCCCGCTTCCAATCACGAATGATGTTTAATCGTGGGTTTGTGTCAATTCTGTTCGCTAGGGTTGGCCCGTATCTGTTACAAACAAATTGGCTAGACGTTACTACCTAAAAGGACGTGGATCTAGATTACTCGTCTCTTGTTCTCTAATAAACTGCCTCCAATGTCTTTCTCTGGGCTGGTACAAGCTTCGACAGTAGGAATGCGATGTGCCTTGCTAGCTCTGGGGCGGGAACGGAGGAGCCGAGCCTCCTAGACAGAAGCTTATTTTTTAATGTTGTAGTGCACTTTTTCCTCCTCTTGAACCTATCTGGTTCTAAACGGCAGCCAACACAATGTTAGAGAAATGCGAAGGTTAGTTAACCCGTTGACGAGCGCGCGGGCCAATTTCAGCCCGCACTTTTTCCGCGGTTAAAGAACTGTTCGCTGCAGCCCATTTCTCGATTTTTCATAGTTTACGAGCATTCATTAGATACATTGGATCCTACCAATGCTACCTGCACAGTGGTGCGAGAGTAACTTCTAACGCTTCTACTTCTAAGCTTTGATAAAAACAGTCAACCCTACACACTATTCAAGCTTCATAAAAATCGATACTACTTACAAAGAGCTACTCACATTTCACAAAATGGTCATGCACAAAACAACTAGTCACATTTCTTGTGGAAGTTTTGAAAACGAACAAGACAACAATATTTGAGCCACTTGCTGCATCGTATGGTCACCTCCTTACATGATTCGTGATGAGCATGCAACCCTTTCCTCTGTAGGCTTTCTTGTATCCGTAAAACAGCATTCTACGTTCTGCTTTCGAACCTCTTCTGGCCTTCTCCAATATGTGTTAACCCTTGGAGAGGGAGCTTCATTTGGAATATCGTGAAGTAGTGATTTTACGAGATTCGTGCGTCCGCGCGGTGCCAGCACGCGGTCCCACGCGCCAGGCCCGCGATTTGCCGCGCGGTTGTCAATGGGTTAAGCGAAGAAATACGTTGAATTCGAGAAGCCTGTGCATAGAACGGCGTCTTCTGCCGTAGCAACACATTAGATCATCAAAAAATAACTCTAAAAGGAAACGGGAACGAGCTATGTTTAATAGGACCATTAGAGTATGCAAATCTTCATAACCTGCTCCACATAAATTTGGATGTCAATTGGTTGTCGATCGAAGGTCACATTTACGAACATTTACGATTTATGACACAGAACGACGTAAATCGTAAATCGTAAAAAATTCGGCAAAAATAGCCGTAAATCGTAAATCGTAGTTACGCACACCCTGGTCGTGACTTCGGCACAATCCTCTTCCGGTTGAAACTTATGGTCCTCTTATTCCACTATCTCCAGCTTCTCCACTTCGTTGCTTTTCCCCTGTCGCAGTTCGAAATCCAGTTGGTTGTTTGCTATTCCTTCCGCAAGTTTCATATCGTCTCTCGAAGGAACAGCATCCAGTGAAGATCCACAACTCCGTGTCAATAGGCGAATACCCACTCGAGGGTTAGCAGACGTTGTAAAGGTGGTGTTAGCAGCAGCTTATTATGACCGCGCGACTTCGTAAGCATAACAGAGGCGACAATAGTGATTGAGGTGATAGGTCAAGTTGAGGATCACATTGTGTGATTGGTGTGAAAGTTTCATATATCATGTATTTTGTATATTTGGACATTGACGAGATGTCGACAAGGAATCTTCTTCATCTTCAGCGTCTGTCCCGCTTTGTAGCGGAGTCCGCTATTCTGGTGTCATGACGCCACCTTTTTCGATCCAGCGCTAGATCAGGGTGGACATCAGCTAATTTCAAGTCCATATGTAACGTATCGGGCGCGTGTAGCGCAGTCGGAGGAGGCGCGACTGTCGCGTGCACCCGTACCAGGTTCCTGGTTCGGATTTCCCGCCCAGGCCAACCAAGCCTTCCATCCCTCCGGGGTCGGTGAATTGGTACCAGACTTGTCTGGGAAGGATAGAGCGCTGACTTGTTCATCGGCTGGCCACCGCAAGTCATTGTATGGCCAAATACGCATTCATGTCGCTCACCATCGCGCGACTTGAGCTTTTCGTTGACATCACTATAATGAGTGGCTTTCGCAACATCCACGGCTTTCTTTGCAGCCTTCTTCGCGTTCTGATACTTCTGCCAGTTATCGGCTGTTTTGTTGCCGAGAAACACATGATAAAGCGATATCTTTTCTCGAAACTTTGCTTTCACATTGTCCGTCCACAGCCATGTCTGCTTTTCGACCTTGCGTCGTCCAGGCTTCGTAGTGCCGAGAACCAAACTTGCAGCTTGACGTGTCGCGTCGGTAGCTTTCTTCCAGGTTTCATCGTGACTGTTGGAAACCGAACGCAAGAAATTGAAGCTGCTTCGTTCTCTTTCATTCGCAACCACTTGATTCTAGCTGCATCGCAACGCTCGTCCACGTCCAGCCTCAGAGGAGGTGTGATCTTTAAAGTGCAGACCAGCGATCGATGCTGTGGGCAACCATCTCATATGACACGATTTTCGTCTGTGACAAGACTTCGGTCGCGATCCCTCACAAGTACGAAGTCTTATCGACAGACGTGGACAAGGAATATGTGTGAAAACATCAGCAAACTCTCTCTATTGAAATTCGATGTCATGGTAAATGTGCGACAACGCGATGTAGCACTGGAACCGAACCCGTGACGTCACGGCCATGAAGGAGCACCTCTACCATTGCACCATCCAGGCTAGGATATGAGTTCCTTTCGCAGCGGTGGTAAGCTCGACGCTCGGACCTTTAACCATTACGCCCTCTTACTCGATTGCCTCAAGGATTCGGCAAAATCAAAACACGTACTATTCGGAGGACGGAGATTCTTCCTATAGTATTCGTTCTTGCCGTTCCGGCGTACCGTTGAGACAATTCCCTTGTCAGAAGTATGAAGCAGGCAAACACTTGAATGCATAGCGACTGCATTAGGCTCGCGCTTTAAGGAAGTTAACCTTTTTCACCTGGCTCACAATACAGACTTGCTATAGCACCACTTTCAGCTGATGGCCGTTTTGCCAAGTAGAAGGAGCACCTGAGATTCCGTTTCATATCGTTTGATATTTATTTAATGATGGTCGCATGATATCACAGTCAGGGAGGCGAAATTTGTCGTGTGTACTCCAAATCAATGTTCTCTATGGAGACCTCGCCCAAGCCGTCTTCAATCGCTTAACGGCTCTAACGGTCCTATTTGAAAGCAGTTTCGTTTGCGTAGGATAAACTGACTTGTCCATGTCTATGACTCGCATTCAAAATGCCTCCACGATATCCCAAAGAAGCAGAACGCGTGGCGCATCCCAAACAAAGCTGATTAACGTCGTGCTCTGTCCCTATAAAGTGATAGCTGATTTCTGAAGAAGCATGCTCGAGATATTAGGAAATGCATAGGTTTCCCTCTGAGCACATCGCTGCGTATCCACTGGGTCAGTCGCGTTACGGGATTTCTGTAGCCTAATGACGCAGCTGATTCCAAAGTAATTATGTTCTGTCCCAGATCCAGGGATGTGCGTAAATGAAATCCGAGATTTCGCAAATCGTAAATCGTAATTACGAAAAAACCGTCGTAAATCGTAAATCATAAATTTTCCTGACGTGTAAGGCAGTACAACTAAATTAGAGTTTTACTTTCTAATGTTAACTATGACTGTTTTTTCATTTCTTTATTTTTTATTATTGTGTTATTTTCTGCTCAAACCGGACAGTGTTTTAGAACGCTACCTTTTTAAACTTTTCTTCCTAATGGGATACCTTTCATCTCAATAATTACACCTTTTAAGGTAGTCGATTCAAATACCCTATTTTAATCAATGCATGGCCTTCCAACAAGAAGCCTACGTTGTTTAAATACCCGTTCGATTCCCAAACTCTTAGCAAATTTTTAGATTGTGCATAAATCTAGAACTTGGCAAAAACAATAGCAAGTTACTATGAAGACTGAAATTTTTTAAAAATTTACAATTTCAGTCTCACTCCCTCCAAGTATCATATGGCCAGTCTTCTAAATGCCTTCTACCGGTTTTCTTTGCAATAGGGTCTACGCTTGTAAATATTCGAGGACTAACATTTTGAAGTACACGACAATCTCAACCACGCCGCTGGAAGGGAAGGCCAAAACTGTCAAAACCACTTCGTCTCTTTCTTTGAATAAGCTGCAGGTTTGCTTTTACTTCCAATCATGATATTCCTCATGGCTTGCTTCAGTCGTGTTGAGAGGATTTAGCATGAATTGCTTGTGAACAGACCGACCGGACGGTAGTTTCTTAATATTACGTCGTTGCATTTGAAATGCCCCAAAATTTGGTACCTCAATTTCTGGTCGATTTTTCTTAGCTGCGAATGTTCCCGTTTTAGGCACTGCATATAGTTTCTGAAAGCGCGGAATCTCCGCCTTCTTACCTTTATAAATTTATGACAGATTTGTTTCTTGCTGTGCTTTTGATGTCGTTTTTACAGCATAAATCAGCGTGAGATTAGGGTGCTCTACCTTTTATGAATGGAAAGGTGGATACAACGCCGCTGCCGCTGCTCGTGACATCAACGCTGCATTTGGGGAGGATTTCGCTAAGCGACGCGCAATTCGCTATTGGTTCGAAAAGTTTCGATCTGGAGATGAAAGTCTCGAAGATGAAGACCGAGGTAGGTCGCATTCACTCCTTAACGGCGACCAACTCAAAGCCATGGTGGAAGCGGATAAGCATCGAACTGTGAGAGAGCTAGCACAGCACTTCGGCGTTGACAGTTGCACTATCAGTCGCCACCTAAATGCGATTGGAAAAGTAAAAGAATTGTTCGGCATCTTCGGGCAGATGCTGAAGTGCCACGACACCTGCGTTTCGTTAAGGCTGCGCAAGCCTTTTTGGATAGTATCGTGAAATGCGACGAAAAGCGGATGTTCGATGACAATCGTCGTCGCGCTGCACATTGGCTGGACAAGAATGAGAGTCCCAAGGAGATGCCGAAACCAAGTTTCCATCCAACCATGGTGACCGTAATGTGGACAATGGCTTATATGGCCCATCACAAGTTCTTGAGGACTGCGGACGCTATCACAGCGGAGAAATACTGGGCCGATAGTGAAGTGATGCACCAGAAGTTGACTGAAAGACATCCGGCTTTGATCAATCGCAGAGGCCTAATCCTACTGCACGACAACGTGGGTCCGCACGTTTCAAGAACTGTTATCCAGAAATTGCATGAAATGGGATACGAAACTCTGCCACATCTAGCATATTCAGCAGATCTGTCCCCTAAAGATTATCGTTCTTTCAAGCATTTAGATCGTCATGTGAAGGATAAAAAATTTAGCAACTGAGATGATGTTGAAAATGACTTCTTAAGTTTTATTAATTCTCGTCGTTCTGTTTTCTTACAAAGATGTTTTCTTTAATGTCTAAGCCATTGTCGCATTGGGAAAAGAGTATTAATTGTAATGGTGCTTATTTCGATTAAAAAAATTACATTTCAAGCCAAGTAATGATCTATCAATGTTTTCAGTCCAAATCGGCCAATTCATACGCTACAACATAATAGGATGTGAATCAGCGAATAGTCATCTCTTTTTGCCTACAAAATGGCCTCGAATATTTTTTTGTGGACTTTAGTGGAACGTTCTTCGACAGTAGGGATGCGTGGCTTGCTGAAAATAGAGGAGTTCAACCTCCCATTGATCGTATTTTTGATTATATATCGTTCTTTCCTCTCCTTTATAACAGATCTGCTAGCAAACGGCTGTCCTTACAATGTTAGAGAAACTTAAAATTCAGTTAAGGAAAGAGATAAGTCGAACTCGAGAAACCTTGGCACTTTACGGTGTCTTCTGTCATGATGCGACATCAGAACATAAAAATCTTTATAACCCGGGCTGCATCACCTCACCTGGAGTTGGATCAAAGATCACATTTACGAAAATTTACGATTTACGACCCAAAATGTCGTAAACCGTAAAAATGCCAAAATCGCAGTAAATCGTTTAACCGTAAATCGCGATTACGCATACCCCTGTCCAAAACTGCTGAAGCGGCGAGGGTTTCTTCCGCCGCGGGACCAATTTTGAGGGTCTGCACCGGACGTCTACTCACATGGTAAGGGTCTGAAGCGTATGTCTGAACGGGGGAGCGAGTTATAGAGTGAGAATCTCCACCCCTTAATTAGTATAAAAATGTGTTTATTTTTTGCCATTTCATTAAACCCAAAGAGTACGGGGTCTCCACTCCGAGACTCCAAGCACCCCGCTTGGAGTCACAATGGAATATGGCGCATCACGAGTTTGGGGGTCTTGTACGCCCGTGATGCCTCTGCCGCCAAGCGGCTTGGAGCGAAGTGGACGTGGGGTTGCTTCATGCGAGGAAGGTCGAGGGTTCGGTTCTTGTGCGCTGATGCATTTTTGCATTTCGACTGACTGGTTGAGATTTGAGGGATTCTGACATCTATGCCATTTTCAGACGTTTTCTACGCATTTTCTAGCTGAACGTGTGGAAAGTACCTTTCTTGCGACTTGTTTATTACTGACCGGATTTTGAACCACAACGTCTTCGTCAATTTCCAGTTGACGTGCTTTGAAGTCCTTTAGTATGTTGGCCATCCGTTCGGCCAGCTTGATTTCTTCTCTCGAAGGTGCCTTGCCTAAAGGTGGGCCACACTTCAGCGTGAGCATGTGGATCGCCACTTGAGCATCGGTAAACATTGTTGGTGTATCTTTTAGAATACCTCCAGCAAACCTCTGATTTCCAGGTGACAGGCAAAGATGAGGGAAAAACCACCTCCAAAGTAAACAACTCTGTTTGTATCTACTCATAGCTATTCATTCTAAGTTCACTCTCTACACTTAGGAAAATTCCACTTTGAGTGTTTTTTGTTGATGTCATAGCTGTGAATTGTTTGCCTGACAGTGAATATACAGACAACTTCTTGCTTTCACACAGTCACCTAAGCATAGTAAAAGTTAACAGTCATTCCTATTTGCCCTATATTGTGATTCTATATATTTTTTATTTGGTAGAGTCCAGTGTAGGGTATTCACAACACGGGGCGAGAGGCAAGCAGCGGTAGCTGTAGGTATAGAAGAACACTGAGGAAGCGTGAAGGAATTGATGAACGTGAATAGACACATAAACAACGCAGCACAACAATTTTGTACAGTTCGATAGAAATTTTAATGAGCGTTTTTCGTTTCGAGGTCCATATGTGAAGTCAGGGTGAGGCTTTTAAAGGATGGAAGTTGTTGAACAGTTGTCATTGTGTTCTTCCTTCTCACATATTCTTTCACTTGGGTGGGCCACCCGTCTTGTTCCCGAATAGTTGCAAATTTATGAAGATGTGAGCAGAAAGCCTCGTCTTGTTCATTCCTTTACCATTTCTTTAGCCAAGCTGCTTCATTCAGGTAGTTCCATGACGTGTCGGTTGTCAAAGCCTTCTTTAGCTGCTCGGTTCTCGATAGTGACTAATTATTGGTGATTATTAAAATATGATGTTTACTTTATTATTATTAAGATGTCTGAAGAGACCATTGGATATTTGGATTTATAGTGCTTCTATTCGCCTTCGAGTTCTTTACTTCTTCGCCAGTCTGCTTCACGGATCCGCGCGGTATTTGATTGGCATGTAAATCGTCTTTGTTTCTAGTCACGATCTGCAGTTTTGAACTACAAGCACTTTCAAGCTCAATTCGGATGCTTCGTCTCCATTCATCACAAGGTTTGAAGTAATTGACCCCTCGAAGCCTGGGCGTTCAATGTTCTTTGAGCTAACGTGGTTGTGTTTTTAAGATTTCCCCGCATGTGTTGCAACAATTGAACGGCGCTGAGTTCTTTTCTTCTTGTCAGTAAAACTGCCCGTGTCACTGACATCGCATATGGTGTTACTTTTATAAAAACTGTGTGAATGGTGCCGCTAGCGCATCTCCTCGTCCCAGGGACGGAAAACTCATAGTTTTGAATGTTCCGGGTCTCTGTAAGAACCCTCCCCTAGATGAGTCAGGAATGTACTTACTGCCTGCGAATCAAGCGGGGTGGTTTGGGAGTCTTGGCCTAAATTTGGCAGTCTTGCAGATTTCGTCACCCAGGAGGCCGGCACGCACGCGTCCCTTTGGCTCTATGGAGCTTCGTCTCAAACTTCTCCAGGTGCTGCCTCCATAGCGAATAAGATCGAAGCCCTCTTCCACGCTCTACTCGGATATTTCTTGCCATTGTACTTGTTTCTTAATTAGTTGATCTCTTACCTCTTTTTGAATTTTACGCGACGATCTCATCAACAGCTTCCACTATGTCGTCGTCTTCGAGTGCGTCTTCCAGCTTTGCACTCCTTCTTTATACCATTGCTACGGATTCTGCGAACTTTGAGAAATCCAAGCGGCACCATATTTGGTTCGCATTAGGCGATACTCCCGTCTACTCTCGGCGTGATTCGTGGATGGTATATAAGTTGCCACGAGGCTCTTGAGCGTATTGTGAACACGCATGATTGCTTCGATCTCGTTTACATGAATGTCCGCTAAGCTTGATGATCCGTCCTATTGCTTTATCAGGATGTTGATCCCAACGTAGTATTTGAGGTACGAAGGTGACGGATGCTACAGCCTCGCCCTTGAGAGCCTGCATGAAAAACAGAACTTTCCTTAGTCAGTTAGACAGGCATCATTCTGAAAGCTGGCACAATGGGTGGGTGTTTTTAGTTCTCTTGGCTCTTTAGGTGAGGTATGACTAAACAGAACTTTCAAATTTACATCTTCTTCCAATTTGTTGCAAGAAGACTTAATCTTCTTCCTGGTTTTTCGAGAAAGCTTAAGGAAGGCTTTCGAAGTACTCTTGGTTCCCTGAGAGGACTCCTACTGGAGTGTTTTTGTGAACATTTGTTTGCGTAGAAGTGGATGAAAGGTTTAATCGCCTCTTGGATTCTTTAGAAGGGAATGCCGTAGGAAGACTTTCATAGAACCCCCAGTTCTCTGAAGGAACGCACAATGGTGTTCTTCTTCGAAGAACTTGTTTCTCTAGCGGTGGAAACAATGATTAATCGTTCCCTTGATTCTCCTGAAGAGAAGCCGTGGGATGCTTGGAAATATCTCCTGGTTTCATGAGGGAACGCTTAAAGTTTTTTTATGAGAAACTTTTTTCTGTAGCTGTGGAAACAGATCACTGAGAATAGTCTCCAAAAATCCCCTGGTTCCCTGAAGGAACGCTAATGGAGTTCTTATTTATCGTCTGTCTTTTACTGGGAGAGCTAACGCAGAGTCAAGCTTGAAACACTGTCGATGCACTATTTAATTTATTGGGTCACCAACGAATGCCTCCCTTGTAGAAGGTGGGTCGGTAGTTATATGATATATTCATCGAGTGGACCAACCGTCCTAGTCGAGGGTGTTTGAGAATTGTGTGGGTCGGGCGCGTGCTGATGACTTGCACGCGGACCGCTCTTACATGGTTTAAGGACGTCATGGTCTTTGTTTACGACACTCCTCTGGAAATAAGGGCAAGATTAATACATGAAATTGTTATAGATAAATTGAGTGGCGTTTTCTGTACGGGGGAGACGGGACATTGACATTGACGGGCCTCGACGTATGCGAGCGACGTCGATCGGCAGTGTCGATACGACTCCGGTATTTGACGAGATGGATGAGCGAGTAGAGAGTAGACGAGCGGTTCCGGACGTGTTAGAGGTATAATTTCAGACGATTTAGTGTCGCAATTTCTGATGAAATAGAGCTGCGACAAGCTGATGAAGTAACAAATTTCAATACATTTTATCTTGGGATTTGTTCCTATCGTCCCGGGCACAGAAGGGCATTATGTGGTGGGCGGCAAATACTACACCTCACTATGCTATCATTTTTATGCACCAGCTTAAAGCACTGCCCGCGAAGTCCCATTTTCGAAACTTAGAACATAAACATACGGTCATGGGTTCCGGAGAAGCGACAGCGTCCGCTGCTATGGACGTCGAGATTGTCTTCCATCGTGCAGGGGACTGACATTGGTCTCGTTGACTCTAAAAGCAGATAGCGCTGGGTTAAGCGTGCTCAACTCATTTAGAGCAACCGGCATGATGACAGCCCCTTTAGAGGTCTGTCGAGCTTTTCCGGACGAGGGACGATGACGGACATGAGGTTGACAAGCTTGAGGCAAATGTGGTCGCTCTTATCAATTGCCTGGAGGAGCTCCTTGTGAAGGAGATCAGCATCAAGGAGTCTTGAAGTGGGCTATTTTGAATGCTTCAAGCTATCGGCGTTTTTTAAGAATTCAGCTTTCGAATGCGTCTTTGCTTAGCTAGACCGCCAACATTTTTCGGACTCTGTCTACTTCGAATGAATAGGTAGGTGATAAAGGAAACATATTTATTTACATACGACTTGAACAAACGCTTAAATATTTTGTCCTGTAATGGTGAGAACTTTCCAAATGACTGCCGCAACCGTGGCGTGGTCGTGACTCGTCTATTTGCTTTGATAGTATTCATTCGTCTCTTTCAATATTGCCTTTGGGTCAGATAGCTTTATATCATTTGACCAGTGTATGGGTTGCGAAGCATCTCATTGCTTATCATGGAATATACTTTCGCTTTTCCTTCGTACAATATATCAGATTTTCAAGAGGAATATTTTTGATATAGGCCACTGCAAAGTGCTTCACATGGGCTATGTACGCAACGTTATTGGAGTCCAGGCTCACTACATTAGTTGTAAATTGCGGATTGCATTCTATTGAGGATGTTTTATCATCCAGTGAATTATGATCCGAGTAGCATTTTCGGTTTTGCACAAAATCTTTACTTGCGCACCTTCAGCACGTTCAGTACGACCATAACACCCAGTCAGATCTTGTGACTAAATGTCAGAGTTGTTCAATAGAAAATTTATTGGGATTTGAGGGCACTCTAGATTGTATAAGAAGGAGTACTTTTGCCTCCATGGAGTGCAATATTACGTCTCCATTTTTGGAATAGAGTGTTGTGGTTGGAGTATTGACGGGAGTGAGTTGACTTCATCCGCGATCTAATCTCTGATATCGACTTTTGTAGGAAATTTCAACCTGCTTTTGAGTGATTATCGTAGCAAATTTAATCAAAATATATCGAAAATTGGCTAATACCTTCCGATGCCATTTCTTCGGCAAACATTCGATTGGTAGCCAATAGTTTCCAGAATTATTACAAAATCCCCTGCCTCATAGCCGCCTATTTTTGAAGTCGTCCATTTTATGCTTTAGGTACGATTGTAGTGTATTGCGTACTTTATTATAGAGGGCTGTCTCAATCTCTACCATAATTTTTGGCTCCCGTTCTGGACACTCCACAATTTGGTGCACATCTTGTATTCTTGGTACGTGTAGAAACCTGTAGAATGAGCACGGCTATATTGGCAAGAGATATTCGCAAGTAATTGCTGGCAGTTTCATCTAACTTCGGAATTATTTCATCCCTTTACACCTGTCATCATGACATAGTTCCGTCTGTGGGCAGCCATGGAAATGGAAGGAAGATTTTAGGTGCAGAATCTCTTGTGAAAAAGTCTGAAACCTCAGAAAATTTTAGCTCCAATGGGTGGTTGATAAACTTCACGAATCCAGCGGTTTGTTGTCACGGCTAATTTATATGCACAAATTGGAATGTAGTCTACAAAAATTGACTTCCTCGTTGTACTCATATTAGCACGTCCCCTTTTGAGAACATATTAGGATATTATCACTACATGGTCCACGTGGCTGTGTGAACACCCTGTTGCAGCCTCTGCATGATGGAGGCTATTATGCAACGCACTTTAAGCGTTGACTCCTTGCTAAGTGGTGTAGGAGTAAACACTTGAAGTGGAACACTTTGAAGACTAGAAGGCTCTTAGTCCACAATTTGTTGAATGTGCTGACCTGACACGCGTCTTTGCTTCAGTGTTATATCATCACTATAGCTCACGACATCACTATCACTAGAATAGATTACTAGGAATACTATCATAATTGCTCCTAGTGGGCAACAATGTTGGTTTACTAAAGGCCTTTTGACATGAAATGTTGCGCATATGAGCAAAATTTCGGCAGAGCGCATGCTTCAGTTTGTGATGCCACTTTATTGCCATGTTGCATTTTTCAAGAGAACATTTGTAATATAACCGCTACTGTTTAGTATGCAGATGTCTGTTGACGAATTATGACAGTACCAGACGTTCAGCGGCCTAGCGGCCGCCAAACGTCTGGTTGGGGGTTTCGCCCCAAACCCCGATAATAGAACACCTCGGCCTAGCCCTTCTTACTCGCGTTACAGTGAAAAACTGGTTTTGCGGGAAAGCGCGACAGTAGGGCACAACCTTCAAAACTGCTTCTATGAACCCTATCCACCCTCTATAGCACTTACGCCGATTTTTCTCCGAAGTACACATTCTCTACCTGGCGAGGAACAGATTGTGATAATCTTGTTAGAGCTCTATACCGCCAAATATCCTACGGCAATAATAATCCTCCGATTCCCGAAGTCATTCTCCCTACCCCCCCCCCCCCCCCACCGAGACAATACACAAACCCCTTACACATATGCAGGCAGGAGAAAAATGTAGTGAGCATCAATCAGTAGTGAGAGTGAGAGGCATGTACCCGCTAGACTTGAGCTCGATTAATCGGGCCGAATAATTGTTCGAGCGATATCGAACAATTAATCGCTCGATTACTCAAAAATCATAAATCGTTGTTGTTCGAACATTATTCGAAATCGACTTTCGCGAAAAACCGTTATTCGAACATAGTTCGAAATCGACTTTCGTGAAAAACCATTATTCGAACATTGATCGAAATCGACATTCGCGAAAAACCGTTATTCGAGCATTGTTCGAAATCGACATTCGCGAAAAACCGTTATTCGAACATTGTTCGAAATCGACTTTCGTGAAAAACCATTATTCGAACGTTGTTCGAAATCGACTTTCGCGAAAAACCATTATTCATTCGAACGTTGTTCGAAATCGACTTTCGTGAAAAACTGTTATTCTAACATTGTTCGAAATCGACTTCCGCGAAAAACCGTTATTCGAGCATTGTTCGAAATCGAAGATGGCGAAAAAGCATTGTTCGAATATTGTTCGTAATCGAATATTGCGAAAAAGTATTGCTCGAATATTGTTCGAAATCGAACAATGTTCGAACAATATCAAGAGTAGGCCGCCTGAGTATGGATCGTCTCCGTTCCCCGAAAAGCCCACGTTCAAACTCGCTCCACTTCTGCGCCTACGGTAATTGGCGGGAACGATTTGCGATTTCCTTTCGAGGGTTCTGGCGGCGGACTCGTGACATTATTCGATCATTGTTCGATTTCGAACAATATTCAAACAATGCTTTTTCGCGATAATCAATCTGCGACTTCATTTGGAGGGTTCGAACTTGAAAATCGCGAAGTTTTGTTAGAACGTATTTCGAAATCGAACAATGCTTGAGATCGAGGGATCGTCATAGTGAATTAAAGAGGGTGTTCAAATAGAAGTGGCAGTTAACGGTAGAGGTAATGCGATATTTTGTTGGTTGCTGTTGAACATACCTAGGATGTAAGAGTCCGATTTTTCTAGGTTGTTACAATCACTGAGAATTCTCAAAAATCTCATGAGCATTAAGCAGCGTCACGAAACTGCTGTCTAGCCGATTCTGCTGGCGATATTATGATTTTGGGTACTATCTCATCCTCACGTCTAGTGTTGTGTATAGTTTTGTTCGGATGACCTATTCAAACAGGTATTTCAACGATTTTCATTCGAGTTTAGATAATGAATTCGAAATGTAAAAAACCGCGTTTTTCGCATGTATTGAATCCTAACCTTCATAAAACCACTTTTCGATTACGTTTGAATTCGAATACTCGAAAACTGCGGGCATTTGAAACCCTTTCAATAGTCGAAATCTTTGCGAGAGCACAACTATAGTTGCGCGTATAGTTGATCCTATACTGGTTGTTTCAACTGATAATAATAAGTGGTAATAAACTATGATTTTGGTAAAAAAAAAAGCCTGATAAACGTTTTCAAGTGATAAAATACAATTTTTTGTAAAGGTGATGATGTATTACAACATACATGGATGGAGCTTCTAGCTTAAACTATTTCTGTGGGCCATTTCAAGCAGTTTGGACATCGTTGAGAGCTCTTTCTTATTGCGTGCTGCGATGGGAATACGGCGTGCTACGTCGGTTTCGGTAGTTATTGCGTATTGTAATCGTATGCAAGTGTCTGGGTGTGTAGGCCGGCGCGCCTCTGAACATACTGAAGCTTGTCGTGATCGTTGCCGAACGTCGCGGCCGCCACGGTCGCAGTGCATTAGAAAATGTTCTGTTTTACCATGTGTAGATCAGAGCAATTCCTTATTAAACGTGCATTAAAACTGCGGACGAATTGTCGCCGTCGGAAAACGCGCTCTGTGAACGTCAAAATTGTCATTCTTTTCAAAACCAACCCAGGCGCGAATTTCAAACCGCGTACAGTAACTGTACGTAGAATCACGCTTTTCTATTAACTTTGTGCGAATGAGCTCGAAGGAGAAGGGGGTCACCAGGTGAGGCACCCCCATCACGCATTTTGTGTCGCGCGAAAATGGAACTGTTACTCAACACTACTGTGTCGTACCCCTTGTTGTTCCACTGAATTGTGTTGTTCCATTTTTGATGTGAATCGACATTCATGGGCCTTCTCACGAAGAGGGAAAACCACAAACTAAAGGTGGCCTCCTCCACCAATTTACTGACTAATACCGTCCTTTATCCGTATCCTTTTCTTGTCCGAGCTGGAAAGAGCTGACTCTTGAACATAATAGGATAGAAGCTACCTTACAAACCGTACGGATTTATATGTGTGCTGAAGAAAATATGCTATACCCCCCGAAGCCGGCAAGCCTGGCGTGGCCCGCACGCCCAGCGTAGGGGACCGGCGAAGCCGGCGACGGTCACTGGCTGAGGAAGCATTCCTAGCTAGGATGGGCTACGTTCCCAGCGTGGCCCGCTTACCCGAAGCCTGGCGTGGCTCGCACGTCCATCGTACGGCGACGGACGCTGGCTGAGGAAGCATCCCTAGCTAGGTTTGGGCTACGTTCCCAGCGTGTCCGCCCTACCCGAAGCAGCGGGCAAAGCCGGCAAGCCTGACGTGGCCCGCACGTCCAGCGTAAGACGCGGCGAAGCCGGCGACGGACGCTGGTAATGGGATAATTCGATAATTTAGTGACATCGACTCGCAAATGAAGAACCCGTGGCAGATAGCAAATTACGCGTAGGAGTGAGGAAAATCCCTTCCTTTGGTAGCACCTCAACCCTACCTCCGAGAATGTCCACATTTGCAAAATAAATGACCGAGTATCTTGTTAATCCGGTCTTCTGACTGGATTGTAAACGATGATTCAGTTGTCTTCCTAAGTTCAACCCTTTTCTTCCGCAACTGTGGTTTTGTTCTGTTGTCTTCTTTCGGTGCTTCGAAATCGAGTTATTCGATTGTTCGATTTTCGAAGACGGCGAAGAGTCGAGTTATTTGATTGCTCGATTTTCAAAGACGGCGAAAAATCGAGTTATTCTTTTGTTCGACTTTCGAAAATTTCAAAAAATCGAGTTATTCGATTGTTCGACTTTCGAAAATTGAAAAAATCGAGTTATTCGATTGTTCGACTTTCGAAAATTTCAAAAAATCAAGTTCTTCGATTGTTCGACTTTCGAAAAAAATTGTCGAAAAGCTCAACTCTAGTACACGCACACGCTCGCTGCCTTTCAAAACTCATCTGAAACTCCAAAACATGCTTGGCAATGTTTGATCTGTGGCACATCTTCTTGATCTAGACGACGTTGTACGACGTTCCTGTCACATACACGTTGAACGACAGTGAGAAAAACTACTGGCCCGCCTTTACAGGTTCCTTCCACTCATCCCCTTTCCTATTACTGGTCCTACCTTCACTGGTCCCCCCTCTTTTGACAACCCCTTCATTGGCCCTCATTACTGGTCCCACCCTACTCGTCTCACGCTTCACTGATCCCCTTTACTGGTCCCCCCACCCCTTCACTGGCCGCCATTACTGCTCCGACCTTCACTGTTCCCCTCTTCACTGGTCCTCCTTTGGTTCTCCCTTTATGGGTTCCACCTTCACAGAACCCTCCCACTTCACTGGTTCCCGTTCACTTCCCCCCCCCCCCCCTCAACCCTCACCTTGGTGGTATTCTTTACTGGTCCCCCTTCACTGGTTCCCATTAAAGGTCCTACCCTTGCTGGTCCCCCCCCCCCCTTCACTGGTCCTCCCACCCTTCACTGGACCCCCGCTTACTGGTCACCCTTTTAGTGGTCTTCCATTACACGTGTTCGGAATCCGGACACCCCTTGCGCGACATGGATGACACCTCTTCTGAACCCAGACACCCCTTGCGTGAAATCCGTAATACCTCTTCTTAGCCCAGAACCCCTTGCATGACATCGGTGACATGTCTTCTGAACCCAGACCCCCATTACGCAACATCGGTGACACGTCTTCTGAATCCGGGCGTCTGCTGAACAGCATCGGTGACATGTTTTCTGGACCCAGACACCCATTACGCGACATCGTTGACACCTCTTCCTGAACCCAAACACCCAATGCGCGACATCGGTGACATGCCTTCTGAATCCATGCGCCTATTTCACGCCGTCGGTGTCACCTCTCCCGGACGCCAGTTGAGCAACGTCGCTGGCATGTCTTTTGATCTCGAACGCCCTTTGCGCGACGTCGGTGACACTTCTTCTGACGGTCTCGGCACGGCGTGAGTGGCACCTCGTCTGAACACGGACGCCTGCTACCCGACTTCTAGGATAGGCCAGACGGATGAGCAGACGGACGGACGGACGGACAACCGCGCTAACTCTTTTATATATAGTAGGATTGTTGTCACGACGTCATCCATGACCTCATAGGCCCGTGAAGAATTGGAGACCACTCAAGGCAGGAGCTTAAACTAACTTAAAATGATGTAGGTGGCTACTCCAGTTCTACGTAGCCTTTATCAGAATCAGCTGTTGCTCTAGCCTTTGCAAGCAATGTTAGGTATTGTAGTTAAGACTTCTGCTTGGAAGACTGCTACAATGCGTTTCAAAAGTATGCATCCACTTCAAAACTTGCCAATTTCTCGTTCCGCGTCTATTTCTGTAGGCCCGCACTAACTCCTCTAGATTCCTTGTCTAAAATAAATAATCACTCGCTCTCAGAATTTTTTTGTCTCACACAAGAATCAGACTTTTCTGAAGAAAATTGTTCGAACACTGACGTTTCAAAAGTATGTATCCACTTGTGAAAAACAAACTTTTTACAAAATTCCAAAGTCGATGGGACCACCATTATTTCTTATAACATCATGCTTCGTATTATTCATGCCACTGACAAGGTTTTGGATGATTTTGTCTTTGTTGGTGTCCCTTGTAATCAAAATTGCCACCACGTGATTGAACTGTCGGCTATTCGCGTAGACTAGTCGAACTACGATCCCCCACATGTTACCAATCGGGTTGCTGTCAGGAGAACAAACCGGCCATTCCGCTACTTGAATCTGATGAGGGTGGAGCCAATCTTTGGTCGAGCTAGATACATGGACTGCAGCGGTGCCCTGTTGCAGAACATGTGTCTGATCTCTTCTGCCTCTCAAGAAAGGCAGAAGGATAGACTCCATTACATGACGCTCCAGACTGTCCATGCGACACGAAGGATGCCTAAGCTCAGCATTCCACCACTGAAGAAGCCGATCACTGTCACTAAAAAACCGCCTCCAAAGTTGCGACAACGGGGGCTTTTCGTAATTCTCTCCAGTAATGTCGGTATCCATCGGGGACATCCTGGTTACATTTCTTTCATCTTTACCAACCAGAAAATTCTAATCTGGATGTCCCTGATGGATACCGACATCACTGAAGAGACCTGCGAAAAGTCCCCGCCGTCGCAACCTTGGAGGCGGCTCATTACTGACAGTGGGCATCTTCTGCAGCAGCGGAATGCTGAAGCTTAATCTTCCGCTGTGTCGCATGGACAGCCTGGAGTGTCAAGGTGTAATGGAGTCTATCCTTCTACCTTTCTTGAGAGGCAGAAGAGATCAGACACATGTTCTGCAACAGGGCACCGCTGCAGTCCATGTATCTAGCTCGACCAAAGATTGGCTCCACCCTCACCAGATTCAAGTAGCGGAATGGCCGGTTTGTTCTCCTGACAGCAACCCGATTGGTAACATGTGGGGGATCGTAGTTCGACTAGTCTGCGCGAATAACCGATAGTTCAATCACGTGGTGGCAATTTTGATTACAAGGGACACCAACAAAGACAAATCATCCAAAACCTTGTCAGCAGCATGAATAGTACGATGCTTGATGTTATCAGAAATAATGGTAGTCCGATTAACTTTTGAATATAGTAAGAAGTTTGTTTTTCACAAGTGGATACATACTTTTGAAACGTCAGTGTTCGAACAATTTTCTTCAGAAAAGTCTGATTCTTGTGTGAGACAAAAAAATTCTGAGAGCGAGTGATTATTTATTTTAGACAAGGAATCTAGAGGAGTTAGTGCGGGCCTACAGAAATAGACGCGGAACGAGATATGGGCAAGTTTTGGAGTGGATACATACTTTTGAAACACACTGTATAACGGATAAGCTGTAGTCTGAATTGGATCAGGAAAAAATGAAGAGATTGCACGCTGTATAGCAGAAGGACATTGCTTTTCATTTGTCTTAGTTTACTGAACTAGCACTAGTTTAAAGGATAACACAACAATGCTACGAAATCATGCTTCACGATACCATGTTCGGATGAGGTTATGCATCCATAGAGGATTTCACCCTCTCCCCGCCCCCTTAAGGTTTTGCACGAGAAAATGTGCAATAAAAGGTTTTTGACGTCGTTTTGGATATGGCTTTGAAGAGATGGCGATTACGTGTTATTTCCGTTTCCATGTTTTGTATTCCGGTTTCCGACCGTTTCGAGCACTTCGTAAACGAAATGCGGAACGCTTTTCGTCTTTCGTCTCCCAAAGAAAAATATCCTCACGTCAGGTTGATAACTAGATCGAGTTCTTCTAGAATATTCATTTGAAATTGTAGTCGTCAGCTCGTAGACGCTTTAATATGAGCCAAAGGTGTATCATTCACTATTCTTTAAACAAAGTTACTAGCTTCAACTATGCCGAACCCACCCACTGCTTCTTAATGTATGTGTGTAGATGTCTAGATAGAGAGATTAAACTTCAACAGTTTAGCCAAGTTACGTGTACCGTGTGCACTGCTACCGTGCAGTACTGGAATGGTTGCTCGTCAACAGTAGCATGTCCGAACTTCATGACGAAAGGGAGTTGCTCTCGGTTCACTCTGTGACTCCAACGAAAACCATGACGTTTGAGGAGTATGTGAAGAAGGCACTGGTCAAATATCCACATGTTTTGGAACAAATACTTCAGCAGGTATGTGTTTCTGCTCTCATTTGCTCTCCATCAAACTATTTAATTCGATAATTATCCTACTGAATTTTTGTGCTAACACAAAATTTTCCTGGTTGGGATCCGAAAAAAAGGAGGAAGATTTTTTGAAGTGCAGCCCTCACATAGCTTCTTGGCAGGAGAGACGTCAATTTTTTCCTACCAAGGAAAAGGGGAAAATCTTCTGCACCAAGCCCGCGTTTCCGTTACACACTACTTTAATTCCAAAAGCGTCAAGCTTGCGTAGAAGAGTGTCCAATTTGAAGTGGTAATGGTATAAATATGTAGATCTAAATAATTCTGGATTATAAATGCCGCGTTGATACTGTGGCTTTTACTTCTCAAACCGTAGGCACCGCTTGGTTCTATCCGTTGTTGTTTCGCCTAAAAAGAACTTGACGAAGTTGCATAAAGCGTTCACTACCGGCTCATGAGTTCTACTCAGTATACAACTCAGGTTTAAAGAAAATAAATCGAATTATTTCTATCAAGACCTTAAGCTTAACTGGTTCCGTGCTGATATCAGCGGCCGGCTCATCCTGACATGCGGGTGGGAGCTGATGGGTCCCGCGAGCTGCTGATGCTGCGTTCGATCAGTGTCGGCGAAGTGAAGGCTTAGAGCATCCCGCCCGGTTAGCCTGACGCTAGAATTTTGGTCGCAGCAGAACATCGTTTAACAGCTTACTACTCGTCTTTATTAGATTTTCTGTTGCGCTGCAGTAAATAAATAAAAATTCACGGTTTTTGGGGAGGGTGGACAGGTGTGCGACTCCATGTAGGAGCTATTAGGTTGTCCGAGAAGTTCTGGCGAAAGATCTGGGAGTCAGTAAAACTGCTGTTACATATGGTTTGAAACGTCTCGGAAATGCCAAGAAAGCTCGAAAAGTAGGTGCTCCACGGTTTGAGTGATCACCAGAAATTGTCGCGTTACGAAAACTGTTCTTTGCTTCCCCGGAATCAGAACGACCCGTTTTTGGATTGAGTCGCCACATGTGATGAAAAGTGGGTTCTGTACAATAACCGATGACGATTGGGATAGTGGTGTCGACGAGCCCTCAGGCATTTTCCAAGACCGAAGTTCCACCAGAAAAAGACGATGGTATGCATGGTGGTCGGGGGCTGGCGTGATTCCCTACAACTTTCTGGAACCATGCGGAATCATCACAGCAGAGTCCTACTGTGACGAAATGGACGAAACCTACCGAAAATTGCGAGGACTGCCTCGGCACTGGCTAACAGAAGAGGCCCCATTCTCTTGCACAACAATTCCCGTCCACACGTTTCGCAGATCACCATGCAAAAAGTATCGAACTAGAAGTTAAAGTTCTGCCTCATTCAGCACACTCACCAGACCTTGCGCCAACCGACCACCACCTTTTTAAGCACTTTAGAAACTTCTTCGCTGGTAGAACCTTCGCGAATCAGGACCACGCAAAAAACAGCCTTTCTAGAATTTGTCGCAGCTCGACCCCCAGGTTTTTTTTTGGTGATAGAATCAGTCAAGCAGCATCACGTTGGAAAAAGTATGCTGATTCGAGTGGTACTTCGCTCGACTGAATCCGGTAAGTATGAAGAAAGTTATGATCGCTTGAAGTGGACCAGTCGGAACAGCCAGAGCTTTCCGGCCAACCTAATTAATATTCACTATTCAAGGAAAAGTTCTCCTGTGCACCTTATAATTTGTTGCCAGAGAACTGCCTCCACGACACGACGGAACTGTAAGAGGGAACACTACACCAAGAATCTCCATTCTTTGAATAGTAGCAAAACATGTTTTGTTTTTTGTCGAAGCCTTGAGGCAAACGAGTAAGAGGCACTCAAGGTCTCTTACAAAGGAAGGGTCTGAAGCGTATATCTGAATGGGGGAGCGAGTCATATAGGGAGAATCCTCACCCTTCAATTAGTAGAAAAATGTGTTTATTTTTTGCCAAGCGTTAAAATCAATGAGTAGTTGGTTACAATGGGATACGGCGCTTGTACGCCCGCGATGCCTCTGCCAGCAAGAGCGGAGTGCAGTGGAAATGGGGCTGCTTCATCTGATTGAGATTTGGGGGATTCTGACGTCTATACCATCTTCAGGCATTTTTATGCCTAATTTTCCAGCTGAATGCTATGGTATTCAACATGTATCACCTGTATCATCTGTCGTCCCGTTGATCATCGACTTGCTCGAGCGGACTCCAGCAGCGTCTCCATTCGTCCCTGTCGCGTGCCAGAGTGGTCCAATGGATCCTCCTCGCTCGAGGGACACGAAGAGCGTCATATCGGTCGTTCAGGGCTTTCACGAAGAAGTCCGACCAACGCGTTGGTGGGCGTCCTGGTGTTCTTTTGACATCTCGCGGAATCCAATCTGTGACGGCTCTCGTCCAGCGGGTGTCTGCGAATCGCATTACGTGGCCGGCCCACCTAATTTTCGACGACTTGGCCCATGCGACAGCGTCTCTGATCTTCGAACGTCGGCGAAGCTCGGAACTCCGGAGGCCTTCTCTCACTTGCGTGAGTCGTGTCACTCCGAGCATCGTCCTCTCGATTCCACGCTGCGCGACGCTGATCGCGTGCTCATCCTGCTTTCGTATAGCCCAGGTCTCTGAGGCGTATGTTAGGGCAGGAAGAACAGTGGAGTCGAATAGGTGGGCACGGAGTCGGACGTTCTTCGTTTTCTTCACGACTTCTTCGACGTTCTTGAAAGCTCCCCAAGCCGCTCGTTTCCTCCTGCTCAGCTCTGGTGCTAGGTCGTTGGCCATGTTGACTTCGCGACCCAGATACACATAGCTGGAGCATTCGGAGATGTTCGTTCCGTTGAGCGAGAATGGGGCATCAGAAACCCATCCGTTCTTCATGAACATCGTCTTCGTAAGATTCAGCTGCAGTCCAACGCTTCCACATACACGATCGAAGTCGGCCAGCATTCGTTCCGCCTGACTGATGCTCGGTGTTATGAGCACGATGTCGTCAGCGAAGCGAAGATGGTTCAGTTGTCGGCCGTCGACCTTCACTCCCATGTCTTCCCATTCTAGTTCGCGCATGACGTTTTCGAGAGTGGCGCTGAAGAGCTTCGGGGATATGGTATCCCCTTGTCGAACCCCTCTCTTCACGTCAATGACGACGTCGTTGTAGAATGGTGAGATCTTGGTCGTGAATCCACTGTACAGCTCTCGAAGGACTCTGATGTACTGAGTAGGAACGCCCTGGGTGAGCAGGGCTTCCATGACCGCTTCAGTCTCGACGGAGTCGAATGCCTTCTTCAGGTCGATGAACGTAAGGCACAGCGGCAGCTTGTACTCTCGCGACACTTCGATGAGCTTCGTAATGGTGTGTATGTGGTCGATCGTGCTGAATCCTCTCCGAAATCCTGTTTGCTCGCATGGCTGTCCTTCGCCCAGCGTTCTGCTGATCCTATTCAGGATAACTTGAGTGAACAGCTTGTAGACTACGGACAGCAGGCAGATCGGGCGATAGTTGCCAATGTCGTGCACGTCTCCCTTCTTGTACAGCAAGACGGTCCTGCTGGTCTTCCATTGAGATGGAACCTTGCATTCGGACAGGTAGCGTGTGAAGAGCCGCGCCAAGGTGTTGATGAGCGCTGGCGGGAGGTTCTTCAGGTGTTCAGCTCTGATCCTGTCAGAACCGGGTGCTGTACGTTTCTTCACCGACGAGATGGCGTGTCGGATTTCGGAAGAGAGAACAGAGGGGACGACGTATCCATCCTGCGGAAGATGGCATGGGGGCAGGTGGACGTGGCTATCGAAGAGATCGGAGTAGAAGTCGTGGATGACTTTCTCCATGGTCCTTCTGGAGGAGGTGATGGTTCCGTCAGGACGTCGGAGAGCGCTCATCTTGGTCTTGAAGTTGGCGAAGTTCCGGCGGGCATTGCGGATGCTCAGCCCTGCCTCTGCTGCTTCAGCCAACACTTCCGCCCTTCTCTCTTTCAGATCTTCCTTTATCGCCGCTCTGCATAGCTTCGCAAGCTCGGACGTCAGTTGGTAGTTGCCTGACGCTCGTGCTGCTCCACGCTGGCGTATCAGCTCGAGAGTTTCCGGAGACAGGCGTCTCTTGGTGGTCTTCAAGCTCTCGGCTCCCTTAGCACTATCGTGGAGATGGTGCACGAAGCGATCGTATTCCTCGTCGACGTTGCCCATGACGGCATCTTTCCAAAGGCCGACGAGAGAGGTGTAGAGATCCCAGTTGATGGTCGTTCTGGGATTCCTCTTCTTGAACTTCGCGGCCTTCTCTCCTTGACGCGAAAAGCGGAACCTCGCGCGAAGGAGGCGGTGGTCCGATCCCGTGTAGAACTTGGGGACAACAGAGACATCGGTCAGGCAATACTTGCGATTGAAGATGATGTGGTCGATCTCGTTGTGGAACTGGCCACCGGGGGATTCCCAGGTCCATCGTAGGGAGGGAGGCTTCTGGAACTGCGAGTTTCCATGGATGGTCTTGGTCGACATGATAAACTCAGACAGCCTTTCACCTTGCTCGTTCCACTCCAAACCGTGGGTTCCGATGTGAAGTTCTTCCGGCGACCTTCGTGGCCCGATCTTGGCGTTAAAGTCGCCGACGATCACCTTGTAGAAGGTGTGATCTTCCTTATAGAACTTCTCCAGCTCCACGTAGAAGGCCTCGACGTCTTCGTCGTCGTAGTCGGATGTTGGGGCATACGCGACGAGCACAGTCAAGGCTGGCACGGAGCCACATCGCTTCAGTCGCAGACGTCCGATTCGGCTTGTCAGAGACTCGTACGAATCGATGTTCATGGCCAAGTGCGTGTTGACGAGGACACCAACGCCGCCTACTCCCCTGCTGTCGCATGTTCCGAGGAACAGTTCTTCTCCGGAGTCATAGGCGGCGTGTAGGGGGTGGTGTCTTCTCGTCTCGGTCAGTCCGATGACGTCGTACTTGATCTTGCTGGCTTGCATCATCAGGTCCTCGACGGATGCTTCCGATGCGAGCGTGCGAGCGTTGTAAGTACAGATCGTCATCCTAGTCCTTCTCAGTTTGCGCAGCCTGGTTAGGCCCTGAGATTTTAGCAGCCTCTCCGTACTCGTCCTTCCCATCGCTGCAGAAATGGGGGCTCTTTCGGGGTCAGGGGAATGAGACCCTTTAGTGCTGCTGTGTTTGACTGGAATACAACACGGGTAGCTAGTCAGGCTCTGTCGTGCGGGCGGGGTACTCCAGGCAGCCAGCCAGACTGCCCGAAGGGACGGGGCGAGACTTAAGGCGGCCTCGAATCGCCTTACATGTACTCCCAGTCTACCGAGTGCAAGCTTTTGGCCGAGCCGACACAGTTACAATCCGCACAGTCACGGACACATCCACGCACACTGTGCACGAACATGCCGCTCCCACGCACAAGGAACGCATCGACCCGACACAGCAGGAGCAAGGAGTCCATCCCCTGCATCCCACCTGCGTCTCTGGGCAGTACACGGTCGCATTTGGTTCGCGTTTAATTCCCCTATCCACCACCCGGGGACGCGCCACGTGGCCCTGCGACAAGCGGCCCGAGATCCCTCTTAACAAGAGAGCCCGAAGGCTCTCTATCGAGGGAGATCCGTGGGGTATTCAACATAATGATGTAGAAATGTTCAGAAATGTTAAGTGATACACAGGAACAAAGTGCATGAAGCAGCACCGGGCATAATACGGGCAGCGTATAAAGGCTACAATCTTCTCACAGTCTCTTTCCATACGTGGCCCAATGATCTCAGGAAAAACCATCCTGTTCGGGATGGTTTTTCCTGAGGTCACTGGTCCATGTATAGAGACCAGGATGACGTCGAAGGTGGTTAAACGAGAAACGAGGTCTCTGGATCCCGCAAATTAACATAGACGGCATCGATATACTCTTTCCCTCACCTTTGTCTGTCACCTGGAAATCAGAGGTCTGCTGAAGGTTTTTTAAAACATTACACCAACAGTGTCCGCCGATGCTCGAGTGATGATCCACCTGCTCACGCTGAAGTGTGGCCCACCTTTATACAAGGAACCCTCGAGGGAAGGAATCAAGCTCGTCGAACGGATGGCCAGTATACTAAAGGACTTCGAAGGCGTTGAGCGTTTATACATCATTACGTTGAATAGCTTTCTCACTGTCTTGTGGTTGGAAAACCGGTCAGTAACAAACACGTCGCAAGAAAAGTACTGTCCACAGCGTACAGCAAGAAAATGCGTAGAAAACGTCTGAAAATGGTATGGACGTCAGAATACCTCAAATCTCAACCAGTCGGTCGAAATGCAAATATGCAGCAGCGCGCAAGAACTAACCCCGACTTTCCTCGCATGAAGCAACCCCACTTCCACTGCGCTCCGATCCGCTTGCCGGCAGAGGCGTCGCGGGCGTGCAAGACCTCTAAACTCGTGATGCGCCGTATTTCACTGTGACTCCTTAGGTTTAATGACTTGGCAAACAATACACAAATTTTCATACTAATTGAGGGGTAAGGATTCTCCCTATATGACTCGCTCCCCCCGTTCAGACAAACGCTTCAGACCCTTCCCTTGTTAGACCTGCAACAGAGTTTTGCGGCATGCCACCTTACCGCCATTAGAGAGGCGTCGAAAGCACGCCTCGGTTTGGAAGGTACCTCGGCTAGGAGCAATTCTCGAACGTTTATGTTTAAAGTTAAGGTAGCAACCGAAAAACTGTGTTATAAACCTGCCTCCTCAGGTTTATTCACGTTTTTCCGTAGTGTAGATCACACGGTCTCATGGAGCCTTGCATAAGAGAATACGAGGACGAACATTATGGATTTTTATTACGAATAGAAGGAGAACATGAACAGCAACAAAGGGGCCGCGAAAAGGGCCTGGAATGAGTAAAGACAATTGGGGGAGGAGGGGGCACAGAATCGGGATCAGGTGTGTGCGTTCAATTTTTTCGGTGAATTTTCAACGATCACTTTTTAACGAAAAATTTTTGCGTCAAAATCGGTAAATTCGTTAAATAAAATTTGCCTTACTGCAGTCAGTTCGGCAGTATTTTAATATGTAAAAAGACAGATTTCTTCCCTTATTGATTTTTTTCGACTCCATCTACATGGCAATTGTATGACTATGTCTTCATCTTCACAACAAATAACAACAGTCCACCTATCATCAACAGAACTGCAGTTGCCTGTATCACCTGTTCTACCGTCAGGTTGCTCGAGCGGGCATATGCAGCGTCTCCATTCGTCCCTGTCTGCCGGAGTGCTCCAATGGATCCTCCTCGCTCGAAGAACACGAAGAGCGTCATATCGGTCGTTCAGGGCTTTCACGAAGAGCTCCGACCAACACGTTGGTGGGCGTCCTGGTGTTCTCTTGGCATCCTGCGGAATCCAGTCGGTGACGGCTCTTGTCCAGCTGGTGTCTGGAAGCGCATTTCGTGGCCGGCCCACCTAGTTTTCGACGACTTGGCCCACGCGACAGTGTCTCTGATCTTCGAACGTCGGCGAAGCTCGGAACTCCGGAGGCCTTCTCTCACTTGCGTCAGTAGTGTCACTTCGAGCATTGTCCTCTCGATTCCACGCTGCGCGATGCTGATCACGTGTTCATCTTGCTTTCGTATAGCCCAGGTCTCTAAGGCGTATGTCAGGGCAGGAAGAACAGTGGACTAGAATAGGTGGGCACGGAGTCGGACGTTCTTCTTCTTCTTCACCACTTTTTCGACGCTCTTGAAAGCTCGCCAAGCCGCACGTTTTCTCCTGCTCAGCTCTGGCGCTAGCTTGTTGGCCACGTGGGTCCAAATAAATTGGCCAAGGAGCAAGAAAATGTCATATACGAGGACATTATCAATCGCTTGTCTCCACTGATTTAAGTGAGTAGAGCGTTTCTTCGGTATCGCAACGATACTGCGGAAGCTCATACAAAAAATTCGTCTAAAATGCATTTACATAAAAGAGAAGTAAAATTTCAAAAGTGGTGTTTAAAATGTCGTTAATGCAATTGAAAGTTTAAAGTTTTCGTCGTTAAATTTCGTTAAACATTTTTTAACGAAAAATGCGGGTAAATCGGTAAATCGTTAATCGTTAAACGCACACCTGATCGGGATGTATTCAGGGGTGGGAGGGGCTGGAGCCGACACCGCGCGGCCGGCCACCGGACTAAGAACACCCCCTGAGCATTCTTAGAGGTACATTTGTATCCTCTATTAGTAGAATGAAGCAGCGGCTTCCACTGCTGCAACATGCTGAAGACAGTCGAGAGTTGACCTCGGAATAGATACCAACGCTCACTACATCCTTCCTTATTTAGAAGTCCCTGTCTCCAGGGACTGAAAGTTGAAAAGAATTTCTGTGAATCATGTCGTACGGAGCGATGCGAGCACTTTTCTTCCAATGACATGTTAGCATTCGTGGCAGCTTTCCATTGCAGTCGAAAATGGGAAGTTGCAGAATGGATACCTTTCGTGAATATCGTTCCTCAGTCGTTTGGTGATGAGCTCGTCGAATATCATCGTGAGGATAGCAGATCAGGCGATGTAGTTTGGGTGACGAAAAGATAGATGCTTGTGATAATTAATATGTTCAGCCAGGTAGTGAGTCGACAAGGAAGGGCTGTGGAATAGAAAGTTTTTGGAGGAGAGAGGGACGACTGGTAAAAGTGTAACTTGAAGCAGTTGTTTCGAGCAGGGTGGTGGATGATCGGTAGAGCTGTAGTCAGCATCCGAAGGGACTTGGTTGATTGATGTAATGCTTTATCGGGACGACAAAAATAGCAGAGCGAAAATATGGAGAGCAAGCGTTGCTGTCTGCGTGCGCGCACCTGTCTTTTCAAAAACATGTTATTGTAATATAGTGAAATTGGGAGAGGGTACACTCTATTATTGGGTACAAACAGCTGCCCGGTGGATACGATTAATTGCACGCAAGTCGCAGTGTAGAGTTATGAAGGTATTGGGCTGTTATGTAGCATTATGAATGTGCGCCTTTTCATAGAATAAAGAAACTAGGTTTATGAAAACAACTGCCGCATAAAAGATAACTACGAAAGACGCACGGGAAGAATGGTATTAATGAAACTCGGGCTCTGGCACTGCAAGGAACCAAGTAGATGACGCTGCCTTTTTGTTAGTAGTTAGTTTTAATATGCGACATTCATTGAAAAAACCAACAAGGGAAGGGTCTCAGGCGTAGGTCTAAGCGAGGGAATCGGATAGTACTGCGAGAATCTCCACCTTTCATATAGTAGAAAAGCATATTCCGTTTTTGCTGAGTCCTTGAACAAAAGGAGGTGCGGGCCCTCGAAGGCGAGGTACAGTAGCGCACCGTCAGCACGTGCACACGTGCGCGCGTGCGCGCACTGTTGTATGGGACGCAGCGAAAGGCTCTGCGGCAAGCGAGTCGGTGGCTCAGCAGGATGTGGGGCTACTTTACAATTACTACGTCAGATGTTCGATTCCCGCGCTATGCAATATTTTTGTATTTTTTCACGATTGCCGCTTTCTTTACCAATTTGCTTCCTACACATCTCCTACATATTTATTTCACTCTAAATTGTCAAATAAGCATTAGATTCGTGCTCAACGCGAAAAACGGTGACCATGACCTTAGCATCCTTTACCTACTGTAATTTAACATACTTCAGCGTAATACGGAAAACGGATGTCAGATTCGTGATTACCATCCCAAATAACCCCCCTGGGAGAGGTTTGGGCGGAATCGGTGATTATGACTTCGACGGCCCTATCACGCGTACCTACCGTAACCTACCGTAATCGACCGAAAATTGAAAAACGGATGAGAGATTCGTGATCAGCACCGCAACCAACCCTCCTGGACAAGGTTTGGGCGAAGTCGGTGATTATAACCTCGACATCTCTAGTCACTCGTACCTGCTGTAACCCGTACCTGTTGTAAGGTCATTCTTTAACATTCGCTGAAAAGCACAAAACATTGTATAATTGAGAAACTGAGAAAAGTGAGCGAAGCACAACTCACAGAAACCTTTATTTGGCAATTTAGAGTGAAATAAATGTGTAGGAGATGTGTAGGAAGTAAGCTGATTTAGACTGCCATAGGGCACGACTTTCACGACTCCAGAGGTCGAGGTGAGGTCGAAAAATTTTTTTGGCTAAACCTCGCCCAGGGGTTATTTGGGGTGGCGATCAGGAATCTGACATCCGCTTTCCAAATTTCGGCCGATTACGGTAGGTTATGGTAGGTACGGGTGACGGTGCAATATTGTACCCCCAATTTCGTGGGCCCGTAGCTCTTTGGGTTCAAGGACTTACCAGGAGACTATCTCAACGGTAGGTCGGAACGGCCCAAATGTTCTATATCGACAGAATCGCCTCTCTTTGGGAAACAACAAGTTGCAAATATCTCCACCCCAATACAATTCTGCGCAGAGTTATGGACGACGGAAGTTGGGCCGTTGGCGACGTTAGCCCTCTGCCTGCACGCGGAGAGCGGGCTCAATTGACTGGAAACAGCGATGACGAGCAATCGGTGGCGGTGCAGTGGATAGAGGGGGCGTTATCCCCATGATCGCTGTTTCCAGCCAGCTTGAGCCCGCCCTTCGCGCGCAGGCAGAGAGTTAACACAGGCCCAGCTTCCGTTCTCCCTAACTCAGCGCAGAGTTGTATTGGGGTCGAGATGTTTGCATTTTGTTGTTTCCCGGTGAGAGGCGATTCTGCCCATATACAACACTAAGGACGTTCCGACCTACCGTTGAGATAATTTCCTGGTTAGCAAAAACGAAACATGTTTTTCTACTATATGAAGGATGGAGATTCTCGCAGTACTATCCATTTCCCCCACCTCGTGCAAGGAATAAATTCATTGCACGAGGTGTGGTGCGGCTCGGTCGAGAATTCATTTGTTGTTCAGAGATAAAGATGTGAGGTTTTATTTAATTTCTGGTTGGCCTCGTGCTAGAGGGAGTGTAATAATCGCGACGACTCTTTGGATGGGGAAGAGACGAGATAGACGACTTTATTAGAGAAAAGAACAGAGTGAATCCGGCAAGAGAATCCGGAAAGAAAGATGGCGTGACGATGCCGCCGCAGCAGCCAGGGCCCAGTCGAGATGCGTCCGAGCCCGGTTGATTCCTTAGATACGCGTTTTCCCGCGCGCGGCGGACGTCGGCTCGCCGACAGGGGATCAAATTTGCCGCGTTCGAACGTAACAGGAGCAATTCATGCGCTTCAATTTCGTGTGGTACATAAAAGGTGGGAATCTACCACTATATAATTGAGTTAGTTGCCCGCGCTGTAGATGATGAGGCTCACACAGGTTAGAAACCTGTGTGAGATACGCCTCATCGAACCCCGCGCGGACAATATGAGGCTCTTAACATGGGATGCTGCTGCAGTAGAGAAAGCGCAGCCTCCTCCTGCTTGACACAGTGGTATCTGTGCGCTTTACTGAGCGTCTGGATCCAGACGACGGGCCACCTATGTCGCGCAACAGGCATCTGGAGTCGGAAGAGGTGACACCGTCGTCGTACGACGAGCGACCACATTCAGGGTTCAACATGAGGTGCTGCTGCAGCCGAGGAAGCGCAGCATCCTCCTGCTCGACACAGCGGGAGTTGCGCGCATTTCTGAGCATCATGATTCCGAATACGTGTCAACAACGTCTGCCATGAGCATGGGAGGCCCACTAGCAAGGGAGGTCGATGAGCGTCCCGTGGCAATTTTCAAAGTGACCTATTGATGGTTGAAGGGGGTTGTCTGAGAAGCACCGTGGTGGTTTTCAAAATTTATGCGGACATCTGGGTAGGTCAAAAATTACAAAAAATCGTATCAGTTCAGTGCGGGCCAATAAAGCAAAACAGAGGTCTGGAGCTACCATGTCGTGGTTAGAATCTTATGTACAAAAGGTTTGGGGCTGCAACAGTAGCGGAATTACAGCGAACTCACGGTTTGCTTGTTAGCGATACAGTAACCGAAGTCAAACGTTGAAGTGCGCCGCTCACGGACAGTCCGGCAGCGATTGGATGTCCGAGGGGATGTGGGGGCGGGCTTGCAGGATGTGGGTCATGGGTTCGGATCCGGGGGTTGGGGTTCTGCATTGCTGGGCTTGCTCACTGCTCTTTTGCCGATATAAAGTGAATCTTGAACACCATATTGTACCATACTGACGTTATGACCTTATTTTAACCAGTATGGTACGATTTAACAACAATGCCGCCTATCTTCCCCCACTACTCTGCTAATCGAATCGAAGGTGTAGAGACTTATACTCCCACGACTCTGGAGATCGAAAGCAATTTTTGCCCATACATCATCCTGCAGGCTAATTCAAGCGCTGACCGCAAATCTGATAAACGTTTTCACGTGATCGCGTGATCCCACATTTTCATGAGTGATCAGGGTTATCAATGTCAATACACAGAATCTACTCCTTCAGCTATGTGATCAGGCTTGCTTTCCAATCTTTTACTTCGCGATGGAAAGTAGTGCACGAAAATAGGTCACTTAGAAAAAGGAATGCAAGATTCGTGGTTAGCAGCTTAAATAGTTTCCATAGGCGAAGAAGGGGCGAAATCAGTAATAATGACCCCGCCATTCTTACTCACGACACCTACAGTAACCTACACTGGTCGGCCGAATTTTCAAAAATGGATACTGTATTCGTGCTCAGCATCCAAAATAACAGTACTGGGCGATGTTTGGGTGGATAAAAATTTCGACCTCTCCTATACTTGGAGTCACGATAGCACAACACTGCCGGTTATTCTGTATCCACCCCTCTACTTACATGCTCACCATCACCTACTGTACCGTAACACCAAAAGCGTTTGCCAGATTCGTGAACACCACTCAATTAACAAGACAAAGTTGGACGGAATTTCATTCTCTACCTGCGAAGTCATGAGGCTTATTATTAGGTTGTCACATAAGTTCTGTCCGATTACGATAGTTGTTACTTTGTTATAGTTTTTTTCATGGACCGAGAACATAATTGTGTATAATTTGTATACCGTTTTGTAGTGCTTGTTTCGCTCTATAAAACTCATTATACTAATTTCAAAACTCATAAACATAGCATCGTTTTACGTGCTGGACAAAACCATGGAAAAAATGATTACGAGAGAAAATGCCCGAACCGCGCCGCGTCTGTTTCGGTGCGAGAAAATGTTCGCGACCTGGGGGGAAAATGCCCGCAGGCAGGGAAGAAAATGTCCACAGACAGGGGAGAAAATATCTGCGGCCACTGAACGGTTTTCGATAGGGTCCACTACAATAAGCACTACAACAAAACTCATGGTAATCACTTGGACAGGGATACGGTATTTTTCTCATGCCGTCGAGTAAAGGGCATGAGAAATCGTGGGCATGGCAGCTGTAACTGTGCACCATCATTTGGATTCCCTAGCAGACTTGATGGCCTTACCGTGATAGAGAAGCTTTGAAGAATATGAGGAAAGATTCTCGTTATAAAAAGCATGCTCAACGGCTAAATTAGTGCCAACGGTGTTTTATGGGAAAAGTGTGAATGTTTATGTGTTGTGAATGTGTGTATGTTTTACACTTGAAAACACTGAAAGGAGCGAAAGAAGCGTTTTCGCCCAGATCTCAATTTCTAGAACGTAAAAATAGAACGCAAGCACATCAACGGAACCTGGTAACTTAGAATTACTTTTCGAAGCGTTGAGCTGCGAAACTGTAGGCCACCTCAATTTTTGAGTTTGTTTTTTAGCCATATGAACTCTACATGGACTGAACAGTAAGGTACATGTACTTTAAAGTCATGAGAAGCAGAAAATGAAAAAATGACAGAACTTATTTAGGAATTTGTTTACAAATTGGTTTTTAGGTTTTACTGAGGTTTTACTCAGTACTTCTGATGAAGACTTAATTTTTGACCAATAATTTCCTTCTTTACTAAAACAGGATTTGAATATAGATCTTTCAACATTCTTTGCTCTTCAAGTGGTTCTCATCTGATACACCGTTGGTATCGTAAATACTTGTTGTGCTCTTTTTTATTGTTTTTCTCGGTATAGGACTTCTACTTCTATAAGGGGCGCATGTAGCGCAGTCGGAGGAGGCGCGACTGTCGTCTCCACCCGATACCAGGTTCCTGGTTCGGATTTCCCGCCTAGGCTAACCAAGCCTTCCATCCCTCCGGGGTCGGTGAATTGGTACCAGACTTGTCTGGGTAGGATAGAGCGCTGACTTGTACATCGGCTGGCCACCGCAAGTCACTGTATGGCCAAATACCATTCATGTCGCCTCCACGGCGTCCCGTAGAATTAGAATGCGTGGCGCATCCCAAAAGGGATTGAGTAACGCCGTCCTTTATCCTTTATCCTTTTATAGGACTTCTACAGGGTGAACCAAGATAACCTGGACAAGATTTTTTTATCATAATTATAAAAAACCAACAATTCGAGAAAACGACGACTAAATTACAACAACACAAACATTAGGGTACGTGGTTACGTAGTGGCCTCCCTTGGAGCGGGTGCAGAGGGCCAAACATCTCGCGAATTTTTCGACGATGGGCCGCAGGTCGCAGCTGGGAACAGATTCTGTTCACAGATGAGAAGCTGTTCACCGTGGAGCAGGCGCACAATCGCCAAAATGGTAGGATGTGGTCTACGTCTACAGAGGCTCCAAGCACCTCTGCTATCGTCTAAAACCCACAATCTGTCATGGTTTGGGGCGGAATCTGCGCCAGCGGCAAGACCCCTGGTTTTCGTGCATAAAGGAGTGAAATCGACGAAGATGTGTACCAGCGAGACATTCTTGAGCCCGTAGTTCTTCCTTGGGCCCACCAGCGCTTCGTTGATGCCCATTGGACGTTCCAACAGGACTCTGCACCCGCACATAGTGTGAAGAGTGCGGAGACGTGGTGCAAGGCCGATTTCCCCGACTTCATCACGCCTTCGGAATGGCCGCCGTATTCTGCAGATTTGAATCCGATGGACTATAGTGTGTGGGCATCTTAGAGGCTAGGGTCGGCGTCAAACGCCACCGCAGTCTCGAGCCCCTGAAGGAATCCTTGCGCCAGGAGTGCGAGTGGTTGTCTTCTGATTACCTGCGGCCGTTAAACATGATGTGCTCTAATGTTTGTGTTGTTGTAATTTAGTCGTCATTTTCTCGAATTGTTGGTCGTTTTATAATTATGATTAAAAAAATCTTGTCCACGTTATTTTGCTTCACCCTTTATTTTGATTCGCTTTGTTGCTGTTTTCCTGATATTTCCACATATCTGAATAAAAGACTTAAATATTTGAATGGTTAGTTGCAACCTAGGTTTTACCAAAATCTTTATTAAAATGACCAGAACCTACGGTGTAGCACATCGCCAAAAATCTTTCAAGGCACCTTCTCGAAATATAGAGTGTTTTTCGAACATAAAATTCTGTGAGCAACTTCTTATTAGATCTTTGATACGAATGAAACGCTATGTAAATAGACTGCTGTTCGCGGGCATTTTCTTCCTATCCGGGCATTTCTCCGCACGCAACGCGCGCCGTGAGATTTGGGCATTTTCTCCGTAGACCGGAAAAATGCACTTCCCGGTAATAATGCTTCATGTGTTCAAATTTGACTACAGTGGCCAGTGGCCAGGGAGGTAGAAGGCCTGGGGAGAGGACTCCGCTAATAAACGCATCGAGCGCAAATTGAACCAGAAGTTCGGAGAAGTGGACCTCGAAGACAAGGACCGTTAGGAACGACCACCCAAGCGTGATGACGGATGTTTGAAAGAAAGACAAGAACCCTCTGCACGAGAAACGGTACACGAGATAAGTAAATTTTTTTTGGGTCAGTCGTACAACCATTTCGAGGCACCTAGATGTGATAGGATGAAGAAGCTGGATAAGTGGGAGCCCCACAAACCAACTAAGGAACAGCAAAGGTGCCGCCCTTTTGCATATCTCGCATCTGACCATCCGAAAATTAAACCAGTTGAGGTATAAAGTTTTTCAGCGTCCCGCTTATTCTTCGAATCTAGGCCTGACAGATTTTCATCTTTTCAAACATCTCGATAGTTTCCCTAAATGGGGAAATCTTTTCCACTGAAACAGATACCACACTTGCCTCTAAGCCTTTCACTGATTCTATGGATTTAGATCTCTTCCGAAATGAAATTAACGCTCTTGTATATCATTGGGAGAAGTGCATTGATTGTAACGATTCTTACTTTGTATAACCAACTTCATTTTCAACTGAAATATTACAACGTAAATTTGCCGTCAAAGATCGGAAAGAGCTTATGTGACAACCTAATGCAAGTACCTACATTTACAATGTCGTCCTCCCCACTACTTATCAGTACGAAGGGTGGACGAGAAAAAATAGGCTGCAATAAGACCAAACTACGGTATCAGAAATGATTTAAGAGATGGTAGAAATAGTAAAATTTACAAGAAAAACGTTCTTTCTAGAAACCCGAAGACTGATCAGCATATCCAGCATATGGATAGAAGCAACAGATATCGAACATGTTCGTGAGGTTAAAATGACAAGCATTTTCAAAGTAAGCAGAGAACATCACTATAGAATTATAACGTTGTAGTAGCTAACAGGAGCTTCCTCAGCGAGGCAAGCATGGTTTTTTTTTTGAGAACATGACGTAGCTCTATGCATCGGAATCCTGGCTTTTTCATATCCGACAAGAGGCAGAAAGGAGTTAGAAAATGAAAACGGTGTCTGGCCGACCAGAGTAAGTTACTGTAGGTGTCGTGAGTAAGGATGGCGGGGTCATTATTACTGATTTCGCCCCTTCTTCGCCTATGGAAACTATTTAAGCTGCTGACCACGAATCTGCCATTCCTTTTTCTAAGTTATCTATTTTTCGTGCACTACTTTCTATCTCAAAATAAAACATTGGAAAGCAAGCCTGATCACATCGCTGAAGAAAGAGATTCTATGTAGTGACATTGGTAACCTTGATCACTCACGAAAATGCAGGTCACGCGATCACGTGAAAACGTTTATCAAATTTTGTGATCAGCGCCTCAATTAGCCTACAAGATGAAGTATGAGCGAAAATTGCTTTCGATCTCCAGAGTTGTGGGAGTACACGTCTCTACACCTTCGAATAGCAGAGAGTGGTTGGGGGAGGATGGGCAGCATCCTTGTTAAATAGTATCGGTCGGGTTGAAACAACGTTATAACGTCAGTGTGGTACACTACAGTGTTCAAGATACACTTTACATCGGCAAAAGAGCAGTGAGAAATCCCAGCAATGCAGAATTCCAACCCCGGATCGGAACCCATTACCCTCCTGCAAGTCCGCCCCACACACACTCGGCCATCCAGTCGCTGCCGGACTGCCCGTGAGCGGTGCACCTCAATGTTCCGCTTTGGCTACTGTATCGATGACAAGCAAATTGTGAGTTCGCTGTAATTCCGCTACTGTTCCAGCCCCAAACCCTTTGCAGGTTAGATTCTAACCACGACATGGCAGCTCCAGACCTCAGACTTGCTGTATCGGCCCGCACTGAAGCGATACGGTTTTTTTGCAATTTTTGACCCACCCTGATGTCTGCAGGAAATTTGAAAACGGTGCTTCTCAAGCAACCCCCTACAACCCTCAATAGGTCACTTTAAAAATTGCCACGGGACGCTCATTGACCACGCTTGTAAGAGAGTGGTGGAGAAGGGAAGTAATGGTGACCTCCATGGTGGACCAGGAGAGCTACCAGGAAGAAAAGGAGCAACTTAGAGGAGGGACCAGGGCGGGGAAACCACCAATAAGAGACCAGTAAGGGGGCGGGCGAGGAGGGCGTCAACAGTGGAAACAAGGAAGAGGATCAGATATTGGGATCAGGAAAGTGGTGGAGGGAAGAGGGGGGGGGGGAGACCAGTACAGGTAGACCACCACTTAGATCCAGTAAGAAGAAATGAGTGAGGGGAAATCTGGCGTCCGAATTCGAAAGGCATGTCAACGATATCCGGAAATACACGCTGTTGGACATGAGAACGGTTGCGGAGGAATCACCTTAGGGCAGAAGTACTGCGCAGAACTAACCAACGGCGTTATTGGACGATCCGGAGAGAATGTTTATGATAAACGCATGTAAGTGGTGAACGGCTTGGTGCCAATCAACTACGCAGCAGATCCTAGATGTTAGCGGATCTTATGTTTTACAAAGACTGCTTTCCGTAAGTCAGTGATGCTGCAAAGTCGCTCGAAGCGCGCAAGTGCGAGACACGTTGTTAGGCGTGTCGGAGCACTTGTGTCACATATTTAAATTTCGCACGAGATATTGCCATTTTGCAGCATCAAAAAATTATAAGGAAATTTGGATCTACTGAGCTAGAAGGGGAAGCGAGGAAAAGAGCTCGTTTATTGAGGTTTATACAAAAAAAACGCTAGCCGAAGCGTCCGTAATAAACCTGCCTCCTCAGGTTTCTTATGGAGGTCACATATTATGGGAGGGGGACGTTCTGCCTGAAAGCGGCGCGGGCAAAGACGCGGGACAGTGCCTGCGGAGCCAATTAGCGTCGACTCGCGGAGAGACACCCGCCGCTTCGCGCTCAACCTTTTTGAAAACGACATTATGATCCTTCAATGCGTATGTGAGCATGTTCACAGCCTGAAATTGCCCAACGAGTTTGATTTGATAGTCGGAGGACCTCCTAAGAACACCAAAGTACTCCTTTTTTCAAAGCATTTCATGGGTGTTTTCTAACTCGTTAAATGGTGGTGACATTGGCTATGCATGCAGGTCCACTGCCAGTGGGAAGAGAGGCCAAAATACTACTAGAAGCCACGAACGACTGGGCGAGCACTTTGAAGTATTGTGTGATGAAATTTACTCTCGGTGAACATTAGATTTGATGAACCACCTATCTAGTCTTAGTCTCGATATATATGTGGTGTGTGCATTATAAAGTTCCATAGAAAAATCAGTTACGAAATGCTAAAGAGATGTCATGTTGAAACTAATGCTTTAAACTTCTGTTAAAAAATCTCTTGTCTATCTAATTGGATTCCTCGAGCAATTTTAGCCTGGAAGCATGTCTCGCATTTAATCCTCATATATGTGGATAAAAACCTATATTTAGCGAAAAATAAACAAGGCCTGAAAAAATTCGCTTTAAGCGTTATTGAGGCAGGGTTCTTTTCTGGATCACTCGATAGAGCTCGAAATTCTAGTACAGGAGATGGTAGAGTTTGCAGTAGTAGTATGGAAGCATGCCTCGCAATTAATTCTGATATTTAACGAAAGTTAAACAGCGCCTGAAAAAAATGCTAAGGGTTATTGAGAAAAGATTCTCTCCTGGCTCATTGGATAGAGCTTGAAATTCTGATATAGAAGATGATAGGGTTCGGATCAGTCGCATATTCTGGACTGCCAATGCAAGCTGTCTGAGCCTCCTATCCCTCTATCGATTGTAATCACACCAAACCTGCTCGATCTACAGGCTCCTGTAATTGGCTGGGTCAGCATCGCCTCTACGGCGAGGGCTGTCTGACTGAGCGCGAAGTGGCGGGTGTCACGGCGTGAGTCGACGCTAATTGGCTCCGCAGGCACTGTCCCGCGTCTTTGCCTCCGCCGCTTTCAGAATTCAGAAGGCAGAACGTCCCTCACTCACATATTATGGAGGTTTCCGAGTGTAGATCGCACGGCCTCTTAGGTCCTTACATAGCAGAACCAAGAATGAATAGCATGATTTTTTTAAATTAAGAATAAAAGGAGAACATGAACAGCAACAAAGGGCAGCGAAAAAGGCCTTGACTAAAAACTGACTCCACTGACTAAAACGATGGCGTGGGAGGGGGAGGGGGAAGCAGAGGATCGGGATGTTCTCAGGGGCGAGGAGGAGCTGGAGCCGACACCACGCGGCTGACCACCGGACAAGACCAACCCCGAAGCATTCGAGGCACAGTGGAATGAAGCAGGGGCTGCCACTGTTACAAGATGCTGAAGATAGTCGAGAGTTGACCTCGGAATACATACCGACGCTCATTACAACTGCGGCTACATTTTCGGCACGGATCTGCATGCGGCATCGCGACAACAGTTCCTCGGCGCGGCTCCCACCACAGTGGCGGTTCGACCACGTTCCACCACTCGCGGTTCTATACCGCAAAACAAAACGCAGGCGCTAAGGTTAACTGTGATTTACGCTTCGGCTCAAGCTTGCCACGCAATTGCATGGAAACGTGGCTTGGGGCGCAGGGAGAAATACTGCTTCATGGGCGTGACGTGTGGGGCTCGATTCCTGTGCTCTTTCACTCTTTTGCGTTTTTACTCTGCTTCCAAGTCTCCCGAGAGCGTGGAGCTCAATTTGAAGAGATACAGATCGTCGCGTGCAGCCGATTCGGGTTTTGAGTGGGTTCTTGGTTCGAATTTCCCTCCCAAGCCAATCAAACCCCTGGAAGGATAAACACTGCATCGGCTAGCCAGTATACTTTTGCCCTTTTCGAATTTTGACTATTCGAAAAAAAAGTCCAAAACTCGAATTATTCGTTTATTCGAATATTCGAAGGAAGCCAATATTTGAATCATTTGATTATTCGAATATTCGAAGGCTTCGAATATCGAATATTCGAATATTCGAGTGTTCGAACACACGAATATTCGAATTCACGGACACAGTTAAACAGTAGGTAATAAAAAATAAGGACATGTTAATCATTGGGTGACCATTCGAAGTGCGAGGTACAGCGAGGGTTTTTAAATCTCCGGCAGGGTCTCCCAAGCTGAAAGGAAAATCGATAAATCTTGTGAAGCCTAGCGAAGTCTGCATCACAGCACGCCCCGATGCTAACTGCGTTTGTGATCACACTTACCCTTCTATTGCCTCGTTCCATGTGATGAATGCATATAGACGCCTTTCACACGGGCGCTGCCCTCAAAAGTGTTTGTAGTAAGCAATACGTCGAGCACGATGCAAGATAACCTCTATTCATTAGAGGGTGCCTTAAGTTGAGGACTTTCCTCTATGAGCAGCGGCAGAGGATATGTCGGTTCAGTTTTAGATAACTCAATAGGTAGAATGTTTTCGCATCTGTTTTAAACCTAGAGCGGCTAGCATAGAGACTAGATTGTGTGACAGGTTGTGGTCAAAATACTCGCGCAAGGCGGGGCTCTAAACTGAACCTTCTGCTTTCCGGACAGAATGCCTGTCCGTTACAGCAACATCGCTGCTTGATCGTTCGCGACATCCCGGTACCATTGGTTGTTTTGGTAAGCCACTGCAACGAGTACATCGCGGGCGCTGAGTGTGATCGAGCAGCGTTGGTGGTTCAGCGGGAAGGGGTCAAGCTGCTCTTCAACGGAGACGACACCAAGAGGAACGGAGTCGAGGTAGCTGTCGCAGAGTGCATCAAGGATTCGCTAGCTGCTGTCCAAAGGATAAACGACCGCATTATGTCACTGCGACTAGACACGAAAGAGGGTTACTGGACCATCATGTCTGTTTACGCCCCGCAAACCGGATGCCCCGAGCACGACGACGATGACTTCTGCCTCAAGTTGGCCATAAGGTCCGTATCAGAAGGCAACTGTCTATCCATAGCAGGGGACATCAGCAGGCACGTGAGCAGTGGGAAACAGAGGCGAAAAGGGTTCATGGAGTTTAAAGGGTTGACCTGATAGACCCGGATGGAGAAAGAGTTATCGATCTGTCGCCCACGACCTGGTTTTCTGTAGCACCTTCGCAAAGAGAAGTCAGAAGGTGATCTAGGTCAGCGCAGGAAGAAGGAGCGAAGTCGACCAAATCCTGTTGCTAAGGCTTGACTTGAAAACCGTCCGTGATGTGAAAGTCCTGCCGGCATAAGATGTAGCGCCACAGCATCGGTCCTTGGTAGCTGAGATTAACATACCTCTACCCAGCAAACCCAAAGTAAGGACAGAACCTAGAATCTCGAGGTGGTGGCTGCGAGGTTCAGAGCGCCATGAGCTACGAAGGGCAGTGCTTGAAGCAAGTCTTTCCGATCCGATTGGCTCCGTGAACGAGACCTGAAGGAGTACGATCAAGTATCATAATCCCCATTTCTGAAGGAGGACGACCCAGCATTATAAGCTCCATTTTCAAGCAGAAAAAGGACGCGTCCGAGTGCTCCAACTATCGAGCGGTCAAATTAATCTCACATACGATGAGGGTCTACGAACGACTGGTCGACTCAAGCCTGAGGGAGATGGTCACCATCTCCCAGGAGCAGTATGGCTCCATGGCTGAGAGGTGTACCACTGACGCTATCTTCATCACTCGCCAGGTGATGAAAAAATATCAGGAGAAACGAAAGCCCTGCTATATGGCATTCCTGGATCTGGTGAAGGCTTACGACAGGCTACCCCCTGCCGTGCTCTGGGAACCCCTTTGAGGGAGTATTCGTATAGTGAATCACCTTGAGGAAGGTCCTATCATGATTATCCTCTACTGGGGATTCCACCACCTGCTCCCGTCCTGAGCGGTTATTGTGGCTCTCCTCTCTGATTCGGCGGCGCCTTGACCGCTGTATTGGCGATATTCTGGTTTCTCGCTTTTAAGCTAAGCGTTTTCTTCAAAAACTTTGGGACACCATTGTTGAAGCGTCTCCATCTGACGTCTGGTTTCGAGAAGAGCGGTAAGTATGACTTTGCTTTGGCACAGGGAGGTAATTCGCCATCCGTTCTATATAGAAGTGGTTATATGTGTTCGTTCTACTTGTGTCCTTCCAAAAACTTGTCCGGTGGTCAGCCGCGTGGTGTCGGCTCCAGCTCCTCCTCGCCCCTGAGAACATCCCGATCCTCTGCTTTCCCCTCCCCCTCCCGCGCCATCGTTTTTAGTCAGTGGAGTCAGTTTTTAGTCAAGGCCTTTTTCGCTGCCCTTTGTTGCTGTTCATGTTCTCCTTTTATTCTTAATTTAAAAAAATCATGCTATTCATTCTTGGTTCTGCTATGTAAGGACCTAAGAGGCCGTGCGATCTACACTCGGAAACCTCCATAATATGTGGGTGAGGGACGTTCTGCCTTCTGAATTCTGAAAGCGGCGGAGGCAAAGACGCGGGACAGTGCCTGCGGAGCCAATTAGCGTCGACTCACGCCGTGACACCCGCCACTTCGCGCTCAGTCAGACAGCCCTCGCCGTAGAGGCGATGCTGACCCAGCCAATTACAGGAGCCTGTAGATCGAGCAGGTTTGGTGTGATTACAATCGATAGAGGGATAGGAAGCTCAGACAGCTTGCATTGGCAGTCCAGAATATGCGACTGATCCGAACCCTATCATCTTCTATATCAGAATTTCAAGCTCTATCCAATGAGCCAGGAGAGAATCTTTTCTCAATAACCCTTAGCATTTTTTTCAGGCGCTGTTTAACTTTCGTTAAATATCAGAATTAATTGCGAGGCATGCTTCCATACTACTACTGCAAACTCTACCATCTCCTGTACTAGAATTTCGAGCTCTATCGAGTGATCCAGAAAAGAACCCTGCCTCAATAACGCTTAAAGCGAATTTTTTCAGGCCTTGTTTATTTTTCGCTAAATATAGGTTTTTATCCACATATATGAGGATTAAATGCGAGACATGCTTCCAGGCTAAAATTGCTCGAGGAATCCAATTAGATAGACAAGAGATTTTTTAACAGAAGTTTAAAGCATTAGTTTCAACATGACATCTCTTTAGCATTTCGTAACTGATTTTTCTATGGAACTTTATAATGCACACACCACATATATATCGAGACTAAGACTAGATAGGTGGTTCATCAAATCTAATGTTCACCGAGAGTAAATTTCATCACACAATACTTCAAAGTGCTCGCCCAGTCGTTCGTGGCTTCTAGTAGTATTTTGGCCTCTCTTCCCACTGGCAGTGGACCTGCATGCATAGCCAATGTCACCACCATTTAACGAGTTAGAAAACACCCATGAAATGCTTTGAAAAAAGGAGTACTTTGGTGTTCTTAGGAGGTCCTCCGACTATCAAATCAAACTCGTTGGGCAATTTCAGGCTGTGAACATGCTCACATACGCATTGAAGGATCATAATGTCGTTTTCAAAAAGGTTGAGCGCGAAGCGGCGGGTGTCTCTCCGCGAGTCGACGCTAATTGGCTCCGCAGGCACTGTCCCGCGTCTTTGCCCGCGCCGCTTTCAGGCAGAACGTCCCCCTCCCATAATATGTGACCTCCATAAGAAACCTGAGGAGGCAGGTTTATTACGGACGCTTCGGCTAGCGTTTTTTTTTTGTATAAACCTCAATAAACGAGCTCTTTTCCTCGCTTCCCCTTCTAGCTCAGTAGATCCAAATTTCCTTATAATTTTTTGATGCTGCAAAATGGCAATATCTCGTGCGAAATTTAAATATGTGACACAAGTGCTCCGACACGCCTAACAACGTGTCTCGCACTTGCGCGCTTCGAGCGACTTTGCAGCATCACTGACTTACGGAAAGCAGTCTTTGTAAAACATAAGATCCGCTAACATCTAGGATCTGTTGCGTAGTTGATTGGCACCAAGCCGTTCACCACTTACATGCGTTTATCACAAACATTCTCTCCGGATCGTCCAATAACGCCGTTGGCTAGTTCTGCGCAGTACTTCTGCCCTAAGGTGATTCCTCCGTGAATTGCCTTATTGTGTTAGGCAAGTGTACTTCATGGAGAGGTTTAAGAATTCACATTCAGCATGACTAATGAAAAATGCTGCTCTTGCATTCCATTTTGCCCTAAGAACAATTATGATCTACCGACCACCCTTGAAATTGTTTTCAAGGAACTTTGGAACCAGTTATGACAGCATACCTCGGAGTCCAGACAGGGTTAAACAGCTTGTGTTACTTTGTCTACGTAGCCGAAAAATGCTATTCGACATGGCCATGATATTAAAGGTTCTTAAAAACAGGATTACGATTGATTTTATTGCATCTCTGAGGACTAGAAAGGCAACCAAAGGCTTCACCTTCCTATTCCAAAATCGCAGACGATATCAAACTTCCTCACTTATAGAAAACTTAAAAAGCTGAACAATTACGTGATATATTTGGATGTCCCATAAGTCCCCGCCGTTTTTTTGCTGACGATACTTGCAAACGGCCAGCTCGAAGGGCGAACCTGCTCTCGAAGGATTCATGGCTTCTAGATCTCCGGAGTTTTATGGTACTAGAATAAATAAACTAGTGCCTCGTTGGCAAAGATGCGTAGATTGTACTTCGCCTAATAAACTTATGTTTGAGCGAGATGCTTACATTTGAAGTTAAAGGTCAAAAAACGACAGAACTAAGGTAACGACCTAATAAATTGGTCTAGGAGCAAGAAAACAATTCTTGAAATAAGAAGATGTATCGACTGCCTACTGCAACGATACTGCGAAAGCTTATCCAAAAATTCTTCCTGAATGCATTTACATGAAGAGAGTGTAAATTTTCAAAAATGGTGCGTAAAATATCGTTAATGCTATTTAAGGGAAATTTTCGTCGTTAAATTTCGTTAAAAAATTTTAAACGAAAAATGCCGGCAAACCGGTAATTCGTTAATCGTTAAACGCACACCGCTGATGTTAACTCTATTCTTAGCCAATTAGACGTTGAGTGTTTTCCTTGCTCAGTGTATCGTATGGGTAAGCTCAAAGCCAATGGCTCTAGGTTCGTGAAAGCTGTGCTGCCAAGCTCCAAACATAGAGACTTCGCTGTTTAGCGAGCTTCGGTTTGCGAACGTTCTTCTGCAAGGGCATTTTTATTCGCCCTTCGCTTTCCAAAGAAGAACTGGCACATCAGCAAGTTGCTCGTAATTCCAATCATAGGCCTCAGAATGCTTCTGGCTCTGTCACGATGATTGATCAGACCTCTCAAGGCTCCGATCCCTCCTCCTATTCAAAAAACGTTTTGCATGCTGCGCCGTCGGGAAACTCCTGAATCCTGCCCCTTGTCGCGATGTAAGTGGTATAAAGTACATATTTACCAAAATTCGTGGCTAGGCTCGAAGAATGATGTAGCATCCCTGCTAGGAATAGTCAGTTCCTGCTATTCTTTTTCTCGATGTGACCGCTCGCATAGGGCTGGAGGGATCTTTTAGTCCTTCTTAGGAATGTCATTCCTTTTAGGGAGGTTTTCAAGAAATCTGTAAGGGATGGCTATAAGGTCTTGATTATGGATATTACATTTTCTCTAGGTACTATCAGATTCACTCTTGTATACCGCACTCCGAACTGCATTGCTCAGAATTCCAATGTGCTTCAAATAGTCATCAGTGTTTTTTTTTCAAATCAGAACAATCCAACTACAGTTTTAGGTGATATTAATTTGGCCGACATTGTCTGAAATCATCCTGTATGCCTACATGGTAGACCACTCGATTTTTACAATACTTTTTGCTCGCATAACCTCTGTCAGCTTGTGATGCAGCCAACCCGTGATCGCTCATTCCTCGACATCTTGCTCACTAATGAAGTCAGCCTCGTCAGTAATGTTCAGGTTGTAGCACCTTGTGGTGGTGATCATTCAGCGGTTGAGTTCGCTGTTAATTCTGATGTCCTTTCAAGTGAAACATGCTGTGTTAGAGGCTTCATAAACGCTGACTATCTTACTGTTGGGAATTATCTCGCGAATATTGATTGGACTGGATCGCCATGTAATGTGTCCACCGTGGTTGAAAAGTATTAGCTATTCTTGGCGATTTTACATCATGTCATCGAGTTTGTTTCTCTCTCTTCGTAGAGTTATTAAGTACAGGCTTAGATGGCCTAAATACATCTTCCAAGAACTTTCTGTGGAATAATGCAAATATTGAGAATTTAGAGGAATGGACTAGGTGGAAGTTTTATAATAGCAAAGTTAAAAGGTTCACCACATTTGTCGAGTGTTAATTGGCGGCAATCAAGGATTCTTCGAAACTATATGAATACATTCGTATGCGGTTAAAAGAACAGGTAAGGATTCTACCCTTATATGTTCTGGCGGCGTTTACTTTACCGAGACTGACAAGATTGAGCTGTTTGCTAAAGAATTTCATAACGTGTGCTCTGGGTTGCATGTTTTTTCAACTGCAAAAGTTTCTAAGGTGAACTGCGTAATGCAGCCGACCGTCTGGTTTTATGCAGACGAAATTGTTCAAATCGTAACCAAGTGGACGACCTCGATTTCAGTGACTCCTGACTTGGTCCCTTTGCATTTTGTCAAATGTATTATTCCTCTTATTGCCTACCCTCTCGAATTTCCCTTTAATTTATCTTAAATTACGGATGAAGTACCCAAGCGTTGCAACTTCGTCGTCCCTGTACCTAAGAAACCTCCATTTCACTGTTCTCTAAATTATCGGCCTGTTAGTTCTACATCAGTTTTCGCTAGGGTGTTCGAGAAACTTGTTAAACATAAATTAGTTAAATACGTCAATGAGCAAGATCTTTTTCTACCTTCTCACCTTCTCTGTAGGGGAAAGTCAACTGAGACGGCTCTGTTGGGTTTCTTTAATGGCTGGACGAAGGCCTTTAATAGCAAAAAAGCCACCCATGTGATCTATTTTGATTTCTTCAAAGCCGTTGATAGGGTTTCTACAAATTAGCTGGTGAAAAATACATGAACCGCCATAGAATCCTTGCCTGGATTGGTAACACTTTTACATGGTCGTATGTCTGCTATTGTCACAAAAGTGGGGACTACCTCTTGCTGCTGACAAGACTAAGCTTTTTTGCATAGGTAAGAATTCCCATTTATTTAAAAACAGAATATTCTCCGATACCTTAGAAAGAGTGCACGAGATAAGGGATTTAGGATTTAGGATTGCCGTTTCAATGATGAACTTTCTTTCGAGACCCATTATAAATTTATATCCTCATTGGCGACGCGTAGAACGTATAATCTACTTGAAACCTTGCGGAGTGGGAATGCGAAAACACTTGTTAATGCTTGCAAGAGCTATGTAACATCGTCGAAACGGAAACGTTTATGTTTAGCCCTTTCAAAAAGAAGGACATAGCCTTGCTAGAATGTGTTTAAAATAACTTCACTCGTAAGTTGGCCATGAGGTGTTCTGGCATGAGCTATCTGTTCATTCCTAGTGGTGTTCATAGGCGTCATTTATGCGGGTTGCAAAGTTGAAGTATTAGAAGATTGAAGAATGATCTTCTCGTGGCCTTCAAGATTTTAACGGGAAGGACTTCACGAAATAATTAAAAAATTTCTCCTCAGCTCTGTCTAAAACTAGAGGGAGCGCCACTAAATTTAGCGCTTCACTTGCCAGAACACAGGTGCGTGCTATAGTTGTGCTCGAATGACCTATTCGAGTAGGTATTCTAATGATTTTCATTCGAACTTGAGTATTCCATTTCGAATGTTCAAAAAATCGCGTTTTTCGAATGTATTCGAAATTCGAATGCTCGAGAATTACGGGTATTCGAAATCATTCGAATATTCGATACGGAGCAGAAACACACCATATTCGACTATTCGAAAAGTCTCATTCGAATGCTAACCTCGGATAGGTATACCAGTATATGTTGAAATGATGTGGAAGCATTGTTGCACAATCAGGGCCTACGAAACGGCTATACAGAATTCTTATAAGGATATGTCGAAATGGGCAAACAATCTGATATTGAGACCGGGGAGATGTGGCGGTATTTACGATATAGCTTAACTAACGCACCCATGTGAAGACGGGGGGGGGGGACACATCGTGATACTCCTTCCCCTGCCATCCGGCAAAGAATTTAGTTTGAACACAGATATGGTGGCTTACCTCGGACAGCAAGTTACAAAGCATTGATCTATCATGCTACGGCGTCTTACTATGTTATCCTTCCTTACCTAGTATGTAATCTCGTGTTATTCCCACTCCAAAGTGTCAAACTTCTTGTGAGTGCCAGATTGATGATGTGGGTAATATGACTGTTAGCTAGTGTCTGTGTTGGCTGGTTGACTGACAAGAAATAAGCGTTATCGTGCAATTACGTTCACCAACTACGTCCGCCTTACTCGTTTGCCACCAACTTTTGAAACTTTTGTAAATGGAAACGATCGGCGCAAATAGGGGGGGGGGGGGGGGTCACCTTATAAAAAGTGTCACTAGCACGAAAAAAGGGAGAAGGCAAATTGATAGTAAAGAAGAGGAACAAACAATGCTATAGCACTGATTTGAGCAGGGGAGGGGACTCCAGGGCGTGGACCCGCTAGGGCGCTCGTGTTGAAATTGCCTTCATTCTCGAGTTCCTTATTTTGCCCAATAGAAAAACAAATAAAACGTGGATCTGTAATCGAAAGGAGGGGATAAGTCTTCATTTACATTCGCTGTATGTAGCTGCTTGACACGTCAAGTCACGGCATCTATGGTGACCCCCTCCCTGACCCTATTTTCGCCAAACGACCTAGAAAAATATAAAAACTTTCCAAGTTCTCTTATCTTTTCCAGAATCTGAAGAAGGAGGGTTACGATGAAAAGTCTATTGAGTAATCTTTACGTACGACTATTTGTTCCACATTTTGGCGAGAATATGCTATTGCTTTTCTCAAATGAGTCTCGCAGAAATTTATCGATCCCGTTGAAATAGGAGCTTTGGCTGGTCTGGGCATTAAGCAAGTTTAAAATCGTTTTGGAAAGCATGTAGGGAACGGCTGAACGGCTCCTCTTAGGAACTCCGCCCATTAAGGCTGGAGGTTTCAAAAGAACCCCACAATGCAATAACTTTACTACCCTAGACATTAACGAATCTTGGCTCACTTTTCAGCACACGGCACATTTCGCATCTGGGCCTGGTTCCGCAGGACTTCCTCGTTTTCCCACGTAGTCGCAATGGTCACTTAGTGTCAAGCTCTCATCAGAACAATTTGTCTATGAACTACAAGCTTACATAGTTCAAAATCATGTTGCTAGTGACATTCTACATCGCTTCTGGCGATGAGTGAACGTAAAATCTGGAAAATCTCTTTGTTTTCGAATGGTTGGCGGAACCGTCCACAAATAACTCAGCCTCCAGCAATTCGTTAGTACTTTTTTCCGTACGCACTTTTTTCCTTTTTTCCGTGCGCCAATTTAGTACGACTAGTAGTACGATAGTACGACTCTGTCGTTTTAGAAGAGCCGTCCCTGATTCCACCTGGCCTTGCAACATGCGTGATTACGAACTGAACCGTGGCCGTCGTATTAACCGTTCAACCATAAACTTGACGATCTGATGCCTGAAGTTGTCGCATAAATGGAAAGGGACGCTATCTATTTGAACGAGCAGGACAATTCCACTGTCGGTTTTCATACGTCCTTCAAGTGTCACTGGTAATCCTTCCAAAAGTTTGCTTCATCGATAATATCTTTAACAAGTAATAGAACAACAGTTACCGAAAATGACCCTTTCCGAATGACCTAGAAATTTGCGATGTTGTTTTCAATGAAGAAATTAAATCTCATAGATCAAATCCTTTGCAAACCTTTTGTTTCTCCTGACCAGCACGAGGAAAAATAATTGAAAAATAAAAAACTGAGAAAACGTCTTCATTTTTAAAGGCTGTCAAGGAATTCAGAGGTTCATCTAGCCATTCCACATGACCAGATAACAAGGACTAAACCTACCATTTCCTCGGTTTTGTGGCGCACGAACATGATTTCTGAGGATACCGATGGATTCATAAATGCTGCTACGAAATTATGGAATGATCAGTTGCACATTGTTTCTCTATTCGAATTCGACCATTCGGATTTCAATATTCGAATTCGATTGTTCAAAAAATCGCGTTTTTCGAATGTTCAAAAAATCGTGTTTCTCGAATCTATTCGAATTCGAATGTTCAAAAAATCGCGTTTTTCGAACGTATTCGAATTCGAATGTTGAAGAAATCGCATTTCTCGAATGCATTCGAATTCGAATATTCAAAATCGCGTTTTTCGAATATATTCGAAATTCGAATGCTCCAAAATTGCGGGTATTCGAAACCATTCGAATATTCGAAAGTTTTGCGAGAACACAACTATAGTACGTGCTAACTTTTTCTTTGTTAGAGTGGTACCACAGCTCAATAAAATTTGGTCTCCACATTAGGTAAACATGTCCTTTAATAGTTTTAGGAGTAGGGCAGAGAAGCTGGTTTATGTAGAAGGCTTCTGATAGCCGCATGTTTTATTTGGTTTCTTTCTCATGCTACGCGTGTTACTGTTCACTGCTATTCCTAATTTTTTGCGCTATTTTTTATTACTTCCTTCATTCTATTACTTGTTCCCTTTTTGTGCTATGTCTTATGTTACCGTACCTGTATTGGTTACTGCCTGTTTGTTGTTCTCCACGTAGGCTTTAGGATTTATTGACGCTTTTCTACGTCAATAAATACAATACAATACAATACAATCCTCTACGCGGACGATATCGCCCTAGTAGCTGACAGCCGGGTAGAGCTAGAGGGAAGGTGCAGCTGTGGCAAGGATCCTTCGCAGACGACGGCCTGCGGCTGGGCGTAAAAAATACGAGGTCCAGCTCTGAGCAGTTACTGGACCGATCCTAGGCTGCCAAGGGGAGGCGATCGAGAAGGTCGAAGAATTCCGTTAGTTCGGAAGTGACCTATCCGAGGGACCAGGTAGTCAGGGGACGGTTAAATGCACCGTGGCTCAAATAGAGAGAGTCCACAGGAATCCTCTGCGACCATAAGCAGCAGCAGCTTTGCTTTCAGAAAGTGGTTTGAAATATGTGCTAAGGAAGGTGAGGAAGCAACTGCAGCAATTAGTGATGGTCCTCAGTAAAACATGGAAAGTGAAAAAAGTGGTGTGAAATACGTGTTAAGGAAGATGAGGAAGCAACTGCAGCAATTAGTGATGGTCCCTTGGAGGTTCCCGTCGGGGCAGGGTGCGGAATGAAGATGTTGAAGCAGTGATGAAGACAGCCCCGATCCAGCTAAAGGTGAGGGAGCAGCGCCTGAGGTGATACGGGTGCATCTTCAGAAGGCCAGAGAATCACCCCATAAGGTAGTCCTAGACTTCGATGCACGCGGAAGAGAAGAGTCCAGTGAAAAGGTGAAAGGACGTTATCAAGAGAGATCTCGCCGAACGCGGCGCCACGCCAAACGACGCCCCTGATAGGCTAATTTTATACTTCGGCGACACTGTTGTCGGCGAAGTGTAACATATGAGAACCCCTCGCAACAACCCTTGAGGCTTTTGAGAGGTACTGCCTGGAGCGCGTACGTCCCAACTGGAGCTCCTCCCTTAGAGGCCCGCGGTTACCTTCTTCCACGTTTCATGGCAGCATGAAACGCTTCTTTATGCAGGGGTAAATCCGCTAGTCTTCTATAACATATAACATAGGCCACAGGTGTGAGGTGGCGACGGATCATATGAACAGCGTATCCTGCGACTGCGCGTTGCACGGAACTAAACGCTCATGAGAACAATTCTAAGGTGACCACAATAGATAAGAGTGTTCTTAAACGTTCGATTTTTCGAATATTCGGTTATTCGAAATTCGACGTTTCGAAAACCCGAATATATTCGATCATTCGAAAATTCAATACTTCTGAAATCGAGTATTATTCGACCATTCGAAACTCGACCTTTTCCCAAGGACAAAGGTATACTAGTCAAGTCACTGTATATCCCAATTACGTGTTCAAATTGACTCCACATACGGCATCGGCAGCTCTTTTTGTAGTTTATTGTGCAGTGATCTTTTTACTACTGCCTCCCCTGTCCGCACTTCATGTTTCATTAGCATTTTCTCAGCTGCATGCAACGCGACGACTATGAAACTTACGCTCACCAGCATCCCTCAGGACCGGTGTAAATATTTTCAACATGAGTAAAGCGCGAAACAATAAAAGGAAGAAAACTGGGCGGTATTATACTTCCACCATCACTCCAAAGCTCCGAAAGCATATAACCCGAACTACGCTTAGTGGTTTACCGGAGATACTAATCACGAATCTGATATTCGTTTCTATGATTTCACCTGGTTACAGTAAATTATGGTAGGTATTTGAGAGTTATGATCAGGAGGTCAGCAGAATCGATTTCGCCGAATCTTAGAGTGATCTGTCTTTGGTATCGCGGCATGCGACGTTAACAAGATATTCTACACTTTCGATGTTCATGATACCTATTATACTTATTCGCTTCCAACGCAACCTACTGTACTTCGCCATACTCCCAACGCATCTCAGATCCATAATCAGCACTCATACAGTACCGGGGACGCGTCTTTTGAATAGGCGCCACAAAAACCGCGATTTTGCGGTTTTTGCGTCTTTTTGAGTAACTCGCCTAAAATTCATTTGTTTCAAAAACCAAGAACGAAAAAACGAACCTATCAATCAAGGGGGGACAGCTTGTAGAACTTTATGAGAAGTTCCCAGCCGTACTACCTAGGAATTTCTGTACTCCGTTCAGAAGAGACTTTGGAGTGCGCCGTGCACAATGTACACAGTATCGAACCTATCAATCGACTGGGCGCGACAGCTCGCAAATTGCACCGCGGGCATTTTCTGAGCACAATAACTCTGTCAAGTTTGAATCTTTCTTGCTGCAACTTGTGGATTTTGTGAACAGTCGAAAGTTCAAGAAGTGTCATAAAACACAGTGACATAGCTTATGATTGAGCAAAGTTGCAACGGTGCGAAAATGCAGTTTAGCCTTGTGTGACACGACTTTTTCCTTTTTCAGTCGACTGCTTTCCGAGTTCAGTGGACTACTGCGGGAAGACAAGGAGAGCTAACGGCATGCAAATGCGTGGGCGAGCATGGGACTGAGAGCATTTTACGACGTGCTCGCAACTCTCCAGATGCCCAAAATGCTTCAGCCCAATCTGCCATTTTAAAGCGGCGGAGGGCAACGGTGAAGTTCCTTCCACCGTTACTCGCCCACATTTGAGTTCTCGACATTCACAATGGTATCGTTCTGTTCAGCTCGAGAAGCTCTATCGAACGGTGTCAATCTCGCCCAATTCCGGGAAAATTGATTTTTTGACGATTTTCCTCGAATACGAATTCGCTCCTCGCCGAGCGTGCCCGGACGACGACGTCATCGAAAATCGGTTTTTTTGAACCGGGTCATGTTTGATGCTTTTTGTGATGAATTGAATGGTCTTACTGCAAGCAGCAAGAACTGTAATCTGGGCGAGTAAAAACGCGAAGAACATCGACCGTTGTTGCGCTAAATTGGACGCGCGCGCGTGTTCTGAGCGCAATAGCTCTATCACGTTTGAATCTTTTGGGCAGCAATTTGTGAATTTGCAAGCAGTAGAAAGCTCAATAGATGTTTGTGAAATGAATAAATTTTAGGCGAGTTATATCAAAAAGACGCAAAAATCGCAAAATCGCGGCTTTTGCGTTTATTCAAAAGGCGCGTCCGGTACTGTATCAACATCATAGGCGACATTTGGGCGAAATCGCCTACCCTGACCCCGCCGCTCTTGCTCACCAATCACCTACTGTATCCTATTGTCATTGGGATAGCTAGCACAAACGGATACCACTTTTGTGATCTGCAGATCAACTACCCCTCTAAATGAAGGTTGTATTGTTTTAGGCACTTTCTACCGATGTACCTTTGTGTTGAAGGTGTTTCAAACATTTATCTTAAATAGTCGTGTTTCACAGTTGAGTCAAAATGTTTCAACAAGGGAGGGAATAGTAAAGAGGTCATAGCACAGCAAGCTCAAAAAAGGCGTAGATGGCGTCTTTCTAGGGGAACTCAGAAGTAGGGTAAAAATACAAAGGATGAACAGAGTGTAAAAACAGAACCTCAACATCACTTTCATGAAGTGACTCTACCGTTGCGCCACCCAGGCAGCGGTTTCATCGTGGCATACCCGCGTGCCATGAAAGCCTGCGGACCCTTAACTGTTATGAACCGAATGAAGCTTGGAGTGCCTTTTACTCATTTGTATCATTGACTCGGCTTAAAAAATGTTTTGTTATTATGATTAGGATGGAGAATCTTTTTATAAGCTTATGTTGTAACCGTTCCGACGTGCCGTTGTAACAGTTCCTCTGATCGAGGTCGTAGATAGTCGAAGAAATTTTCCTCAGGGCTTGAAGGTATCATGTGCCTAAGGATGTAGTAAATCATACATTACAATATTGGAAGATGAGTCTGCTTGGAAGTCTCGTGCGTTTTTCTTTTACAAGTGCTGCGACACGTCTCGCACTTGCCCGCTTCGCGGGGTGATACAGTTATTCTTTTTCTCAGGAACTACTCTTGTACAAAGAAAGATGTGCGCTTCAAAAAAAAAATTTATTCATAGCGCAACAAAAATGGTTTAATTTTTCACTCAAACACCTCGGTGAATACTACGTTTGATATAGTTTTCCGTCCTGGTGGTAGCCAAATTTTGATCTCTGTCGAACATGTGAGCACGCCACGTACAGTTGACCATGAGAAAAAACTGGGCTGGGGAGGTATACACCGACTCTGTCGAATGTTTGTCCTCTTGTTTATTGTCATTGCGTAGGCCAAACGCACAGGAAATCGTCTCTTCTTAAATCTGCACGGTGAGGTGTCATAGGCAGGCGGACAGAATATATTCTAGGAATAAGGACGTACTGTCCTTTGTTAGCTTCAGTTGCAATTTTTCAGCCTAGAATGTGCCTATCCATATGTTCAACGGTGAGTCGCGTACCATTGCATAACCCCGGTTGACTCTAAGATTCCGCAGAAGCATTATGACTGGTCCTTTCTTTAGATGGAGTTCATGTGGCGGGTATCCCTGGGGTGTCAAGCTGTTTAGAAACTCCAATGAATATTCTATGTCGTTGTTAGCTTCAGTGTCGTCATTCATAACCTCATCTATGCTTCTGTAAATCTTCTCCTGCCCAGGTAGTTTCGAAAGCACTTTGTTGTTTATCTCCAAAAGTCGAAATTCCTAGGCGTCAAAATCGCTCTACCGACTGCAGCGGACATATCTTCTAAGGTCACTATATCACCAAATATCTCATCTGCTGTATCTCCAGAGCTCAGCATATCGTCGGGCACTTCCGCTTTATTGGAATCGGTTTGGAGCTCTCCGTTTCTAAGTTGAATTAGAAAGTTAGACCAACCGATTCCACCCCTGGACGTCCTCACATTCTCAGTCAATCTGTATTTAGAGAAATGAGGCCACAGTGGGGAGCTCTTGATAGAAACGTTCAGAATTTTGGAAAGTCCTGCTTTTGGCACGACAGGAGGAATTTGTCTGAAATCACCTCCTAGGATAATCCAGATGCCTCCTGCCTCTTAATCCAGATGCCTCTAGCGCGTCGTAGAGGACCTTTTTTCTGAATCGAGACGTTTAGAAATACGTGTAGTTGCCGTTGTGTCAAGCAGGAGGAGGCTATACTTCCTCTGTAGATCAGCATCCCATGTTGAATTCTGAAAGCGCCTGCACGCCGCAGCACGCCGGTGACACAATTCCTTAATTCAGATGCTTCTAGGGCGGCGTAGAGGACCTGTCCTCTGAAACCAGCACCTCAGAAGACCCACCTTCTGAATGCAGAGGATCAGAAGCGCGCACAGCTGCCGCTGTGTCGAGCATGAAGAGGCTGCGCATATGGCAGATTCCTTGTTTCGCGTATAAATTTTCTTACGGCTCCCTTCTTGCTGGTTCCCCGTCCTGGTTCCGCCTCCAGGTCCCTTGTTCCTGGTCGATCTCTCCCCCCCTAGGAATCCTCGTTAATACTCTCCCCAATTAAGTAGCTCTTCCACGCTCACACACAACGACGGCGAGCGAACGCCCATTACGTGTCATCGGTGTCACATCTTCTAAATCCGTACTCTCTTATTGGTAATGGATCCCCTTACTGATCCTCTTAACTGCTCCCCCCCCCCTGATTGCTAACTCCCTACTGGTCCCTCCTTAATGCTTCATTGATCCCCCTATCGAGCCCCTCCCCTTCACGGTGCTTCCTCCAAGTCGCTACCTCCTCGTCGCTGTCGATTCTCCACCCTCGAAGTCCCCCCTTATACTCTTCCCCCTTCAGTGGTCTTCTTATGCTAATGGCACGAAGTCGGCGGCACGGCTTCTGAATCTGGACGCTCAGGAACGCGCGTAAGTGCTGTTGTGTCAAGCAGTAAAAGGATGCGCTTTCTATGCTGCAGCAATTCCCACGTTCAATGGGAAATTTCGACCGCGCTGTGGATGATACAACGTACCTCACTTATTAGATTAGATAGATCATTCGACCGCTCTCGCTGTGGATGATGCGGCCTTCCTCACTTAGGTTAGATCACTCGACCGCTCCCGCTGTGGGTGATGAAGCGTACCTCACTTAGGTTAGATCATACGACCGCTCTCGCTATCGGTGATGCGGCGTACCTCACTTAGATTAGATCACTCGACGGACAAACTCTTTTATATATAGGTGGTGATTTTAACAAATGCGATTCAAGCAGAGTGGACCGTGAAAGAAAGGATAAGGCAGAAAAGCTCTTACAATGGAACAAAGCAGCAACGGAGAGACGTACCAGTCTAATTGCTCCCTCTCAAAGCGGTGTTTTCGAAGCATCTTTCTTTAGGTAGGCGCGGATGCAAATGCGAAGGAGGTGCTGAACTCCGTGGATGTGGAGTGGTCACGTCGGCTTGTGATGCTTTGTCTTCGTCTCCTGTTCGCTCCTATAGTGGAACATGTTGTCATTGCTGATAGAATGCATTTTCTGAGGGAGCGTGGTCATCGAATCTATAGGGTGCCGTTGTTCGAGCCGAAGATCTCGCCCAGAAATACGGTGATTATAGCTGTGAAGGAACCTTCCGTGCAAGACGAGGAGTGACCTGGTTTATAGGGGGACTGTGATGGGGCCTTAAAGGGAGGGACGGGACCTTGTTTTTTTACCTAACTGTAAGCTCTATCCAACTGCAGTAAACTTAGACGTCCTTCTACATTTAAACTATATATGTGACTGTGATTAGCTTGTTTGTTCAAAAAGCTTCTGGATAAATTCTGTTGATGATATGTAGAAGGAATGGCCAATCCCCCCTCTACATTCACGCCGCCATTGGTATTAGAACAGTTCCGCAAGACCGCACGAAGCAGATATACCGGCGAGCTCGTCGGCTGTATCATTGCTGTCAGCTATGTCGTGAAATTGTCCATTGCCTTCAGCTGGGCAATCGCTATTCCTGCAAAACACCTCGCTCGCTGCTGCTTGGTGTTTCACGTGTAGCTGTACCGGTCTTTTCTACCTCGTTTTTGTTTGCAGTTGTGTTCCACGAGAACTCATTGTTCTACTTGCCTTTGGTGTCCACCAAAAGTCAAAACATGGAAATGTTTCTAAGCTGTTCTTCACAATCAGACTGTTTGGTCTTCAACGCAACGCTGTTTAGCCTTCGTTTATGCTGTGTTCCAAGGAATAAATGCTACGATAAATACGTTTTTCCAATGTCTTAGCGATGTATGGTTTGGTAAGAAAGAACCCACAACATTGGAGCAAGAAGGGCTTGTTTCGAAAGCCAGGTCGAATTGCACTGCGACTCCATAATTGGGTGGCACAAATGCTTTTGATTGCACAAGCCTTTGCGCCGATCAGGAGTGCACATAAAGTTCTGGGCGTTAATTTTCTAATGAATTTTTGAGGGAAACTTTTTGTTAAATTTCCTTAAATCGTTAAATTTCGTTAAAACATACAATTAGCCGCGCAAACTATTATTTCAAATTAAAAAAAAAACAGGGAACAGGTTTTATGCTCTTACTTCGACAGGTGAACAACTAAAGTTCAACGAACGCAATATTTACAGTGTAACCTAAACAAAGATTGGATGGCAAGATAAATCACCCTGTACTTAGTGGATATTCGCCTTAGCAATAAAGTGCATGTCTTACATTAGAAATTGCCTAGCTCCGTTCATTACAGGGGTGGAGCACAGCAGTGCTGTATAAAATCTTTTTTTCCGTACAGCACAAGACGTTGTATAGGACTGTCCTACAAGGTGATCCCCTCTGAGCCTGTTTGCACCAAAGGAAATAATGAAAAAAAAGCTTATCAGTGGAATGCTAGCGTTCCTGAAAATCACCTGTCCAAAATGTTTTGTTGTTGAAGTTCTCCGAAATTCATTTAAAATACGTCCAGTGGCCACAAACGCTTTAAAAATTCATGTGCGCTACAGAAGTTATGAAAAACAGCAAGGAAATAAAAATAAAAAAAAAGGACTAGCTCGCTGTGCCTGACGTCACTGGAGCAAACCCATAGGTCAAACACAAACAGATCTGCTCTGGAGAGCAATATCCTCTCGCCATTTAGCGCTGTGCTAGAACGAATTGTTTTTGTTTATTCTTGCTGATCTCAATAATTTTTCAGGAGCAGCCCTAATTGGAGGGGGGAGGGGGTTGAGGCATGCAATACCTTGTTGAGAGAACAGTCCGTTAAAAATTCCGTTAAATTTTTGAAAATTTCCGTCAAGTCGTTAAGCCAGAATTTAATGGAAAATGCCATTGAATCGGTAAATATGCACCCTGGTGTCGGTAGCTTGTAGTAACCGTCAGCTTAACAAAGAAAAGGATCTAGAGCATCATTCGGGCAAAATTATGCCTGGAATTAAAAGAAGCAAAAATAAAAGCTGCTGGAACAAAATCGCAAAATTGGTGTAAAAACAGCATGATTTGTTTACCAAGTCTGCCGCCGCCCTTAAAATCCGCCACTTACATTGGTAGGTCAGCTGTGCCCATATCTTCGATAATTTCTTGATTTCTGCGAATGACTGAATATTAACCGCCTATAGCTCCTGCTTCCCCTGATCGTGGCAGCTATAGTCTGCGCAAGACAACACTCTTGAAAAACTCTCAAATGGCGCAGGTTCCGTTCCAGAGTCATAGCTAAATCTCAAACACTTCGTTTCTATCGGATCGTTTAGTGTGCACTCACCTAGTCCCAATAGAGTTCTGTGATTACCAGTATGCGATGGCTGTCGAGTACAGTTGTGTTTTTGAGAAATATCAAACGAATGAATGAACAAATAAATTTGTGATCGAAAGTTTTCGGACGAATGAATGAACAAATCTGATGCAGAGTCACACGACCTCACCGTCGTGAACACGAAATTTTGTAAAAGTGATTCCCCCTCATCTCGTTTTATAGCGGGAACTTTAAAACGCAAATTGACTGTCCTTGTGAGGAATCGAGACCGAGGGCAAGTCACTGACGCGAAGATCGTGTCGTACGAGACGGTCGCCACGCAACATCGACCGCTGACCTGCACTACGAAAGTCGCTCCTCTGAGCACAAGGCACACCGATCGTTGCGCTCCAGCGAGAATTAAGTAGCGGCGATTGAAGGAGAATGAAGCAGCTGTGACACCTCGCATTCGATTGCCAACGGTCTTGATCATCGAAGAAACCAGAACAGAAGCCCTGCTAGATGCTCCACGCTCCGAACTTGGCACTGCGAAACCGAGATGGCATAAGGTCGACAGGCAGACATGGCTGTGGACTAACGAGGTTAAAGAAAAAGTCCGTGAGAAGAATAGGTTATACCCTGCATTCCTCAGCGACAAGACAGCTGAGAAATGACGCTTGTATCAGTAAGCGAAGAAATCGGCCAAGGGGGCAGTGGCCGTTGCAGGAGCCACTCACTACGCTGATGTCAGCGAGAGACTTCAGTCTTTATCGACTCGCTAAGGTCCGTCATCGCCAGACCGAGGGTGTTGAAAAGTTCTTTGGCATCATCATGAGAATGGTCATCTCCCAATGGACCGCAAAATTGTCTTGAATCGACGGCGCAACTACCTTGAGGAAATCTCGACGGTAGAGTTTGCCCATCCAGCCATTCCCTCTGCTCCTCCCATGTACGGTCGACTCCAGATAATCACTGTTGAAGAGACAGAAGCGGCTTTAAAGAAGATGAAGACCAACCATTGCGGCTTCATACTAACGATGCCATAAACGCCGTTCGTCTAGAAAGGGACCGCGAGAAACAAAACCCGGTGCATCTTGCCTTCCTCAACTTGGAGAAGGCCTTCGATCGTGTTCCACGTGAAGTGATATGGAATGCTTTAAGGCAGCATAGCGTTTCCGAGAGCTTATTGAGTGGGTGCTGTTATTCTACCGCTGTTCGAGAAGTAGAGTGCAAGCGCCAGCAGGTACGTCGATAGAGTTTCCCTCCTCTGTCGGAGTATATCAAGCGTCTGCGCTCTCCCCGCTGCTCTTCATCGTCGTCAAGGATGCCATATCACGTGATCTTCAGCGGCCAGTCCCTTGGACGCTGCTTTATGCTGATGATGTAATTCTCGCTTGCGAAGATAAGATTGAACTCCAGCGGCAGGTACAAGCTTGGTGCGCTTGGAGGGCTTTGGACACAAAATTAATGTCAAAAAGACATTAGAGTACTTGACGAATGACCAAGATGAGTCCAGCTCTATTAAGGTAAATGACATTGAGCTGTCACGTACTTCGGTATTCAAGTACCTGGGATCAGCAATCGCGTCCGATGGCGGTCTACAGGGTGCGCCAAAATTATAGCGACTCTCTTACTCGGAACGTCTGCCCTTTTCCGTGCCTTTATTGTTTTTATTGCATCAGTTTATTTATGCTTATTTTAATCAAGCATAACAATAAATTGTTTTTCAAGATTATGAAACGTTCTTGCCACCGTGCTTCATCTTTGAACTTTACCGTCGGGGCTTCTCGGCACGCGACATTCACCAGCGTCTTGGAGTTCATCGAAATGTTCTATATAGATCCGTCAGACGTTACAAAGACCTGGGAACCAAGGATGATAGATACAGACGATGACGTATATGTGACTACTACGGACAATATCATGAAGTTACGTGAACGAATTCGCAGGAACCCGGCGCGCTCGATCCGCCTGATATCGCGAAAAATGGAGATCATTTGGACCTTTTGAAGGACGGACTGTTACTCTGGGATAGCGCTCACTTTGGAAACCGCTCCTGGACCTTCCAGTAGGACGGAGCTCCAGCTCACTCAGCGAGAATGATGCAGGACTGATGCAAAGGCAAATTCCCGGACTTCATCAGCCTCCACGAGTGGCCAGCCAACTCCCCGGATTTGAATCCGATGGATTACATCGTCTGCGCAGTTCTAGAAGCCAAACCCTGCGGGAAATTTAACCGCTCCGTGGATCCTTTGAAGGAAGCTCTCCAGAAGACGTGGGATGAGCTCGACACGCCATACTTGCGTGCCGTCGTCGATGCTTTCTCGATGCGTCTCAAAGCCTGTATCAACGCCGATGGAGATATATTCGAATCTCAATGTTGTGTATAGCTTACAATAGACTAATAAACATTATAGCATCATTGGTTTCTCGGAAGTGCTGCATTTTCGTTTTTGGCGATTTGAATACCTTGTCGCCAGAACTTTGGCGCACCCTGTATTCGTCGAAGCCAACTCGTGAGTGCAGCGTGCTACAAATGGAGCTCTTTGACGGGAGTGCTCTGCGAAAAGAAGTTACCAGAGCGGCTTAAATCGAAGATCTACAGAGCAGTCATTACGAAGCTGAGTGCTTGTCCATGACTAAAGAAATTGAAAGGCCCTCAGTGTAATGGAAACGAAGATGCTACGGTGGACGACCGGAGTTACACGTTTGGACCGTGTGCGCAACGACTCTATTCGGCAAAGATTTGGTGTCGCCCCCATAGTTGAGAAACTGCGCGAAGCTCGTTTGACATGGTACAGCCACTTCTTCGCGCAAAAGGTGACACTGTCCGAAATACTGGCTTTAACCTCGGGGTGCCCGGAAAACGGCCACGAGGGAGATGAAAGCAGCGCTGGCTTGATACGCTGCATAAGAACTAGAAGATGGCTAGGTTGCACCTTGATCAGGCGCTTGATCGGGAAAAGTGGCGCCGGCATTCCAGGAAGGCGAACCCGCAACAAAGCGGGACAAACGCTGAAGAACAATGTATGAATGAATGAATGAATGAATGAATCTATTTGATGTCGAAAAATTTCGAACGAATGAGGGATGTCCCATATCCATGCTTCTCTAGCCTCGACCCCAGTTTCTCACGTTTCTTTGCCTCTTACTGCCAGTATGACTCATCAGCATCTTGAATTGAATTTTGAATCTCGGAAAGATTTCGATCCCGTCCATTCCGTGCTCCCGCCAAAACGCGCGAAAACAGGGCATAAAAGCCGGTCTAGGCTTGTAACAGGGTTTATTTCTCCTTTTCCTGTGTACCGTATTGCCTCCGTGTTCAGCTCGTCTTTATTGTCATCTGTTCGGATAAACAGTGCCCCTTCCTCGTGTTTTCGCCGTGTCTTCCCGGTCGCATCCGGGTCACTATCGTAATCGAGGAGTCGCTATGTCGACCTAGGGCGGGTACTTGGGGACCAATCCAGCTCCTTGATAGCAACACGGCGTTTTGAGGGGTGAAGCACTAGCTCCCCTTCAGAGAAGCACAGCTCCCTTTCGGTAAAGTACCAGCGGTGTGCCAGAGCTCCTGTCCCTGGACAGTCCAGAGCAGTGGAAAAGGCACAGAAAGGTGCGCTAGTTAAGCACGCTGATCTACTCGCGGCCTAGAGATTCCGAGTCTTCTCATACGAGTAGTCAGGCCAGATCGATTAAAGCAGCCAAGCTAAGAGGCGGAGCTATAGCGAGAGATAGTGGAGAGGGTGACCAACAAAAGTGAGAAAGAAGAGAGTAGCGCATATTGATTAAACTGATCAACTGCATACTTCTACAGCTCCGTTACGCGTTGATTGTGCTCGATCCGTGATCGGGTCATGATTTCTTCTCGAGCCGAGTGCACATATAATAACAGTGCGATTGAAGAGATGGCACACTCATTCGAGGAGATGCTGCTTGACGACGCGTGTGAGCAACAGGACATCTCTGTCGATACACAGGTGAGCTTAAACGATAACAGCGCTAAATTGATAAGGCGGATGCAGAAACTTTCATCTAGAAGGTGCGCTACCATCTGAGTGCGTTAAAAACTTGATCAAAGAGGCTGCTCCGGGTACCGCCGCTAAGGAAGTAGGAACAGAAGACACCGCCACAAATAATGAAGTGCTGGAATTATTGAAAGTAGCCGGGCTATCCCGACTTCAGAGTTTGGAACAATTCCTAGACGAAGCCATGCAAACTAAGGAGACGCTAGAAACCCCTACGCGCTGATGCAATACTCTGCTGCCGTGCTAGTGGAGAAAGTAAACGGCCTGATAACGGTGACTCTATCAAGTCATTGGAGGAGAGGCTGAATGTCAATAAATTGCAGATGAAGGATATGCAGATGAATGGTCGAGCACATGTTGGCCAAAGGACCTCGTCTCCTGCCGCGACAACTTCTGAGCGGAAGGTGAGTTCAGCTCCACAATTTCAGCTTGGCAAGGGTTCTGAGACATAGGCAGTAATCGAAATACGAGTCAACTTTTCCAGGACCAGACCTCTGCGCTCGATGACTGGGATCCACACCTCCTCATGTCCTTTGCCCAGCGGAAACTTCGTTAACCCAAACGGAAGGGAATCTAAGTCGGGCATAGGTCAGTTTGCACCACCGACTGATGATAGAACGGACGATGACATGCATACGGGAGGAGAGCATAGCAACCCATTTTGGCAGTATATGAAACTGAATGCACTCCCGGAGGTGGCACCGTTTTTCGGTAGAGAAAGTGAAAGCTTTAAACGCTGTGTTAATGCATTCGGTATAAACTATCCCAGCACCGTCTGGTATGATAGAAGTAGGGTCCAGCTGTTTGAGGGCTTGTAACGCAAAGATGCATTGACTATGTATGATACGCTGCCCCGACACATCAAGGAGGAATCATTTTGTGATATTATAAATGCAATGAAATCCGGACTAAAAATTGATAATAACGGTTCATGCGAAAAGGCAACGACTCAGCTAGCTACATTTTCATTAAGAAAAGGGCAGTTGGTGATGGAGTTTTACTTAGCACTGGAAAAATTAGCAGCGAGAGCTTACCCAGATGCGCCATCGGAGGTGCTATTGCTTCAGAAAGCGGAAATTTTGTTTCGTCAGCTAGGACATTGGGAAGGCAGCTATAGTAGTATAGCAGAAGTGCTTGAAACGTCTGATAGAGCAGACGTGTCTGAGAAAGTGAAGGAAGTAGCTATAAGGCTGGAAAGAAACCATGAAATTGCGAACAACATTGCTTCACGATCGCAACAAGACCGAACGCGTGGTAGAAACCCACGCACGTATCAGAGTGCGTCGCGAACATTTGAGAGGGTTGCGAACAGACCTCCGTCTAACTCAAATGCTGCCAGTGATAATATCGCAGAGTCGGCGCTACCTACGAAAGAAACAGCTCACCCAATGCCACCGGTGACACGCCCTGACACGACAGCCAATTCCATAAACAGGAACACAGCGAAATGCTTTAATTCTGGGAAGGCTGGTCATAAAGCGCGCGAGTGTCGGTCGAGGAGGAGAGGAGAGCCGCATCAGCTGACCGGTCCTATTCTTCAACTAAAAACAGAGAACAGCATCAACAAGGCTCCTTTTCAACGATGATAGACCCTTATCTTTGCACCTTCTCAACGGCAAATGCACGGAAGTCGATAGCATTGTTCGGTCGCAAGTCGCTAACAACCATTGCTGTTGGATATGGAGTTAGAAGCGCTCTTGGATACGGGTTCAGAGATATCGATTATTCCAATGCCTGCTTTCAAAGAAATACTTAGTAAGTGTATAGACTTAAGGCTTCTTCACACTTTTGCGGCGAGTGGCGGCCGGCGGACGGCGAAAACGATGAGTCATCCCGCTCAGCGGCATGACTCATCGAAGTGCTAAAGCGCAGGCAGTCTCTGCCAGCGTCGCTGGGGCGGCAGCGGTGATAATGATTCAAATCATTATCGTCGCTGCCGCTCCAGTGGCGCCGCCGTCCGCCGGCCGGCCAGCGGCGCCGCCTACCGCACCGCTGGCGGCAAGCTCTGCGTCCCTGCCCTATGGTTAAGGATAAGACCGCGGCGTTGCCGCAGAAGTGTGTGGGGTCCTTTAGATGCGCACGTCACAAGGATTCTCGGAGTAAAAGCAATGGTACGAAATGCCTCTGGTGATGTGATAAACTTCATTGACACTACAAATGGCTGTAACGTTCAATAACGTGACAAAGGAAGAGTCTTTTCATGTAGGCGGAGGACTAGACCGGCTGGTTATACAAGGCACCAAGGCCCTGGGCATGTTTGACATTCGACTCACGATCCCAAATGGCCGGTTCTTGTACCATAGTGACGCCGACCACGCAAATATGTCACAAGTAGAGCCACCCTCGTCCGTTTCCATAGTTAGCGAACGAACGTTTGTCCCACCAGGTGCCATAAAATCAGTCACGGTGAAAGGAACTCCAGATGTGAAGATGCTATGGTCCGCATACACAGCTATTTCGGACGGTTGCTGTGACATATCCGACGTCGGAACAGTCGCGGTACCAGTAGTGAACACGGCTGGTGAAGTTATGATCCTGCAAAAAGGACAAGTCATATGCGAGTTCAGAAAAGATGAAATTATCTCAGTCAAAGTGGCACCTCATGATTCCGATATGCTAGAAAGCAGAAATTGTCCCAATGCCACAACCATTGGTCGCGTTGATTCGCTATGTAACATGCTGGGAGAGAATCTACCACTATATAATTGAGTTAGCGGTCGATGACGTTCGAGTGATCTAACCTAAGCGACATACGCCGCATCATCCACAGCGGGCGGTGGAGTGATCTAACCTAAGTGAGATACGCCGCATCATCCATCTACCACTACGTAATTGAGTTAGCGGTCGATGGCGTTCGAGTGTTCTAACTTAAGTGACATACGCCGCATCATCCACAGCGGGGCGGTCGAGTGATCTAACCTAAGTGAGATACGCCGCATCATCCACAGCGGGGCGGTCGAGTGATCTAACCTAAGTGAGATACAGCGCATCATAATCAGCGGGCCGGTCGAGTGATATAACCTGAGTGAGATACATGAGATACGCCTCATCATCTACAGCGCGGGCAAAAATTGCTATTGAACGTGTGATGTATCTGCAGCAGGGAAAGCGCAGCCCTTTACTGCTAAACACAACAGCACCTACGCGCGCTTCTGAGCGTCCAGATTCAGAAGCCGACTTCGTGCCATTATCATGAAATGACCACTAAAGGGTGACTAAGAGTAAAAAGGGAATTCGAGAGTGAAGAACCGACAGCGATCAGGAGGGAGCAACCTGGAGGAGGCATCAGGATGGGGGGTCGATGAGAGGAACAATGAAGCAGGCCAGAAGATGGCACCAAGAAGGGTTTAGGCAATAAGGAGGAACCAGTATGGAGTTGCCAATAAGGGGGGGGGGGGGCGCAGTAAGGAGGATCAGCAAGGGGATCCATTACCAGTAAGGAGACCGGATTTAGAACATGTGACACCGATGTCGCGCTACGAGCGTTCGCTCGCCCCGTCGTATGTCGTAAGCGTGGGAGGGCTAATTAATTGGGGTAGAGCAGTAGGGAGGATCCCGAGGGGGAGGAATCTACCTGGAAGAAGGGGCCTGGAAGCGGGATCAGGTCGGGGAACCAACAAAAAGGGAGCCGTAAGGGAATTTATACGGAGAACAAGGAATCTGTCATATGCATAGCCTCTTCATGCTCGACACAGCGGAGATTGCGCGCGTTTCTGAGGTTCTGGATCGGAAATACGGAATCGGAATACGGGTCTTCTCAGCTTCTGGATATAGAAGGCGGGCCCCCTACGTCGCGCAACAAGCATCCTGATCCTGAATACGTGTCACCGACATTTGCCGTAAGCATGAGGGGACCACTAAGGGGGTGGTGGAGAAGGGCGGTAAGGGGGACCTCTAGGGTGGACCAGAAGGAGAAGCGACCAGGAAGGAAAGGAACAACCTGGAGGAGGGGCCAGGATGGAAAAACCAGCAAGAAGGTACCAGTAGGGGTCTGTAGTGGAAAAGAAGTGGGCCAGGAGTTGGGACGAGAAACTTGGGGGACTAAAGAAGGGGAGGGAAAGACCAGTAAAGGCGGACCAACACTTAGATCCAGTAAGAAGAAACGAGTGAGGGGTAACCTGGCTTCAGAAGACATGTCAACGATATTGGAAACGCCAGCTGTTGAGCATGAGAACGGTTGCGGAGGAGCAACCTGAGGGACGGAAGTACTGCTTAGCACAAACCAATGAAGTTAATGGCCGGTCCGGAAAGAATATCTATGATGAAGGTACCGAAGTGGCGAACGGTTTGATGCCGATAAAGTATGCACAAGGTTCTAGATGCTAGCGAATTTTATGTTTGACAAAACTACTTTCCATAGATCAGGAATGCTGCAAAGTCGCGCGAAGCGCGCAAGTGCGAGACACACCGGTAGGCGTGTCGGAACACTTGTAATGATATATTCTGCGAACTGGAAACGGTGCTCACGCGTTACACAGATGTTTTTGCGCTGAGTGACAAGGAACTCGGACGAACTGATCTGGTGCTTCACGAGATTGATACGGGTGATGCAGGGCCGATAAGACAGAAAACACGCCCGCATTTTGGAGTACGTCAGGAGTTCTAAAGTGTAATAAGTGATTTCTTAAAAAGGGGTATTATTGAAAAGAGTTCGTCCGAGTGGGCATCGCCAGTTGTTCTAGTATGCAAGAAGGATAGCACATTGCGCTTGTTCATAGATTACCGTGCTTTGAATAAGGTGGCAACCAAACAAAACGCCTACCCTCTCCCCACAGCTGACTCAACATTGCAAAGCCTAAGCGGCGCAAAAGTGTTCTCAACGTTAGATTTGGCCGCAGGAAGCTTGCAAATAAAACTGTCCGAAAAAGCGAAACAAAAGAGTGCTTTCACCTCGAGCGAAGAACTGTATCAGTTCGCAGTATTACCTTTTGGCCTCTCCACGCTTCCAGTCACATTCCAAAGAATGGTGTGTGTACCTAATAATAGGAATCTTGGGCATCAAGGACAAAGAAGTTTTCGTATATATTGCCGATGTGCTAATTGCAACAGAAACCGTGCCGAGGCACCTCGAAGTTCTCGAAATGACACTCGGCGCCATGCGCAAACCTAACCTAAAGCTTAAGCCACGAAAGTGCTCCCTGGCGAAGAATAAGCTGAGCTTCCTAGAACATGTAATAGACCAAAATGGTGTGCGCACTGACCCGGAAAAGGTTAAAAGAATCAAAGGATACCCAATTCCCAGAAATGTAGGAGAGCTGCGAACTATTTTGGGTATGGCTTCGTACTATCGAAAGTTCATCTTGAAGTTTTCAAAGATTGCGGGAAGCCTGTATGAGCTTACAAGCCCGAAGCAAAGTTGGAGATGGGCTACAAAGGAGGAATCCGTGTTTGAGGAACTGAAGCTAGCTCTCATTCAGAGCCATATTCTAGCTGAGCCAAATGTGAACGACGCAGGCGAGAAGCCGTTTCTGCTATTCACAGATGCCTCAATATATGAGTGGGGAGCAGCCCTATGTCAGAAAGGAAGTGACAGTCTAGTCCACCCTATTTATTTCGCTTCGAAAGGCTTATCTAAAGCACAACGGAACTATCATATCACTGATCTTGAAGCCCTAGCTGTAGTATTTGCTCTGAAGATGTTTCACTTCTTTGTGTACGGGTCCCGAACTTTCGTTTAAAACGCTGGCAAATCTATTCAAACAGTCTCACATGTCACCACGAATCCTGCGTTGGGCGCTGCAACTGCAAAAGTACAACTTGGAAGTGCAGTATGTAGCAGGCAAAGCTAACGCTGTTGCAGACGCGTTGTCTTGCAGAGTAACGCCTTCTGAGAACGAGATATCCATTTGTCCGGAGCATGAAGCAATAATGTGTTTCGCCGCAGGAAATAGTGAGGAATGGTTAGAGGAACTAAGTGGCAACACCTTCAAGCGCATCATAAAGGAAGTCAAAGAAAACAAGCCAGTGGTAGCTGTGAAAATGGCCGGACAATAGGCACTCCTTAGGGCTGAAGACCTCGTGATCGAAAGGGTCAGTTGAAGATGGTCACCAATGGCGGAGACATAGCGTTGATAGTGCCGAAGTTAAGAAGAGGGAGTATCGTCCAAGCGCATGATAGCGCAATGGTAGGTCATTTCAGCGCCAAAAAGGTACTCAGACAACTAAGTAAGAAGGTGTTCTAGAACGGCATGAACCAATATGTGGCTAAGTGGACAATGAGCTGTAAACAGTGCTTTCTCTCAAACAGCCACGAGCGAGCTACACCATCGCTTAAGCCAATAACAGCGTCAGCCCCGTATGAATTCGTCGGCATTGACTTGGTAGAGTTCGGATTATCGGAAAGAGAAAATCGTTACACTCTGGTAGTTGCAGACCATTTCACGAAGTTTGCCGGATCGTACCCGATCCCTGAAAAGAAAGCATCCACAGAAGGGCGAACCCTTTTTAAACGTTGGATATGCGATGGATGTCGATAACCGAAGGTTTAGCACTCCGACCAAGGAACGGAGTTGGTGAACGGGCTACTGACGGAGATTTCTAGCATCGCTAGCATAAGGCAGTCATTGACGAAGGATTACAATCGCAGAGAGAACGGAATAACAGAGAGAGTCATCGGAACATTGTCTCAGATTCTTGCAAAGAAGACTAGAATATCAGCAGAGTGGGGCGCCGTTCTACTGATGGCAGTGTTCGCCTACAACTCGGCCCACACGATGCCACGGTGAAAATCCTTTCTACTTGTTGCATGCTTTCGGCCCCAATGGTCCGACGAATGGTGTGGCGGAAGACAACCTAAGCTGGAGCCATCTAGACTAGCTCGCGAAAGCGCAAGAATCGTGATCGAATGAAGAAGAAGTATTATGAGAAGCATAAGGTACATTTGAAACAGTTCCATCGTGTAGGTGATAAAGTGTACGTAAAGCTTTCACGCGAGAAGCGGCAGGAAGGTATCCTGAATTTCTGAGTGATTGGGACGGTTCATATAGAGTAATAGAGACTAGTGATAACTCTGCGCTTGCGACTGATATGAACAGAGAACGTAAGCCTCTCAGAGTACAGTTTGATATGCTGTTAAAAGTTCCGCCGCAAATCAATAACAGTCCTATACTGAGCAAGACAAAAAGAAAATGCTACAAGGGCAGAGCAGGGTGATCATGAGTGACTGTTTCAGAGCGTCGGTTTGCGGAAAGGACAGAGATAACCACGCACTCAGCCTGTTCTTCTCGTGCCCGGATACACGTTTTGTTCCTGGAAATGCCGAAGCGAATACCAGTGTTCAATCAGAAGCAAAACGTTTGGCCATGTAATACCTGAGTGTGACGAACCCTCCGCTCTATACCCTTTACTCACATCCTTTCTCTGACCCGCCTCTTACCTATCTATGGTAACGAATCTGATCTCGACAGGAAGCGGTACTTGATGGAGAAGCTGTCGTACATATTCGTGACGGAAGCAGGCGTCCAGACGGCCTACACCTTTTCCAAAAGGAGATGCGAAAACATGATGAAGGCTCTTTAAGAGCGCGATGGTAGGGACGTATCGTTGACTGAGAACCGCGGAGTCAACATCCACATCTCCCAGCTAAACGACCTGGCGAGCGCCGGCATCAGGTTCGTCCAAGCCCGCTCATGGGTTGATATTCCAGAGGAACGAGTCGATCTTCTTTCTCTGAATGCACTACCCACTGGGTTCCGGTAGTGTGAGCGAGTCATCAATGAGGCAGAGGACGTCGAACTTCTGTTCTACGACTCATTAAGGAGGACCGTCACGCGCTTCACAGAGTGGATAACGTTGAAGTCCTCCTGTTCGTGTCGCCAACATCGGATACGCCGTTCCCAAAACGACTGGATGAGTATCGCATCCAGAATAGCAGCGTTAGTTCGTAGAGGGATGACAGCCATGGCATTCAGTGGACCGACAGGAGACGCTGCATGGAAGTTGAACCGCCAGAAAACGATAGACGCGTTCAATGTGGTGAAAGACGTGGCCGTGACAGCTGCCGCTAACGTGAAGATTCTACTAGGAACGGTGCCGGAGATGTCTGAGCCCAGTGCGAGTATGGGCGATCACAAGAAGTCGGTGGAAGGATATCCCCACCAGGGATGGGCGGAATTACTGTTTTCTGATTTTCTGGTCATTTTGGGCAAATTTTTCTGTTTTCTGTTTTCTGGGAAAATGGCCAAAATTGGCCAGAAAACAGAAAATAGAGCTTCGAACAAAATTATATCATGGAAATCCATTAAAATTATCCAATAAGTATCATAGAATTATAAGTTTTATCCAAACATGTTTCAGACGATTTTAAATTACAAGCATGTGGAGTTTTTAGATGTGATCGTTTAGATAGAAATTGCGCCATACACTCGCGAACTATGCTGCTTTGTTTGTTTGATTGATTGTGTAAATGCTGCTTGCATGGAGTTCCTTCATAGGACATTTCTTTTTCATAATTTGGCTTCGTATACTTTTGAATTTCAACAGTAGTTTGCACCGTCAATGATTACTTACAACTTTATATTAAGGCTAATAAACTAATGTTCTGAGGGGAATTTAATTACCCATTAACTAACCAACCGCTTGTCTTATAGTTACTGTGGGTAGGATTATATTCCACTTCCGGTTTAAAAACTGTTGGCCAGTCATCCCCAATGATTGCTTCCTGTAGAGCATTGGGGAGGCTTTTCTTTTCCAACTTTGCTCACCTTTATGCTATAAAAAAATAGTAAGAGACAGAAAGGTTATGGTCAGCTTTGATTTCGCTGATGCACGGTATGATACACAAAAAATTTTCATGTATCACTTCTATCATCTGTGGTTCCGTAGATCATCAAATTGCTCGAGCGTGCACCAGCAGCGTTCCCCTTCGTCCTTGTCCCGTGCCAGAATGCTCCAATGGGTCCTTGTCGGCTTCCTGGTGTTCTCTTGACATCCCGCGGAATCCAGTCGGTGACGGCTCTCGTCCAGCGGGCATTTGTGAACGGTGTTATGTAGCCGGTCCACCTAATTTTCAACAAATTGGTCCATGCTGCAGCGTCTCTTATCTTCGACCGTCGACGAAGCTGGGAACTACGGGGGCCTTCTCTCACTTGCGTGAGCCGTGGCACTCCGTGCATTGTCCTCTCAATTCCACGCTGCGCGACGCTTATCCTGCTTTCGTATGGCTCAGGTCTTTGAGTCGTATGTCACGGCAGGAAGAACAGTGCAGCTGAGTAGATGGTCACGGAGTCGGACGTTCTTCGTCTTCTTCACAACTTCTTCGACGCTCTTGAGAGCTCACCAAGCCGCCTGTTTCTTGCTGTCCAGCTCCTACGCTAGGTCTTTAGCCATGTTGACTTGACGACCCAGATACACGCAGATGGAGCACTCAGAACAGAAATAACCAATATGGAGTTTTTCCTTGGAAAATAGTCACCAAATAAGTTCAAACAACCGCAATACTTTGTTTTCTAAAGAATCTATTTTGCATTTTTACTCCATTTAATTGGTCAGCGATTGAAACCAGAGAAATCTCGCGGGTTTCTGTGCTAACAATTTTTTCTTCTCCTCATGCAACTGTCGGTCCCCACCTTTTACACTGAAACCTCTGTAGAGTAATGACAATTTTATATGTCCCAAAAATGGTAAAATTCCTCAACATCGCTATCTTGATGAAGCGGGAATACGATCATAAACCGAACATTGTAGACAGCTCTAAAAGAGGAATCAATGGCGATGAAAAGAAAAATACAACTACATAGAGAATAAAAAGGTGGAAAACAATAAAAAATGTAAACTAAAAAATTCAACATTTCAACCTCAAAAGAAATAAAGAGTAGGAGTAGAGAAATAAAGATAAAGAGAAATAAGTTTCCTGGGTTTCGTTCCGTCGAGGCAGAATTGAGCACCAGAAACTTATCCGTTCCTCATAAACATCGTCATCGAAGGATTCAGCTGCACTCCAACGTCCAAGCCCAACTTTGGGGATATGGTATCTCCGCGTCGAACCCCTCTCTCCACGTTGATGACAACGTAGTTAGTATAATGGTGAAATCTTGGTTGTAAATCCACTGCACAGCTCTCGAAGTACTCTGATTTCTGAGCAGGAACGCCCTGAGTGAGCAGGGCTTCGACAACCGCTTCAGTTTCGACGTATTCGAATGCCTTCTTCAGGTTGACGAACGTAAGGCACAGCGGCAGCTTGTACTCTCGCGACACTTCGATGAGCTTCGTAATGGTGTGTATGTGGTCGATCGTGCTGAATCCTCCGAAATCCTGCTTGCTCGCGTGGCTGTCCTTCGTCCAGCGTTCTGCTGATCCTATTCAGGATGACTCGAGTGAACAGCTTGTAGACTACGGACAGCAGGCAGATCGGGCTATAGTTGCCAGTGTCATGCACGTCTCCCTTCTTGTGCAGCAAGACGATCTTGCAGGTCTTCCACTGAGATGTAATATGATATGTATATGTGATGATTAATAATAATAATAATAATAATAACATGATGGAGAGGGTATAAGCTTGTTCCCCATTCTATAGTGTTTACGCATTCAAGAAAACACTTTCACTTAAAAACTGTCCTACTGACAGCCCCGAAGTCACACTGAAATTCCATTTTTAAACAATTGGGACCATTAATCTAGCAATTTGTCTGTTGACATTACATTACACCTGCATTCTGACTTTATCAGTGAGTCTTGAACCGCTGTATTTTAATATGAATGTTATAGGTAAAATTCATTATTTATGAGCCACTCTTTTTTGTACATCTCTTCTCTAGCCCTAACTAACCATGAAGAACCAAAGAATTTATTTTACCAAGAAACACTCGTAGTACATATTGTGATTATTGATGTAACCGTTAAGGCGTTAGCTGTGAGAGGGAGCTGTTGAATAATGTTGCATATTTCAAATGTGGAGAATCCTAAGATCTTTGAGTCAAGGTTTACAATTTGCTGTTTGTTTTGAACATTATATGTACTGGAAATTTTTATAAACGCCTACTCGACCACATTTCTAGTTATCCAACAACATTTGCGAGTGGAAAAATGGATCTTTGGGTAGGTAAATAATTATAATTAATTATAATAATTAATTAATTCGGTCATCTGGTAATTGCAAAATTTTGTTTTCTGACGTTTTTGGCTTTTCTGTTTTCTGATTTCTGTTTTCTGGGAAAATTTTCAAAATTTCCGCCCATCCCTGATCCCCACGTCGCCGTAAATGCCTTCTTGGAAAGCTCCAGGGCGTCATGCGGCCTACACAACAAAGCCTCGCTTCTCGATGAGGGAAAAAGTTGCGAGTCGCAACTTTGTATACAAGATGAAGAAAGGACGATCTGAGAACCGCATTCCGTTTCAGGACACTTGCCGAAGCTTTCTGCACAACGGACCACAACGCGGGCTCCACCATGGATCAAACCGTCGTCACCAGCGACACACCGGCTTTGGCAGTGGGAATGGAACTCAACGTGGATCCCGAGGAGGAAAAGCACGCCAACATGCCTACGATCGTCACCGTTTCTGAGCACCCTAGTTTCCATTGCGAGCGCGGACGCTCGCACCCCTAGGGGGGATGTCCCATATCCATGCTTCTCTAGCCTCGACGTTTCTCACGTTTCTTTGTTTCTTATCGCCAGTATGACTCATCAGCAATTTGAATTGAATTTTGAATCTTGGAAAAATCTCGAAGCACATCCCGCGCTTCCGCCAAAGGGCGCTAAAACAGGGCAAAAAACCGGTCTAGGCTTGTAACAAGGTTTATTTCTCCTTTTCCTGTGTACCGTATTGTCTCCGTGTTTAGCTCATCTTTATTGTCATTTATTCGGATAAACAGTGTCTCTTCCCCGTGTTTTCGCCGTGTCTTCTCGGTCGCATCCGGGTCACTATCGTAATCGAGGAGTCGCTATGTCGGCCTAGGGCCGGCACAGGGAAGGTATTTATTCGATTTTTGAACATCGATTTTTTCAGTAATCGAAAACCAAGTAAGCCCCCGCCAGTATGACTTATTAATATTTCTCGTTTATTCGATCACTGGAATAGTTGAATAATTTATTCGAATGAGCGATAACCTATTTTGCTGTACAATAAGACCTCTCTGTAGGACGCAGACCCGATTGGTATTTCAATCCTGTAAAATGCTAAAGGAGTAAAAGATGATACTGCCAAATATTTCTGAAATGTGCACGCATGCACTCTAGTTCTGCATGATGTCGTAAAAAGTTGAAAAATCAATATCGATCGATTAAGCGTTGATATCGGCTTTTCTCAGACTTAACTGATCGGGTGGGAGTTGCGTGATTAAGAGGGAGATTAAGAGGGTCCTCAAAGCATAACGCGCTAGGAGCTATCGATCAGCGCCGTCCAGAAATTGGTCATATAATGGGGAAATTAGCTGAAAATCCACGAAATTAGTGGGAAAATGCGGGAAGCACCCAGACTTAACCGAACGGGATGGAAGTTGTGTGATAATGATGGCCGACAGAAGGGTTTTATAGCAGGGGAGCTTCGATCTGGCCATCAATATTGATCGATATTATCGGTCTTTTGTGCAGTGATATCGGTTCTCTGTCTAATCCATTGGATGAAGAAAAATCAGTCAAAAACAGCAATTAGAAAAATAGAAATACATAGACTGCAACTAGACCACGGATAGACGATTAGCCCAAGGGACACCAACCGCCCAAAACAAGAGCGTGGCACAACGTCTCAAACGAACCCCAACGAGGGTGGAGCGGCGGCACCGAACAGAAGTGTGAGTTGGCTGCTTCACTAGCTCCTTCAAGTTTATTGAATTAAACTAAAGAAAATCAGATTAGAAACGGATTGATGTTTATGATGTGTTCTTGATAGGCAGTCGACCAAGATTGTTAACGGATTGATGTTTTCCCTGACTCGTAGTCTCTCAATTAATAGCTGAAAATTGAAATCGCCCACCAAAAGAATGTGCTCGTTGAAATCAAGATAGCTATTGAGGAAATTCATGACCTCGAGGAAAGTGTGGGATGTGCACGGTGGGCTACGGTAGCATAGCAAAAGCGTGATATTGCCTTCCTGGTTTCGACTTGCAGAATCAACTACTGTATTTTGCTGTAAAAAAAGCTCTTCCTGCTACCACCGTATGAGAGAACCGCTTACGAATGTGTGCCAGAACACCACCTTCAAACTCATCACCTTTCCGATCACAGAGGTGCAACGCGTACTTACAAGGGAAGGGTGTGAAGCGCATGTCTGAACTCGTTGCCGGAGAACTGGTCCGCTTGGCATGGTGCCGAGGCGGCGCGCGGTTTTTCGTCGTGTCGTCTCTAGCACTCCACGCCTCCCTGCTCTGCCATGCGCTCACTCTAAGAAGTTTGGGAAAAATCGATTATCCCGACCCCGACAGCCTTATTCACCCGCACTTATCTAAGCCACTGTATTGATATTGAAATGCTGATATTTCTAAATGTATATCAGATTCGTGATCAGCACTGCAACCAACCCCCTTGGGCGAAGTTTGGGTGAAAAGGTCGTGAAAGCAGAATAGTGCCGCGTCCCTGATAATCTTCGGTGTTATGAAGTTGACTGCAGCTGTTGACCAAGATTGGTATCGACCTTTATTCTGGCTAACGTTTCGGCGATGTCGCCTTCGTCAGAGCCTGGAAGAGTCGAAATAACATTTGGAAACTATTCGCCCAAACACCATTTCATCTTACAGAAACTAATTCCTAAGGAAACAAGGAGACAAGGAGCGATGTAGTAGAAACCAGCAACGCTAACCTTGACGGTGGAGGTCGAGATGATCCACCAGTCACCTTTAGCTGGAGATGGGCTAACTCAGGTGGGTGGGCGAGCTTATACTTGCGGACCACCTGCCCAGGGGACCCCCTTGAGCACGACCACGTAGGTCAAACCCACAGAGGTCGACGAAGGGCGCCAGTTCTTGCGTCACCGCGATGCACTCCTCCTTGCGGTTGATTTTTGGGTTTTGGGCAGCGATCCAAAACGCTTCGAGTGTTCTGCGTGCCGAGATGTCGCGCTCGCGCGCCAAGATCGTCACAGCCACCTCAACCATTGCGCCACCATGGCTTCGGATCCTGTGCTCCCCCAAAGGGGTCCACACATTGGACTTCTTGACTTGGTTGACTTCTGTGTGTCCAGTGCTATACGTACTTATTAAGACACACAAGCTACCTCGCGGGGGTGCTACCGCTGTCGACCCCTCCCTATTTAAGGTTAGGCACATTGTAAGTAACGTTGCTGGTCCCACAGATCGCATCTCGTGGCTTCTCAATCTTGTCCTGGTACAGCTGTTCAGATTTATTCCCTCACACTTGCCAAACACTGAGGCATTCCTTCAAGTGCTCAACACAACCAGGGCTGAGGATGGGTATGTGATGAAATCGTTTGATGTATCCTCGTTGTACACAAACGTTTCTAAGGAAAGCGCCTTGCAGGCCGTATTCGAAATCCTCACCGAACACCAGGTCAGTTTGAACTTTTACGGCCTCAACATTGAGCAGATCATGACATTGCTGAATGAGTGCCTAAAGTGCAACATATTCAGGTGGTGCGGAAAGTACTACAGTCAGGTGAGAGGACTGGCAATGAGACAACGATTGGCTCCCGTGCTTGCGGTAGCATTCATGTCGAAAGTGGAAGCTCCGCTCATAGACCGCAAACCTATCGTTTACTGTAGGTACATAGACGACTGTTTTGTAGTGTGTTCCACTCAATCTGAGATGGACCCCTGTTTCCACCTGCTGAACGAACAGTCGGAGCATATAAAGCTCACTAGAGAGGTACCTACAGAAAACTGGCTTCCATTCTTGAACGTGCAGGTTTGCCTCTCTTGAGGAGTTTTCAGGACGAGGTGGTACCGCAAGCCGAGCAACAAAAATATCCTTGTCCACTTCCGATCCTCTCATCCGACCAGTACGAAGAGAGGAATAGTTCGAAATATGTTTCGAACAGCGGCCTTAGTTTCGTCTGATGCGGAGCAGAAAGCCACGTCAAAGAATCTGGCGAGTGGTATTGCCAGAACAAACGGGAATCCCGCGGAAAGGTTTCAGGGATGGCGGAGACGGCGAGCTGTGGCGGCGGCTCATCGTCAGGACGATGGAAAAATACCCTTCTGCATCCCTTTTTTGACAGACGAAACAAGTGCGGCCGTCCGCACATGCCTACGCAAGGCAGGTCTAGAGGAGCTGGTGAGAGTGATAGAGGTTCCTCCCACCAACCCAAAGGGGCAGCTAGTCCGGAATTGGCTGTACGACAGGACACGCACCACGCCATCCTGTGTTATCTGCCCGTTTGGAAGCGAAGGAGACTGCATGACATCGGGGGTGGTGTATCTCATTACCTGCAGTCAATGTGGAGAGGGGTATATAGGGGAGACGGGCAGACCCCTTTGTACAAGGGTAAAGGAGCACTTGGACGGCCTAAAGAAGTCCAATGTGTCGACCCCTTTGGGGGAGCACACGGTCCGAAGCCATGGTGGCGCAATGGTTGAGGTGGCTGTGACGATCTTGGCGCGCGAGCGCGACATCTCGGCACGCAGAACACTCGAAGCGTTTTGGATCGCTGCCCAAAACCCAAAAATCAACCGCAAGGAGGAGTGCATCGCGGTGACGCAAGAACTGGCGCCCTTCGTCGACCTCTGTGGGTTTGACCTACGTGGTCGTGCTCAAGGGGGTCCCCTGGGCAGGTGGTCCGTAAATATAAGCTCGCCCACCCACCTGAGTTAGCCCATCTCCAGCTAAAGGTGACTGGTGGATCATCTCGACCTCCACCGTCAAGGTTAGCGTTGCTGGTTTCTACTACATCGCTCCTTGTCTCCTTGTTTCCTTAGGAATTAGTTTCTGTAAGATGAAATGGTGTTTGGGCGAATAGTTTCCAAATGTTATTTCGACTCTTCCAGGCTCTGACGAAGGCGACATCGCCGAAACGTTAGCCAGAATAAAGGTCGATACCAATCTTGGTCAACAGCTGCAGTCAACTTCATATCATCAGTGCTAACAATGCCAAGATTTATGGAAAGTCGGACGTGGACAATCTTCGGTGTATTTGCAGATGCATATTATACTGGGCACATAGTAACAAACGTGCAAGAAATAACGCTTCCTTGATGTCACAACCGTATCTCGTCTGCTATATATGCGAAGACGCTGTGAAGGAATAGCCGGCGCCAGTCTCTCCAAAAATAGCCGCCCCGATGAGAAGTGGATTACTTGTGAAATGGTCCCCGAAAAATTCCGTTACGCGCGAGCGGCGAGAGTCAGATGAGCAGAGTGAGCGCATGGCAGAGTCCGGACATTTTCAGTGCTCTCCTCCGCTGTCGCGGAGGAGAGCACAGATTGGACTAGGGAAGGGACTCCGGGGTGTGGCGAGCAGGAAGGCGTGGAGTGCGCGAGATGACACGACGAAAAACCGCGCGCCGCCTCGGCGATTACGGGGCAGCTCCTCAGAAAATTTTGAACAAAATTTTGAAGCGCCCTATGAGCTTCAAAACAAGTTACTTGCGACTTATCCCTCGCGGTTAACTAACTTGCAAGGTTGCATCCAGAAATTTTAAACTTGCACGCAACTAGCTGCAGTGCAAACTTCCAAGAAACTTTCGTGCAATCCAATGTTTCGCGCCTAACTGGTTTGAAACATTACGCACGCGTTTTCACACGCGGCGTGTGAGGAACTCCGCCGACGCTGCTCTGGCGAGCCAGCCACTGGCCTGCCCTTGCTTCTGTCACCTTCCTTATTTCTTCTGTGTGTGTATGTGTGTGTGTTTCCGTTCGTCCCTCCGTCCGTCACAACTGGGGTGGCGCACGCACTGCGTACTAACCATACTCAACGGTTGATTGTGCTCAACAGCATCCCGAAACCTCAGCCCAGGGGTAATCGAGGCCAATGAACGCGAATCTGAGGTTCGTTTTTGAAATATCGATCGTCATCAATCGATATTGATTAAATTATCGATTTTATGTGGGTATCATTCAAGCGGACCGAAACTTCGGCCCTGGGGTAATCGAGGTCGCTGGACACGAATCTGAAGTTCGCTTTCAAGGTATCGATCGCCATCAATCGATATTGATCAAATTATCGATTTTCTGTGGGTGTCGTTCAAGCGGTCCGAAACTTCAGCCATGGGAGTAATCGAGGTCGCTGAACACGAATCTGGAGTTCGTTTTCAAAGTATCGATATTGGTCAAATAGTCGATTATTGTGGATGTCGTTTATTTTTCTATTTCTTTATAACTTACCCCGATCGACGTAGTTAAGGTGTTCTTCTTGAGGAAACCATGACATAAGTGGCAGCTACAATTAATGATGAGAAGCTATTACCACGACGAAGCCGTTTAGAAGCTGTCAGTGCGGTCGAGAGACCGCTCTGACGGCTTGTACGAAATAAATAAATAGAAATGAAAGTATGCATTCTATTGGTTTGCCAGTTTCTAATTTTGTCATCGAAACCTTCTCTCAGTATTGTAGTCATTCCAATGCGAATGAACGGTTTAAGCAAGTCTAAAGAGGGTTGCACACTTACGTTCTTTTATAACATCCAGAGAACCCAAAACATGCTGACCTTCGCCTACCCTATTTATGCAATTGTGTTTCTTTAAAAAATAAAATATAAACCAATGAAAACATAGCTATAGCGACGTATTATTAGGTTAAGTGCAATTTCGAATAGAAAGGAAATATTTCTGAGAAAGGAGAAGAGGGTGCTAGTTTGGAAAGGTAGCTAGTGCCACGTTTATTCCCACGGTTTGGAGTGGAACGAGTGCGGATTGTAACTGTGTCGGCCCGGCCAAAAGCTTGCACTCGGTAGACTGGGAGTACATCGTAAGGCGATTCGAGGCCGCCTCAAAAGTCTCGCCCCGTCCCTTCGGGCTGTCTGGCTGGCTGCCCGGAGTTCTTCGCCCGCACGTCAGAGCCCAACTAGCTACCCGTGTGTACTCCAGTCAAAAACAAGTCAAGTCAAGCACTAAAGGGCCTCATTCCCTGACCCCGAAAGAGCCCCCCCCCCATTTCTGCAGCGATGGGAAGGACGAGTACGGAGAGACTGCTAAGATCTCAGGGCCTAACCAGGCTGCGCAAATTGAGAAGGACTAGGATGACGATTTGTACTTACAACGCCCGCACGCTCGCATCGGAAGCATCCGTCGAGGACCTGATGATGCATGCCAGGAAGATCACGTACGACGTCATCGGACCGACCGAGACGAGAAGACACCACCCCCTACACGCTGCCTACGATTCCGGAGAAGAACTGTTTCTCGGAACATGCGACAGCAGGGGAGTAGGCGGCGTTGGTGTCCTCGTCAACACGCACTTGGCCATGAACATCGATTCGTACGAGTCTGTGACCACCCGAATCGGACGTCTGCGACTGAAGCGATGTGAGTCCGTGCCAGCTTTGACTGTATTCGTCGCGTATGCCCAACATCCGACCATGACGAAGAAGAGGTCGAAGCCCTCTACGTGGAGCTGGAGAAGTTCTATAAGGAAGATCACATCTTCTACAAGGTGATCGTCGGCGACTTCAACGCCAAGATCGGACCGCGGAGGTCGCCGGAAGAACTTCACATCGGAACCCACGGTTTAGAGTGGAACGAGCAAGGTGAAAGGCTGTCTGAGTTTATCATGTCGACCAAGACCATCCATGGAAACTCACAGTTAGAGAAGCCTCCCTCCCTACGATGGACCTGGGAATCCCCCGGCGGCCAGTTCCACAACGAGATCGACCACATCATCTTCAACCGCAAGTATTGCCTGACCGACGTTTCCGTTGTCCCCAAGTTCTACACGGGATCGGACCACCGCCTCCTTCGCGCAGGGTTCCGCTTTTCGCGTCAAGGAGAGAAGGTCGTGAAGTTCAAGAAGAGGAGTCCCAGAACGACCATCAACTGGGACCTTTACACCTCTCTTGCCGACCTTTAGGAAGATACCGTTATGGACAACATCGATGAGGAATATGACCACTTCGTGCACCATCCCCGCGAAAGTGCAAAGGGAGCCGAGATCTTGAAGATCACCAAGAGACGTCTGTCTCCGGAAACTCTCGAGCTGATACGCCAGCGTGGAGCAGCACGAGCGTCAGGCAACTACCAACTGACGTCCGAGCTTGCGAAGCTATGCAGAGCGGCGATAAAGGAGAATCTTAAGAAGAGAAGGGCGGAAGTGTTGGCTGAAGCAGCAGAGGCAGGGTTGAGCATCCGCAATGCCCGCCGAAACTTCGCCAATTTCAAGACCAAGATGACCGTTCTCCGACGTCCTGACGGAACCGTCACCTCTTCCAGAAGGACCATGGAGAAGGTCATTCACGACTTCTACTCCGATCTCTTCGATAGCCACGTTCACCTGCCTCCATGCCATCTTCCACAGGATGCGATGGATGCGTCGTCCCTTCTGTTCTCCCTTACGAGAACCTACACGCTATCTCGTCGGTGAAGAAATGTACAGCATCCGGTCCCGACAGGATCAGACACGAACTCCTAAAAAACCTCCCGCCAACGCACATCAACACACTGGCTCTTCACACGCTACCTGTCGGAGTGCAAGGTTCCATCTCAGTGGAAGACCAGCAGGACCGTCTTGCTGTACAAGAAAGGAGACCTGCACGGCATTGGCAACTATCGCCCGATCTGCCTGCTGTCCGTAGTCTACAAGCAGTTCACTCGAGTCATCCTGAATAGGATCAGCAGAACGCTGGACGAAGGACAGCCACGCGAACAAGCAGGATTTCGGAGAGGATTCCACCATTACGAAACTCATCGAAGTGTCGCAAGAGTACAAACTGCCGCTGTGCCTTACGTTCGTCGACCTGAAGAAGGCATTCGACTCCGTCCAGACTGAAGCGGTCATCGACGCCCTGCTCACTCAGGGCGTTCCTACTCAGTACATCAGAGTCCCTCGAGAGCTGTACAGTGGATTCACGACCAAGATCTCACCATTCTACAACGACGTCGTCATTGACGTAAAGAGGGGTTCGGCAGGGGGACACCATATCCCCGAAGCTCTTCAGCGCCACCCTCGGCAACGTCATGCGCGAACTAGAATGGGAAGACATGGGAGTGAAGGTCGACGACCGGAAACTGCACCATCTCCGCTTTGCTGACGACATCATGCTCATAACACCGAGCATCAGCCAGGCGGAGCGAATGCTAACAAACTTCGATCGTGTATGTGGAAACGTTGGACTGCAGCTGAATCTTCATGAGAAACGGACAAGTTTCCGATGCACCATTCTCGCTCAACGGAACGAGCACCTCCGAATGTTCCAGCTGCGTGTACCTGGGTCGCGAAGCCAACATGGCCAACGACCTAGCGCCAGGTCTGGGAAGGGGAGACGAGCGGCTTGAGAAGCTTTCCAGGGCGTTGAAGAAGTCGTTAAGAAGACGAAGAACGTCTGGCTCCGCGCCCACCTATTCGACTCCATCGTTCTTCCTGCCCTAACATACGCCTCAGAGACCTGGCTATACGAAAGCTGGATGAACATGCGATCAGCGTCGAGCAGCGGTGAATCGAGAGGGCGATGCTCGAAGAAACCCGATTCACGCAAGTGAGAGAAGGCCTCCGGAGTTCCGAGCTTCGCCGACGTTCGAAGATCAGAGACGCTGTCGCGTGGGCCAAGTTGTCGAAAATTAGGTGGGCCGGCCACGTAATGCGCTTCGCAGACACCCGCTGGACGAGAGCCGTTACCGACTGGATTCCGCGGGATGTCAAGTGAACACCGGGACGCCTACCAACGCGTTGGTCGGACTTCTTCGTGAAAGCCCTGAACGACCGATATGACGCTCGTCATGTCCCTCGAGCGAGGAGGATCCATTGGACCACTACCCCTCAAACCCCGAGAATAGAAAAACCCCATCCCATCTGGTTAGGGACTTCTCCGCCAAACCCCTAGAATAGAACAACCCCAATCCTCCTTTCTTCTTTAGGCCTTCTTACAGTAGAAAAAATGGTTTTTTTATAGATATAGATTAGTGCAGTGGGATATGGTAGGGCAGAATTTTCACTGCGCATATGAATCCACCCTCCATCACATGTACGCGATTTACTCTCCGAAGCGCTCGTTCTCAACGTGTCGAGAAACAGGTAATGAGAGTCCCAATCCGGTGCTTAATCAGCAAAATCATAATCAAAATTAATCGGTATTGGTCGACACCGAATACTGTCCGACGGCAATAATACTCTTCCGAATCCCATGGCACCCTCTCTACCCATCCTCCCCCCCCCCTCTCCCGAAATATGGTACTTCCTTTCGTATGTGCTGGCAAAGAAACGGACAGAGTGACATAGTCAAGCACGCACATGTGACACTGAGTACTAATTCACGTGTCACTACGTTGCCACGACGTCTATGACACTCCTTCTGCACTCTTACACACGTGTACAACTTCTGTAAGCCCTCTTCAGAAATTCGACACACTGAACGATGTTGAATGAAAATGCTGGTCCCCCCCCCTTATTCACGCTCTCCCTCAATGGTCACCCTTTGTTGGTCCTCTTCTATTGGTCGCCCTTACTCGGAATCCCTACGTACGTTGAACGACGTCTTTAGCACGTCTTCTGAGTCCCTACGGACGTTGCACGACGTCTTCAACACGTCTTCTGAATCCCTACACATGTTGGTCGATGTCTAGCGCAGGTCTTCTGAATCTTGACTCGCAACGTCTAGCGCAGGTCCTCTGAATCTCTACGCGCGTTGGACGACATCTTCAGCACGTTTTTTGAATCCCTACGCAAGTTGGACGACGTTGAACGACGTCTTCAGCACGTCTTCTTAATCCCTACGCACGTTGGTCGACATCTAGCGCAGGTCTTCTGAATCTTGACTCACAACGTCTTGCGCAGGTCCTCTGAATCTCTACGCGCGTTGGACGACATCTTCAGCACGTTTTTTGAATCCATACGCAAGTTGGACGACGTTGAACGACGTCTTCAGCACGTCTTCTGAATCCCTACGAACGTTGGTCGACGTCTAGCGCAGGTCTTCTGAATCTTGACTCACAACGTCTAGCGCAGGTACTCTGAATCTCTACGCGCGTTAGGCGACATCTTCAGCACGTTTTTTGAATCCCTACGCATGTTGGACGACGTTGAACGACGTCTTCGACACGTCTTCTGAATCCCTACACATGTTGGTCGATGTCTAGCGCAGGTCTTCTGAATCTTGACTCGCAACGTCTAGCGCAGGTCCTCTGAATCTCTACGCGCGTTGGACGACATCTTCAGCACGTTTTTTGAATCCCTACGCAAGTTGGACGACGTTGAACGACGTCTTCAGCACGTCTTCTTAATCCCTACGCACGTTGGTCGACATCTAGCGCAGGTCTTCTGAATCTTGACTCACAACGTCTTGCGCAGGTCCTCTGAATCTCTACGCGCGTTGGACGACATCTTCAGCACGTTTTTTGAATCCATACGCAAGTTGGACGACGTTAAACGACGTCTTCTGCACGTCTTCTGAATCCCCACGCACGTTGGTCGATGTCTAGCGCAGGTCTTATGAATCTTGACTCACAACGTCTAGCGCAGGTCCTCTGAATCTCTACGCGCGTTAGACGACATCTTCAGCACGCCTTTTGAATCCCTACGCAAGTTGGACGACGTTGAACGACGTTTTCAGCACGTCTTCTGAATCCAGACGCACGCTGAACGAGTCTAGCGCACGCCTCCTTAATCCCTACGCTCTGCACTCGATCCCCATTCACACCCTGATGCGCTGCCCCGCGAACATCTCGTAAACTTGGACGATCAGCCGCCAAGGATATAGTTCGCCAGCAATCGCCCATGGTTAAACTCAAAGAAAGCCCAGCTGGCATACGCCGCACGGTCGTAGGCATCTTTTGACTTCAGTCCCCCCCCCCCACCGTGGCGGACACGTGACATTAGCCGATTATATATAGTAGGATATATATATAAAGACTTCGCATACAAGACGTGTCTCCGCCGCTTGTGGCTGTACAATGGTTTCATTGACGCCCAATTAGCTACTGGTATTCCCAGTGTCTCTTCGAAGTGGAGATTGGCCGTTGACTATTCCGCGGTACGAGGAACACAACTTAGATAGTAAGTTTATAATGAACACAAAATCAATGGTGAGGCAAACAGTAGAGCTGCTGGAGTCGTGTGTGAGATGCTTGTCGCTCGAATCTGCTCCTTATATGCACAGACGTTTGCTAAACGTCGGAGGTAGAGGGACGTTGCCGGAGAACTGGTCCGCTTGGCATAGTGCCGAGGCGGCGCGCGGTTTTTCGTCGTGTCGTCTCGTGCACTCCACGCTAGACTTGAGCTCGATTAATCGGGCCGAATAATTGTTCGAGCGATTTCGAACAATTAATCGCTCGATTACTCGAAAATCGTAAATCGTTGTTGTTCGAACATTATTCGAAATCGACTTTCGCCAAAAACCATTATTCGAACATTGATCGAAATCGACTTTCGCGAAAAACCATTATTCGAACATTGTTCGAAATCGAAGATAGGAAGACGTTGTTCGAACATTGTTCGAAATCGATTTTCGCGAAAAACCATTATTCGAACATTGATCGAAATCGACTTTCGCGAAAAACCATTATTCGAACATTGATCGAAATCGACTTTCGCGAAATACCATTATTCGAACATTGATCGAAATCGACTTTCGCGAAAAACCATTATTCGAACATTATTCGAAATCGATTTTCACGAAATACCATTATTCGAACATTGATCGAAATCGACTTTCGCGAAAAACCGTTATTCGAACATTGATCGAAATCGACTTTCGCGAAAAACGATTATTCGAACATTGTTCGAAATCGACTTTCGCGAAAAACCATTATTCGAACATTGTTCGAAATCGATTTTCGCGAAAAACCATTATTCGAACATTGATCGAAATCGACTTTCGCGAAAAACCATTATTCGAACATTGATCGAAATCGACTTTCGCGAAATACCATTATTCGAACATTGATCGAAATCGACTTTCGCGAAAAACCATTATTCGAACATAGTTCGAAATCGAAGATAGGAAGACGTTGTTCGAACATTATTCGAAATCGAAGATGGCTAAAAAGCATTGTTCGAATATTGTTCGTAATCGAATATTGCGAAAAAAAAAGAAAAAGTATTGCTCGGATATTGTTCGAAATCGAACAATGTTCGAACAATATCAAGAGTAGGCCGCCTGAGTGTGGATCGGCTCCGTTCCCCGAAAAACCCACGTTCAAACTCGCTCCACTTCTGCGCCTACGGTAATTGACGGCAACGATTTGCGATTTCCCTTCAAGGGTTCTGGCGGCCGACTCTTGACATTGTTCGAACATTGTTTGATTTCGAACAATATTCAAACAATGTTTTTCCCGATCATCAATCTGCGATTTCAGTTGGAGGGTTCGAATTTGAAAATCGCGAAGTTTTGTTAAAACGTATTTCGAAATCCAACAATACTTGAGATCGAGGGATTCGTCATAGTGAATTAAAGTGGGAGTTCAAACAGAAGTGGCAGTTAAGAGGTAATGCGATATTTTGTTGGTTGCTGTTGAACATATCTAGGATGTAAGAGTCCGATTTTTCTAGGTTATTACAATCCCTGAGAATTCTCGAAAATCTCGTGAGCATTAAGCAACGTCGCGAAACTGCTGTCTAGTCGATTTTGGTGGCGATATTATGATTTAGGGTACTATCTCATCCCCATGTCTAGTGTTGTGTATAGTTTTGTTCGGATGACCTATTCGAACAGTTTTTGCAATGATTTTCATTCGAACTTAGATAATGAATTCGAAATTTAAAAAACCGCGTTTTTCCCATGTGTTCGAACCCCAACCTTCATAAACCACTTTTCGATTACGTTTGAATTCGAATACTCGAAAAGTGCGGGCATTTGAAACCATTCCAACAGTCGAAAATTTTGCGAGAGCACGACTACAGTTGTGCGTATAGTTGACCAGACGTTCAACGGCCTACAGTCCGCCAAAGGTCTGGTTGGGGCTTCGCCCCAAACCCGGAGAATAGAACACCCCGATCAATCATTTAAAAAACTGCTTTTGCCTTATACAATGGTATAGCGTAATAGGGCAAAACAGGTCCATCACCTTCACTGGACCACCTTTAACTGGCCCCTTATCACTGGTTCCCCTTTATTGTCAGCCCTTTTCCGGTTCACCCTTCACTGGTCCCCCTCCCCCTTCGTCGGACCCTACTACTGCTCCCACCTTCACTGGACCTCCCTTTACTGGTCCCCTCTTCGCTGGTCATCCTATCCTTCACCGATCCCCATTACTGGTCCCACCCTCACTGGTCCTCCTTTTATTCATCAACCCTTTTCCGGTCCCCCCCCCCCTTCACTGGACTCCTTCTCCCCCCCCCCCCCATTCACCGATCCCCATTACTGGTACCTTTCTCACCGGTCCCCCCTTCACCTGGTCCCCTCTTCACTGGTCAACCTTCTATCGGTCCCCCCTTCACTAGACCCTCCCCCTCCTTCACCGGTCCATCCGTCACTGGACCACCCCCCCCCCCCCTTTCCCTCACCGATCCCCATTGCTGGTACCTTTCTCACCGGTCCCCCCCCCCTTCACCTGGTCCCCTCTTCACTGGTCAACATTTTACTGGTCCCATCTTCACTGGACCCTTCTCCCTCCTTTACCGATCCCCCTTCACTGGACCCCTCTCCCCTCATTCACCGGTTCCCCTTCACTGGATCCCCCCTCACAGGTCCCCATTGCTGGTCCCACCTTCATTGGTCCCTTCTTTATTGGTCAACTCTTTACCGGTCCCCTTACTGGAACCCCATCCTTCACCGGTCCCCCATTACTGGTCACACCTTCACTGGTAACACGTCTTCTGAATCCGGAATCCTCGCGCGACATCGGTGACACCTCTCCTCAACCCGAACGTCCTTTGTGGGGCTTCGGTGACACGTCTTATGAACCCAGACGCCTGCTGAGCCACCTCGCTGACACCTCTTCTGAACCCGGACGTCTGTCGAAGGAGGTGGGTGACGTCTCTTCTCAACCCAAACGTCCTTTGCGCGACATCGATGTCACCTCTCCTCAACCCGGACGTCCTTTGTGGGGCATCGGGGTGACACGCCTTATACACCCAGACGCCTGTTCAGCCACCTCGTCGACACCTCTTCTGAATCCGGATGTCTGTTGAAGGAGGTGGGTGACTCCTCTTCTTAACCCGCACCTCCTTTGCGCGACATCGGTGACACCTCTCCTCAACCCGAGTCCTTTGTGGGACATCGATGACATGCCTTCTGAACTCAGACGTCTGTCGACAACTACAACAGTTGACAACTGGTGACAACTACAACCCCCTCCCCCCTTCCCCACACTTCCTCCCAACACACTCCCCAGCACTTCTGTGCAAACAAACACACTCACTCACTCATCTACAGACAAACGACCGTTTTCACTTATATGTAGTAGGATCCTATACTGGTTGTTTCTGTTCTGTTACTTTCTGTTACTGTTTAATTGATAATAATAAGTGATAATAAACTATGATTTTGATAAAAAAGCCTGATAAACGTTTTCAAGTGATAAAATACAATTTTTTTGTAAAAGTGATGTGTTACAAAATAGATGTATGGATGTATCAGTGAAATGCTAGCTTAAGCTATTTTTGTGGGCCATTTCAAGCAGTTTGGACATCGTTGAGAGCTCTTTCTTATTGCGTGCTCCGATGGGAATACGGCGTGCTACGTCGGTTTCGGTAGTTATTGCGTATTGTAATCGTATGCTAGTGTCTGGGTGTGTAGGCCGGCGCGCCTCTGAACATATGGAAGCTCGTCTGATCGTTGCCGAACGTCGCGTCCGCCACGGTCGCAGTGCATTAGAAAATGTTCTGTTTTACCATGTGTAGATCAGAGCAGTTCCTCGTGCATTAAAACTGCGGTCGAATTGTCGCCGTCGGAAAACGCGCTCTATGAACGCCAAAATCGTCATTATTTTCAAAACCAACCCAGGCGCGAATTTCAAACCGCGTACAGTGACTATACGTAGATTCACGCTTTTTTTGAAATTCATGAAAATGGGCTCGAAGGAGGGGGTCACCATGTAAGGCACCCCATCACGCATTTTGTGTTGTTAAAATGGAACTGTTACTCAACAATACTGTGTCGTACCCCTTGTTGTTCCATTGAATTGTGTTGTTCCATTTTTGATGTAAATCGACATTCATGGGCCTTCTCACGAAGAGGGAAAACCACAAACTAAAAGGTTGCCTCTTCCACAAATTTGCTGACTAATACCGTCCTTTATCAGTTTCCTTTTCTTGTCCGAGCTGGAAAGGGCTGAACAGGAGAAAAGAGCTGACTCTTGAACATAATAGGATAGAAGCTACCTTATAAACCTTACGGATTTATGTGTGCTGAAGAAAATATGCTATACCCGAAGCCGGCAAGCCTGGCGTGGCCCGCACGCCCAGCGTAGGGGACGGGCGATGCCGGCGACGGACACTGGCTAAGGAAGCTTTCCTAGCTAGGTTGGGCTACGTTCCCAGCGTGGCCCGCTTACCCGAAGGCCCGCACGTCCATCGTGCTGCGACGGACGCTGGCTGAGGAAGCATCCCTAGCTAGGTTTGGGCTACGTTCCCAGCGTGTCCGCACTACCCGAAGCAGGCAAAGCCGGCAAGCCTGACGTGGCCCGCACGTCCAGCGTACGGCGCAGCGAATCCGGCGACGGACGCTGGTAATGGGATAATTCGAGAATTTAGTGACATCGACTTGCAAATGAAGAACCCGTGGCAGATAGCAAATTACGCGTAGAAGTGAGGAAATTCCCTTCCTTTGGTAGCACCTCAACCCTGACGGGCGATGCCGGCGACGGACACTGGCTAAGGAAGCATTCCTAGCTAGGTTGGGCTACGTTCCCAGCGTGTCCGCACTACCCGAAGCAGGCAAAGCCGGCAAGCCTGACGTGGCCCGCACGTCCAGCGTACGGCGCAGCGAATCCGGCGACGGACGCTGGTAATGGGATAATTCGAGAATTTAGTGACATCGACTTGCAAATGAAGAACCCGTGGCAGATAGCAAATTACGCGTAGAAGTGAGGAAATTCCCTTCCTTTGGTAGCACCTCAACCCTGAAGAATGTCCATTACCTGCAAAATAAATGACCAAGTATCTTGTTATTCCGGTCTTCTAATTGCATTGTAAACGATGATTCAGTTGTGTTCCTAGTTCAACCCTTTTCATCCACAACTGTGGTTTTGTTCTGTCTGTTTCGGTTCTCTGTTGAACGTGCCTTCGAAATCGAGTTATTCGATTGTTCGATTTTCGAAGACAGCGAAAAATCGAGTTACTCGATTGTTCGATTTTCGAAGACGGCGAAAAGTCGAGTTATTCGATTGTTCGATTTTCAAAGACGGCGAAAAATCGAGTTACTCGATTGTTCGATTTTCGAAGACGGCGAAAAGTCGAGTTATTCGATTGTTCGATTTTCGAAGACAGCGAAAAATCGAGTTACTCGATTGTTCGATTTTCGAAGACGGCGAAAAGTCGAGTTATTCGATTGTTCGATTTTCAAAGACGGCGAAAAGTCGAGTTATTCGATTGTTCGATTTTCGAAGACGGCGAAAAGTCGAGTTACTCGATTGTTCGATTTTCGAAGACGGCGAAGACAAACTTTAAGTTACTATTTTTCTCAAAAAAATAAAAATTAAAAAATTATTTATAGGAGCAGGTGAACTGAAAGATTTCAGAAAAGTTAATCAATTTGTTTTGAACAAAAAAAAATATTCGAACCATCTTTCTGGGTCTGTAGTTTAAGGGAATTTCGATTTGGAAGATTTTGAAAAGAAGTCTGATTTAAAAAGTCTTCGCTCCAGCTCCGATGTCTAGCCAACGTCTTTATAAGGCCTGAGTTATACTCCCGCGGGAGCATCCGCGGAAGGGCGGGAATCGCGCCGAGACTCCTCACCTGGCCAGTCGCCGCGCCTCGCCACGCCCGCCTCCGCCGTGCACCATTGGTCCGCGGACGTTCCGCGTATGCTCCCGCGGGAGTATAACAGAGGCCTAAAGGTTGCTGAGAAGGAGTGGACCTTTGAGGCAAGCGTGAGATCCGGCAGAAGTTTTCATGTTTGCGTTTTAACTGAAAGATTTAAAAACAGCTTATAGGTTAGTGCGATGTTCAGAGAGCACAACCTTTCTGAACATCGCACTACAACGTGAATAACTTCAAGCATATCGGAAGTGCAGAAAAGACACAGCGTTCTGAGGAGGCCACCGTCAGAAACGACGTGCTCCACTGAGAACAGCGCGCTCCAATCGCAATTTGATTGCACATCCGTTCATCAGGGCGTGGCTAAATTCAAATAGGAGAGTGGAAGACGGTGGGGCAGACGATGACTTCTCCCGACGATGGTGTATCCGCCGGTCATTCCACCGTGGGCACCGTCAACAGCATGGATTACGGTATGGAAGTGAGCCCAACCCAACACGCTAACCTACTGCTACCTCGGCCAAGAAACAATTTGCGAGCAATGTCTTTCACTTATAGAGCAGGTAGTTTGTACCTGAAATTCTCTAATCACTTTCACTTCCCCTTACACCGAGACAATTCACAAGCCGAGTTGAAAAATTGTTGTTTAGATCTGAAATTGGTTGAGTAGTATGACTGTATGTAATTGCTGTCTCTCTGTCTGTATTCCGTCCCTGTGTTCTTTTTTTGTTTTGTTACTGTGTTTGCTTTCTTATGTATTACCTTAAGCAATCGTAATAAACAATAACAGTAACAATATGGCAAATATTCTCTATCACTAACAGTTAAAATATGCAACAGAGGTCACGCGAAGTGAGACATGTTGCATTGCACGAGGATCGAAATGTTGTCATGATCATATGCCGAAGCCTTGAATTGGACCACGCTGATTTAATTCTGACGAATGTGAGCGCCTATTTGCATTATGGTGTGGGGAATGTATTCTAGATGCATGGTGACACTCGCGTCTAAATTGCCACAGGTAGCGACGAGTTTTCGGGGGAGTGACTGGACGAGTTGTCGCACCGTATGCATGCGGTCGTTGCGGGACCGGCCGCCGGCTGTGACGCGGTCGCAGTTCGCAGGAGTCTCGTCGAGTTGACCTGTTCTTGACTCAATCAACTGTGGGCATGTAAGTAGTTTGCATTCCTTTCAGGTACAAAGTAGCGGTAAGATGCAGATAACTGGAACTTTTAGTAGAAATAGCCGCAGAGAGTACTAGGAAATGATCTCTAAAGCTGAAGACCAAGAAAGTGCAGATTTCCGCCCTTGACTTCCGCTTGCTTCTTCTTATTATGGTTATTCAGAAATATTTGCTGGGAGTGATGTGCACATGGTGAAGTGTTCAGTGGTGGTAAATATAATACAATGTCTACACAGAGTTAAGACCTATCTGTCGATGTAACTCCAAGTGGGGCTATGATTCTTAGCTTCCATCAAGGGAAAGATAGGGTTTTTCTTTTGTTTTTTTTTTTGAGTACGGATTAAACGCGGGACAAGACTTCTGCTGAAACCGGTCTCCGACGTTCTTAAATAGATCCATATTTTATGTTCCTTTTTTACCTACAGGTGGGAACGGAAAAGGGCCTTTTTCATCACTCGAAACTCGAATTTGATAAAGGTTCTTTTGTCGTGCTCCTTGAAGTTACAACGTTGCGGGTGATGCCAGCAAAGAAGGAAAGCGTTTGCTCTACTATTATTTGGAGAAGTAGGCCATCTAATTTTCAGCTGCTCTTGTAAGTTTCGAACTAAGTTTTGGAGGCAGCCTCAGGCAATTGAGATATCTGCTGTAAAAATGGTTCGTGTTCAAATATCTGTTGCAGAACCCGGCTTAAATGGGATTTCCACCATAAATAAAGTAATCCGGACAGGTGTATAGCAGACAGTTCCTCAAAACAAATATAACATATCATGTGCGCCATAGACACTTCTTTAGTTAAAGCAGAAGAGAAGTTCATGCCCATCTTAACGGTGCAAACACTTGAGGAGTCGAACTTGCGGCCATCCGTGTTTTTAGGAAATAGAGGTTTTCTATTATTTCCACCTCCATCCTCGTGTTGTAGTTACCCCACATTCCCAGCATTCATATCCTTTTTAAATACGACTTCCACAGATTCCTGCTGAATACGAAATCCTTAAGAAATGCTCGCCGATGATATTAAATAGTGTCCATCGGCGAAATGGAGGTTGGTAAGCGTTCGACCATCTCTTAGCGGTTGAACGGAGCAGGATTGTTGATTGTTGGGTCCCGCAACGACGGCCTGCACACGGTGCGATAACTCGTCCAGCCATGCCCCGGAAAACTCGTCGCTACCTGTGGCAATTTAGACGCGAGTCATGGTGACCACCGCCGCCAGAATATCTGCAAATTTTCTGTGTTTTTTCGTTTCTTACTTAATATCTTTAATTGCTTCCGTATCGCTGTTTTTCATGGTGGAATTTGGGTGCATCAAAATCCATGAGCGAAATTTCAGAAAGTGGCGTTATCTAACAAATTTATCATGGTAACCGTCGATGTTCGTGGAGTTCAGATTATGTTTCCATTTCCACCATATGAGTGTCAGTTAGCGTATATGGATAAGGTCATAGAAGCTATTGACATGGTAAGTCTGTTAAGATTGTCTTCTCAACTAAAACAGTGTGGTTTCTATTGTAGAAGTTTGATACTGCTCTTGAATCTCCGACTGGTACTGGCAAAACGTTGTCTTTGCTTTGTTCAACGTTAGCATGGCTTCAGAAGCAGAAGTCTACGTTCAAGATGTCGTTTGAGGATGCGACTAGAGTCGTCTCTGGTAAGATTACTGGTCACGGTTCAGTATAATCCATCATATATCTCTGCCGTAGACCTAAAGGCCTGTAAGACAAGTCCCTGAATTTTTTAGAGACCGCACCTGTACTTTCCTCGTTTTTTCCACGAATATACTACTGTTCTCGTACTCACAGTCAATTGTCACAGGTTGTTCGAGAGTTGAATAGGACCATGTACAAAGAGTGAGTACACCTTATTGGATCTAGTGTGATTCTCCGTTAATAAAATCGCCTTCACAGTATTCGCACAACCGTGCTGGGTTCGCGTGATCAGCTTTGCATTCACGAAAAAGTCAGGAAGGAGAGAGACAACCACCTCAAGGTATGCGCTAGCGAAGTATACAAAAGTGGCTTTTATCCCAATCTGCGAAGTTCGGATATCTCTAGGTTCAGTTATGGTTTCCGCTGCGAACGAGGTTTGTTAGAATATCAGTTGCACAGTGCGCGCTAAAAACCTAAGAGAATGGAAATTTTGCAGTTTGCTCTCAAATAAGTGGTAGATTTGTCTAGCATTTTGAAGAGTCTGCAGAAAACTATGAGATCTGGCTTTGAGAAATTCTTGAATAAAGCAGTATTGGTCCCAGCTGCCGTGTCAAGAGTATGCCAGAATAGTGAAAAAACCCTTATTCGAAAGTAACTGTGAACGTCCGGTAATATGAAATTAGGAACATGAAAATATGCCTGCCATTTGAACGACACAGACCAGAAAAAAGTGAGAGAACATTGCGACTTCGAATGCAGTGGTAAAATCAGGGTATCTGTCAAATGCAGTGGTAAATCAGGGTGTCTGAAGTCCACGAAATGATATGGTGTTGGACGATTATGGTGGAAATCGCTTTTAGAGTAATAGACAAATTTCTGAAAACATCCTAATCGAATGACTACCAGGAGTTCCTCGTGAATCTATCGGTCCGTTTCGTACAACACTGTATTAAGTTGCGATGCATCTATGTCAAATCACCCGCTATATCTGTAAGGTTCATCACGAGGCGCTGTCACTGGATCCACAAACCGTTGATTCGTTTTAATCACTCAGATTTGACGTGACTTAACAAGTTCACATAAAGTTCAATCCTGCTCACGCGGTAATGGTGAAGACCATGAGAGCAAAAAGTGCAATCAGATACTCTCAGTGGATGTCTTTGAAGCGTATGCATGGCGATCAAAATCTTTTTTCAGTAGTCTGTACTGGTAACCTTGTCATGTTTTCGCATTTACCTAGCAAAAGATTAAAATCACCAAGTGTTCAGTACGTTAGAAAATCAGATCGGACTCATGCTTTAGCAACTAAAACTCGACAAACAATTGAAACCAAGCAATAGAAACATTATATAATATTTTACTTCATTTTAATGAAATAATAATTTCAAAAAAAAAAAGGATTAAGCGAGTGGCGAAAAAGTCTTCATCGGTGCTGAGTATTAAGTCATGAGTATGAGCTTCCTGTGTCACGATATCAGAAACGTTGTGTTCGGTTGGTTCGTAGACGTAATCCTATTGTCTGCCTTTGTATTCATCTGCAACTCATTTCCCGCAGTTACAGTAGCTAGCCTGCGGCCCAATGCATGGTTAGTTTATGCGAGGTTTCTCCCAGCACAGTTTGACCTTGATTTCAGCTCTCTCCAACTACTTTGACAGATTATTTCATGTTTTGCAGTCATCCTTGTGTCGTGGTATGGTGTCTCGTAGAAGCTGTCATTACTATAACAACTGGGATAGTAAGTTTCGCTGTTGTAATTCGAATGATATTTTTACTAGAGGTCTTGTTAGTTTAAAAACGATTAATGCGGCTGCACTAGTTTGTTGATGCAATGTTTTAGAAACTGCTGTCGAGCAACTAAACGAATTTTTTTCCGACTGTGGTGGTGTTCCTGACATAGAGGATATGGTTACTTCAGGAGAAAAGCACAGGTGCGTTATTTATTTTTGTTTAGGTTCTGCGTCTTGGTTTTTTAAAGGTTTGTCTTGTGCCCTTGGAGGTCCAGTCTATTCACTCATTTGATCCTTTTCTTCTTGGGCTATCAACCCCTCCCGTAGATTCTCGTCATCCTACCATTAGGTTGTTCCATAAGTCTCAGCGGTTTTTTCAACGATTCACTGCGGATTTCGCCGGCGGTTTATTGCAAAGCGCTGTGAGTTTTCGAAAGAGAATGATCTGCTCTATTAGAACACGTATTGCACTTCTTTTTTTCATTCTGAATCTTGTGAATTTTTAGGTCGGTAAAGTGAAAAGTGAAAAAGTGGCCATCTGCGCAGTCGCTTCTCTCCGCTTAGGTTTGGAATTTTTGCGCAGTTTTTCACAGCATTTGGAAGACAATGTTCTGTACTATAAGAATACGTTTCGGTCTTATTTGCTCGTTTGTCCTTTATTGATTTTTACTCGAATTGGGACGTCCGACTTTTCCGTCCGAATTTTTACCGACTGCTCCTGCTCTGCGGTGGACTTTTTTGCATGGTGTTATATATCGTTCGGAAGACGATGTCTTGCTCAATAAGAATCTGTGTCGCCTTTGTTGGCTCATGCTGATTTCTGTCGAATATCAACAATTGAACAAGGAGAAGGAGTTGCTGGTGAAGTTGATTTTTCTCTTTTTGGAATTTTAACGACAGCGACGATTTCAACGACATATAAGCAAAAAAGTTCAACCACAGAACCGTTTGTTTGTGTAAAAATACAGACGGGAAAGTCGGACGTCCCAATTTGATGACCTAAAAATCAATAAAGGACAAATGAGCAAATAGCACTAACACATATTCTTGTAGCACAGAACATTGTCTTCCAAAGGCTATAAAAAAACTGCGCAAAAAATTACAAACCTAAGCGGAGAGAACAAGTGCGCAAATGGCTACTTTTTCACTTTTTCACTTTTCACTTCAACGACCTAAAAATTGACAAATTTCATGATGAAAAAAGAAATGCAATACATGTTCTGAATCCAGTCGGTGACGGCTCTCGTCCAGCGTGTGTCTGCGAAGCGCATTACGTGGCCGGCCCACCTAATTTTCGACAACCTGGCCCATGCGACAGCGTCTCTGATCTTCGAATGTCGGCAAAACTCGGAACTCCGAAGGCCTTCTCTCACTTGCGTGAGTCGTGTCACTCCGAGCATCGTCCTCTCGATTCCACACTGCGCGACGCTGATCGCGTGTTCATCCTGCTTTCGTATAGCCCAGGTCTCTGAGGCGTATGTTAGGGCAGGAAGAACGGTGGAGTCGAATAGGTGGCACGGAGTCGGACGTTCTTCGTCTTCTTCGCGACTTCTTCGACGCTCTTGAAAGCTCCCCAAGCCACTCGTTTCCTCCTGCTCAGCTCCGACGCTAGGTCGTTGGCCATATTGACTTCGCGACTCAGACAGACGTAGCTGGAGCATTCGGAGATGATCGTTCCGTTGAGCGAGAATGGGGCATCAGAAACCTGTCCGTTCCTCATGAACATCGTCTTCGTAAGATTCAGCTACAGTCCAATGTTCCCACATACACATCGAAGTGGGCCAGCATTCGCTCCGCCTGGCTGATGCTCGGTGTTATGACCACGATGTCGTCAGCGAAGCGAGGATGATGTACTTGCCGGCCGTCGACCTTCACTCCAATGTCTTCCCATTCTAGTTCGCGCATGACGTTGCCGAGGGTGGCGCTGAAGAGCTTCGGGGATATGGTATCCCCCTGCCGAACCCCTCTTTACGTCAATGACGACGTCGTTGTAGAATGGTGAGATCTTGGTCGTGAATCCACTGTACAGCTCTCGAGGGACTCTGATGTACTGAGTAGGAACGCCCTGAGTGAGCAGGGCGTCGATGACCGCTTCAGTCTGGACGGAGTCGAATGCCTTCTTCAGGTCGACGAACGTAAGGCACAGCGGCAGTTTGTACTCTTGCGACACTTCGATGAGTTTCGTAATGGTGGAATCCTCTCCGAAATCCTGCTTGTTCGCGTGGCTGTCCTTCGTCCAGCGTTCTGCTGATCCTATTCAGGATGACTCGAGTGAACTGCTTGTAGACTACGGACAGCAGGCAGATCGGGCGATAGTTGCCAATGTCATGCACATCTCCCTTCTTGTACAGCAAGACGGTCCTGCTGGTCTTCCACTGAGATGGAACCTTGCACTCCGACAGGTAACGCGTGAAGAGCCGCGCCAGGGTGTTGATGAGCGCTGGCGGGAATTCTTCAGGTGTTCGAGTCTGATCCTGTCGGGACCGGGTGCTGTACGCTTCTTCACCGACGAAATGGCGTATCGGATCTCGGAATGGAGAACAGAGGGAACGACGTATCCATCCTGCGGAAGATGGCGTGGAGGCAGGTGGAGGTGGCTGTCGAAGAGATCGGAGTAGAAGTCGTGAATGACCTTCTCCATGGTCCTTCTGGAAGAGGTGACGGTTCCGTCAGGACGTCGGAGAACGGTCATCTTGGTCTTGAAATTGGCGAAGTTTCGGCGGGCATTGCGGATGCTCAACCCTGCCTCTGCTGCTTCAGCCAACACTTCCGCCCTTCTCTTCTTAAGATTCTCCTTTATCGCCGCTCTGCATAGCTTCGCAAGCTCGGACGTCAGTTGGTAGTTGCCTGACGCTCGTGCTGCTCCACGCTGGCGTATCAGCTCGAGAGTTTCCGGAGACAGACGTCTCTTGGTGATCTTCAAGATCTCGGCTCCCTTTGCACTTTCGCGGGGATGGTGCACGAAGTGGTCATATTCCTCATCGATGTTGTCCATAACGGTATCTTCCTAAAGGTCGGCAAGAGAGGTGTAAAGGTCCCAGTTGATGGTCGTTCTGGGACTCCTCTTCTTGAACTTCACGACCTTCTCTCCTTGACGCGAAAAGCGGAACCCTGCGCGAAGGAGGCGGTGGTCCGATCCCGTGTAGAACTTGGGGACAACGGAAACGTCGGTCAGGCAATACTTGCGGTTGAAGATGATGTGGTCGATCTCGTTGTGGAACTGGCCGCCGGGGGATTCCCAGGTCCATCGTAGGGAGGGAGGCTTCTCTAACTGTGAGTTTCCATGGATGGTCTTGGTCGACATGATAAACTCAGACAGCCTTTCACCTTGCTCGTTCCACTCTAAACCGTGGGTTCCGATGTGAAGTTCTTCCGGCGACCTCCGCGGTCCGATCTTGGCGTTGAAGTCGCCGACGATCACCTTGTAGAAGATGTGATCTTCCTTATAGAACTTCTCCAGCTCCACGTAGAGGGCTTCGACCTCTTCTTCGTCATGGTCGGATGTTGGGCATACGCGACGAATACAGTCAAAGCTGGCACGGACTCACATCGCTTCAGTCGCAGACGTCCGATTCGGGTGGTCACAGACTCGTACGAATCGATGTTCATGGCCAAGTGCGTGTTGACGAGGACACCAACGCCGCCTACTCCCCTGCTGTCGCATGTTCCGAGAAACAGTTCTTCTCCGGAATCGTAGGCAGCGTGTAGGGGGTGGTGTCTTCTCGTCTCGGTCGGTCCGATGACGTCGTACGTGATCTTCCTGGCATGCATCATCAGGTCCTCGACGGATGCTTCCGATGCGAGCGTGCGGGCGTTGTAAGTACAAATCGTCATCCTAGTCCTTCTCAATTTGCGCAGCCTGGTTAGGCCCTGAGATCTTAGCAGTCTCTCCGTACTCGTCCTTCCCATCGCTGCAGAAATGGGGGGGGGGGCTCTTTCGGGGTCAGGGAATGAGGCCCTTTAGTGCTTGACTTGACTTGTTTTTGACTGGAGTACACACGGGTAGCTAGTTGGGCTCTGACGTGCGGGCGAAGAACTCCGGGCAGCCAGCCAGACAGCCCGAAGGGACGGGGCGAGACTTTTGAGGCGGCCTCGAATCGCCTTACGATGTACCCCCAGTCTACCGAGTGCAAGCTTTTGGCCGGGCCGACACAGTTACAATCCGCACAGTCACGGACACACCCACGCACACTGTGCACGAACATGCCGCTGCCACGCACAAGGAACGCGTCGACCCGTCACAGCAGGAGCAAGGAATCCATCCCCTTCATCCCAGCGTCTCTGGGCAGTACACGGTCGCATTTGGTGCGCGTTTAATTCCCCTATCCACCACCCGGGGACGCGCCAAGTGGCCTTGCGACAAGCGGCCCGAGATCCCAGATCCCTCTTAACAAGAGAACCCGAAGGCTCTCTATCGAGGGAGATCCGTGGATATACACTGCGTTCAAAAAAGATAGGTTCACCCTTGATTTTCTTGTTTCTGCACGAAATTCGGTTGCAGTCGATTTTAAAACTGTATCAGTGAATTGAGCATAGCAAAAAATATAAGAGTAAAAAACTTGAGCAAAATCTGCAATGACAGCAAGAAATGAGGAAGGATTGCATGAAAGCATTCAGCTCGAGGTTGTTCAAAAAAGATAGGTTCACCAAGAAAGAACAGCTTTATTGAAAAGACATAAAACAATCAGTGATCACTAGTAATCAATTGGTCCTTCGCAATTCATTGCTACATTAATGAGTCGTGCTGGCATCGAGGCAACATGATTTTCCAGAGTTTGAATGGGGAGGTCGTTCCAGGCTCGAAGAATCGCCATCCTGACTTTCGACAGACGAGTACGTTCTGTTCTCCTCGTAGATTCTTCTTACAAGGTGCCCCCAAATGTTCTCCATCGGATTGAGGTCCGGAGAACATGCCGGCCAGTCGAGAACTTCAATTGAATGAGCCCTGAAGAAATCCTTTGTAGACCTGCTAGCGTGTACAGAGGCGTTGTCTTGCTGGAAGATCCAATTCTGGTCGGCATTTTCCTGAAGGAACGGAAGCAGGTGGTTTTGCAGCACTTGTTGGTATTCCTGGGAGTCCATCCTTGCCGACGTAAATGCAATAGCGACTTTCCCTCCGGCGTGAAATGCTGCCCACACCATCACTGTACCGCCTCCAAAATTCCTCCTTGGAAAAAACAACTTCTCTTTGCGCAAATCGTGCCAATAGTACCGCCTTCCATCGGGCCCATCGAGGTTGAAGCGCTTTTCGTCAGAAAAAATTACCTGAATGACAAAAAATCGGAATAGTTGATGTAACATCTAACGAGGAGAAAAATTTGCCTTAGTCCAAATACGGCTTTTGTTGTTGGAGACGAATTCCAGCCTATTCTTCTTGTGTGCTGCAGTCAAACGTGGGCGGAATTGAGTTGAGTGTGTAGAATGTTGCCGTTTCGTATTAGGCAATTTCGAACAGTTCCTCTCGCGACTTTCTTAGTAATGCTCTTGCGCACCCGCTCCAGGCTGACCGATGCATTGGACATCATACGCACGATTTGTCTCTCATCTCGAGAGGAAAGGATCCTGGGACGTCCTGAAGGCTTCTTCATCCCATATTGATCAGGATTCCTTAAGAATTTGCTGATCACATTCTGCGATTGCTTCAGCTGCGTCGAAATTCGGCGGTGGCTTAGCCCTGCTTCACTGAGTGCCTAGATTTGAGCTTGTTCTTCAGTTGAAAGCATCGAACCGCGGCCCATTTTACTGTAATCGCTTTGCTAGGAGTTTTGACTAACAAAGTAATTGCAACTGACCTGCCTTTCTAGCCGTGTCTTCTTAGACGGTGAACCTATCTTTTTTGAACAACCTCGAGTTGAGTGGTTTCACGCAATCCTTTCTCATTTCTTGCAGTTATCGCAGATTTCTCTCAAGCTTCTTACTCCTACGTTTTTTGCTATGCTTAATTCACTGATACAGTTTTGGAATCGACTGCAACCGAATTTCATGCAGAAACAAGAAAATCAAGGGTGAACCTATCTTTTTTGAACGCAGTGTATATACAGGGTGGCCGATAAGTATTGTCGTCGCGCAAAACGTCATATTTTCAATAATGTGCGAGATTTTTAAATACTTCTTATTCTTCAATATAACCAACAACATGTAGATGGGATTTCACAAGAATGCTTCTAAATGACCTCTCTTGGTTTTTACGCAGGCCTCAAGTATTGATTTTGCTAACTACACGGTGCGCCGCAGGTAGCTGGCATTGATTTCTGCCTAGGCTTGATTTAGTTCGCGGCAAAGCTGGTCCAAATTGGTGATGGTGCTCTTCCTCAGCTTCTGCAGCTGACGGGCGCGCGCGGGATGAGGGCTCGTATCGTGCCTCAGCGCAGTGCACAGGTGGCGTAGTAGGGGAGAGCTCGGGCTCGTGAGCGAGGGTTCGGGGGTTTGGATCCCGCAGACTGCGTTTGTTTTGCAATTTTGCAAAATCCATGTTTATCATATAGGTAATCCACCTAGGGATATTATAGTGTGTTATAGAGCATGTTTACATATAACATACCACCCATACCGTTAACAAGGGTGGTCCAGGCAGGGTCACCGATTTCGCTGAAACTTCGTCTAGGGGGGTTATTTGGGGTGCTGCCTGGACCCCCTTGTTAACGGTATGGGTGGCCTCCGACCGAATCGTGAAAAACGGATGTCAGATTCGTGATCAGCACTCCAAATACCTAGACAAAGTTTCAGCGATTTTTTTTTTTGGCCGAAGTCTTGACGGTGGAGTCGGAACTTTTAACTAGTGCCACAAAATATCTATCGTTACATAACTACAGCTTCACACAAAGTAGGCTTAAAATAAGTGACACATAGAAGTGAACATTTTAGCTAATCTGTAGTTTGAAACATATGTTTTATGCTCTGCTCTATAACACACTATAATACCCCTAGATGGATTACCCATATGATAAACATGGATTTTGCAAAATTGCAAAACAAACACAGTCTATACAGATACAAACCCCCGACCCCTCGCTCAAGAGCCCGAGCGCTTCCCTGCTACGCCACCTGTGCACTGCGCTGAGTCGCGATAAGCCGCATGCACACTTTGCAGCGGGCAGCGGGCAGCGGGCAGTGGAATATGGGCGGAGCTAGTCTCGCACACTGCGGCACTGTTGAACTGCGCCGCGGCCGTACACAGCGACAGTGGGGAATGCCCGGGTCATTCCTCGCTGCCACTGTCGCTGCGGCCGCTGCCGGCAGCACTGCGGCAGCGAAGTGTGCACACCCCCTCACTGAGGGCTCCGCTGCCGCAGTCTGAGTCCGCCCCTCCGCGCTATGCTTCAGCGTGGCTGCCGCACTGCCGCAGCGGAGTGTGCACGCGGCTATACGACCGCTCATCCCGCGCGCGCCCGTCAGCTGTGGAGCACGTGTATCAACAGGGCGCCAACAGGCGACTTCCGTCGCCCCTAACTCTGCGCAGAGTTGTATTGGGGTCGAGATACCTGTAGTTTGTTACTTCCCAGGGAGAGGCCGTTCTGCTGATATACAACGCTTGCGCCGTTCCGACCTACCGTTGAGATAGTATCCTGGTAAGTCCAGAGGATTTGAATCCGGCTATTGATGGCTACGTTAGATGGCTATTGATCCTTCCTTAGGTATCCAGGGAAATTGGTGTCCAAACACGCAATCGTCGTCCTCGCTCCAGAGGCAAGAGCCCAGTCTTGTTGAAAGATCATGTCGGAATTTTTTTTGTAGAGGGGAAGGACTACTTTCTTAAGAACCTCCTCTTGGTAGGTTTCAGCGTTGATTTTCATGTTTCTTTCCACGAAAACCAGCGGCGTCTTCAAACAAAAATTCTCATATATCACAAGAAATTGGATTTAAACGATGACCGCAAAGACATACGATTTCAAGTATATATAAGAGAAACAGATGCGCGATATCGCGACAATACTTATCGGCCACCCTGTTTATATTACGTAGTATATTTTGACCAATATAGTAAAAATCGAAAATAATTTTAAAGGAACTTTGAAGAACAACGAAATACCTTGAATAAATTACCAAGACATATCTTTCAGAGAGGCGTGCGCGGCTTGAATTTGAGGTTCTTAGAGGGTATTCAAGAATTTATTCCATTATGGAAGGACCCGCCTTATGTAGTGTTGCACGAGGGGAAGGCCGCCCCTCTCAGTGGGCACGCGCCGCCCCGTCGCCTCCGAATGGCCGGCGCTGGGCACTGGCGAGGCGGACCTCGATCGATCGAACCCACTGCTAGGATAACAACAAGTACACCTGAACAAACATAGCTATGAACGGAAACAATACACATAACAAACACAAATACAAATACACCAAAAGATCACTTTAGCGAGGCATTGCGCCTCGTCCATTCCCTCTCTCCCCCCCCCCCCCCCATGCCGCCCCTTAAGCCTAGATCGTCCCGATTTAGCACTACCGACGGTCCCTGGCGCGATTACTTCTGTGGCCCCGAGCAGGGATGGGGGAAATTTTTAAATTTTTCCCAAAAACAAAATCGCTTTCGTTAGAAAACAGAAAAGCCAAAAACGCCAGAAAACAAATAATTTCACAATTATCATGCCATCTAATTATTAAACTAGAGTACCCCTATTTTCCAGTAGCAAATGCTTTTTGTATGACTGGAACTGTAGTGGTGACCAGCATTTTAAATTGCAAGCGTTTTTAAAAATTTCTAGTACACTCTATATTCAAGTCAATCTACAAATTGTAAATATTGATTAATAAATCCTAGCAATCTCGACATCTGAAGTATCCAACAGCCCCTTTCAGAACTAATGCCCTAACGACTACATCATTAATCGCAATATATGAGGGTTTCTGTCAAAGATAAATGCTTTGGTTTTCAAAGGTGCTGTGAATACACAACCTACATGAGAATGTATGTAACGTAATGCCATGTAGGGGAACTTGAATTTGAATAATAAATGTTTAGACAGTTAGACTAGCACCAAAAAAATAAGTACCATTGAACAACTCCACAGGCATGACCTAGCGGTACCGTAAGTACGCAGTCGAGCTTGCGCACATGCAATTCTCTCTAGACGCGGTATATCCTCTTAATATCAGCGGTTTCTCACCCATTGGCAAATATGTACCCCATTTATTATCTCCGCCCAAGGAATTTCTGCATATATACCGCTATGTTCTGTTACATTTGTCGTGCTCTTGAAGTGATATCGTCATAAATCAATTAGTACAAGTCGCTATAGACACAGCGGTGGTGAACCGCCAATTCCAAAGGTTGGGGCTAGAGAGGAAAGGTAAAAAAGTGGCTTATAATTCATGAATTTTACCTATAGCATTCATCTTCAAATATAGCGGTTTAAGGCTCACAGTCCAAAATGTAGGTGACAAATCTACGACTGCTATATTAATGGTCCCACTAGTTAGAAACTGACCTTTGAAAGCTCCGAACACGATGAAGGGTCATTGACCACCATTTGCGTGTTTCAACTCCGTTGCTTGAGTTCATAGATACTCTCACTAAATCTGTGCAAAGATTCGTTGAGTATTATTATCTGCGCCAGAATCTATATTCCTAGTTCGTCTCGTTCTTCGAGAACACCTTTCCTTATAGGTGGCCTAGTTTCCACATAGCAAGAGTTTTCAGGACAATTCACCAATGCTCTTTGCAGCACCAGTTACTCCTTAGCAGATCAAAGATGTGCACTGGCTTGATGCTTCACAGAACAAGACGAGATTATGACTTAACGGACTGTCAGCTCGCCAGCTTTGGGTGAAGGTGCTTTCTTGAATGCGCAGACACTGAATAAGGATCAAACATATACCCTCTCAATCATATTATTATTATTATTTCTCATCGTTTATACATATCATATTACATCTCATGGAAGACCAGCAGGACCTCTTGCTGTACAAGAAGGGAGGCGTGCACGACATTGGCAACTACCGCACGATCTTCCTCCTGTAGTCTACAGGCTGTTCACTCGAGTCATCCTGAATAAGATCAGCCGAATGCTGGACGAAGCATAGCCATGCGAACAAACAGGATTTCGAAGAAGATTCAGCACGAACGACCACATACACACCATTACGAAGCTCAACGAATGTCGCGAGAGTACAGGCTGCCGCTGTGCCTTACGTTCATCGACCTAAAGAAGGCATTCGACACTGTCGAAACTGAAGCGGTCATCGACGCCCTGCTCACTCATGGGGTACCTACTCAGTACATCAGAGTCCTTCGAGAGCTGTACAGTGGATTCACGACCAAGATCTCACCATTCTGCAACGAAGTCGTCATCGACGTGAAGTTCGGCAGGAGGATACCATATCCCCAAAGCTTTTTAGTGCCACCCTCGAAAACGTGTGCGCGAACTATAATAGGAAGACATGGGAGTGAAGGTCGACGACCGGAAACTGCACCATCTCCGCTTCGCTGACGATATCGTATTCATAACACCGAAAATCAGTCCGGCGGAGCAAATGCTGGCCGACTTCGATCGTGTATGTTGGAACGTTGGACGGCAGCTGAATCTTACGAAGACGATGTTCATGACGACAAATTTCTGATGCCCCATTCTTGCTCAACGGAACGAACATCTCCGAGTGCTTCAGCTACGTGTATCTGGGTTGCGCAGTCAACATGGCCAGCGACCTAGCGCAAGAGCTGAGCAGGAGGAAACGAGCGGCTTGGGGAGCTTTAAAGAGCGTCAAAGAAGTCGCGAGAAGACAAAAAGCGTCCTCCGTATCCATCAGGGGTGCACTTTTAGCGCTTAACGGTTTAACGAATTTAACGAATTAACGGAATTTTTCGTTAAAATCTGGCTTAACGACTTAACGGAAGTCTAACGGAATTTTTAACGAACTCTTTTCAGTGAGTTCATCACATTTACTCTTAGCATCCTTTAATATTGCAGGTTTCATCCTCCCGATTAGGACTGTTTCTAAAAAATATTAAAATCTGCATGAACACTTTAATGTTTTCATGAATTTGCTCTAAATTTTTTTGGAAATAATGCCTTTTAGAGGTGTATGTAGCGCAGTCGGAGGACGTGCCGGCTATCGCGTGCAACCTATACCAAGGTTCTGGTCGTTTTTTTTCGGATTTTCCTCCCAGGCTAACCAAACCTTCAACCTCTCTGGGCTCGGTGAATTGGTACTAGACTTGTCTGGAAAGGGAAACGCTGAGTTCTTCATCGACTGGCCACAGCAAGTCATTGTATGGCCAAATACGCATCCAAAACGCCTCCAGGGTATCCTGCAGAGCTAGAATACGCCGCGTTCTCAAAAGAGATTGAATTTGCCACGCATTAAATGGTGAGGATAAAGGATGGGATGAGGCCATCCTTTGTCCTTATCCTTTAACCCTTTCACGACATTGTCCGACGATGTCGTCGGACACTTTTTTTTGCCGCGTGGGACAATGTTCGACGATGTCGTCGGACACCACCATAAAAATAGTTCATGGAATATTATCAAGCATTTAATAGTGCAATATTAATCTCTGAGTCCACTGATATCTACGGTCAAGATAGTCCATGGAAAACTTCTTTTGCTACTGTTTTTCATATTTAATAAATAATATAAATAAAATAATTCAAATAATCAGCGCGCGGGAAAAATGCGCGCTGTCCCACGCGGCACTCAGTTGAAAATCGCATGTGTCGTGAAAGGGTTGATGCATTTTGGAGATAAAAATTCCCCAGGCACGTCAACGATTGCACAAATATACTGGCCTAACCTCCTCGTTGGATATGCCTATCCTCACCTGGCAAAGCTTATCCCAGAATATTTTGTCCGCCACCTGGAACAGGTGAGGCGGAGGGAATGTTTCCGGACGCTGGGCGTATTTTAAACGATTTTATAACGCTGATAACGAAAATTAGATAAACTACCTTTTCTGAACGTTAACACGTTGACGATGTGTAACAACTTTTCGGCAGTGTGGGACCGTGTGACGCGATGCCGTGTCACGGTCCCAACGTTGCAAAAAAATGGATGGTCTCACGCACCAGGCCCTCAAAATTCGTGCTTTCGACAGCGCGTTAAAATTCCACTGATAGGCTTTTAATTGTATCTTTAATAGTTCTCTCTGTACTTAATGGGCTGGTGAGCACATGATTGTATATGCTCGTAGAACAGTCGGACAGAAGACTCCGGGTACCTCCGGGTACTGATCGAACATTTTAAGATGTCTTGTCGGTGATCATCTTGAATGATATTTGCACACCTGTTCTTATTCCGCACTCTGTAGATGTTTTGTTGCTGAACGATTGTTCATTTTTCCGTGTTTGTTGATGTTGAACAGTTTATTTTACACTGTAGTGTCACACTCCATCCCTTGAACTTTAGCTTTTGACCTCCAGAAGTTGAAACGTACGAGGTTCTCCTTAATTTTTTTCACTTGGAATAGTGATTTGCAGCTAGTTGTATTTTTTAACGAGATTTAACGATTTACCGGAAATTTAACAAAAATTTTTCGTTAAAAAATTTCGTTAAAAAATTTAACGTACAGAATTTCGTGTGCACCCCTGGTATCCATCTATTCGACTCCCCTGTTCCTCCTGCCCTAACATACGCCTCAGAGTCCGGGGCTATATGAAAGCAGGATGAACACGCGATCAGCGTCGCGCAGTGTGGAATCGAGAGGACGATGCTCGGAGTGACACGACTCACGCAAGTGAGAGAAGGCCTTCGGAGTTCCGAGTTTTGCCGATATTCGAAGATCAGAGACGCTGTCGCGTGGACCAGGTTGTCGAAAATTAGGTGGGCCGGCCACGTAATGCGCTTCGCAGACACCCGCTGGACGAGAGCCGTCGCCGACTGGATTCCGCGGATTGTCAAGAGAACAGCAGTACGCCCACCAACGCGTTGGTGGTAGTTCTTCGTGAAAGCTCTGAAGGAACGTTATGACGCTCTTCGTGTCCCTCGAGCGAGGAGGGCTCATCACTCTAACACGCGACAGGAACGAATGGAGACGCTGCTGGCGCCCGCTCGAGTAATTTGATGATCTACGGAACGATAAATGATACATAAAAAAATTTGTGCATCACTACATCAGCAAAATCAAAGGTAACCATAACTTTTCTCTCTCTTACTATTTTTTTATAGCCAAGAGCCAAGCAGAGTTAGAGAAAAAAAGGCTCCGTTTTCAATTTTTTACACCAGAGGTGCAGAACAATCCTACCCACAGTTGCTATAGGCAAGCGGTTAGTTAATGGGTAATTAATTGCCCCTCAGAACACTAGTTTTGTAGCCTTAACATGAAGTTGTAAGTAGTCGTAGAGGTGTATACTACTAGTGAAATTCAAAAGAATACGAAGCCAAATTATGAAGGACGAGAAATGTACTATGAAGGAATTACATGCCAGCAGTAAACAAATAAAGCGGCATAGGTTGCGTGTGTATGGCGCAATTTCTACAGATCACCCCCTAAAACGCCACATACTTGCAATTTGAAATTTTCTAGAAACACATTTTGGAACGAAACTCATAAATCTAAGGTACTTTTTAGATGCTTTTTGTTGAACTTCTTTTTGATGGATATAATTTTGTAGCAGCTCTATTTCTGTATTTTCTGTTTTTTGGCCATTTTTCCAGAAAACAAAAAAAATCGCCTAAAATGGCCAGAAAGTCAGAAAACAGAAATTCCACCCATCCCCGGCCCGAGGCCTATCCTCTGCTCGCGTATGGTCGTCGCGGTGATCCATTCGTCCGTTGGGAGTCCCCTTTTCCGTGGGTTCCCAAGCACACCATTAGCTTGTACCACAGCTTGGGGTGGATGCTATTTGACAAACGATATCTCCTGCCGCGGACGTTCTGCATCCGGTATCACGAGGGCGTTTGGGCGACCCTCGCCTCGAGTTCGTCGAACTCTGTCGTCGCCGCTTTTTCGGCTCTGTCGAGGCAGCCTCGAATGAACAAGATATTCTCGCCAATCCACTGGCGTTCGCATCCTACGTTCATTTCTTCCGGACCTTCCTTCTTTTCCACGCGGCTCTGTGGCCTTGTGCTTGCCCACCACCTCCAAATAGTGGCAACATACCACAGCTGCCAATCGCCTCTCCAGTGCGCTGAGGTTTCTGGTAAGGTCTGCACACACCTCGCTCATTGTTGTCTTCATGTTATCGACCTCATCACCGCCAACCTTTGACAGCGAAAGCTGACTGCTTTCCTTAGCAAATACTGAATGCCCGACTGGCTTCTTCTTTATCATCCTCTTACGCTGCCTGTGGGCCACAAGAGGTTGAGGAACACGAGTAGCTACAGGAGCCTTTGTGGAGCTCTCTTCGCCTCGGGTTTTTGAACAGACACCGCTTCTGCACCATGACTTAGCTCAGCAGGGCGAACTCCACTCTCCCGACGGGGATGATTAAAAACTGTCCGCCCGCCGCAGATGGTGTTGGTAGATTTTGGAGCGCGCGCCTTCCCGACAACGCGCCTTCGCGGTAGGGGTTCGCGCTCAGCCATCTCTATGCCATCGTACGTGCCCTCCACCTCCCCCTTACGACACATCTTTGCTCCTGCAAAGGAATTCGTCACAGGTCTCTGGATTTGGTGTTGAGCACACTGGCGTGCCGCCTATAACCTTCGACCTGAACACTTTAGAAGCGTTTGATCTTTGCTGCTGCATCGTAGCTTTCTTAGCTTTCGTTTCTTTACGCTAATGCCTCCTTCCTCTGGACACTTCTGCCTGACCTCTCGACGACTGTGCGTTTGGTGTCAGGCTCCAGCCTAACTTCTTCAGAGCATTCGTGCCCAACACGATCACGTCGTCACCTCCGGCCATTACAAATAAGCCGATCCTATGCCGTGGGCCCTTGTTAACCTGCATCGTTAGCTTAACAGCACCTTTGAACGACATAGGGTTGCCTGAAGCATCGTAGACCTGTTTGCTGCGGCCGAACGTTGGCGTTCAGGTCGTACCCGTTCTGCAGTGCATCCACAAGCATCTGTAGCGGTATGATGCTTACCTGCGAGCAAGTGTCTAAAAAGGCAGTACGCGTTATGCCCGACAACTGGGCCTGCGCCATGGTTTGCGCTCCCATCAGATCTTCGTGGAGACCATCCACTTTGGCGACTCCACATCTCCGCTTACTGAGTGAGACCGTGAAGATCTTCGGCTCCCTTTGCGGTACAGCCGACTCTGTTGGTTTATTCTTGGCTGGCACTGCTTTCTGCTGTGCGCAGTCTTTCCTCAAGTGCCCAGCCTTGTTACAGTTGAAGCACTTCCTCTGTCCAGGTAGTTGTGTTTGGGCTCATTGGGTAACCATGCTATTAGGTTGTAACGAAATAAATGGCACTGAACCACTGTAAATTTAAACAGTTAATATCTCGGCTTGTAGGCAAGTTTATTAATCGAAATAAAAACCTTCTGATTCTACACATCTTTGCCAACGTGACACAAGCTTTTTTATCCCAGTAGCATAAAAATCAGAAGTTCTGGAATTGACGAAATCTTCGAAGGCACTATCGGCATCCTGTTGGTATTTGAATATTTTCCCTACCAAGAAGTCGCCAAGATGCTTGAAGAAATGGTAGTCTGTTGGGGAGAGGTCGGGAGAAAGCGGAGGATGTGATAGAGTTTCAATGCTCAGCTCATTCAATTTCTGCAACGTCATTCGTGCTACATGGGGGCGAGCATTCTCGTGCAGAAGGAGAACTCGCCTTCGGTTTACCAAGGACGGCCGGATATCCTTCAACTTTTTCATCATTTCTTCAATTTCAATGCAGTACTTCTCTGCCATGATGGATTCACCGGGAGGGAGGAAGCTGTGGTGAATAATTCCCAGCGAACACCACCATACTGTCACCATTACTTTCTTTTGGTGCAATTCCGGCTTCGCAAAAACCTTGGGGCTCTCATCGCTGTCCACCCACTGTGCCGATCGTCGCCTGTTGTCGTACATTATCCATTTCTCGTCACAGGTTACGATGCGATCAAGGAATGGGTCCGTTTCAATCCGTAGAAGCAGTGCGGACGAGATCTCATATCGTCGGTTTCTTTGCTCCTCAGACAGCTCGTGAGGCAGCCATCTTTCCAGCTTTTTGGTCTCTCCAATTTCCTTCAGATGCCGGGCAGCTGTGTTGTGACTGACGCCAAGAACCTTCGCTATCTCCCTGGTACCTTTGTGTGGATCCTCCTCTACCACATCTCTCAGCTTGTCCTCATCAACATCACTATGCCTCCCACGACCTTCATGTTCTTCCAAGCTCTCATCTCCATTCCGAAACTTCTGATACCAACGATACGCCGTCCGAATTGTGGAACATCCTTGACCGAATGCGGCGTTGATCTTCTCGTCCGCCTCCTTAGCTATAGTGCCAGCTTGAATTCATACAAGTAAATGCCTCGGATTACCCTTTTGTCCATCTGCAAAAAAGTTAGTAAAACTCTAAAGTTTTCCCACTTTTACATAGAAAATTTGGTACTCAACGGTAGAGCAAAGTTTGCGCTTCTAAATGATATGCTACATGTTACGGTTTGTGTTTGATCAAACGCGTAAAGACGCGCCAAAAAATGGCGCGAGCCAGTGCCATTTAATTCGTTACAACCTAATACCTCCCGGCGTATCTCCTCGGTTGGATCGGTTCGTCGCCGTAGCATGTTCTAGCCTGCGTACTCCTTTCAGGCGCTTGACCTCGGGCCCTTCCACTTGTTCTCGCATTGCTTCCGCTATCCGCTTGCTTCTCTCACACCGTCGCACCAAGACCTTTAATATTTCATAGGCCGACTCCTTTGGCGCAATCTCCATCTCCGTGTATATCTGGAGGTGTTCCGGCCAGTTGGTCAACTGGCTTACCAGCTCTCCGGCTCTGGTGCGAGACAGATCTTCCTCAGACTGGTCCGGGTACGCACTTCGCGTAAGCCTATCAAGCTCGACGCAGTACGCGGTGACGTCCCCAGTTTTCCTTAGGCGCTTCAACTCCAGATACGCCTTTAGCTGCGTGGAGCTGGTCTTCTCTCAGCATGACACTGAGACCCTCGACCAGATCCTCGAAACTACCCTAATGTACGTGCTTCGATAGGGATTGGGCTACCGCCTTAGGGTAACCATCAGGGATGGGCGGAATTTCTGTTTTCTGTTTTCTGATTTTCTGGCCGTTTTGGGCAATTTTTTGCTGTTTTCCGTTTTCTGGGAAAATGGCCAAAAACTGGCCAGAAAACGGAATATAGAGCTGCTACAAAATTATATCCATCAAAAAGAAGTTCAACAAAAAGCATCTAAAAAGTACCTTAGATTTATGAGTTTCGTTCCAAAATATGTTTCTAGAAAATTTCAAATTGCAAGTATGTGGCGTTTTAGGGGGTGATCTGTAGAAATTGCGCCATACACACGCAACCTATGCCGCTTTATTTGTTTACTGCTGGCATGTAATTCCTTCATAGTACATTTCTCGTCCTTCATAATTTGGCTTCGTATTCTTTTGAATTTCACTAGTAGTATACACCTCTACGACTACTTACAACTTCATGTTAAGGCTACAAAACTAGTGTTCTGAGGGGCAATTAATTACCCATTAACTAACCGCTTGCCTATAGCAACTGTGGGTAGGATTGTTCTGCACCTCTGGTGTAAAAAATTGAAAACGGAGCCTTTTTTTCTCTAACTCTGCTTGGCTCTTGGCTATAAAAAAATAGTAAGAGAGAGAAAAGTTATGGTTACCTTTGATTTCGCTGATGTAGTGATGCACAAATTTTTTATGTATCATTTATCGTTCCGTAGACCATCAAATTAGTCGAGCGGGCGCCAGCAGCGTCTCCAATCGTTCCTGTCGCGTGTTAGAGTGATCCATGAGTCCTCCTCGCTCGAGGGACACGAGGAACGTCATAACGTTCCTTCAGAGCTTTCACGAAGAACTACCACCAACGCGTTGGTGGGCGTACTGCTGTTCTCTTGACAATCCGCGGAATCCAGTCGGCGACAGCTCTCGTCCAGCGGGTATTTGCGAAGCGCATTATGTAACCGGCCCAACTAATTTTCAACGAATTGTCCTATGCGAGAGGGTCTCTGGTCTTCGAACGTCGACGAAACTTGGAACTTCGGAGGCCTTCTCTCACTTGCGGCACTCCGAGCATCGTCATCTCGGTCTCCCGCTCTGCGACGCTGATCCTGCTTTCATATGGCTCAGGTTCTAAGTCGTATGTTGGCGAGGAAGAACAGTGGAACCCAATAGGTGGCACGGAGTCGGACGTTCTTAGGCTTTTCACTTCTTCGATGCTCTTGAAAGCTCCTCAAGCCGCTCGTTTCTCGCGGTCCAGGTACGGCACTAGGTCGTTGGGCATGTTGACTTCGCGACCCAGATACAATAGCTGGAGTATTCGGGGTTCGTTCCGTCGAGACAGAGTTGGGCATCAGAAACTTGTCCGTTCCTCATGAACATCGTCTTCGTAAAATTCAGCTGCGGTCCAACGTCCATGTCCAGCTTTGGGGACTTATGGTGGGGTTTGGGGATATGGAACTCCCATGCTGCTGAACCCTTCTGTTCACGTTGATGACGGCGACATTACGTGGAGTGATGAGATCTTGGTCGCGAATCCGCTATGCAGCTCTCGAAGGACTCTGATGTACTGAGTAGGGACACCCCTGAGTGAGCAGGGCCTCGATGACCGCTTCCGTTTCGGCGGAGTCGAATGCCTTCGTCGTTCACGCCGATGAGCAGAAGACACAGCGGAAGCTTGTACTGCTGCGAACTTTGATGAGCTTCGAGATGGTGCGTATGTGGTCGATCGTGCTGAATCCTCTCCGAAAACGTGCTTGCTCGCATGGCTGTCCTTCGTTGTTCCGCTGGTCCTATTCAGGATGACTCCAGTGAACAGCTTGTAGACTACGGACAGCAGGCAAATCAGGAGGTAGCCGCCATGTCGTGCACATCTCCCATCTTGTTGCTCAAGGCGGTCCTGATAGTCTTCCACTGAGAAGTAATATGATGTGTATATGATGAGTAATAATAGTATGATGGAGAGAGTATATGCTTGATTCCCACTCTACAGTGTCTACGCGTTCAAGAAAACACTTTCACTTAAAAACAGTCGTGCTGACTGTCCCTGTAGTCACTGATATACAGGTTAAAAAACAATTGGGACCATTAGTCTAGCCAAAGGTCTGTTTTGTGATTACGTCTGCATTTTGGAGTGTATCAGTGAGCCTTAAACCGCTGTATTTTAATACGAATATTAAATTTTAATACGAATGTAAAATTCATCATTTATAAGCCGCTCTTCTTTGTACCTCTCCTTTTTAGGCCCAACCTTTGAAGAACCAATACATTTATTTTTCATAGAAATACTGGCATTATTGCGATTACTGATGTAATCGTTAGGGCGTTAGCTGTGAACTGGAGCTGATTAGTAATGTTGCATACTTCAAGTGACGAGAATTCTAGGATCTTGGAGTCAAGGTTTACAATTTGCTGATTGTATTGAATTTTGAGCGTACTAGAAATTTTTTATAAATACCTACAAGTTAGAACGCTTGTCCTCGACCACATTTCCAGCTTTTCATCCCGCAACCCTAAGCTACCGCACTTCATACGGAACTTCAGCACAAAGTCGATGAAGCCTTTTCCCTGAGGATCCTCGTACGTCTCTACGTCGGATAGGGTCATTGCCGCGAACATCCCTGACCCACTTGAGGATCTGCACGATCTAGTCGTCGACCGGCTCACGGCCCTCGTCGGCTGAGGCGATGCGCTCATCCTTCCTTGCACACTGATTCTGATCGAACCGTTGATTGCTCATGCACGTGTCCTCCAGACGTTTATCTTGAGCAGCTGCTACCGGATGAGAAACCGCACGATAGACCACATCGTCGAAATCGGGCGACTTCGTCGCCGATCGTCGACCGGTGGACTCCACTAGTGTTCTCACTCTGCTCCGCCTGAAATACGGAACCTGACACCTTCAGTGGTATACTGGTCTCTTCGACCATCCCTTTACCTGTGCTACAAGGCACTGGTAAGCGGCTACCAGGTCGCACCACGAGAACATCTCGAGCAGCGAACCACCGCAGTTAATTCCGCGCTTCCTTAGCCAGCATCTACGAAAGGAGTTCCGCTCTCAGCTGTGTTGTAGCCCCCCCCCCCCCCCCCGAGCTGTTCCTCGAGCTACTCACATTGAGTCTCGATCTGCTCGCCCGTGCCTTTCAGCAGCTGGTTCTGTCCTCTCTTAAACCTTGCCTTGGTATTCTGCATTGCCTTGGCTAGTATTTCCCGCAACAGAGCTAGGGAGATAGAGACCTTGTCGATCACATCCTTCACCTGTGCAGGGCTTTTATTGCCGATCTCATACACTTTAACCATGAGGCGTTCAACCCTCGCCTCCATGAGGAGCTGCTCGGCTAGTGACAGATCTTCGAGAATCATCCTCTCGACGTCGTCAACACTTACGTCCGTGGCGCCTAGCATCCGCGCTACACCGCCTTCCTACGTTGGTGTACGGGCGAATTTCGCCGCACGCAACGATCCGCGGAAGAATACCCTCGGGAATCTTGCAGCAAAAACTCGGCGCAGCTGTAGCACAGTCTAACTACCTCGACCACTGCACGCGCGCCGACACCAGAGATCAGAGGCAAGGACGCCCCACCGCTACGTTGCGACACGAAACTGCAGGACGAACCTCTGCCCGAACTCCAGAAAAGACGCTGCGTAGCACGCCGGTCAGCGGTCCACACGACCTGCTACACTGCCTAGTCTATGGCAGGACCCGCGCCGTATGCGCCCTTCGCGGCCTTCAGGCGGTATCGATATCGACTTCATGTACTTTGGTTCGGCCCTTATGTGACACCGAGGTCTTTCACGCGGGGGCGGATGTCTAGGGATGGGTCTGAACCGATCAGGAGAATCGATTTATTTGAACTTCTTGGCACCAGCAGGAGTCGGTCCGTCCGCCTCTGCTGCTCCTCAAGAATCGGCCAATCGCCAGCTCACACCGAGACAAGAATGACCCGGCGTCTCCACTCCGCACCAGGTGAAGACTCCAAGACCGGCCGCTCGCGACCTCGACACCAGTCCAGACTGAGCCCGGCGCGCCCGGGCCCGCTTTATATAGGGTTGCGCGGGGGAAAAGCCGGCCTTATAAGTAAAGTAAGTGAGCACGCGCCGCCCCATCGCCTCCGAATGGCCGGCATGGGCACAGGCGAGGTGGACCTCGGTCGATCGAACCCACTGCTAGGATAACAACAAGTACACTTGAATAAGCATAGCTATGAACAGAAGCACACAATAACAATATAATCAACCTACAAACACAAATACACCAAAAGATCACTTCAGCGAGGCATTGCGCCTCGCCCATTTTTCACAATAGGCCAAATACGCATTTGAGTTGCCTCCACTGTACCTAGCAAGAGTAGAATGCTTGGCTCGTCCCAAAACAAGGGTTGTTTATAGACGACCTTTATCGTCTAGGTATATGGATAACATATATGGAGTACATGTTATCCAGTTCGTTAAAAAACTGTTATCTGCTTTTATTTTCTGAAATTCGGCACTATTATGGTCTCAGAGGAGTTTTTTGATCTTCCGCTACATGCAGAATAAGTTGTTTGGTTAGGGATCGTTTAGTGTGCACGCGACGCGCGACGCGATGTTATGACAAACTCCCGTGTCGACCACGTGACGCGATGAATCGATATGGGAGCTTGTCATTATATCACGTTGCGCGTGGCGTGCACACTAAACGATCCCTTACACGGATGGTATTAACTGAAATCGAGCGGTGGCGGGAGTATAAAAGGCCCCTCAGACGGTATTATGATCCTCAATGTAGATCGGAATGTGGTTCTTACCGTCCTTTTCATTTGCCCTAGTAAAGATCGACGTTTGCTTATTAGCCGGCCGATAACTTTGGATCACTGAAAGGGCGTTTTTCGGAATTCGAATGATAAATGCATGCTTCCATCTACACGGCTCTTCGTCCTTAATGAAACTCAGATTAAGCACCAGTTCCAAAGCATGAAGCTCATATTGAGACTCAATTCCAAAGGTTAGATATTACAACCTGCCACATTTTTTCTATGAACAAAGGTATGAAATTAGGAATAACAGTAGAATAAAATTATGACCACTTGCTCAGGATTTCAAAAATCCCTTACTATACAAAAGAGTCGGACTCATTTGCGGGAAGCGCGATAAGGTGTTTTCGTGACAAAGAGGTAAGGCATAGAATGCGAAGATTTATTGAAAACCTTATATATAGGATCGTTGTGCAGACAAGTTTGGTTCTTCACTTGTTGGTGAAATGAAGACAAGACACCGTCTTCAAAAGGCTTTCTTAGGCTTGGGATGAAATTCTTATTTTCAGAACGGATTCTGATGTATCTGTAGAGACAAGATTTATCCCTTGAGAAATTACTTTTCTAAGTACAGGTTATAACGGTAAGGGACTTTCTCCAGTTTTTACTGAGCGTTCCATAGTTAGCCCACTGTTCGGCGTTACCGCATGAAGACGGGCTGTTCCATAGATCAATCTGCCGCGTTTTCAATCTTGTGATATCATGCGGGTATATCATTAGGTCAGAGCCTGTGTTTCTGACAGGGGCGTAGAGATCAAAAACGTCATGAGGAATGATTATCAGTATTCTCGAAGTACTCTTTGTAAAACCTCGGCATTTCCTTAGTATGCCAATGATTCTGTGCCAAATGGGGGTGCAAGGTGGATCATCAGTTTATTGAGCGGCCTAACGTTTCGAGCTGTTCGTCATCTTCAGCTGCCTAAAGGTGGTTCAAGACCTCAGATTTGTCACCTACCCGACCAAACGCTTTCTCAACCCCGATATTAGATGATGACTGTGTCAGGCCAAAACTGCTGTATCTAGCAGCCACTTTTATCCATTTGCCGGCGTCGGGGTCACCTGCAATCTTTCGGGGCCAATTGTACCTTACTTTTTCGTTTGACAGTGGCTCTGACCTCATTCTTTGTTCGCGACATTTCTATTGTCAAACCCAGGAGTGATTTATCGCGTTCTGTAGAGGCACGCATCCCACATGTGAACCTTAGGGGTCTAGTAGATCGAGTAGATCTAGAACGGCTCAAGGGCTTTGCGCGCCTAGGCTTAAACTTCGCACTCGAGGGTGCATCTGCACTCCGTACTTCTTCCCTTCGCTGAGAGCATATCCTAGATGGCCTGGAGCAGTTGCATCTCCAAGCTTTCTCTTCCTCACATGTTATTTTTTCATCCTGACATGGAGAGGTAGTCTTGCCCCTTCTTCTTATGTATTTCCTGCTTCAGTATTGGCAGATTAGGAAGGGGCAATATTGTGCAGCCACCTTCATTACTAGCTAAACAAACCACGTTAGTGAACTTATAGAGACGATCATTTAGGCGCCTGCGGACTGAGTGCGCCCGCAAAGTGAGCCTTCAATTGTTGTCCTAAAGTACAACAGAAAATCCGGAACTATGAACGGTAGGCTCAGCCGCATATCCGTCCAGTACTCGGATCCCTTTTAGGACTCCGAACGCGACGACCTGGTCGAAACGTTAGCACGTTGACGACCGCGCAATTTTCGCACGTCGGGACCGCGGGACCGCGCGTATGACACGATATTTCGTCACCTTAGCATAACATAAATTGAATTTTCAAAATGCACACCACGAATCTGATATCCTTTCTCGAAATTTTGGTTTTGTTTTTGCAATATCACCTAGATCTTTTTCTTTCCGCAATGAGCTTCCCTCCTTTCTCCATTATGATTGCCTAATTGGAAAATAGTTGTTTCTGATGCGGAACTTAGATTGAAAAATTCTAGAATTGCCTTTAGAAAGTGACATTAGTGACGTTTGATAACATCCAAGTAGTAATAGTTTGTAATCATGCCTGTTTGTTACCTTTATAGAATGAAGTCTCACAAAATAACTCTGAAGTTCAATAGATAGCTGGTCGATGACATAACAGTTTGCCTCTGACATATTTACACGTAGCCATGCCACTCGTAACTTATCGTAATCGAGCGAACTTCGAGAAGCGGATATCAGATTCGTGACCAGCACCTCAAATAACCCCACTCAGGGAGTTTGGACAAAGGTGGTGACAACACTAGGTATCGATATTGGTGGTAACCGGTCGTAATTTACCGAACGGACATCGCCACTGTTAACACGTTCATTAAAGACTGATCCTCCTTGCAGCCTCGTCCGGCACAGAAACATGCGAAGCATGTGAGCAGTCAAGAGATTTTGTAGAAGAAAACAATGGGAATGTAGTGTTTCAGTTTTTTGGGTATCGCCTGGTAGTGCATCTGCTCCGGTCGGCTTGTTTTACCAGGACACTATCTCAACGGTAGGTCGGAACGACCTAAGTGTTGTATATGGGCAGAATCGCCTCTCTCTGGGAAAGAGCAAAGTGCAAATATCTCGACCCCAATGCAACTCTGCGCAGAGTTAGAGACGACGGAAGTTGGGCCGTTGGCGGTGTTAGCCCTATGTTTGCAGGCGGAGAGCGGGCTCAAGTTGGCTGCAAACAGCGATGACGAGCGAGCGATGGTGGCACAGTGACTAGAGGGGCAGCGTAATCCCCATAATCGCTCTTTCTAGCCAACTTGAGCTCACCCTCCTCATGCAGGCATAGGGCTAACGCCGCCAACGGCCCAACTTCCGTCGTCACTGACTCTGCGCAGAGTTCTATTGGGGTCGAGATATCTGCATTTTGTTGCTTTCTAGAGAGAGGCGACTCTGCCCATATCCAACACTTAAGCCGTTCCGACCTACCGTTGAGACAGTTTCCTGGTTAGACATCGGGAAAAGGAATGTTGTCGGGCTGGGTGTTCATGACCGCAAAACACTTGTCCACCTCACTTGACATGGCTCTCAAGATGTGCGGTCGTCTACACACCGGCAGTATAGAAAAAGGTCGTGACACCACCTTTCTTAAGTCCTTGGCGTAAAGAAAACATCAGATATGGGTACCGGAGCGGTGCCCTACAGCCAACTTCACTGGTTGCACAACACACACTTCCCAGATTGATAACATTCCGGGACATCCGCCCTTTTTTGAGGTTCATCGACATATCTGTGGAAAATCCAAACGCATTACTTTTTTCATCATGCTGACTGAAAAACACGAAAATGGCACTCATTGCAAATCCCTGAGACGCGGTCTACCTATCCTGTTAGGTTGGAAAAAGTCTCTTCACACGTCGGAAACTTTTTTTACCGTTCTCCTTGTAAAAACACTAGCCAGTATTGATTGCTGATTTCATAATCCTATCACACTTGTCTATCGTTCACACGCGGACTCAGGTCAATACCCTTCTTGTACTTCGTTATCTATTCAATCTTCCGGAATCAATGCAGATCTACCTCATGGCCATTTTCGGCACGGCATTCTTCATGAATTCATTAAAGGATCTACAGCATCGATTATCGATTTTCTGTGGATGTCGTTCAGGCGTTCCGAAACTTCAGCCCTGGGGGTAATCAAGGTCGCTGACCATGAATCTGAAGTTCGTTTTTGAACTATCGATTGCCATCAATCGGTATTGGTCAAACAATCGTTTTTTGTGGATGTCGTAAAATTTTCGATTTTTCTACCTTGCTTCAACCGACGTAATTAAGATGTTCTTCCTGAAGAAACCATGACATAGGTGGTAGCTACAATTGATGACGAGAAGTTATTACCTCGGCGAAGCCGTCAAGAAGCCGTCTGTGCTGCCGAGAGGCCGCACTGACGGCTGTAGAGCAATAATGTTAGACGGCTCCATGACACGGATGGAGCTGGAATACATTGTGCTGAAGAACATGTTGATATTATTAAGTTACTGCTGAACAGTTTGCCATAGAATATAGAATTCCCTCCAGTACTTCCGTTAGTTTCAGTCATTTTAGGATATGTCCGTTCTTCCGATGCCGTCAGATGCAAGAGACGGCTGAACTTATATTATTGCCTTACAACTACATAATCGATCCACAGTTGAGGAAGCTCCACAAACTCGATTTAAGTGGAAGTATTGTGATTTTCGACGAAGCTCACAATTTGGTATGTTGTGCACTTTATGAAACGATTTGCGTTTCTTCTATGAGTGTTACTTTACAGGAGAGCATTTGTGAAGACGTTGTTTCCGTTGAGATTTCATCCGTTCATATCGCTCTTGCCATAGCTGAACTCAAAGATGCCATTGAAAGCTTGCAAAGTGAGATCGAGGACACAAGGAATGAATTGGTTAGCTCCTTTCTTGCTCTTCTCTTTAGAGATAGTACAACGTGGGGTCAAGTGGTGCTCAGCCTAAAGCTCAGGCTAATAAGTTAAGCCACCGAAGGCCTTGGAGGGTTAATGTTTGACATTCACCTGGAGCAATTAACCTCGTGTTCTCACTTAGTCATCGCATTGCTCAATACAGTCATCTTATTTGGCGTAGACATCGCTTCACCAGTCGTGTTCAACACGGCTACTCCTCCCACTTGCCTGAACACCGTGTCTAACATATTTTTTGCTATTTCTCAGCAAACTTTCTCATCTTCTTCGTGAGCTCTCTAAGCATGACCACGACATACCGAGGATCCATCTCTGGATAACTCAAACCTTCTTTCTTAGTCTTCTTTCTCACAGACCTCCTTCATTCTTGAAGTCTTGCACAGGCGTCTTCTTCCCACTCCCGCTCCGTTCCGAGAACTGTTACACCAGATCGCCGCTGTTGTACTCCTGAAAATTCACTTAGCTGGACCTTTAATTGTTTCTTTTATTGCTCTGTGATTGCAAGAGAGCTCTACGTCTCCGTGACGGAGCGGGTAGCAGAATATAGGCTTAAAATTGCTCCGCCATGCCTAACGGCGTGTCTCGCACTTGTGTGTTCCTCGCGACTTTGCAGCATCACTAACCTACGGAAAATAGTTTTTGTAAAACTTAAAATTACATCTAACAGCTAGGACCAGCTGCATATTTTATCGGCATCAAGTCGTTCACCATTTTGGTACCTTAATCATGGACATTCTCTCCGTACCGTCCATTAACGTAATTGGTTTGTGCTGCGGCGTACTTCTGTCTCCCAGGTTGCTCCTCCGCAACCGTTGTTATGCCCAACAGCTTGCGTTACCGGATATCGTTACACGTCTTCTGAAACCGTACGCCAGGTTCCCTCTCATTCGTTTCTTCTTACTGGATCTAATTGGTGGCCCGCCTTCATTGGTCTCCCACCCCTGTTTATTCCGTCCTCCACATTCCTTGTACCAACTCCTGACCCACTTCCTTGTTTCCACTATTGACCCCTATGGGTCTTTTCTTGCTGGCTTTCCCGTCCTGGTCCCTCATCCAGGTTGCCTCGTTCCTTCCTGGTCGCTCTCCTGGTCGACCTAGTGGTCCCCTAACTGCCCTTCTCCACCCCTCCCCCTGGTGGTCCTCCCATGCTCACGGCGGAAGTCGTTGACACATATTCGGAATCAGGACGCCTGTTCCGCGACGTAGGAAATCCGTCTTCTGGATCCGGACACTCGGAAGTGCGCGCTGTGCCGCTGTATAAAGCAGGAGGAGGGTGCGCTTCCTCTGCTGCAGCATTTGAATTGTCAATTTTGGCAGCGCTGTAGATGATTGAGGGCCTATCTCACGTAGGTCAGATCACTCAAACGTCATCGACCGCTAACTCAATTACATAGTGGTATATTAGTGAATACACCGATGATCACAAACGACGACGACCGATGGTGGTCATTGCGAACGCGGTCCAATCGCGTTAGGCCTACGTTATATTATACTTCATATATCCCACCATATATTATATAATACTTCGGCGACGCTTTTGTCGGCGACAGTGTTACGCGGGCTGTTACGCAGTGAGTAGCAGCCCGCGCAACACAGCGTCGCCGAAGTAAACATAGGTCTTACTCTGGCCGTCCTCCTTAGCATCTTCGTCTCCATTACATTGAGGTGGCTTACAATTTCCTTCGTCGTGGGTCAGCACTCAGCACCGTACGTCGCTACCGGCCAGACGACTGTTCTATAAACCTTTGATATGAGGTGCTCAGGTATTGCCCCGCAGAGCAAACGATCGCCAGGCAAGAGCAGTGAGGGGAGCGCAGCCCCTGGTGCACCCCGACAGAGATTCGAAACTCCATCGAGGTGCCCGCGTGTGTTCGCACTCGGCTTATTGGGCACAAGTAGGAGATGCGCACCCATTCAATGAGCTCTTAAGGGACGCCGCGTCGTCGCAACACGTACCATATAACATCTCGCGGAACGTGGTCGAAGGCCTTCTCCAGGTCTAAGAAGGCAAAATGCATCGGTGTCTGTTTGTCGCGGTGCTTCTCTAGCAGAAGACGAACGGCGTGTGTAGCCTCAACCGTTCTACAGCCGGTAACGAAACCACACTGATTATTGGAAAACTGGACGACATCCCGTATACGTCCATAGACAATTCGCTGAAAGATTTTTATGGTATGCGAAAGTAGGCTAATCGGACGGTAGCTAGCGCAGTCCGCAGGACTGCCTTTCTTCTTCCAGATTGGAATAGTCGTGCTTTGCTGCCAGCTCTCATGCTTTTTCTTCTCAGCAATAACCTAATTGAAAAACTCTGTCAGCCAGTCAGCAGGGCATCATCCCTTCGACTTCCATAGGTCGGTCGGCAGGTCATCATGACCAGTGGCTTTGCCTGACTTCATTATCCTCAGGACTGCTTTAGTTTCGCTCACTGTGATCTTCTGAACGGGACGTATACAGATGATGCAAAAGGAGCAACAGGACAAACAGGTTCAAATTCTACATTCGAGATTTCCTCGAAGTATTTGCGCCATCGCTTATCGCGATCCGTCAAAAGTTGACGTTCTCGTCGTTAATGTCAGAGAACTTTTCGATGTCATCTGCTTGGCGATAGCGAGCTTTGGCGGGTTGGTAAAGATAGCGCTCACCATCTCCAATCTTTCGCTGACATCAGCATAGTATGCGGGTTTAGGCTTCTCGATAATTCTGCCAATTATGGACTGTTTTGTCACCGATGAATGCGTGATACAGCCGTTTCTTTTTCCGGACCTTCTCTTTGACATCGTCAGTCCACAGCAATGCCTGCTTGTCGACTTAACGCCGTCCAGCCTTCGTTGTGCTGAGTTCGAAGCGTGCAGCGTCAGTTATCGCTTCGGAGCATCCTTTCAGGTTTCGTCGACAGTTTTTACCGTTGACAGCCCAATTCGAGAACTAAAAGCTGCTTCCTTTTCTTTCAATCGCCACCATTTGATTCTAGCCGATCCGCATCGCTCAACGTGTTTACATCTCAGAGGTGTGTTCTTCAGCGAGAAGATCAGTGGACGATGTATCGTGGCAACCGTCTCATACATCACGGCGTTCGTGTCTGTAACAAGGCTTTGGTCGCGACGCCCAACAAGGACATAGTCAATCTGCGTTTTGGCGTTCCCGCTATAGAACGAGATGAGTGGGAGTCACGTTTTCGAAATTTGGTATCCACGGTGGTGAGGTCGTGTGAGTCTGCATACAAGTATACGTTCACCATCGGCGAAGCGGATCTCTTTTAATGATATATTGAAGGTCGTATCGCTGGTGTACCAGGCCGTGTGGCATCCTCGCGTTGGAGACAGGTTTTTATGTCTGATACAACGTCGTATCCCACAAACAAGTCGCAACATGTTTATTCTCCATAGCATACAGTAGGAAAATGCAGAAAACGTCTGAAAACTGTGTGGACGTGGGGACGACTCAAATGTCAACCGATCAGCTGAAATGGAAAGATGATGCAATAGAAGGGAACCAAACCGCCGACTTCATTATGAAGAAACACCTCTATCCACCGCACTCCGAACCACTTGGCGGAGTGGGTATCGCAGGCGTGACCCCGCCAGTGCTCGTGAGCTCCGCTGCCTCGATTCTAGTAAACTTGGGGATCCCCTACTCGCTTGGTTTAACGACTTGAAAAAAAGAAACACATTTTAATAGTAATTGAAGTGTGGAGATTGTTCCTATATAACTCGGTTTCACCGTTCAGAAATACGCTCCAGACACTTGTTAGTGGACCCTCCGCTTCCTTTGTCTCAAGGCAGGATCCGTATCCGTACAGTGCCACGGGTCGAACTACTGTGAAAATATCTTCGACTTCAGATTATTCCAGACTTTTCAGTCGCAGAGTTAACCGGTGGTGCTTTTCCATTTGATCAGCGTAGAGTTTATGCGGTGGTTGATCTTGCGAGGCAAACCTCCGTTGATGGTAATTATTGAAAAATCCGTTCTTGGCAGCTGCATGCTGTCCATTGTGATCGTTCTCATCGTTCTTCAGGTTCATTAGATACGTCGTCTTCTTGAAATTCAGTCCTAATACGAATGCTGAGTCTATCTCTCAAAGCCTGGACGTGAGTCTGCAAGTTTGATCGGCTTTCCGAGGCACTCATGACGTTGTTAGCAACGTATGGTGACCGAATTGAAAGTGCGACGCCAATTAATTTGGCCACTACACATGGCATCGCGTCGCGCGGTGATGGAAGTATAAACTGGACCATAGGGCTCTACAGAGTCTCGCGGCAGCACCCGGAGGACTGATCCATATCGCTCCCGACGCTGTGGAGACGCACGCTGCCACTGTGGTGGAAGCCGCCGCGCGGACGAGTTGTCGCGGAGCCGGTCGCAAAGATCCCCGAGGGCTGCCGTAATTCACGGCGGCTCTCGCCCAGGAACTGCGGGTGAGACCCGCCGAGGGCGTGATAGATGGGTGTCGATTATGGTTCATCTATTTGGAAACGTTTTTAACGAATCTACATCCTAGGAATACAATATGTTGGTGCATAATTGTCAATAAAAGAGCTTGACAACCAACAATATAATCACCGTTAGTGTCGACAATGGAGGCGTATGGAATCCTGCACTCAAAACGTAACGCACGATATTAGGTAACCTTAGTTGCACTGCGAATCTTTGGGGCCTTCCAGCCATAAGCTAGCCGTGTGAGGTTTGGGGAAAACCCTTGCACAGAAATGCAACAAAAAAAGCAGAGTGTTCTTTCTAGTATGACCTATAACTGCATCGGACAGATCTACCGAACTCAGCAAGGCATCGGAGGGAATGCTGTCATCACAAGGGCTGCCACATCATCTTCGAGATGCTTGAACTTTTAGTGGAGGTAGAACGACAAAAGTGAGAGCAAGCACAAAATGGTACAGAAATGTTGAGTTAGGAATGTTCTTTTAGATTTCGGGGCTTACATTCAAGAGCTCCTAACTTGTCTTACAAAACGCTTCTTCACAAAACAAAAAGCGCTTTGCTTACTACATCTCTGACATTCTTGGAGGTCGCAACTACTGCCAAAAGTATGCAGTCTTGTGTACAGTAACTCTCGCGGCGCGGCACCAACCGCCGTAGTCAGGCGGGTTCGCAGCACCAGCAGGGCTCTGCTGTCGGCCTTAGCCTCAGTTTATACTTGCGCCACTGCGCGGCGCGGCACCATGGTCGGAATACATATCGACGGGGCGACGCGAAAAATTGATATCTATGGCGCCTTTTAAGGCCCTCCCAGACTTCTGCGGCGTTGCCGCTGCCCTATCCTTCATCATAGGGCAGGGACGCAGAGCTCACCGCCAGCGGCGTCCCTGCCCTATCCTTAACCACAGCGGCGAGCGGCGTTGCCGCAGAAGTCTGTGGGGGCCTTTATACTCGCGCCGCCTTGCGGCGCGGCGTGATGGTTGACACAGCTATCGATTTTTCGCGCCACCCGGCGGCCCGCATCGCATTCATACTCCGCCGCCTCAAAACACCACATTTGACGGAATTTCGGGTTATGGTATTCGGCGAATCGCGCCGCTGGAAGGAAGGACACGGCGCGGTGCGAGCAGCTTCGGCAGACTCGATGTGGAGTGGGAGATTCACCACCGAGATGAGTCATTTTGCTATGCCCTCCTTGTTTTGGTTCCTCAACTAACAAAACAAAGAAGGTGAGGCAAAATTATGGCACTATTGCACTTTCAGGACTCCAGTGGTCGATGAGAGGTCGAGAAGGTTTTTTTGACCAAACTTCTCCCGGGGGGGGGGATTATTTAGGGTGCTGATCACGAATCTGACATTCGTTTTCGGTGACCATTACCTTAGTCACCCGTACCTTTCCTAACCTAGGAAGGGAATGGAGATCTGTAGATATTCACGAAGTTTCACCGACTACGCTGAAGATTTGTGAACAATGACCACGGAATGGCAATACGAGAGAGTATTCTGAGCGATTCTCAACAATGAGTTCCTTCCAGCAATTTTACTTTTGAACCCGCACATTTGCAAAATAAAGAACCGTTTAGTGCCATTTGCATTGCAGGGGACTCCACTCAATACCACACTCACCAGTTTCAAACGTAGGTTGAGCAGACGACTTAGACCCCAGCCTTAAGGAGGGATCGTCGCTCCCCACAGGAATCCCACCACTAACATTGGCAAGTTGCATCAGCTGATCACCCAGACGGTTCGTTTCTGTTTTGGTTCTCCAATGACTCGTGGATCATCTCCTCCGTCATCCGTGATGGCGCACGGACAGTAGTACGCAGAAGCTCGTATCCGCGCTTTGCTGACGCTCCCCTTTCTAACTGCAATCGCGCAGCGCCGCGTCAAATTCTGAGCGCGACGCGACTGGCCGCTCTGCGCCCCCGAATTGATGCGCGGCGCTGCGGCGGGAGTTTAAAAAACGCCTTACGGGGATAAATAAAAGCGGCGACAGTACGGAGCTCTTTTGAACAACAACAGTGAAGGGAAGTCACCGTGATGTCTCAGCAGAAGTGCGGACACAGCTTTTGACGCTTGAACCACCTGACCAGTTCCCCAGGACTCTGTGTTTTCGCAGGCGTTGCTCTAGTAATAATCTGGTGGGGTGAACCTGCGTCGATGGTTCTGGCAACGAAACCACACTGGCTTCTACTCATTTCGACGACGTCGCGAATTCACTTTCCTGAAACGCGTTCAGAGATACGAATTTGTCGATAGCAGTAGATATATGCCTCCCTCGGTGACCCTTTTGGAAAGTCCTGCCAGCCACGTTATCGTCTTCCAATGCTTGTTCTTCCATGCTTTTGCAGCATCAGCTGCTTTTCCAGCCTTCATCTACCTAAGAACTGCTTCCACTTCCTGAACGGAGATTGAAGGTATGGGGTCTTGTACTGGCGATACGGGTGCTATCGGTGGATGTGGAAATCCTTAATTGGAAGTGGTTTTGAAGTACTTACAGCGCGATAACACATTTTTCGTGTCAGCAGCGGTCCGCTTGCATCATTGATTCCGTAGAACTTTTCTATGTCCTATATCTTCTGATGATGCGATCTTATGAAGCGATAAACTTCACGTTCTCCATCTCTCGTGTCGAGTTTTTCGAGCGTCGAGAAGTTGGACGCGTTCTATATCCCCAGTTGCCAATTTACGTTTAGATCTTTCCTTGCAGCAGTATATGCGGCCCAATTTTTGCGAGTTTTGGAAGCAAGGAACTTGCGACACAGTTGCTTGTTCAATCGAATTTTCGTCTTGACTTCGTCTGTTAAGAGCCGTGTTTGCTTGCCTACCATCCTCTTTGCAGGCGTTGTGCAGCCAAGCTCAGACCGCATAGCATGGAGAGTTGTGCTCGTTGTGTGCTTCCAGCTTTGTTCCGCTGTGGTGATATTTGGCGGCTGAATCCGTGGTATAATACGAATCTCCTTCTCTTTGATTCTGTCTTGGGACGAATTCTACCCACTTTGTTATGTGATAAAGCAACTTGTGCGCTTGCTGAAACAACAAAAAAGTGTTGACGAGATCCTGGCATTCAGTCTACTTCAAAATTCGGATTCCATCACCATTTCGGAGGCCACAACTGAAACTGCCTGGCTAGAGTGCTGTTTCTTTCCGCTTTCGACGTACCCGTTCATCTCTCTGGCAACAATCGTAAAGTCTTCGCTGGGTTCTTCTGACGTCTCCTCGTCCAATAAGCTCAGGAGATGTTTTCCGTTACCGAAGAACATATTACCTGTGCTGCGCACAGTAGGAAAGGAATGGACCTTCTGAGCATCGTCCACTAGCGTATTCACCATCAAGCGGTCGTCGTAGCGCTCGACTTCCATTACCGAGTCCCGGAAACGATACGATACTGCCACTGCGATACCGTTCGTTGTTTTTGAGCGTCAGTGGTATATGACGTTCTATTCGTCCAATATCCTTCTATTGGGTCCGCTCCAGTTTTTTGCAATGCGCTGACATCGATCCTGTGTTGCTTAGGAGTAGCAGCTACCTCTCCCGCCCTTCTTGTGGGTGTTCCTACGTTAAACGTAGTAAAGTGAGAGAGGTCTGCAGAGCTGGCATATTCATTATTTTATTTAACCGACGTCTTCGATCAATCGGCAACCCTAGCACATTGCCCACGTCGACCAGTGCAACACCGGGGCGCGCTGCTTCTGGGAGACGCCATAGCTGAGGATGTTACTAAAATGTCCATCATCCAAGTTGCTGTGAATGGCATCCACCGACGGGTTTGACACGAAAATTTGTCGCCGGAACGGGTGTCTGTGTTCAATTCCGGGAGTTTCCAGTGCAGATAGGAGCATTTGCATTGCACTCACTCCCTCTACTCTAAAGGTCGAGAAAATTTTTTGTACAAAATTCATCTTTAGGGTTATTTGGGACGCGGAGCACCAATTTGGCAACCAATTTCGGTGAAACGAGAGATTACAGAAGGTTACGATGGATATGTATAAGCTAAAGGAGTATACGCAGAATAACCGGCACTGTTGCCTTTCACGGCTCCAAAGGTCGAGAAGAGGTCGAAAGAAAATTTTTCGCTCAAACATCGCTCAGGCGGTTACTTGGGGTGCTGATCACGGATATGACATCTATTTTTAAAATTTCGGTCGATTACAGTAGGTTACGGTATATATGGGTGACTAAAGCTGTGCACGTTAGTGGAATCGCTTCCTTCTCCAATGTTGTCAGACATATTTTCCAACCTTCGACTTAAACTTTGATGAAAAGTAGTACGAGCAAAATGATAATTTAGAAAAAGAGTGACAGATTCATGGTCAGCAGCTTAAATAGTTTCCGATAGGGAGATTCCAGGTGTCACTTATGCCTTATCAATCCGCCCTGAAGAAGTGATACCATTTTTTGCCATTTTCGGACTACCCAGTGGCCCGTTGCAAAAACCAAGCACAGTTCTGTGATCCTCGTCCGATGCTACACAAGACCATATAGGTCTCGTTGAGAATCTTTGGGGAAGTTCATGAGCTTCCCTTGTAAGGCAAATTCGATACTTTCCACATGTTTGTCTCTCTGCCTGGATAGGACAGTGTGACTTGGGCCTGACGTCAGTGACGCACAGCGTCGTTCACTCGGAGCCAGGAAGCGCAGCAGTGCCCACTTTTTATCTAAACAGTTTGCGTGTTAAAATCGCCGCATCCGTGTTGTTCCTTTAGCCAAGAGGTTGTTTATAGTTTGGTTTTCTTTACTCCTTCATCCGGCTCCTAACACTAGGTAATGGCCTTAGTAGCGACAAAGTTATGGTTCCTCGATTATACAGGGTGCGCGAAAATTACCCGCACAAAGATATCACAGTGAAACTTCATCACAAGTGTGGATTTGACAATGAAACTTAACACATAGTTTCATTATTCCCTTACTAATAAAAACATATCAAAGCCAATCGAAGTGGTCGCATTTCATACGAAAATAAGTCTTCGGACGAGTAACGAACACATCGCACATGGCACGGAGGTAGGTTTTCGCTCATTTCGTTCCATGCTTCAGTTAGGAAAGCTTTCAGAAAAGCCAAACTTGCGTGTCGAGTAGAGCAAACTTTACTCTCAATAACTGACCAGACAGAGAAATTGAGTGGACTCAAATCCGGTGAATTCGAAGGCCAGTCTTCGTGCGGAATAAAATGCGAGAGCTCACGTTTGCACCACTGCTGCGTTATCCTCGCCTTGTGCGCAGGCGCAGAGTCCTGCTGGAAGCACATCTGTCATTACCGAAGTGTGCATCGGCCCACGGCTTCAACACATCCTCTAAAACCGTTCTCTGGCATTCGTCCTTGTTAATTTTGAGGCCGGATTCGACAAAAACTAAGGGGGACTTTCCGGTAGAAGTAATCGCATCCCAAATCATAATTGATGCCGGATGTTTCATTCTGCCGACCAGTTTCCCGTCGCGGATAACAGCTTCAACATTCTGTGAGAGAACGTAATTGTTTTGACAATTCACCGTGGGTTCCAGGGTGAAGACTTTCTCATCAGAAAAAAACTATCGCGATGCGTGCCATTCGCGAACCACTACAGTAAGTTCTGAGGACTTGTGTTCGTATGAAAGGCGGCCACTTCGAATGTCTTCTGTACGTTTTTATTAGTAAGGGAATAAAGAAACTATGTACTATGTTTCGTTGTCAAATCCGCATTGATGTGGAAGTTCCGCTGTGATATCTTTGTGCGGGTAATTTTTGCGCACCCTGTAGACGTGGTCGCGTGTAGCGCACTCGGAGGAGGCGCCGACTGTCGCCTGCACCCGATACCAGGTTTCTGGTTTGGATTTCCCGCCCAGGCCAACCAAGCCCTTCATCCCTCCGGGGTCGGTGAATTGGTACCAGACCTGTCTGGGAAGGATAAAGCGCTGACTTGTTCATCGGCTGGCCACCGCAAGTCATTGTATAGCCAAATACGCATTAAAATCGCCTCCACGACATCCCGTAGAAGTGGAATGCGTGGCGCATCCCAAAAGGGATTGAGTAACGCCGTCCTTTATCCTTTATCCTTACCCTGTAGACGTGGGACTGATGTCGGCTTCTTCGTCAAGTGCTCAAGACATGCGACTGGTTCTGAAATAGGTCCGTGTGCCTCACCGCAAGAGCTTGCTATTTTCTCCCTATCCCTCGAATGTGCGGGCTTTTCGCTGCTTTCACTTCGGTGTCTATGTCTCACAAAATACCAGAGAAATTATGCGGCTGTTCTCCCTCGTTGGTGAAACACTATCGGAAATTTCTTTTCGTTTAAGTTGTTGCGTTCGATTGCTCTATATTGTCACGTACTGGCCTGCATCGGAGTTTTGCGGCACCCGTCCCTGCCGCCGTAAGCGTAGCGTCAATCACAATGCTCAGCGGGCACGATTCTCGAACGTCTATGGTTAATAGCGGCACAATGTGGTTAAGTTAATGTAGCCGCAGTTTTCGGCAGCAGAATGCCACACCCACGTTGTGCCGGGATTGCTCTGACACTCTTGGACAGTGGCGATGCAGACGAAGGTGGCGATATGATGTGCAGTCCCGGTCAGCTTTTCATCGGTCGGCTTCTCGAATGTGCACTCCTGCATTTGGCGGCTCGATCAAGGATCGATTACCTTCACGGTCATGCATGAACGTGTGCTCTGTTTCCCACCAAAAAGCCTCAAGCGTATTATCGCGATGATGAAGTGCTTGATAGGGGGCCGTCCACTAGTTCAAAAGAGTGCCTATACAATTCAAGGGGTATTGGTAAGCATATCACATTTAGGACAATACTTCTCAGTCGTTCAGTAATGGGCCACCAGATGTTGCGATGCAGAAAGGTTCAGTTTTTCAGCTGGGCGATGCCGCTGTTCTTTTATGTTGGTGCTACTTTTTTACCTCTTTCGTTAGTTTACCACTTGTTTTTCTTGAAACGAACCTCATAATGTATGTGTTTTAGCGCTCCTATTCGAACTCGAAATAAAGGTCGAAGAAACGTTTAGTGATAAATCTGGTCGAAGAATTGAAGGATTCCCCGGTAAGGTAAGACGCAGTGTTCGTTATGACCCTCTTATTAGGTTTTTGTCTTAATTTTCACTCAGTATAGGTATTCCCTGGAGATCGTCTTTTGCAAACATTTGAGTCTGCCGGCTTCTCTTTCGACAAAGCAGAGGCAGTATCAAAACTACTACTAGACGTTACTGACTACCTCCAGCGTGAAAGTGCGTTCTATCCAGATCATTTGGATTCTGTTGTTTCACGTTCCTCTTTCAGCGGATCTAAGACCAGCCTCTGCTGAACGTGGGAAGAATCTCGAGCATTTAAGAAATTTCATCTCCGTGGTATATTCAAGTTTGTCGAAAGAAGCTGCTATTGCAATCACTAAAAATAAGGTACATGTTGTTCGTGTTTTTGTTTTCCTCATTGAAGCTCTGAATGAGTTTCTTCTCTCTTAATTTAATGAGGGCAGTTCTTTCCTGCTTTCCGTATGCGTTGTTTTTCACGTTTCTGATCTCAGATGTTTCGTATCACGTAGAAAATGTGTGAAGGATAATCGGATCTATCCTAGTCCGGGGGGGGGGGCACATAACTAAAAGGTAGGTAACAAAACTGAGACTTACCTAGCGGCTCCCAGAGAACGAGATGGAACCTAAAAGAAGCCAAAAACGAACGAACAAACAAAAAAAAATCGCCGAGGTTTACAACTGAGCAAAGAGCGACGGAATGGAGGCATGCCGCTTGCTGACCGCCGGCTGACATGTCATAACCGGGATCTAAGATGGTGAATAGGACGAATGAGGCAGCATGCCGCGTGCTGAGCGCCGCCTGGCATGTTATAACCAGGATCCAACATGGTGAGGAGGGCAGACAACTTTGCCGGCTTACAACCGCAACAAATGTAATTTTCGTTTTTTTTTCTTTGTGACTTTTTCTTGTTTGGGGTTGTTGTTGCGTAGGAGCCGCTCGGTAAGTCTCAACTGGATTTATTACATATAATACTTTTTAGGTATTTGCCCCCCCCCCCCGGACTAGGATAGATCCGGATAATCTCTTTTATATTTATATCCCGACGCCACCCAACACAGCGATTCGAGCAAGAGTGGTGCACATTATCAACGATTGCCGTACCGTATCTGCTATGTGACGGCAGAAAATACTTTCGTACAGAATTAATTTTTATGGTACCTTTCTCGACATGCGCGGGCGAGTACTGTGCTTTTATGACTTGGGAGCCGAAAAAATTTTCGTCCATGCATCTCTAGCAAGGGAAGGGTCCGAAGCATATGTCCGAACGGGGAGAATGAGTCACACAACAAGAATCCTCACTCCTCAATTAGTATGAAAATGTGCTTCTTTTTTACCAAGTCAAAAAAAAACCCAAAAAACCTTAAACCCAAGGAGTAGGAGGTCCTTAAAGTTACAATGGAATCGGTGCCTCACGAGTTCTGTGGCCGTATTCATGAACGTTCCCGGGAACGTTCAAGGCTTCCCGCGGGAAGCGGCGGGGGCGGGAAGCAAAAGTTCCTATTCATGAACCTCCCGGGAACCAACGGTAGGCTCCCGCGCCGATGGCGGGAGGCTCCCGGCCTACCCGCCCTCAACCGGTCGGGAGCGCCGGGAAGCCGTGAATGAAGTGCTGTGTGCAATTGTACAGAATAGGATTTCGATGGCGGTTTTGGCATCGAAAATCGTCGTAGCGTGGAGTCATCTTCGCCATCTATCGCATAACGTGTTCCTGGGCCATCTCGCAAGGGGGGAGGGGGATCGAGGGGGGGGGGGGTGCCTACTCTCTTGCTGTCGAGTCTGTCTACCGTGGTTTTGTAATTTATTGATGTATATTGTTTATCCTAGTCGGAGGGGATACTACACTCTGATGGTTTTACAGTGACACCAAAATTAAATGTAGGGCATGTGCCATTTTCACATCGAATCGGACACTTTTCAAATCAAATTGTGTATTTTTCGAACCAAATTAGACATTTTTTAAATCAAATTGAACACTATTCTAAGCTAGGCTAAGACGTTTGAGATCAAAGCGAACTATTCCGAATTGAAATGGACTTTTTCCCAAAAAAAAATCTAGGGACTCTCCAAAAAGGTTAGAATGATTTTTTTGTTCAAGGAAAATTTCAGTACAACTTACTTTGAACTTTTGGTTAATTTAGCCAATAAGTGAACACGTTGTAAAGAATTCTCATTGCAAATATCTAGAAATTGTTTTATAAAATTATTACACTTATTTGGGCAGCTGAACTAAAAAAAATTTCAAAGAAGGTTATACCAAAATTTTTCTTCTACAAAAAGTCATTCTAACTATCTTATTGAGTCTGTAGTTTAGGTTACTTTGATTTGGAAGAGTTGGCTTTGATTCCAAAAGTCTTGAAGCTAACATAGAAGAGTGTCCAATCTGATTTGAAAAGCGTCCAATTTGGTTTGAAAAGTGTCTAATTCGACGTTAAATGGTATAAAACAAAGGCAACACTATAAATTGGTTCATGAGTGGACGATGTGTTCCAATCTCGTAACTGGGAGATTGTGAAATGAAAGGCGTTGACTTGTTAATCTCCTAAGCCTATCAAGTATTCCTTCCTCGGGTCTCGTAAACGGCTAGCAGACTGTGATTTCTTCGGCGGTTGGCGTTGTAATGGTGCATACTCCCGTCCACGTTGCCTCTGAGCTTGAATGGAGTGTGTTCGGATTTGTGGTAAACAAGTAATACTTGAATATACGGGCGAAAAGGCGATAATTTGAGAAAATAATGTTTGAAATTTTGCAATTCCCGCCTCCGGTGCGAATCTAACTCGCGCGTCGCGGTCGCTCCTGCTTCCCGGTGGTTCATGAGTACCGACCGGGTTGCGGGAAGCCGGGAGCGGGATGCGGCGGGAGCGGGAAGGCAGGCAATGCCTTCCCGCTCCCGCCGCTTCATGAATACGGCTACTGGAGTCTCTTGTACGCCCGCGATGCCTCTGCCTGCAAGCGGCTCCAAGCGTGGTGGATAGTACCGTTGATTTATGCGAGGGAGGTGGAGGGTTCGATTTTTCTGAGTTGCTGCATTTTTGCATTTCAACTTATAGGTCGAAGTATGAGGAATTCTGACGTCTATACCATTTTCAGACGTTTTCTGCCCATTTTTTCAGCTGTATGCTGTGGAGAGTAGCTTTCTCGCGACTTGTTTATTACTGACCTGTTTTCTTAACCAAAAACAATGAGAAAGCTATTCAACATAATGATGTATAAACGTTCAACACCAGTGACACATAGGCACAAAGTGCATGAAACAGAAGCACTGGTCACAATACGGACAGCTTATTAAGACTACAGGCTCCTCACAGTGTGTCTCCCTACGTGGACCAGGGACATCGGGAAAAACCTCCTGCTCGGGTTTGCAAAGAGACCAGAATGTGACCTCGTATAACCAGCTTTGAACCAGGCATGTGCAACCAGCTTTTCCACGTGAGGATGGCACAGGATTAGGTACACCAGAGACACGACCTATAATGTGACTATAACAAGCTCCCCTCAGTTCCCGAGTAAATTAGTCCGTGCAGGGAAACAAACTGCGAGGAGCCTGTAGCTTTTATACGCTATACGCATTGTCACCAGTGCTGTGGCATGCACTTTGTGCTCGTGCATCACTGGTGTTCAACGTTTATCCATATTATGTGGATATGACAGCATGCAGCTGGAAAATTACGCAGAAAAACTTTGAAAATGGTATAGGCCAGGGATGAGCGGACAATAAAAATTTGAAACCCGAATAACGGATAATTTTGCTCAAAAATGGCCGGATAATGGAAAACGGATAACGAACAAACACTTTATCTAATAGTAGGTCGGTAGTCACATGTTAAATAAGTCACTTGCTTCCTTATCGGTATTTTTCTTCGAGGTGTGTGGTAGAGCAGTCGGAGGTGCCGACTGTCCCATGCACTCCGGCTCAATATTCTTGGTTCGGATTTCCCGCCTAAATCAACAAAGCTGGAGAGAACTCCTTTCGGGCCCCGAGAGTTGGTATCAGGATTGTCCGGGAAGGTTAATGCACTGGCTTGTCCGTCGGCTGGCTACCGCAAATCGTTGGCCAATTACGTGCCCAAACCGTCTCAACAATATCTCGTAGGAGTCGAGTGCGTGGATCATCCCGAAAAGGGATTGGCTAACGTCGTCCTGTGTTCTTTGTTCATGTTTTTCGGTTGCAATGGAGTCACTGAGTATAGATCCTACGAGGTTTTCTGGACCTTTATAGGGCAGTCTTAGAAAGAATCGCCTTTTGTTTAGTATTCAACCAATTTTAACACTGTTACCCATATCGAGCAAAACTCACTCTATTGCTCCGGAGAAGGTGAATTGTTAGTAAGCATATTTTGGGAGAATGGCAGTGTAAGTTCAAGTTGTGGAACCAACGCTGTCAATCAGACTTCTCTCGGCTGCCGCAAGTATCTTCTTCAGAGCCTGGATAAGACAAAAAGGGAGGAATTGCTAATCCAATGATCATTTCAAGTAGTTTCGCATTGACGGGGAAATGAGAGAGAGAGGCGTTGGGGGACCAGGAGAGATCTTCGCATAGAAGTTGATGTGAGTCATGCACTTCATACACTCACATCTTTACTCATCCAAGCGTGTTTTATCAGCCCTTCGGCTGTTTCCATAGTGATGGTTAGCTGGGTTTTTTGCTCCTCCTACTCCTTTTCGTCCTTCCATGAGCTTAAAAAAACTATTATAATCCGCACTTGTTCTCGTGCGAGTACTCCCTCAAGCTTCGCTAGTGTTTTTTTTCAGATTCTTTAGGTGGTTGTGCGGAAATATCAGCCAAATTATGTTTATATAACAGTATTGTATCCGCAGCTCGTTGACTGCTACTTCTACTTCTCAACAACTACCCACGGACCTACAGATGGATCTGGAAATATTCGGAAATATAAAAGTACTGGCCTTCCACCGACCACTCGGAAGTTATGCACGTATCAAACATAGTTTCAAAGAGCTAAAAGATCGTATAGAGGTTGTATATCTGTCACATCCTTAAAACGAAGCAATTCATATGAACGTTTATCCCTTTCTCCTTTGATCGACTGGTTGTTTCCAGATCGTACATTGTATTAGAAGGAATTTTGGTGAAAACCCCACAAATTGAAATGAGCAACGCAGTGTTCTGCTTTTCAAAACGCGCTATGAGCAGGTAGATAGTTTTTCCAGATTTTGTTGTTCGTTATTCGGCTAAAAATCTCCGGATAACGAACAACAACGTATAGGCCAAAACCCGCTGGAAATCGGATAAGGGTTAATCCGCACATCCCTGCTATAGACGTCAGAATCCTTCAAATCTCAACCAATCACTTGAAATGCAAAAATATAGCAGCCCAGGAGAATCGAACTCTCGACCTCTCTCATGTGACGCAACGTCCCTATCTACTGCGCTCCCAGCCGCTGGACGGCAGAGGCATCCGGGCGTACAAGAGACTCCTCACCGCTCGTGAGACGCCGATTCAATAGTAACCTCAAGGACCACCTACTCCTTGGGTTTAACGATTTGGCAAAAAAAGAAACGCATTTTCATATTGAGGGGTGAGGACTCTTCTTATATGACTCATTCTCCCCGTTCAGACATACGCTTCAGATCATTCCCTTGTAAGGGAATTGTTTGGCTACTGGTCACGAATCTGACCAGAGGAACCTGACCAGTGAAGAATGTCTTCACATTCTTATGGAGTATCTAACGAAAGCCTTCGTCATGTGAAAGAGCTTGGAACGCTGAATACAAATATGTGAACCAAATTTGCTAGATAGATCTGCTAAGCGAGCTGTGGCTGATCGCTGCTCTCCGACAACTACCCGCCGAATGTTCCCGCCGGCCGTTGGGGAGACTTGCGGTGGAAGGAGGCTGAATTTTAGAATGACGAAACTCACGTTTCAGCAGAGTTAAACGTTCCCCTGGGTCACAAGCAATATGCACCGAAACTGATACCTATAGTAGGACCAAACATGAGAAATGATTTCATGTATTGAGGCGCTACAACTCTGGTCAATTTAAATTTGTAGTTGTTAAATTTTTTTTATTAAAGTTTGCAAATCCGTACTAGGGGCAGGCGGAATTTTTGGAAGTTTTGCCAGAAAACAGAAAATCGTGTTTGTCGGAAAACAGAAAAGCCAAAAAAAAGGCCAGAAAAATCAGAATACAGAAAATTCCGAAATGATCGCTTCAGGTATCTATTATACCTGAATATGCATGTTTACCAATAACCAACACTTTTATAGCATTTAGCTTCACACTGGACACTTACCGACGTAAGCTGGATAGATTTGAAATCAATGTGAACCCTTTCCAAGTAAAAGTGAAGGGCTATGCGACTAATGCAGATCCTCTGTTATTATGTGAAAATTTATAGTTCACTTACCACAATAAATTGAGTGCAGTATTTTGGAATTTTGATTTTTGCAATCAAAATAATGAATCAGATATTATTTCAACGTGCTGTAAAGCAGAAATTTTGAGCATATGAAAAGAAGAGATCACAGCGTGCCCTCGTCTAAGTCGTTACAATTTCTCTTTAACTGATAGTGTAAATGCAGCTTACATGGAACTGCAAAAAGGTTATATCTATTTTGTACAACTGCTTTTGTTGTACAGTCTGCAAATGCGCAACTATATGCAAATAAATTTTTGCTTAAATGGAAAATCGGGTCGCCGCTCTTCCACCGCCGTTACTCCGCGAGTGGAGTGCGTGCGTCTACGCGGAAATCTTCGAAAACGACGGTGGCACTGTCAGGCCAGTGCTTGGTCGGTCGTTGCTCCCTCCATGTATAGATTTCCGCCGTGTGTCCGTCTGCTATCAACGGGGCTGCACCACTTCATGTACGGATTACCCACCGTGCTCGCGGCGAACAGTGCTGCAAACGCGGCAGGCGGTGCCGCATTGCGGCGTCTTTACAGCTGGAAAACTGCCGATCATGATTGTACTATACAGCGTCACTGTGCAATGTTGAAGTGATATAAAATTAGGGGAAGGCAATACTCCGAAAAAGAACCAGCCAGAAGACTATCTCAACGGTAGGTCGGAATGGCCCAAGTTTTGTATATGGCCGGAATCGCCTTTCTCTGGGAAACAACAAAATGCAAGTATCTTGACCCCAATACAACTCTGTGCAGAGTTAGGGACGAGGAAGCTGGGCCATTGACGGTGTTACCCCTCTGCCTCCGCGCAAAGGGCGGGCTCGAGTTGACTGGAAACAGGGATGACGAGCGAGCGGTGGTGGCGCAGTGGGTAGAGGGGCGTAATCCCTATGATTGCTGCTCCCAGCCAATTTAAGCCCGACCTACGCGCGGAAGAAGAGCGTTAAAGCCGCCAACGGCCCAGCTTCCGTCGTCCCCACCTCTGCGCAGAGTTATATTGGGGTCAAGATATTTGCATTTTGTTGTTTTCCAGAGAGAAGCAATTCTGCGCATATACAACACTTGCGCCGTTCCGACCTACTGTTGAGATTGTCTCCTGGTAAGCCGTGGATCTTTATAAGAGATAGTAAGGCTAGCCCAAGCAAGTGGAGAGAATTATTAAATAATGTTGCAATATTGCAGTTTTCGAAATCTTGCCAGTGCAGGGTTCAGCGGGAAACCAGCGCATTGGTCTGTGGGCAGTGATGAAACGATGTTTTGATTTTTAGTTTTAACAGCGAATTTTTCGCTGTTGTTTCTGCTAAATCCTAGATTTATATGCAAGCTAAAGAATTGGTAGTAACTTAGGAATTTAATGAATATATAAACGATGCATAGAATACCATGCCTAGGCAACGTTTTTGAATTTACAGTTTTCTTGACTTTCTTGAAACGTGTAAAGTTTGGTTTGGTAGATGTCTTACTAGCAAGAAGACATGAAAAGGGAGATAGCTTGCTATAAAAGCTGTTCAGCTTGAACCGAAAATAAAACGGTAAATAAATAAATACTGAATCACATCTGATTAACACTAGCAGAAAAGGCTTCTAGAAATTTAGTTGTACTGTGCTACAATTCAGGTGAGTCTTAGATTTACGGTTTATGATTTACGACGTTTTTTCGTAATTACGAATTACGATTTACGAAATTTCAAATTTCATTCACGCACAACCTGATCCCAACTACGGTTTTTCCGCTGACCTTCCTTTTGCAACATTTTTTGAGCAGTAGCCTTAAGCACCTAAGCTTTCTTTTTAAACCTTAGGTGAACGCTGATTCGGTTAAACTCTAGAACTGGAGTAGCCACTTGCGTCACTTGAAGGTAAGAAGAGTAGTTTCCTGGCTTGAATGGTCCCAAAATTTTAACATTTTTCGGATCTTTGACACCACGTCGTAACTGAACAGGAATCCGCGTATTCAGTATCAGCACATTTTCTGCTCCAAAATTATCACCTGCACTCCAATCTAGAATGGAAGATGGGTATGTGGTTGGTGTCTGATCACGTGTGTTAGATCCGCATTTCTGCAGGAGTATTCGAACTGCATGGGCCTAGAGAGCTTTTCTTGATTGTAAGATGATATAGCTGTACAATTCTTGGATGCTACTTCAAGTACGAGTTCTGTCCCAGAGATTCAGTAGGGAATCTTAGTCAACCAAATAAACAATGAAGCTGGACATCTGACAATGCGTCATTAAAATTGGTACTTTTCGTGATGAGCTTGCAACGGGATCTGAAGGTCTCCTTGGCTAATTGCGGTATTGTGGACCGTCGCCAACACAAAGCATAGTCATGAAGAAGAGCAAGGGAAGGAACTCCGTGATTGGTCGTCGCCGAGAAGCGCGTGTAGTCTTCACTTTCTGGAGCTCGTCGCGGAAAGCAACATGAATCTTCTGTCGACGGCGAAATTTGCGTTACTGACCAAGAACACCGAAATAACCGTGGAGTGGACAGGTGCACCACGCATCATCACTAATCCTGCTTCTAACGGTTTTGTACATGCTTGTAAAGTTTTTTAGTTATGTGTAGCTAACAGAACTAAAACGTTGTGGTTATTGAAACGTTGAGTGTATTTTTAGCACAGGAAGCATACCCATGGCTGGCATATTAATTTTGCCTTCGCGTTCAGCCTTGACAATTTTGTTTAGTGGTAATTCATCCTTTTATAAGAAATCAGCACACTTGATTGCTCCAACAATATTCCTTCCATAATTGCGTCAAGCGCAGCTTTTTTATTTGGTGGCATGAGAAGCGTTCACCACAACAATGGCGCTGAACAGTGACCAGTCCCTCCTCCACCTTTCGGTCCGAAATAAGCGGAATATCGAATAGAACCGAAGGCTAAAAACAGCCTCAATCCGAGACTCGAACCAAGGAACCAGAAATTCCGCGCATTCCTGGTCGACATACTCAGCCAATGCTGCCCTGAGATCTGCGCAACTAGCGCTCGGCGCGCCTTTTGATCCTTTCGTTCTTGACGGCTACACAGGTTTAGCTGCTCTGCTCTGCGTGTAGTGATCATAGTGAGTGTTCCGATTCCCACGATTTCACTGTTGCAAGCGCGAAATGTTGAAAAAGTGGCTAACACTGCTCTTATAGCAATAATGGTAAAACGCTGCTGAACTATGGCATCACTAGGCATGGGAGTTACGTGGCAGGCGGTCGCCTCTAGCGAGCAGCCCTCTGAGGTTAAAATGTACCGCGCGGTGCGAGCGAGCTAGAATCAAGTGGTGACGATTGATAGAAGCAACAGTGTTATTTCTCGCGTGCGGTCGCCAATGGTTACGTTTGTGAACGAAATCTGCAAAGCCGCTAGCGAAGCGGTAGTGCCCTACGCTTCCAACTCTGCGTCACGAAGCATGGAAATGAGGCGTAACCGAGCCTGAGGCGTTGACTTTGCCTAAAAATGTGACGCTTTCAAATTTGAAATCAAAGCAGTGTCGATATTCGACTATTTCAATAAAAATTCTAATTTCATTTCATTTCATTTATTACGCTGTTTAAGACAGACGTTATACAGAACCCAAACCACATCAACACAACCAGAACAACAATAGGATAATAGAGCGTCTGTAGACATGGAGGATCAATAGGATAGTAAATGGTTGGATGACTGGAAACGTGGAGAACGCACCACCGGATTTCCTATTTTGCACTGAATATAGTCGCTTTCGCCATACGTTTGAACGAAGGAAGAGAAGTCGGCACAGTCCTCTCTTACTCCATTTGAGATACCTCAAACCAGCTCTAACCGTAAAGAAGGTGGCTCTTAGTGAGGTCTTAGGTGATTTAAAAAAACAGCTTATCGGTTCCACCCCTAGTGACTGAGGGTCGTAGGGTGTAAAATTTTGTGCAGGAAACTGGGATCAGGTGGTTGATTAGTTTATAGACCATAATTATATCGAAGTAGTATCTCCTTGACTTGAGTGATGGAATACCCAGATAAGCATTCCTAATGCTAGCTCTAGGGATTCTGCCATACAGAAATCCACCATTTCGCAATAGAATCTTCCTTGTGAAATTGTTCTGAATCTTCTCTATCATCAGAACATCTTTCTGTTTTGCAGGGGAGAACACGGAACATGAACTCTCGACGAGCGGTCTCACGTACACCTTGTAAGCTTTAAGAAGGACCTCTTTATCCCTAGTCGTCAATGCCTTAAATATATGGAAGATTCTAACGCTAGCTTTTCTGCAAATAGATTTTATATGAGGACTGAAGTCTAGCTTCTCCGTATAAGAAAAGCCTAGGTCCTTAATCTCATTCACTCTAGAGATTGGCTGACTAGATACTGAGTATGAACAAGGCAGCTCAGAGAAGCCAATTCGTAAATGATACGTTTTCTGTAGAGCAAGTGGTAACTGCCAAGTAACGGAAAACATGTAGAGCTTGTCAATGGCAGATTGAATAGCATCAGTGTCCCGAGCAGAGGAAACTTCTCTGTAAATCTTCAAGTCATCAGCATATTGCACGGAGGTTACGCCTTCTTTCAAGAAAAGATCCTCAAGTTCTGCGACGTAAATGTTGAATAGAGTAGGTGAAAGGACGCCACCTTGGGGAACACCGCTATGCAGGCTATAAACATTAGAAAAGGTTCCGTTTACACACACTTGATATGTTCGACCTGATAAGAACTCACGTACCCAACTGACAACTTTATCATGTATTCCGAGAGCTTTCAGGCGGTGAATCAGTTTGGGATGGCTAACCCTATCGAATGCCTTAGCAAAGTCAAAATATACCACGTCTATGGTTTTATTATTATCTATAGCCGCAGTCCAGTCATTTAGGCATTCCAGCATATTAGTTTCGATAGATTTACCGCTTACAAACCCATGTTGAGACGCAGGAAAGATACTGTTGGAATTCAGGTGCTCCAAAATATGCTTATTCAATATCTTTTCGAACAACCTGCAAAATATTGAGGTAATACTCACTGGTCTATAATTTGAAGGATCAGAAACAGGCTCTTTCTTCAAAATGGGAGTAACGTATGAATGCTTCCACAAAGACGGGACTTCTGAGAAGGTGATGGACTGGTTGAAGAGATAGGCCAAGGGGAAGGCAATTGCATGTGTTATATTCCTAATAAAAGTGAAAGGAATTTCGTCAGGAGTAACAGAGTTTGAAGCTGGCCATCTAGAGAGGTGCTCATAGATGGTAGCAGCGTCGAAGTAAGGGTAATCCGTCATTTTATTTTGAATGGAAAAGCTAATAGGAGGAAGGGTTCCATCATCTTTAGAAAAAACTTTGGCAAATTCGTCTGCAAGCGTATTAGCTTTGTCGAAATCTGTGGGAAAGTACTGTCCATCCACCTTAAGACCAGACAGGTGCTGCCTTTCAGATAATTTACTTTTTCGGTACCGGAAGAAGGCACCTCTCTGTTTTGAATTCGTTATCCTTTTTTCCAGGTTTTTATTATACTTATCTAATTCTCTATTGAACCGAGCGGAAAATGCTTTGTAACCAGACCAATCCCCGCTTTGTTTTGCGTAATTGCAAAGATAATCCCTGTGCCTGGACATATTCTGCAAGTGACGAGGCAAAAAGGATCGAGTTGGATATACCAGTGACCACGGAACGAACATATCTACAGTATGGTGCAAAATCGATAGAAACATGCGATACTTCTCATCTACTCCTTTTACCGACTCAAATGAGTCAATCCACAGGACACTGTACAGATAACTAGTAACCTCAGCATAATCGCACTTGGAAAAGAGTCTACGAATTATTGGACGCTGTTCAATTAACCCGGTATGGATGCCAAACACTATACTCATGTGGTCACTATTACCTAGTGGAGGCTGAAGAGTAAGATCAGCTACCAATTGCAAATTGTTCGTACAAATCAAGTCCAGTACATGGTTTTCCCTTGTGGGTTCTTTTACAAGTTGTTGGAAGTCATGCGAGATAAGCATTTCAATGAAACTATTGCTCTCGTCTAGATCCGGGAACATTGTCCAGTTTTGATCAGACATATTAAAGTCCCCTGCAATAACAGTAGGTAAGGGAGTGCACGAAAGGTCACTGAGTACTTGAGCAAGCTGGTCGGTCAAGTAAGATTCCGAAGATGGTGGTCTATAAACTAATACCAACCTGAACGCACAGTTGTCATAGGAAATGTCTGCTGCAAGGATTTCATACCCATTGTGAATTGACTCCGATAAAACAAGTGAGTAAGAAATGTTTTTCCTTAAAAGCATAGCCACACAACCGCCCGCTTTTTTGTTACGGTCACACCGTAAAATCGAATAATCAGCGATCCAATTCCCAGTCATCGTTTGCAAAGAGTGATGACTTTTCAACCACGTTTCCGTAAAGAGGTACACATCATAATGAGAGCCGTATACGAAATTAAGATATCGAGAATTCTTTGACAACGAACGAACATTAGAGTAGTAACATTTAAGAGATAGAGCGTAACAAGAGTCAGCATTCCTTGACATGTGGCACCACGGATGACCTATTCGTTTCCCTGATGAGATGTACCCGCCAATGAAGTTTGAGAGGACTGCAACACATTAAGAGAACATTCTTGAGATAGAACGGGCACAGATAATACATTGTCGGCGACATTATTATGAGCATTTGAGGACATTCTTGCATTCCTAATACGGTCTCTTTCCGATTTGGTAAGAGAGGGTCTTACATAGATTCCTTTAAGAGAAAAAGTCCTCAACCTGGGAGCTCTGCGTATGACAAGATTAGCATAAAACGAGGACGGTAGGACCACCTTAAGTAGGCGGGTCTGCCCGCGATAATGCGGCCCATGCGGAAAACACTGACAGGATAGGAATCAATCTGAAGGAAATCAAACATTTCTCGAACAATACCAAAATCATGTACGACTCTTAAAGACGGAACAGCTGCAAAGCTTTCGGGGGCACCAGAGACAACAATGGACCTTTTGCGCTCAATCTCATCATAGGATAAATTAGGCGAGGCAACGTCAAGAGATTTAGCAGAAGCACTATCCTTAAACGACAACTGAGACTTAAGAGCAACAATCTCAGATTGGAGGTTGGAGTTTTCTTTCTGCAGTTCCTCATTTCTGAGTCGAACCATTTTCATCTCCTCCACTAGGTCTTGATTACGACTTAGAATACTCGTATATTCCTTCTTCATTTCTAACAAGTGGCAAACCACGACTCTTAGATGGGGAGGTAAGCTGGCATCGTTCACGAGAAGGTCGACAGCCGAGTCGATATCAGTAGTCGGAGACGGCGACTGTGTCGAAGCCTTTACCCTCTTCGAACGGCGGTTCTGAATCGAAGTAGGGACAGAAGAGCTCGCCATATGAGAATCAAGAGAGTGATCGAACACAATAAACCTAAGAGGGCGGCTTGGATCAGATATTCTGGAAGTTAGTCCCAGCCGCTAGGACAGACGCAATCGAATTGACCAGCTATTGATCACCAAAAGGCCGCGGACGAGGCCCGTGCACGAAGAAAAATGAAAAATAGACCTTTTTCGGTGGCCGAATCTAGCAGTAGAAGCCACACCTCGCCACTAAGGTGTTCCTGTATCCAAATCGCGTAGCAGTAAGAGAATTGGTCCGTAGTAAGGCGGAGTACAGATTCAGGAGTCGACTGAGTAGCAGTGCGCCAGAGAACCGACCGCTCGGTGGCCTGCCCGCCGATTCGAATGTGAATTCTGAATGAATTGTTCTAGGCAATAATTATTCAAATGTATTCGTCCAAGCACATCTATATTATCTACTACTATCTACTCAAGTTGCAATGTTTTGTAAGGCCCCTACCAGACAAATGCTTTCGTCACTCCTCTTAATTAGTTGCTGTTTAAGGTCAGCGCAGAAGAGCGAAATACAGTAAACATCAGCGTAGACCCAAAAAGGATTGGACGATTTTTCAAACTCTACGTTGTGAAGGACGAGGGTTCTGGAGATAAACCCGCATCTGTACGTGTTTTTGTTTTTCCAAAACATTTGATACAATACGTCTGCTCAATGCGGTCACTCTTACTTTGCCGCAGTTTTTGTACCAAAACTACGTCGTTTTCAGACCACCATGAAGTTTTGGTGTTTCTCATCATGTATTGCCATGCGTGCTTTGAAGATGAATGGAGTACGAACAGTTATAGTGACAAGTGGTACACTGTCTCCATTAGCTAATTTTACACGGAGTATTGGACTGTAAGGTTTTATAGGTTCAGTTGGCATACGACCTCGATTCAATGGATTTCATTCCTTTCTAGTGATTTCGGCTCTACATTGGAAAACGGCCATGCAGCGAAGGGAGACCAGGTGATAGCTGGACTCATCAGGCGATCGCCATATACCAAATGCGTGCTGAATGGATCTTTTGCCCGAAGGTGGAGCGCAATTTCTGTTTTTTCTATTTCTAGGTTTAGGCCTGAGTTATACTCCCGCGGGAGCATCCGCGGAAGGGCGGGAATCGCGCCGAGACTCCTCACCTGGCCAATCGCCGCGCCTCGCCACGCCCGCCTCCGCCGTGCACCATTGGTCCGCGGACGTTCCGCGGATGCTCCCGCGGGAGTATAACAGATGCCTTAGTTTTCGGGTGAGCAATACAGAGTCGGAAGCACTAACTCTGCTTTTGAGAGTATATTTAGTTGATTTTCCCTCCCAGACTAATCAATCCTTCAACCTCTTAACTGTCAGCAAAACTGCTTGTCACTACTTCGAAAAGGGACCAAACGGACGACACAGTTGTTTAGTCGTATGTCTCATACAGCTAATTATTTTGAACGGATGCTCTACAAAGCTTCTTGAAGATGAATTATTTAACAGAGACTACACACTGTGAGATAGCCTACAAGAAGGCGACTTCGAAGAAGTCAGATAAACGTCGTCGCCTGGAAGGCAAATTCGGGGTCACGTTGCTTCACGAGCATCATTCTAAGGAAGGCATCCAGGCGTTCCATAAAAACATGCAGTTAGTTGCTAGGCCTGTGAAATATATTGCGCTATACTGTTCTTCAATATGTTGTTGGTTTAAGCTCTTAGATGGATTTTCAGTTGCGAAGATAACTTTTGTGCCAAGCGAGACTAGGGGGGGGGGGGCGGCGATATTCAAATCGACACGTGCGGTCGCGCGGTCGCGCGTGCGTGCGTCGCCTCGGTAGGAGTCCTCGCTGCCTCGTCGGTGGAGTGGACGAATTTTGCGCAATCCTGTTGATGTTGGGCGAGCGGGAGCGCTACTGTATGTGCAGGCGGATGAACAGACGAGCACAGAAGTAGGAAAGCAATAGAGTGTCTGAAAGTTGTCTTGTAGAGTGAAGTGCTGTGAGGGTGTGCTAGTGTTCATTTCATCACTTAGGGTGTATTAAACAAAACCAAACGAGGGGGGGGGGGGGAGCGTTGAAAGTTAATGGTGAGGGCGATTGAAAAGCAACGGAGTTCGACGGATCAATGCTGAATGGTCTTATGGTTAGATGACAAACTTTGTTACATGTTAAAATAAGAAAATATTCAGCTATTATTAAACAAGTGCTCCGTCACGCCTTTCGGCGTGCCTCGCACTTGCGCGCTTCGCGCGATGTTGCAGTATCACTAAGCTAACGACAATCACATCGAGCTAGCTGCTCTACTTGTAAAGCTTTTTTCCCTACCTAGGAGTAGAAAAGACTCGCAGTACGTAGTGTATAGTATGATAGGGCGATCTATTGGTTCCTCACTAATGGTCCTCCCTTAGTGAAATGGTCTGGTACTGGCACTGGTCCCTCTCAATGATCCACCCGTAGCATACAACGTCTTCGGCACGTCTACCTGAATCCCAAAACACGTTGAGCGACGTCTTCCGCACGTCTACCTGAATCCCCAAGCACGTTGAACGCCGTATTCCGCACGTCTTCCGAATCTCCTGGCATGTAGAAAACGTCCGGGTACTTTCCGCTGTTTTTCCGCACCGTAATTTGATCAATATCGATTGATGGGATCGATAGTTCAAAAACGAACTTCAGATTCGTGTTAACCGACTGTGGTTACCCCAGGGCTGAAGTTTCCAGGCAGGTACGTAAAAGACATCTGGGTATTTTCCGCTATTTTCCCGCACCGCAATTTAATCAATATCGATTGATGGCGATCGACGCTTCAAAAACGAACTTCAGATTCGTGTTCAGCGAGCTCGATTGCCCCACGGCTGAAGTTGCCAGGCAGGGAGAAGACGTCTGGGTATTTTTCGCTATTTTCGTGCCTAATTCCCCCCCCCACGTTTTCCCCCCGATTGTCCTTCTATTTTATGACTAATTTCTCCGGCCGATCGATAGTGTGACTTAGCGCTTAGCGCGTTATTATAGAGTATGATATGATTAGAGTATTCATTTGGGAAGTAGAGGCTGCATAGAACGTTGCCTGCAGCGGTTACGCATTTTGCAAAGTATGTTGTGTGTTCAGAACCAAGTACATAAAACATCGAACCTATAGAAACTGCATTTGATGATCTTTTATATAGAAACCAGCCTCCGTCGCCGGCTTCGCCGGCGCGCTACGCTGGACGTGCAGGCCACGTTAGGAACGTAGCCCAAACCTAGCAACCGGCTTCGCCGGCAACCAACGCCGGGTAAGGAAGCATCCCTAGCGTCGAAGTCGAACACGTTGAAACGAACGCCTCCTACAGATCGATTGACGCCTTGTTGAGTATCAGTCACATCCCAGTACAGCACTCACGAAAATGTCCACAGCACTCCTGCTCCTTCTAGGGTTCTGTTCACAACCCATTGCAGCTCGTCAAGCCTGACGTTTCTGTCCAGTCGTTGTGCTTTAAGCCACGAGGTGTGATGAATTTCGGAAAGTTCAACTTAGGACAAAAATACTGTCCTCCTCTGCATACTGTAGCATGGAAACTGATCAAAGCATTGCCGAAAATGGAGGACCAAGGAGCAAGATTTGATTGAAGGCGTAGTCGAATCAAGTATAGGTCCTCCCAACATTGTTCGCTGACCTGCTCTGGTCCACCGCTGAAAATCGGAGGATCTGGGCAGGTAGAAGTAGCTTAGTAATCCAGCGCGCGAAGTATGTATGTTTTTGAGAACAAAGTGAACAATTTCCAAATCAAAAGCGTCTTCCAGACAATGATTGACCATTCAATAATATCGGTTAATATTGATTGTCTGATGGAAGCTGTACCATGGTGGCTGATTACCTGGTCGACCTTCCGTCGGCCATCATAATCACGGAGCACCCACCCCAATCGATTAAGTCTGAAAGAGAGCAGGTGAAATGATCGATAGTAGCGATGGATATACGATCTGAGAGGAAACCGATATCAAAATATCAATAATATCGGTCAATATTGATTGCCTGTGCGAAAATTCGACATGGTGGCTGATTCCCTTATCGGTTATACTTCGGCGACGCCTCGCCGACTCTGCGACTCGTCACCGACGTCGCCGACGCCAATGCTGCCACAGACGTCGTCGGTACCGTCGGCGGCGTCGTCGACGTCGTCGGGGGAGCATTGGAGCGCAGTATACTAATAGAAGTACGGGCCAGTATTGAGCATTTAACGACTATGATTTAGCAATCTAACGAATTTACTGGCATTTTCCTTAAATTTCTTTATTGGAGTTTATCAAAGGCCTTTTTCGTTCAATCGCATTGAAATTAAACTTACGCGAAATTTTTCTGAATTCGCATGAAAATTTAACTCTTAATTAGTGTAAATTGTATTTCGAAAAAGCGAGGTTTGTTGTATCTTTTGAGAAGGCGAGGAAACACTACTTATTTGAATCAGTTTCTCTACAGCCGTTTCGTATAATTCTGTTTCAAGGCCGTCTTTCATATTTTGGCTGCTTAGTATCAGTTATTCGCAATTCTTCACTGTTCTCTTCACGTTTTCAGTTTTCTTCACAGTTTTATTTTGTGTTATTTGGTCGGCAAGAACGCAAAAATGCCTAGAAAACGCGAATAAAACGGGTGTGAACGACAGAGAAGCAAGAAAGGTGACAAAGGGAAAGTGAATAGGCTCGCACTCCCTCCTCAAACACTCAGCGTTCCAGCAAGCTGAATGGATTTTCGTACAGCATTAGGTAATGGTTGTGAGACTAACCATAAAAGACCGTTGAGATTAAAAATGACACTATTGGTGTCCGCAAGACGGGTGTTTTTGCACTTCTCCATTTCGTAACTCAAGGTCCGGTGGAGATGATGGCAGTGCTGGGAATGAAGAACCAACCAACAATCAAAAGACTCCATCAGAGGAGCTCCCGGCCACGCCGCCGGCGACGTCGGCGACTCGTTGCCGAAGTATAACATAGGTCATCGGCCATCCGTCAGCCATCATAATCACGGAACACCCACCCAAATCGATTAAGTCTGCAGAGAACCGATACCAACGCTCAAGAATGGATAGCGACTATAGTAGGATCGACTGCCCGATCGGGAACATCTTTTACCTGGTTGGCCTTCCGTCGGCTATCATAATCGCGGGACACCCACTGCGTTGAACTTTTTGAGTGCATGGCGCGATTCAGTCTTTTGATGTGGCCTGTCAACTTTGAAATGAAATCGAAAGTCTTCCAAATCGAGACGAGCTAGATTGTTTGATTGAGATCTGAGCTAATCACGCAACAACCACTCCGATCGATGAAGTCTGAGTGGCAGTAGTTGACAGAACATTCAGACGATCATTATCAATCAATATTATCGATCGTTTAAGTAGTGTTATCGTTTCTCTCTCAGACTTCATAGATCTGGACCATAATCAAGCAACACCCACCCCGGTAGATTGAGTCAGAGAGAAGCATCAATATATCGGTTGATATATATTATTTTCATGTCGAGTTGGACAGTTCTGAAATCAAATTGAACAGTTTTCACGTCAAATTGGACACTCTTCTAAGCTAATCTAAGACTTTTCAAATCAAAAAGAACTCTTCAAATTTGAAATATGCATCTTTCACATTAGACTAGGGAGGAATCTCCAAAAGTGTTAGGATAATTTTTGTTCGAGGAAAACTTTAGTATAACTTTATTTGAAGTTTTAATTTAGTTCCCAATGAGAGAACACGTAGTTTGAAATTTTATAAAAGTTTTATTTGTTGAGGAAAAACAATGAATTAAAGCTTGTTTTGAAGAGCAGGAAAGCGGCCATTTTATATTGCCAAAACAGAGAATGCGCCATGTGCCGTCCGAAAGTCAGCGATTTTCATTCGATTGATAGCAAAATTTCTGTTTGCATGCAGTTTCACATCTGCAAACGATGTAACACAAATAACTAATAAACACACATATTCTAACTTTCTTGCCAATCGAATAAACGTTGCCTTGAACTTTTTGAGTGCATGGCGCGATCCAGTCTTTTGCTGTGGCCTGTGAACTTTGAAATGAAATCGAAAGTCTTCCAAATCGAGACGAGCTAGATTGTTTGATTGAGATCTGAGCTAATCACGCAACAACCACTCCGATCGATGAAGTCTGAGAGAGAACCAATAACACAGGTGAAACGATCGATAATATCGATCGATATAAGGTCTGAAGGGAAGCCAATATTTACCTGATAGCCTTGCGTCGGCCATCGTAATCACACAACATCCACCCGGATCGATTACTTGCGAGTCCATCAAACTAACGTTACGTTGAACTTTTCGAGCGCATGGCGCAATCCAGTCCTTCGATGCAATTTTTTCTCAAAAATTAAATAAATATTTTAACCATGTTGAAGACCTTGCAGTTTAACCTGTAAGAAGCTCGTCTCGATTTGGAAGACGTTAAATTTGATTTCAAAGTTCATCGGGCAGCTTGAAAGAGTGTCCAATTAGGTTTGAAAACTGTCCAATTTCATTTAAAGGGTGTCCATTTCGACGTGAAAATCATGCAACACCCACCCTGGAAAGTGCCGGATCGAAACGTCTTAGGTCATCATATGCTGTTGCTAATGTGTAGGAAGGTGGATGAAAAGAACACACTAGCAAGAACGCGCAAAGCAGAAGCAAGCGGTGCTGCGACTCGACGGCTTCCATCGCAGGTCATGGGGTGTGAGCCGTGCCGCGGCGCAGACCTCTTCCGCAACGCTTCACGTGTTCTCTGAACCCGGCAGCGGAGGCTCGTCATAGTCGTGGTGACGTCCTGCGAAATCTCATCAAGTGGGCATCCTTTGGTGACCACCCGGCAGTGGAAGCGTCATGGTGGTAAACACCTCGTGGTAGTAAGCACCATCGGCAGCAGTGGCTGCCTGCCACGCTGCCACGTTGTGGTGTTTACGGTTGGCGACGGCGGTACGGCGAACGGCTGGGTATAGCCGCTGGGAATGTCGGCGGTCGCTGAGAATGTCACCACGCTGGGAATGTCACCAGTCAGTGATTCATGCCTCTCTGCTTTATATAATAGGAAAGATTTCAAGGTGTCTGTGAACACACCATGCCCCTCTTTTCTTCTCTTTGGTTCAAAGTCCTAATGTGGACGATGTATTCATCCAACGCTATTCACCAATAGTTTGCGCTCTAGCAATAGCTTCATAATTTAACGATTATTGATGATAAGCTTGGCTACAGGTCCATGTATTACATTTCTGGACGGGGGCACTTTGGAAGTTCTGGAACTTCACCAGAAATCCACGAAAGTTGCTTCATACGATATGAAAACGAAGTGAATGTGGGTGGTAATGTAATGGTATTAGAAGATCTCTCACACTAGTAAACAATTAGGTGCAGAAGAAGTCCACATATAAGAACTACTTCACACGAATTTTAGACTACCTGTGAACACGCCCCCGTGAGCAACATATGCTCTCTCACGATGCTTAATAAGTTTAAACCCGTATCTTGACTATGCTCAACGCAAACCCATAACGGAACTTCATGAATTTTCTCGTTCATTCACCTGACGTAGCAGTTTTAGGTATTGAACCGCTGGGCTAGGACCACATCACAGTGAGACTCAGCAGACATATACCCCTTTCCGCCATGATACCGCCGCATTCCACTGTTTTCCTCCTTCTGCGCTTGCCGATACGGCTCAAGCGACATCTGATGAGACTCTAGCACGCTGTGCGCATCGGACAACTCGGACGCGTTCTTGCGATCGCTAGAGGTGAGTGCCGCACCGCGACCGCACGTGTGGCAGCGAGTGAGTATCGTTGCTCACAGCCAGATTGAGTGCTGATAGGCCTCGAGGATATCGTAGATGTTGTGTGCGATCAAACAACGTCGATAGTCTAGGGCGGAGCATCCTGTCCGGAAAGGAGAGGGTGAGAGTTCGAGCCAGCCTGTCGCAAGACTTTTGTTCACAACTAGCCATGCATCTAACAGCTTATGGTCCCCACAAAAGTCGCTTAGGCTTAAACAAACGTATGCAATATTGTTGGTTTAGATGTCACATATCGTTTCTTGAAATATGGGCGGACACCGTAATATTCCTCATTTGATGGAATTTTGGGATACCACATTCAACGAATCGCGCTGCAGCGACGGACCGACTTTCGAAGAGCGGCGCGGCCATCGTATCGCGCTTCAAAATTGGCCCGTCTGTCGCGGCGGGAATATAAAACCGCTTTTAGGGCCCGCTTATATTTCTTCGCCGAGCGACGCGACGCCACGTATTCTGGACACCTTGATCGGGCGAAGCGATCGATCAATTTGGCCACTATACATGCCATCGCGTCGCTCGGCGTTTGAAGTATAAACGGGGCCTTGAGGCACAGCAGCAAGGGCGACTGAGGTGCAGCGGTGCTGCACTTGCTTTGCAGAAGTGAGCTTGGGAATTCTCCTTCCATTGTCAGTAATTCTCTTGCAGACGGTCCTAATTTCAAACGCCTTGTTACAACTGTCATTTATCTCTATCGAACTGTTTGAAAATGAAAAAAGTAATGCATTTAGTTTTGGATGTAAAGAAAGTCAGGAGAGGATGTCAGATTTATGATCAGCGCTCTAAATAACACCCTCAGACGAAGTTTGGGCGAGAGCTGTTTGATGATTAAAAGGCTAGGCTTAACTGTAGATATCAAATTTTATTCTTAGCATGAAGGAGTTCGGAAGCAAAAAACAGCTAGCGGTGTACCATTGTTCGACACGCACGGAAAGACACTAAAACATATGGTAAAGCAAACGTGCTTCTCACAACCTGAAAATGCACCTATATTGTTGAGCTGTGAAGCCTATCCACCTGTCAACATTCAGATAGTTTCCAGCCTAACTAATTATCCTTGATTTATACGTACAATGACTACGAGATGTGAAATTTGCTCAAGGCATAAGGCTCTATGTGTAAGTGAAGGTGCAAGAGGAGCGATTCCGCCAAAACATCGAGTTTTAGGAGCTGTTTGAGGTGCTGATCACGAGTCTTTCATTCGGTTTGACTTCATTTATGTTGACAATGAAGTCTGTTACTTTTCCATCTTTAAACGGCTCGACAAACGTAAATACTAGCTGTTGCCAAACCTTTGACCAGAAAATGTGTTAAAAATAATAAAATTGAGAACAAAGATTGATTCGAAAATGTGTTGTAAATGAGAAAATTGATCGTAGTAATCTTGTCGAAGATAAAGTACAGTCTGCAGTATATTTATGCTCTCACAAAAATTTCGAATATTCAAACGGTTTCGAAAACCGCAAACTTTCGTTCGAATTCGACTACATTCGAAAAACGCGATTTTGTGAACATTCGAATTCGAATACATTCGAGAAAAGCGATTTTTCGAATATTCGAATTCGAATGAAATTCATTCAAGTATCTATTTGAATGGGTCATTCAACGGTAGGTATAGTCTACAGGGGACTACTACCACTGTACCGTCGTCGCCGTTGGTGCTGCGAACTTTAGTGTGTTTATTATGCAACACTGCATCAGATACAACCGACCACCTTTTGACACGCGGTGGGGGCAGACTTTACTCAAACGACGCGTGAACCCCCCCCCCCCCCCCAACAGAAAGTCGAGCATGGTGGGCGGCGGAATTGGACAAGTTTTTGCGGTCCGACTGCTGCCGACAGGGACGGCTAGTGACGTCTTACCAGCGTCTTGCTATGGGCGCGTTAGTGAGCGAAAGTGTGTGTCGGCGACTGTTGACCGCATTTTTAGGCGTGGAAGAAAGCAGTTGAATGAGGCACGTCTGATGTTTCCTGGTAGGGAAGTGGGAGCGTTTGTTAACAAAGTGCGTGGGGAATGAGACTCAAATGAGTGCACGGGTACAGCTTTTTCTGTTGCAGAAATTGTTCGGAGTTCCGTGCTTCACATCATTGGAGAACCAGGAAACCTTTGTTTGCACCATATCGAAAACTGAACGCTGGATACGTAATGCGTTTCGCTGATATCCGCCGGATAACAGCCGAATTAGCTTGTTCAAACAAAATAACAATAATGCGTAAAAAGGCAGTTGACAAGCCTGAACACTGACAAAATTTCGCGCTTCGAACCATGCGTCATCGAGCGCACGTCCGCGTTTCAGCGCCGCGACATTGCGTTGGAGTAATGTTTTGGAATTGCACGCGGTGGACTTTGCTGGGTAGAACTCTCTCTGGAATTATACTTATGGGCGCTACATTTGCAATCAGCATTTCCAGCCTTTCACACGACATAGGTTTCATGCACTCTTTTCGAAGTTCGACCGGATAGTGTATTTGTTTCATACAACGCAATACTGCTTGCGTCGCCCGGTTAAAAAAAACACGTTTCGACGGATTAATTCATCGCCAACCATCGTGTTCTACGCCCTTCAATTTAAGGTTTTCTGAGAAAATGTGAACACCTTTCTATCCGCCTCTTCGAAATCTGTCCATCTCTTTATACACCTTTATCAAATCACCAGAGTTGGTCTGTGGGTTGCCAAAAATTACTGGAGCAAGTTTTTCCGATGGAAGCAGCTTATTCCCCAGAACAAGGGTCTAATATTTGTTGCTAAACTTCTACAAAACGGCTGACCGTTCAAGTTTCACACAGGATCACTGTTATATGGCGGTGGAGTAGTGTAGCGAGCGATATATTAGCGGTATGGGCTGGACGACTGACAAGGAGAGCTTTCAAACTGGCGGTGAGCTTTTGCAATGCAATTTTTACAGGATATAGGGTCCCGTGTGGGGAGTCCAAGATCGTAGTTACTTTTTTTCGGAAAGCTCTTCTGTGGTCGAGAAAAAGCGTGTGGACACTTAGCGCGAAGTTCATTATGCCCTGCTGTCACTTAGGCCAATGTGGTCGGTTGACGTAGTGGTAGCGCTGTAGCTTCGCAAGTACATGGTCGTGGTTCGATCTCCCCTTCTACTGGTGTTTTTGCATTTTGCGATTTATCGTCAGTGGGACCACTTATCCCCATTTCCAACACATTTTTGAACAAAGAACGGCAACAAACGTCGTTTACGTTCATCGATCTCTTTGAAAGAGCTCTTTGAACGTATTCAATTGGTTCCCACCTCAAATGGTTTCACACCTCAATGACCGCCCTTGTTTGACCATGAAGATCGAAGTGCAAAGCCCGCTCTAGGTCCAAGCTCGAGTGAGGATGGTGAGGTCAGAAGAACCAATTTTGCCCAAACTTTGTACGTGGGGGTTGCATGGGGTGCCGATCACGAATCTAGCACCAGTTTTTCACTTGCTTAACCTGGAAATCAAAAATTTCACCTTTCCTGTTTCAAAGAGCTCGATGAACGTAAACGACATTTGTTGCTGTGTTTTTGTTCAAAAATGTGTTGCAGATGGGGATAAAAGGTCCCACTGACGATAAATCGCAAAACGCAAAAGCGCCAGTACAAAGGGGAATCGAACCCGCGGCCATGCTCCTGTGAAGCTACAACACTTCCACTACGCCAACCGACCACATTGGCCTAAGTGGCAGCAGGGCGTCATGAGCTTCGCGCTCACGCGTCCACACCCTTTTTTTCGACCACAGAAGAGCATTCCGAAAAAGTAACTATAGTTTTGGACTTCTTACACGGGACCCTACATCCGACAAGAGGTCAAAAAAAGAGTTGGAAAATGAAAACGGTGTCTGGTCGAGGTCAAAACGCATTCTACATTTACAAAAACTGAAGGCAATACGCAAACCCCTGTCCCGGATTCGAACCCTATACCGTTCTTTTGTAAGCCTGCATCGCTATCTACAAGCCCTCCCAGTCGCTGCCCAGCCTGCAGTGAATGATTCACTTAGATATCCTCTTCAGCCTCCTTGAGGAAACCTAACAAATTGTCAGATCTTTAACCTATAACTAAAACTAAACCTCCATAGCCTTTACAGGTTAATTTCTGAGCATCACGAGGTCATTCAAGATTGTACATACTATGGGACTCCAAAAGTCGAGGAGAGGTCGAAAAAATTTTGCCCAAACATCGCTCAGTACTGTTATTTTGGATGGTGAGTACGAATATGGTGTCCATTTTTGAAAAGTTGGTGACCACGGTAGGTTACCGTGTGTGTCGTGAGTAAGGATGGCGGGGCTATGATTACTGATTTCGCCCTTTACTCGCCTACAGAAACTATTTAAGCTGCTGACCACGAATCTGCCATTCCTTTTTCTAAATTATCTATTTTTCGTGCGCTACTTTCCATCTCAAAGTAGTGATTGGAAAGCAAGCCTGATCACATCGCTGAAGAAAGAGATTCTAAGTACTGACACTGATAAACTTGATCACTCACGAAAATGCAGGGTCACGCGCTCACGTGAAAACGTCTATCACAAGTGTGATCAGCGCTTCAATTAGCCAACGAAACGAAGCATGAGCGAGAATTGCTTTCGATCTCCAGAGTCGTGGGTGTACAAGTGTCTGTATCTTCGATTAGCAGAGACTGGTGGGGGAAAATAGGCAGCATCATTGTTAAATCATATCGATCGGGTTGAAACACGTTATAACGTCAGTATGGTACACTAAAGTATCCAAGATACACTCTACATCGGCAAAGGAGCAGCGAGCAACCCCAGTATGTTCCGTTTCGGTTATGCCTATGGTATACTCGCGTCCGCTGCAGCGACGCGGTAGTGCACAGCGACGCGACGGCTCGCGATGCGCCTCGGGAGCCGTTGCCATCGCTGAGGCTGACATAGTTCACGTGGTTCTGCAGGCGGATACTTTTGCAGAATTTTAGCGAATCAGCTGATTCAGTGCATTTTTTCCTTGGATTCCTTGTTTTCTCGAGCGTTTCGTTCGTGATTTCGCGTTTTTTCCCGTTCGCCTTCTGATCCGTATGCCGTTGTAGGATTGCTGTTTCCAAAGGTATTGTGTCAATGTTGTGTTTTGCTAGGGGGGTTTCAGCTATGCCTGTGCTCACTCTTGCATTTATTTCGTTTCTCATTCCAACCGCTGGCACGGAAACCGACATTTCTGCTCTACACGACACGAGAGGGTTCTCTGACGTGTCCAGCACGGAATAGTCCCAGTTGAGGCTCAGTTTTTCTAAAGCGATATTTTGCTAGGAGCTTCCGCCATTTCTGTGCCGCACATGTGAAAAAACCTCTCTGTGACTTGTCCGGTACAAAAATGTGGAATTCGGTGCCGGCGAGGAAGTTCACAGGAGAAAAAACGCGGGAATCGGCACAAAAGTGGGGAAAAACGGTCTACAAAAATATCTCATCCAAAAAGTATCCACTCAATTGGCACATTTATATGCCGGACATATGAAAAGGACCTCCCTGTGACTTGTCCAGCACAGGAATGTGGATTTCGGTGCCAGCGAGGAAATTTACAGGAGAAGAAAAGGCTGAAATAGGCCTAGCTACGACGGAGATCCTACGAGGAGAACAACAGAGACATCACATGACCACCAGAACATCACAGACGTGTGTTGAAATAACTGTAGTACGGTCACGAATCAAGGAAGTGTCGAAATAAGTGAGCGGAAGTGTACAGAATAGGGCACGGCAAGCAATCCCCCTCGGCGACCATCACTGCCCGTCTATCGTCGCAGTGCACTGCACTGCAATGAGCGATGGGCAGCGACGGTCGTCGCACGGGAGTATGCTCTGCTCCCACCACTAGGAGGTATAACACCCCTCTGCGACGCGTCGTGGGAGCGATGGCGCGTCAACTGACAACCGCGCCCCTCTGCGCTGTCCGCCACTGCAGCGAAGGCGCGTCATTGACAGTTGCCCCGCGCGAGCGACGCAGGAGTATGCCATAGGCCTTACTGTGTCGCTAGCAACCAAATTTAATTTTGCTGTAATTCCGCTACTATTCCGGCCCCAAACCTTTTGCAGGTTAGATTCTAAGCAGGACATTGCGGTTGCAGACGTCTGTTTTTCTTTATCGGCTCGCATTGAAGTGATACGGTTTTTTGCAATATTTTACCTGCACAGATGTCCGCAGGAAATTTGAAATCCACTATGGTGCTTCTCAGACAACCCCGTACAACCCTCAATAGGTCACTTTGAAAATTGCCACGGGACATTCATTGACCTCCCTTGTGAGTATTCGTACTCACTTCGCTATACCGTTAGCTTAATACTCTGTGATGAATTCTCTCTCCTTTCTATGAGAGCTACAATACCGCTCCAATTCTTTGCAAAAAAGATGCTTTGCGACGGGCTTAAGGCTTTTCGTTGACGAGTTTCATCGAAACTCAGAAATCCTCTATGGTTTCAGCAGATCTGTATTTTTTACGCATCAGGTGTTATTGTGGTACTAAATAGCGCCAAGTTTGAATAACATAGGCCCGATTTCGGATAAGCGCAAACGCGCGGAAACCTAAGATTCAGTTAAGAATTACCCAACTAATAGCGTGCTACAGAAGGCAGTGTTCAACTATTCCACTGTGGGGACGATGTTCTTTATAAAACGGGTAAAATGGCTTTGAAAAATGGACAGAAATTAATAAATTTTCTTTTTTCCAACAAGGGATTGGTCCAATATGCGGCGTAGGATTTCTCCTATCTTTGAACTTCGGTTGCTTCTGTACAGGATAAGTACGAAAGCCGTGTTTTCTGTGGTCTACAGTAGACCACAAGCGCTTTTGAATCTAAGAAGAATGAAAAGATTTTGGCAGTTCAAAGTTGATTTCTATGCGGCCAAAGTTTGACGAAAACAACAGAAAATTTCGTTTCAGTCGCTTACCTCTTTATGGATGAGGTTATTCGAAAAATGTTTCGGAGGCCGAAGAGGTGAAAATGGTTTTCATTTTGGATACGGACAATATTACATCTGTGGAAAGCACGCAACGAGCTGAGGAATGATGTCCAGTTGATTTTTCGAATAAACTCATCCATAAAGAGGTAAGCGACTGAAACAAAATTTTTTGTTGTTTTCGTCAAACTTTGGCCGCATAGAAATCTACATTGAACAACCAAATCTTTTCGTTCTTTTTAGATTCGAATGTTCTTGTGGTCTACTGTAGACCGCAAAAAACCAGGCTTTCGTACTCATCTTGTACAGGAGCAACCGAAGTTCAAAGATAGGAGAAATCCTACGCTGCACATGGGAATTGGACCAATCCCTTGTTGGAAAAAAGAAAATCTAGTCATTTCTGTCCATTTCTCAAAGCCATTTTACATGTTTTTCAAAGATCATCGTTCCCACAATAGTAGAATACTGGAGTAGTAGAATACTGTCTTCTGTAGCAGGCTACTAGTTGGGTAATTCTTAACTGAATCTTAGGTTTCCGCGCGTTTGCGCTTATCTCAAATCGGCCCTATGTTATTCAAACTTGGCACTATTTACTACCAAAATGACACCTGATGCGTAACAAATACAGATCTACTGAAACAATAGAGGATTTCTGAGTTTCGATGAACCTCGTCAACGGAAAGCCTTAAGGACATGCGACTGGGGATCTCGAAGGGGTCGTAAATCAATTATCGGAGCCGAGGAAGCAAAAGGTTCAGAACTAGGTCACTGTGCGATTGTTTTAGAAGATGTTTAGATCGCTGGATAGAAAATGAGACGGAGCTTCTAATGGTGTTAATTAGATTTTAAACAAATAACTTTGAAAAGTGTTACGGCAATGCGACGCTTTGTGTCGGATTATTCCGTCGCAAAGCGTCTTTTTTGCAAAGAATTTGAGCGGTGTTGTACAGCGCTCTTACAGAACGGAGTAAATGAAATCAAGGAAGGAAGAGAGAGGCTCGAAATCCTTCACAATAATATTGGAGCAGTGTACGATATCTGCAAAAATATCCGATAAAGAGGATGTTGTGATGGAAATAGAGCAAACAGGTAGTGAATCACAGCTGCACAAAGAGATAATCAGTGCAGACGACCTAATCTTCAAGGTGAAAACACGGCATGAGGAAACCAAATGTTTGGAGGATACAGCTAGTGCAAAATTAGGTTACACTTCTCAGAGATCCTTAATTCTGCAAAGCGTATCTTCCCATAGGTCTAATGAACAAGTAGTCAAGGAGGATAATACCAAGCAAATGGAGCCTGTTCCAAGCGATAGCAGCCTTCCGCAATCAGTTTCATGCTCAGCTGTCACCAAGCAAATTTAAAGCTATGCACGGCTATTCCAGTCCATAAATCCACCTCAGGCGACATTGAGCAAGTATTACGGCAACGCCGAGGACTTCCCAGAATACTGGGGTGTTTTTGATACTCTCGTTCACAAGATTAGAAATCTCGATTTTGCAGAGAAGATCCTTCTTCTCGAAGTAAGCCTTAAAGGGAATGCTCAGGACTCCGTAAAGGGGATTCAACTTGTACCACAAAACTATGAGATCATTCCAATCCTGAAAGAGAACTTCTGCAACCATTCGATAAATAGGTCGCGTGTAGTGCAGGAACTGATAAGTTTGAAGCAAGCAAACAATTTTTCGGAGAGCTTCATCAGTTTCCCACAGATTCATATACTGTTCAATCAAATGGTATCCGCCGGCAACGATGTGCGAAAACATTACGTCCCAACGTAACGAGATAGAATCTTAGCAAAGTTTCCTCATTATTTAGTGAAACCTGTCTTACTGTCTAATCACATGCATGACAGCCAGACAATTGGCGACATCATAGGTCATCTAAAAGAAAAAGATTGCCGCTAAAGGTTATGTCGAGAACAGACTCGGCCACAAGCAAAATACGACGGTCAATCCTTCAAAAGATAAGAACCGCACTTCGCTGCAATATTCTGGCGACCAGTGCCTATTCTGCCACAGAGGTAGTCATGGATCAGTGACCTATAGAACGGTCACTAATCAATGGGCTTACATATGAATAAGTAAAGGTGATGAGGTCAGATGTATCAATTTCGCCCAAAAATAGTGCGTGGGGGTTATTTGGGGCGCTGGTCACGAATCTAGCATCCGTTTTTGACTTAGCTTGCGTGAATCATTAAACTTTCAACGAGGTCGAGAAAGGTATGTCATAGTTGTTACCATGCGTTTGTTCAAAATGTGTTGAAAATGAGGACAAGGGGGGGGGGGGTAACTGACGATAAGTCATAAAATGCACAAAGAGCAACATCTAAGGAGACCTTACCCATGACCACTGATCTACAAAGCAAGGACACTACCAGTGTGCCATCACCGCAACTCACGGAGCTGGCTGGTCGTGGGCGCCGCGGCCGTGCGTCCAGGTGGCCATACCTGCTGCGTCAACCCCTTGCTCGCCGTCTCCGCTCGCGCTCTGACCCCTCTCGTGCGCGCGGCGGAAGAGCGGCGCGACAGAGGCCGTCCTTGGCGGCCCGACGGACGAGGGGAGCACAAAAATCTATCAGATCTGATGCGATTGTATTCAGGGGGTTTGCAAAACCAGTGTAAAAATCCATGGTGGTGTGAAGTAAACATCGCTGTATATCAGAATTTCGAGCTCTATCTAATGAGCTCTACTTTAAGATTATTAATATTACCGCTGATGCGAAATTCTTGAAAAAATAATTTTATCGCCGCTAACGGCGATATCAGGGGCGGGGTCTATCCCAGCTAACCTAAGGCAATTACTTACTGTCTACCAAGAGGTAAACAAGTTCCTCCTGTTTCTCTCTGTTTTCGATACGCATTCGCACAAATCCACTGAATCGCACATGTTGAATGCGGGCTCAATGTGGCCACGCTCACACTAACGATAATCGGCTTATCGATTATAACCCCATACAGATCATTACCACCTACCCAAATGGCCAGTAAACAAAACTTCTTTTTGCTTGCCTGCGATTGCAAAATCAATGTATGCAACCGCCGGCAAGCGATGTGCTCCCACGCATGCATTAGATGGAGGCACATCTCAAAAAGGAAAGGTTACATAAGAAACGTATCCTTCATCCAAGTATTGACTCCGGCTTCCGTCGAGCGAGGTGGCTGGGAAGTCTAGAGGGCGAGTCGTCGTCGAAGAAATGGAAGAAGGCGGGAAGTCGAATTGGAAGTACCAACTGGTAACACCATATATGTGAACGCGAGGCGAATCGCTGCGGCGTATATCTCACTGGTCTAGTCCCCTCTTCCAAAAATGAGTAGCCTCTCTATGACATGAACCCACGGCCACACCACCGTTCTCACCATCAGTTTCTTGCTTGTGGTTCGGACCCTTGCGGCTTCATTCCACCACACCAAAAATCGGAAGCTGGCCCTTAACACATTGACGACATCGCGCGTTTCGCAGTGTTGCGCGCGTGGGACAATCGATTTCTAAGCCACCTGGTGCGTACGCATCATTAGTGCTGCCTATTGTCCCACAGCGTCGCCTTTTGGCGCGTCAACAGTATGGGCTGAATTTAGCAAGAAAAATGATGGACCTAACAACAGCTTTGAAACGCCTTCGGCCAGGAATGAGCGGCATTTGCGTTTCATAATCCAAATGATTCATATACATTTTTACTCCTTCCGTTTCGTGTTTTATTTTCCGGTACTTTGAACTGGTATAAGTAGGAGCTGCAGAAAACTTACGAACCAAAGCTGTAAAATGTTCACCTCTTGAAATCATGAGTAATGGCAGGATAACGAAAAATTTCTGCTAGCAGAACAGCGAAATAATTTCTAATGGAGTTAGGCTAATTTAAAAGATAGAGCTTGTCTAGGTATATTGCAAGCCCTCCCTTACTGTGATTCCAAGCGCTTCTTAGGATGCATAAATAAATTGAAAAATTGAAATTACTGAAGTTTGTCCTAGAAATGAGAGCATTTCTGTCCTTCATGTTGGGAACATGTTCACCGCGATGTTCACCCTCTATGTGAGAAATGCTTTCATTCATAAAATCACATCATCTTTCCCTTAATGATGTGGTTTAGTTTAAGGTCTATTTGCAACATTTTCTTGCTACAATTTGAGCAAACCAAATAATCTCTTCCCGTTACACGACATTCAAAATTAGTGTATTGGTTCTTGGGTATCGTTGCCGTGCTACCAAATTTGCCCTAATACCACCAAAGCATTTCTTTGCATAACTGTTGAAGGTTCTTGCAGTCATGGACTATAAACATACGGCAAAGAATCCGCACAAAATTGCTTCAGTTTGAAGGAAAATCGAGTTTAAATCTACGCATCAAAATTGATGCGTATTGTCCCACGCGACTCCCTGCTTACGCAGCATAAATGTTGCGTATTGTCGTCAGTATGTTAAGTGCTAAGTAACCTAGCTCCCCCAAAACAGTTAGCATGCCCTCTTCCTCGAGATTGCTGAGCAAGCAACGCAGGACTGCCGCCAGCGGCTGTCGCGTATATGGCGCGGATTGAAATACTCGCCCATCACTGCCAAAACACATCTCAAACTGGTTTTGGCAGTGATGGGCGAGTTTTTCAATCCGCTTCTAAGCTGCCTTGGCTGCTTTAACCTCTCTCTAGACACTCCAGCATCAAGCCGATCTAGTCATTCCTCACGGCAATCATAAACAATCATAAACCATTGCACGGCCAGAGTACCCACTCTCACTAGTGGAGCTCCATTACCTTTCAATGTGCTGCTTAACAAATAAATAAAAAATAACAAACACAAGCAGTACGAAAGGAGGGAGGCAATCCAACGCGTATAAGCGCCGCAGAAGTTCTAGCATTGCATCTTCAAGATGTCGCCCTTGTCGGACACGCATACTGCTGACATCGACGCCTGTGATGCGGCCACCATTCTCCACTACACCGACCCAAAGCTCGATGCGATGCAAGCTGCGATGGACACGTTGCAGCCCACGATGGAAGTGCTCTCAGTTAGTTAAAATACCGCTGGAGCGCAGTGCAACGCGCTCGTCCTGTGCCTTCTGCACAGTTGAGGAGAACCGCGACAGTTATCACACGGCGCGGTACACGCGATATCCTGACACCGTGTCACGAACGGTGCAGGCATCGCGACTGCAGCTCTGCCTGCGGTGCCTGAAAGAGGCCCATGCGGACGACTGTGATGTGAAGTGTGGGAGGTGTGGTTTGGACCACAACACCCTGCTTTGAACTCACAGGAAGCCGTTTATACCAGCGAAGCGACCTCGATTCTGAGGTCTCCTCGTCGCCTCCCGCCGCCGTCTCGCCGTTCCTGCCAATTATACTTATGCTCTCGCCAAAATTTCGAATATTCGAATGGCTTCGAATACCGAAAGTTCTCGAACACTCGAGATCGAATATATTCGAAAAACGTTGTTTTTCTGAATATTCGAATCCGAATACATTCGAAAAACGCGATTTTTTGAATACTCGAATTCGAATACATTCGAAAAACGCGATTTTTTGAACATTCGAATTCGAATACATTCGAAAAACGCGATTTTTTTGAATATTCGAATTCGAATATTCGATTCGAATATTCGAATTCGAATGAAAAATCAGGCTGGCTGATAGACATGATAGACAGCCTGGATGAAAAATGGAAGCAATACACAAAGGATTCCTTCCTAGTTAAGCACGAGGTTTTTATCGACAGGCTTCTCATAAACCCCCTTATGGACGGTAAAAATGAGGTCGAGGTCTTATACATAGCAGAATCAAAAGGCTTATGGATGCATCCAATTTTCTTGTTTGCTAGAACACGAGTTTTTTCCAAAGGAGTACTTGTGTGTTGTAAAGTGCTACTCATGAGGAACAAACGGAAGGTTTCAAGACAATTGAAGGGGAAACTATCTGCTTGAGCCACTGCAAGCTTCTAGGTCACTTCGAAATGATCATTTTTGGAGTCGGTGGGTGACTGAATGTTAAAGAACTCTCATGAAACAAGCTTCCGCCTGAAGGCAGCTAATGACTGACCGACAAAGAAGTATTACGTGTAAATCTGAAGCAAATCTGTCCTGCTTATCCAAAAACGTGGAATATCACACTGTCAACTTTGCGACCACAACGTGTATTACAGATAGCTAGGAATAGGCCAGCCATGAGGGCCAGTCTCAATTCTTTCTGGTGATTCGCACAAATAAGTGGTAGAAGCAGATATTTCTTATTTGCGAAGAACTTGTTGCGCATTAATGCTACTTTCTCTCAGAATTTATCGCTCTATCTAACCAAATAATTTACGATTCAGCGTTGTTTTACATTTCTGTTCTTGAAGGACTTACTGAACGTCGAAGGAACAATTCGAACGATATTTTATTTTAACTCCAAATTGGGACAATCCGCGGCCGAGACAGCTCTACACACTTCATTCAAGTGTGAGGGTCTAATAGTGTTGGAGAAAGCATTGTGCGCCAGTGGTTCAGTAAATTTCGGACCGGAGATTTCAGCCTCGAAGATGACTCCCGTAGCTGTCGACCTAGAGCAATCCTGGACGACGCGTTAACGGAATTAGTGGAAGCTGAAAAATCCCAAACAGTTCGCGGGATCGCGGAAGAGCTAGATGTCAGGGAAACTGCGGTTGCGGATGCATTGAAACGCCTTGGGAAGGTGAAAAAGCTCAAAGAGGGGATGCCCTACGAGTTGAGGGAGCGGAAGAATTGGCACGTTTCGGGATTTGTTCTTCTCTACTTTTACGCAACAAAACTGACCCGTTTTTGGATCGAATATCCCTTGTGATGAGAAGGGGATTTTGTATGATAAAAGCGAACGTTCCAGACAGTGGATGGACGCCGACGAACCTCCCTTGGCATTTTCCAAAGGCGGGCCTCCACCAAAAAAAGGTAATGGTCACTGTGTGGTGGTCGGCGCCTAGTGTAATCCATTACAACTTTTTGGCACGAAGCCAAACGATCGCAGAGTCCTACTGTAAAGAAATCGACGAAATGCACCGGAAATTGCGCCAACTTCAGCTATTATTGGTCAACGGAAGAGGCCCGACTGTTTTGCACGATAACGACCGCCCACACTCACAGATCACTTCAAAAATTGAACGAATTTTGAAGTTCTGCCTCACCTGTTATATTCTCCAGACCTCTCTCCAAACGACCGCCACCTTTTCAACAACTTTCAGAACTTTCTCGCTGGTGAAACATTCCACAGTCAGGACCAAGCCAAAACAGCTTCCGTGGATTCTGTCGAATCTCGACCGCCTCATTTTTTCGCAAACGGAATAAGTTCACTGGTCGCCCGTTGGCAAAAGTCTGTTAATTCGAACGGTGATTATCTCGACTAAATCCGATAAGCTTACAGAAATTTATCGTAGTTCAAAGTGAAGCACTCAAAACGCTGAAAAAACCTTCTGAAGCGTTCGTTATCCATACCGACCGTAAGCACCGGGGGAGTTTCCATACAACCTAATCATATAGCTTTTGCGGAACCGTAGTTGTAGAAACGAAAAACAGATTAGCATTCAGCGACCACGGAGGAGCAGAAGAGCATAACGAGCAGCGAGAGGATAATCACAAGGCTGACTCCATAAGGCACTGCTCTGCACGAGATTACATCGGACGTGGTATTAGACTGAAGCGCATCCCTGTTGACCCTCACTCTCATCCTGCAGACATTTGTTGGCCGATGGCCTCAGACTCCTAACTGCAGCGTGAAGGACAAGTAGCGTCCGTTTGAAACACCGTAAGAATCACAATTTCCAAGTTTAAATTGCAGTCAAGAATTCCTACTCTTCCTCGACCTCTTTGCACAGGCGCAGTAATGATCAGATTCGACGAGGCGCTATCATAGCAGAGATTTGATTCACAGAAAGAACCGTTTGGAAGACCCTAATTACTCGAAAAACCTAACAAGCCTGTTTAGAATACGCCGCTACACAAATTCTCGTTGGGCATTCGAATGACACTTTTCGAGTAGTCGAATAATTTGGCTTCCCGAGAAATTTTGAATATTCGAACAGTTTCGAATACCGAAAATTTTCGAGCATTCGAAACCGAATGTATTCGAAAAATGCGATTTTCCTGAATATTCGAATTCGAATACATTCGAAAAACGCAATTTTTTGAACATTCGAATTCGAATACATTCGAAAAACGCGATTTTTCGAATATTCGAATTCGAATATTCAAATTCGAATGAAAATCATTCGAATACCTATTCGAATAGGTCATTCGAGCATAGTATACTGCCAATGCCACCGCCGTCTGCCTCGTCGTTCCTGCCACTGCCACGCTGACGCCATCTAGCAACGATCAAGCAGCCGCCGCAGCAGTCGGCCAGCGTTACCGCCCGAGGACATGATCAAATAATTATTTCTGTATGTATTACCAAATATGTACTTGTATTATGTATTTGCTTTGTCGTGACCAAAAAATAATTCTTCGCAAACCTGCTGCGAAGCTGGGAAAGGTATATTTCCAGGCTAAAATTTCACTCGGAGTTCCACTACATATCATCTAGAAGTACCATTTATACCGAAATACCATTTTTTGAAGAAAAAACGTAGTTGTGTGTATCACACCGTTGGAGACATGTCTGCAATCCAACATTCTGTGTCGAATTCAGTTACGAAGTTGATATTCACAAATGTTAGAATTTTTATTGTTACCCAACACGACCTAGCTCTCAAAGCCAATGTGAAGTGTCGTTTAAAGACATTGGATATTTAGAGATATTAGATATTGAGCGATATTGGATATCATAAGACCTCGACCCCCTAGAGGCAGCCCCTCCAGAGGGTCCAGGTCATGTTTATTAATCGGTCCTTGCTTGCTGCTAGCGACCCCGAGGTCGAGGTTATTTTTTACTAATCGCTCCTTGCTCGCTGCTCCCAAGCCCTGGAGGCAGTGTCTCCAGTAGGTCGAGGATACGTTTGTTAATCAAAACGTCAAAAATCTTTTTTTTTTTTCGTCAAAAAATTGAGCTCCTCTACAAGGTCTTTCGACGATTCGGTTGAATTCTGTGCGAAAATTTAGTATGGAAAACCCCTTTCACAGCTTCGTTGCAAGTTTCCGAAGAATTATTTTTTGGTTTTAAATTTGAAGAATTTCGCATCAACGGTAAGCTTTCAATAAGCTTAAGGTGGAGCTCACTAGATATAGCTCGAAATTCTGTTATACAGCCATGTTTGTTTTACACCTACCTACACGATGAATTTTTACACTGATTTTGTAAACCCTCTGAATACGTTAATGATTGCAATCGCAACAAATCTGGTCAATCTGTCTGCTCCCCTTGTCCGCCGTCCTTGGGTCCCGACAACGGCCTCCGTCGCGCCGCTCTCCTGCGGCGGGTGTCACAGCGTGAGGGGATACGGCAAGCAAGGGATTGACGCCGCAGGCATGGCCACCTGGGCGGGCGGCCGCGGCGCCCACTACCAGCCAGTACGAGCGCCCCCTCCCACACGCGACATGCAGTGGACAACGCTAATTTTCATTGGCTAGTACTCGCGGAGGATATCCATTTAGCAATTTTCTCCTGCATATTTGTAATTAGTGCTTCGCGCTCTTTCACATGGCATTGGTCTCTGTCAGAAATTCCATGGGAAGCTGAGGGCATTCGCTGGCCAGAGCGATTGCTAGAACTCGAGTCGATTTGTGTGTGCGCAATGTACACGTCCTTCAGTTGCGACAATTGCACCTTAGCCTGCAGCATTATGTTCGCACCTTACTACTGCCAACCTTTATCACCAGCAAATTTCAGGAATGATGTGAAGTACGCAGTTGGAATCGCAGAATGTATTCTTTCACTGGCAAGTACTGTTCCTCAAGGTGAACAAGCAGTTCGTTCACATGGGAAGACGTTCCATTTGAAGCCGTTTTTTTCAGGTGTTCTCGTATTCTTTGCGTCATATAGTCTAATGCATAGCCTTATATTGAAGTTCAAGCAGTATAAGTATGGTAGGAACTCAGCGAAAACTTATTGGGACTGTATGATCGCGGAAAAGACGATCGTTGTGGAGCCAAAGTTAAAGGCAAGTCTTGTATCCACGATCGAGTATTGCTCATCAGTCATATTTCACCGTCGAAAAATTACAGTATCAATGGCTGGCTAATGTAGGGGAAGAAATGAAATGCGAAACGATTTCAAGTACGTTACAAACCAGCTGGTGTCATCAAAGTGATAAACTGGGTGGGAGAGCTACAGCGCTCAACAATAGCAAAGGAAGTTGTTGTGAGTGTATAATAATGATCGATTTGTGCAGCTCGCTGAAGCAGGCGAAGGATCTGTATGCTGCTGTTCACTAAGAACTGGGTCTGACAAGGGAAAGGTCTGAAGCGTATTTCTGAACGGGGAAGCCGAGTCGTATAGGTCGAATCTGCATCTCTCATCGTAAGAGTGTGTTTATCTTTCGGCAACTTGTGAAACCGAACCAGTAAGTGCCTTCAAAATTTGCTGTGGAATCGCGACGGTGGCGCCCTGTCCTCACGTGCGTTGGGGTGACTCGAATTTATGCCCGCGGTGCCAAGCTGCTGGGGACGATGACGGGGGGGGGGAGGTGGGCAATCTACAAACTCTAGTTTCCCGATAGCCGCTTGCACACTGCAGCGGCAGTGCGGCAGCCACGCTGAGGCATAACGTGTAAGGGCGGAGTCGCACTGCGGTGGCGGAGGCGGCAATGACGGGGTGTGCGTAATTACGATTTACGATGTACGACATTTTGGGTCGTAAATCGTAAATGTGATCTTCGATCCACAGATGACAGGCGTTTGCAGAGGTGATACAAGGAAGGGGGGGGGGGGGGGTGTCGGGTTATAAAGATGTACCCACTTTTAAAGAACCCTCTCATAGTGCGCTGCTATTTTACCTATTTAGTTTCTTAATGTTCTGGTGTGGCACTGTGAAAGAAAAACGAAGCTTTATGAATAGCCGCTCGAGTTCAGCTCATATCTCTGCTTACCCCAATTTTCACCTTCGAACGCTGCAATAGCCGCTGTCTTAGTATCCGAGCTACTCTCAAGTAGAAGCAAAGGCAATAAATAATTATCAATTCCTCACGATGAAACTGGGCTAGCCCTTTCTGGTGCTACTTTGAACAACATCTCATATTCCAATTGAACGCGCATATCCCCCCCTTCTTGTTTCATGCAAGTAGCATTTACACTATCAGTTAAATAAAAATCGCGACGAGCTTTTCGAGTGCATGGCGAAATCTGGTCTTTTAATGCACTATATGGTTGCTACATTGCTGCGCTTTAAAACAAAATTTAATTTGCTATTTTTCTCCAAAATAAAAATTTTATAAAATTACTACACTCATTCGGGCAGCTAAAGTTTAAAAATTGCAAAAAAATATTATAAATTTCCCTTGAACAAAAATTTTTCTAACCATCTTATTGAGTCTGTAGTTCAACCTGCATAAAGGCTGTTTTAATTCGGAAGGATTCTCTTTGATTTCAAAAGTCTCAGGCGAGCTTAGAAGAGTGTCCAGTTTGACGTGAAAAGTGTCGAATTTGGTTTGAAAAGTGTCCAATTCGACATGAAAATGGTATATGTTTGCGCCACTGCGCGGAGCGGCGTAATGACCGAGCTATCGATTTTTCACTGTGCACGGCGGCGCCGCACCGCTTTTGTATAAAAGAACTCTGCCTGCGGCAAAACAGCGGGTGCGGCTTTGATCGCGCCGCACCACACCGCTTGCCGCCGTTGACAAGTGTTGCGTCCCCGCCCTTTGATTAAAGCGAGCGCTGCCGACTTGCCGCAGAAGTGTGCGGAGGGTTTAACGGGCCATTTTCAATTCTCCATGCTTGAGCTTAGAGGTCAATCATAGTAGCCGACTTCAAGTAGGCCGCAAACAGGCGGAGAAGTCAGGGAGAAGACCAGGCCCGTTGATACCATTGTAGTCTCACGACTAAAAAACTGAAAATTGTCGCTTAAGCCTCATACTTGGGGTTCTTTGTTATGATTATCACTAATACGACGCCCGTTTTTGAAGTATTGATATATTGCGGTAGGTCCCGTGAAGCAGACTGCGCTCCTTAAATGATCTCAAGAAAGGGTCTGCACATCTCGTCGGCGGTCTTCCCAGCGGCTTCTTCTTGTGTCTTGGAAGCGGCTCGGTAACTCACCGGTTGTCTTTTCGTCGAACTAAGTGACCAGCCCATCGATGTTTCGACTTCTTCATGCTCAGCAGCCGTTACATACCCTAGTCGGCCATAATTTTCAGAACGGATATCATATTTGTGGTCACCAGTCCAGTCCCTTGGACGAAGTTTAGGCGACAAGCTTTTTTTGAGCTCTGCAGAAATGAGAGTGCAATAGTCTAATCTGGCTTGGTCTTTACATTGCGATTCCACCTGATGAGCTTCGATTGATCGTGTTGGATCCTTTTTTACGAATTGTAAAAAAGTCGTTCCACCGGAAGTTCGAACTTCAAAGCCTTTGCCTCTCAGCATTCCGCTTCTCTATCTCCTGCGTCATCACTGTTCGACGGCCGTCGACGGTGATTGGTCAGCTCTGAGCGCAAACGGATCGCAAGCAAGGCAGAGTGAAAATAATCTCTCTTTTCCTGTGTTCGTTGCAGATATGGAACGCATGTACATTTGCGATCAGCGTTCGAAGCCACCTCCCGTGACCACATCTAATTTCAAAGTCTCACTGCGACCTGGAATCCCTTCCCTGTGGGATCGAAGCAGGCCAAAAGTGGAACATTTTCATGCCGCATCATGCTGAACGGACTCATTTCAGAATCAGTTAGCTAAGGTACGACATGAATTTACACAAGGCGTGCGTTCTGGTCGTGGAGCAATGTTCTTCGCGGTCTGCAGGGGAAAGGTGACCTATTTATTTGTTACTGTTTTTCGTTGATAATGTTTTTTATCGATATTAACAGCGTTCAGAATGATGATTACGCCAACTTTTATTGGTGATTTTTTTGCTTCCTTGCGTTTGATGTCTCAATTCTACTTCCAAACGAGTCAGATTTTGACTTGGAAGTTTCGACAACATATCAATTACGTAGAACTTGTAAAAAGATGCAGCACAGTTTTCGACGAATGAACGATCAAGATGTGAAGCCGGCCGTCTTTCTGTCGTTGGTGCTTTTTTCATTCGGTTAGGAAGGGTACCCAGGGATGGATTTGAAAAGCGTATCTGTGCTGCGAAATAAAGCGTAGAATCCTCTAAGGTTGGGTTTTAATCTTTTATGAAATCACAGTGGCAGTGTTTCCTCAAGAGCAATCCTCGGTGACGTGTCTCCAATTACAGCGACTATTCGAAAGTGGTTCAGTGGTGCAGCGTGGTTCTTACAAACGGCGTTGTTTCTCGTTTTCTCGTTTTCGCTGTTTAATTGATATTTGAGCATGTCTGGCTTCCGCGCCAGGAATGGGTGGAATTCCTGTTGTCTGCTATCCGTTTTCTGGTTTTCTGGCATTTCTAGGCAATCTACTGCTTTCTGGGGAAATTGCCAAAATTAAATAGGAAACAAAAAATCACATTGCGTGAAAATCTCGTTATGGAAGTCCAACTGCGCGAATTCAAACCGCATCATGTAATCACGGTCTTTATTGCAAAGTCCTCAAATTCGAAGATAGGGGCTTTTTGTGGTGCGTTTTGTTACAAGTTCCTCCACTTTTCTATACTTTATCGAGTATCTCGCGTTTTATTTGGTTGATCGTGTCAGTCCTAAAATATAGTTTCTCCGAAGCTTCGACGACTGGCTTTGTTGAATCTCAACAATGTCCATCATTCGGGAAAAAACTTCTTTACCAACAGGAAAGAAATTAATCTGGATGGTCCCGACGAATACCGACATTACTGGAGAGACGTGCGAGATACCACGTAGTCGCAACTTCGGAGGCGGATCATTAATGACATGGGCCGGCTTCTGCAGCAATGGAGACCTGAAGCTTAGTCTTCCGTTGTGTCGCATGGACAGTCTAGAGTGTTGAGGTGTACTGGAGTCTGGCGTTGAGAGGCAGAACACGCCAGACACATGTTCTGCAGCAGGGTGTCGCTGCAGTCCATGTGTCTAGGTCGACCAAAGATCGGCTTCATCGTCACAGCATTCGACTAGCGAACTAGTCGACATGCTCACCTGACTGGCATCACATCTAGAACATCTTGATTCAATGAGTCTACTCCAATAACCGACATGTAAATGACATGCCGGCGTGTGTGGGCTTCCGATGCCTCTGACACAAAATTATTTAATATTCCGTTTATTCGTAATTGTACAACTAAAGGCGAGCTAGCAGGGTGGAGGAACTCAACAAGACTGAGACCGCGAGGGCGGTCCTTCAAGAATACAAAGGAGACGTCGTGTACTTTCTGTTTTCAAGGCAGACAACACTGTAGGCGAACTGTGAACGCACTATTTTTTTGCCCGTCTGAGGTCTCGCGGGTGAGAACTCATGAAAAAGTAGCGGCAGCTGGTGCTTGCCGCGACACTCCCGGGGAGAAAAACTTTTAAAAGTACCTTGTTATAATGAACAGTGAGTATAGTGGTAAGTATACATGCGAGTAACAAATTGATCAAAATAACATGTGATCAGTGAGTAACTGGATGAGTATGGCGGTAGGTACAAAGAGTAATTACGCGGAATAACATTCACTTCTGTTTGTTTATTTTGTTGCCCTCCGCGGCCGGATGACCCACAAAGACTAGGGCTGCCACGATCGGCTCCACCACCAATTTCGTTAGTGACAGACGTGCTTGCTGTGCAATTAGAAGCGCCTGTGCGAGGCTAAAGACACCGACGACAACAGCGTATGTGATGGGGTGATCCTCACCAGCCGTTTAGGGGCTACCTAGGGGGTTAGGGGGTTTACAATGTAATAAATACAGGAGCATACAATGCGAATATTTAGAGGGACAATTTTTGATCTTATGCATGTTCTATGAAATACAGAGTGAGTGGCGTATTACAATGGAATATTGAACGGAATATCAGTGCTAGCTGACAGCAAAGATACAAAATACTTGGAAAAGGAAATTAGAATAAAGAGAAATATTGTAGGGAACAACTGCGTCAATGTACTGTAAGCCCGTTGCAGAATATGGGCGTGTGATATGAGTGAGTATGGTGTTCACTTTGCTCTCCAGTGCTACTAGCTTGGCTGGAAGATCCTGTATGTTATCATTAGGAACAGATGATTCCACTGACACTCGATTAAATCGAAGTGCACCGTTTTGGCACGTTATTGGATCTGATGGGACTTGGGTGCTGAGTATGATGGAAAGCAACAAATAAAGTAATATTCCTGAGAATATGCTGAAGCTGCTAGATGTTGTTAGTTCTTCACAGAGCTTCCGTTCTTTAATGTTACAGCACTTGGCTCTTTGCTTTGCTTTCATTGAAAAGGTCCGCTGAGGAGGTTGTAACACTTCTCAATTTCTGGAAGGTCATTCGTCCCTCCAATCTCGTGAGGAATCTGGTTCAATAAGGTATCTTTTACCAGATCTTGAGCATATTCTGAAGGCGGGTTGCTGCATGGAACAGGCGATTCATATTGTCTGTGTTCAATGCCGTTCACCTCTAGTGAAAGACGTGACGCGTGTTTCCGTTTATCTTCGAACGTTTTATCATAAGCTTCCTTTCTTACGGGAGGGGGACGTTCTGCCTGAAAGCGGCGAGGGCAAAGGCGCGGGACAGTGCCTGCGGAGACAATTAGCGTCGACTCGCACAGTGACAACCGCCGCTTCGCGCTCAGCCAGACAGCCCTCGCCACGGAGGCGATGCTGACCCTGCCAACTACAGGAGCCTGTAGGTCGACCAGATTTGGTGTGATTACAATCGATAGAGGGATAGGAGGCTCAGACGGCTTTATTGGCAGTCCAGAATATGGGACTGATCTGAACCCTACCATCTTCTATATCAGAATTTCAAGGTCTATCGAATGAGCCAGGAAAGAATCTTGTCTCAATAACCCTTACAACATTTTTTTTCAGGCGCAGTTTCCTTTCGGTAAATATCAGTTTTTATTAATATCAGAATTAACTACGAGGCATGCTTCCAGGCTACTGATGTGAACTCTACCATTTCCTGTACTAGAACTTCGATATCTATCAAATGAGCTAGAAATTATCCTGTGTAAAAAACCCTTAACGCGGCTTTTAAGCGCTGTTTATTTTCCTTAAATATCAGTTCTTATTTATATCAGAATTAATTGCGAGGCGTGCTTCCAGGCTGAAATTGTGGGAAATATAGTTAGATAGACGAGAGACCTTCAAGTGCTCAACCTTTTTGAAAATGACATTATGATCCTTCACAGCGTAGAGCATGTTCACAGTCTGAAATTGCCCAAAGAGTTCAATTTGATAGTCGGTGAACCTCCTAAGAACACCGACGTACTCCAGTTTTTACGAAGCATCTCATCAGTATTTCCTAACTCGTTAATTGGGGAGGAGACATTGGCTATGCAGGTACATTGCCTGTGGAACGAGAGGTCAAAAAACTGCTAGAAGTCACAAACGACTGGACGAACAATTTGAAGTATTGTGTGATGAAATTTATTCTCGGTGAACATTAGATTTCATGAACCACCTATCCAGTCTTAGTCTCGACATGTATGGTGTGTGCATTGTAAAGTTCCATAGAAAAATCAGTTACGAAATGATAAAGAAATGTAATTTTGAAACTAATGCTTTGAACTTATGTTAAAAGATTCCTCGTCTATCTAGTTGGAATCCTCGTGCAATTTTAGCCTGGAAGCAAGTTTCGCATTTAGTCCTGATATATGTGAATAAAAACATATTTAGCGAAAAATAAACAGCGCCTGAAAAAAATCGCCTTAGGGGTTATTGAGGCAGTATTCTTTTCTGGATCATTCGATAGAGCTCGAAATTCTAGTACAGGAGATGGTAGGGTTTACATCAGTAGTATTGAAACGTGCCTCGAAATTAATTCTGATATAAACAAAAACTGTTATTAACGAAAATAAACAACGCCCAAAAAGTCGCCTTAAGGGTTATCTAGACAGATATAATGCAGGAGAAGGTATAGTTCACATCAGTAGCCTGGAAGCATGCCTCGTAGTTAATTCTGATATAAATAAAAACTGATATTTACCGAAAGGTAACTGCGCCTGAAAAAAAGTGTTGTAAGGGTCATTGAGACAAGATTCTTTCCTAGCTCATTCGATAGAGCTTGAAATTCTGATATAGAAGATGGTAGGGTTCAGATCAGTCCCATATTCAGGACTGCCAATGCAAGCCGTCTGAGCCTCATATCCCTTTATCGATTGTAATCACACCAAATCTGGTCGACCTACAGGCTCCTGTAGTTGGCTGGGTCAGCATCGCCTCTGCGGTGAGGGCTCCCTGGCTGAGTGCGACGCGGCGGGTGTCACTGCGCGAGTCGACGCTAATTGTCTCCGCAGGCACTGTCCCACGCCTTTGCCCGCGCCGCTTTCAGGCAGAACGTCCCTCACCCCTTTCTTACATCAACAATCTGTGGGGATGCTATCACAGAGAGGTGGAATGTCGAGCTTTTTGTTGTATTGTATTAGAAGATCCGAAGAGTGCTGGCCCGAAAATGGTGTTTTGTGGAAGTAGTCCTGGCGGTAGTCTTACGGGCGGGTGGTTCAACATCATGATTTGGTCGTATGATTCAACTCCGATCAGAATTCGCGGCTTTTTCTCCGTTCGTAATGGTATTCGACAAGAAAATGCACTTGTCTCGTAGAAACTGTACGTCGGAACTTTTTAATGTGGCTGCTGGATAAGCATTTGTGAGCACTGTTTTGGTGGTAAGCGGGAGTGAAATGGTATCTCCGAACCGCGTTCTGAAAACGGCAGATGTCCGTTGAGTCAAATAAGTCTCACTGCTTCCTCCAATACCGTGCATTGTGCATTGAAATGGCTCACTTAATTGAAGTTCCAGCGTGCTCGCGAGGTTGGCTTCAATTAGGTTGCACTGTGCACCCAAGTCTAGAACAACCACCACATTTTCAAACGTGTTGGTGTGATTATTTCGTATTTGTGCCTCCGCAGTCATGAGAACATACTCTTTCTCAGTGATCTTTTCGTGTGCTGTATTTGAGAAACTTGCTGCCAGATATCCGTTATGTGCCTGTGGGGCAGATTGCTGGCTTTTATTCACCACAGTATAGCTGGATTGATTGCGAGAGGAATTAACTTCAGTTGGCCTAGTACTTGCATTCTGGCTGGTAGAGAAACGTTGACTATTTTCTGGTCAATTTCCTCTTTCCTGAGGTTGTCGGACGTCCTCCTTTGTACATAATGTGACATCGTGATCTCCCTTGCAATTTGGACAGCATTCGACGGCGCAGTCACGGCTTATGTGGTCCTGTGCAAAGCATTTCCAACACACTGAATGACCCTTCAGTGCGTTTCTGCGATCGAGTGGTGTCCGAACTGTGCGGCACTCCTTGGTCTGGTGGTTGGATCTGCGGCAAAATAGGCATTGTTCTGTACCAGACGGTTTCGGGCCTCATGAGGGTTCGGCATTGTTTGTTTGGCTTCCCCTCAACGATTCAAATCGGCGCTGGAAGGGAGCTCTGGAAGAAACTTCCTCGCCGAGCTCTTCCAGCAGTTTGCCTACGGTCAATTGTGAGCTTTCTGATTCCTTTTTCATGCAGTCCTTTATAATTTCATAGGGAAATTTTGCAAGAATAGTGTGGATCCATAACGGATCGTGCCTTTTCCTTACGTCGTACCCTGTGGCGACCATTTGGAAGACAAGATCGTTGACCTTGTCGAGGTTTTCGACACATTTTTCGCCTCCTGTGTTGGCAGCTGGTAGTGCCAGTAGGCACTGTACGATATGTGACCAGTTATTTCCTTTGTTTCCATATTTTTTGTGTAGTACATCCACAATCAGACTGTAATTAGGATCCTTCATTGGTATGCTTCTGATGGCATTTTGTGCCTTTCCGCATATGGCGTTCTTAAGGTAGAGAATTTTCTCTAATTCTCCTAGTTCCGCGTTATGATCGACTATGAGGGAATATGCATCCCAGAATTCATCCCATGAGTCGTTTTCTCCATCAAAATGCGGTAGTTTGATTTGCGGGTACTTGATCTTCAATGCCGGCGATAGCACCATCTGTCCTGGGTCTTGCTCATGTGGTTCAAGACCCGAGTGGGTTGTCATATGCTGCTGCGTCGGCGGTCGGTTACTTTGAAGTAGACCACATGGATCGATTTCTTCATATGCGTCCCCACTGTCGAGGTCTCCTCTGCTTTCGGGATCGTTTCGGACCAGTGGGGTACGAGTAATTTGTAGAATTTAGAGCCATCACTACGGTTTCGGCTTCTTGTTTGAGGGAGCGGAAGTTGATTTTCTGTTTGAGTTCCTCTATTTCTGCTAACATTTCCATTTTCTCTCCTTTTGAAGCCTCTGAATAGGTGCTCATTATGCTCTGGTAGACATCTTGCATTGATGACAGTTTTCTTTCGACGTTTTCCAGTGCCGTTTGCAGTTCACACAGTCTTTCCTGACAGTAGACTTGTATTTTTTGATCCTCTGTGGGTGCTTTATTAGGCTCTGTGGTGGCCTTGTAATATTCAACCACTTCTTTGAGGATAGTCGATTCGTCCTCCAGAGATTGGACGAGAAGGGTAATTTTACTCATTTTGCTGTTATTCAGCTTGAGTTTCTTTTTCTTTAGAAAATCAGCGGTTCTTAGTTTTATGAGGGAGAACAAGCTGATTTGAAGATGCCACGCGGGACTTTATTATTGGTGCCTGGTAAATGGCCGATGCACCAGAAATTTTGTGTGGGCTTCCGTTGCCTCTGACACAAAATTAATTAATAATGCGTTTATTCGTTATTGTACAACTAAAAGCCAGCTAGCAGAGTGGAGGAACTCAACAAGACGGAGATCGCGAGGGCGGTCCTTCTAGAATACAAAGGAGACGTCGTGTACTTTCTGTTTTCAAGGAGGACAACACTGTAGGCGAACTGTGAATGCAATATTTTTTTGTCCGTCTGAGGTCTCGCGGGTGAGAACTCATGAAAGTAGCGGCAGCTGGTGCTTGCCGCGACACGGCGATTTTGACTGCAGGGACACTATCGAAGACAAAATCATCCATAACCTTGTCAACGGCATGCATAATAAGAAGTAAGAAGAAATATAAGAAGTAATTTTCCAATTTAATAGAAAATTTGTTTTTCGTAAGTGAATACATACTTTAGAAACCCCCAAACACTCAATTTTTCTCTTCAAGAAAGTCTGATTGTCGTGTGAGACGAACAATTTTCCTGAAAGTGAGTGCCCACGTATTTTCGACCTGGAGAATTCTAGGATGAACTAGTGCGGGCCTGAAGAAATGAACGCGAAACGAGTTTTGGTTAAATTATGGGGTGGATACATACTTTTGAAGCATACTGTAGTGAGTCCTTCGCACAGATTTTTAACGCAATTTCCAATACTAATTAGTTGATTAGTCGTTATCCCGTCCAAAAATCGCAGGAATAGTCACCAAAAGGATAGGCCGAAACCTCCGCGAGCAGAATAACTGGTGACGTTCAATCCGCTATCCCTGATTGCTACATTGATACTACACGCTAGAGTTTATCTCGAACTGTTGTCACTGCACATTAGATGGCCGATTTTGCTACCTCAATTTCTGGTCGATTTTTCGTGGCTACGAATGTACCCGTTCCAGAAATTGTATATAGATTCTGAATGCGCAGATTGTCGCTTTCTTAGCATTTATAGCTCTTGTGACATAATTGCCTCTTGTCGAGTTTTTGGTGTCGTTTTAGAGTATGAATCAACGTGATGTTCGGGTGCTCTACTTATATGAATGGAGAACTGGACACAACGCTGCTGCCGCAGCTCGTAACATCAACGCTGCATTTGGGGTTTTCGCTGATTTCGCTAAACAACGCGCAATTCGTCACTGGTTTGAAAGGTTTCGATCTGGAGATGAAAGTTTCGAAGATGAAGACCGAGGTAGACCACCATTACTTCTTAACGACGAGCATCCATGGTGGAAGCGGATCCGCGTCAAGCTGTGAGAGAGCCAGCACAGCACTTCGACGTTGTCGGCAGCAGTATCAATCGCCACTTAAATGCGATCGGGAATAAAGGAATTGGATAAATGGATCCCGCACGGACTGGTCGCCAGGCAGATGCTGAAGCGCCACGACACCTGGGCTTTGTTAAGGCTGCGCAATCTAGGGGAGACTTTTTGGAATGGATCATAACATGCGATGAAAAATGGATCCTTTGTGACAATCTTCGTCGCTTTGCACAATGGCTGGACAAGAATGAGAGTCCCAAGGAGATTTCGAAACCAAGTCTCCATCCTAAGGTGACCGTGGGGTCCGTATGGTGGACAATGGCTGGTATAGTCCATTAGAAGTCCTTGAAGACTGGAGAGACTATCACAGCGGAGAAATACTGTGCCGAAATTGAGGCGATGCACCAGAAGTTTATTGAAAAACAGTCGGCTTTGGTCAGCCGAAGAGGCCCAATCCTACTGCCCAGAAAGTCCAGAAAGTGGATGAATTGGGATAGGAAACTGCCACGTCCATCATATTCACTAAATATGCCCCCTACCGATTGTCATTTTTTCAAGCATTTAGGTCGTCATGTCAAGGATAACAAATTCAGCAACAAAGGTGATATCGAAAAAGACATCTTATGTTTTATTAATTCTCGTAGTTCTGTTTCTTACAAAGGATCTGTCAAAGTTTTCAGTCAAAACGGCTATTTCATATGCATCGACCTAATACATGTTCCGATGTTTCTTTTACAATATACGAATCTTACCCTAAATTGCAATCGAATTTCGGTGGAAATCGATTATGCAATGAAAAATCGTTAATTCGGTATATATATACATATATATATATATATTATATATATTATATATATATATATATACACTGCGACCGGAAAGTATAGGGACACCAGCAAATTGCGTAATTCTGCTAGCTACCCGCAGGAATTGATCGGAAAATTATTCTATGGAATTCCTCACGGCAAAGAACATATATACGAAAGAAATGGGCAAAATCCCCTGAGGTGGCAGGGAACGGAAAAGGATCACGTGACGGGACCCTGTTTTTGAGTGACCAGAAAGTATAGGGACACCACCAAATAAGGTGCGCGGAGAAAGGTACGTTGTTGAAAACTATTTTGCTATGCAATATACTGCCTCATAATTTGCTCATTGTAAGGATGGGTCGCGAATCGATGCTATCAATAGAGGAACAAGCTCAAATCAAGGCCCTCAGAGTTGCAGGACTCAGCATACGCCAATTTTCGACTCAACTGGAACGATCAAAGAACATTATTAGCAAATTTCTACGCAGTCCTGATCTATATCACTCGAGGAAGTCTTCAGGACGTCTCAGGCTTCTTTCGACTCGAGACGAGAGGCAAATCGTGCGAATGGTTTCCAATAAATCAATCAGCTTGGAGGAAGTGCGCAAGAGTTTGAGTAAGAAAGTCTCGAAAGAAACGATTCGGTGCTGCTTAAAACGCAATGGGAATGTTGTATATACCCAGCTCCGTTTTTTGACAGAAACGCACAAGAGGAACAGGCTCGAGTTCGTCTCTAGGAACAAACGACGTCTTTGGACTAAGGCAGATTTTTTGCGTTGTCAGTTCTGACGCTAGGTATTTTAACATTTCATAGTTCAGGTGATCTTCTCGGACGAAAAGCGCTTTAACCTCGATGGTCCAGATGGGAACCGATTCTACTGGCATGACTTACGCAAGGAGAAGGAGTATTTCCCAAGAAGGAATTTTGGAGGCGACACAGTTATGGTGTGGGCGGCATTCCACGCAGAAGGAAAGCTCCCTCTTGCCTTCACGTCAGCAAGGATGGACGCAGATGAATACCGGCAAGTGTTGGAAACCCATCTGCTCCCATTCCTTCAACAGAATGCTGGTCAGGGATGGGTTTTTCAACAGGACAATGCACCGCCGCATGCCAGCAGATCCACAAAAGGCTTCCTCAGAAGAAATTCTGTTGAAGTTCTAGACTGGCCTGCATGTTCTCCCGATATGAACCCAATGGAAAATATCTGGGGACACCTTGTAAGGAAGATTTACGAGCATAACCAGACATATTCTTCTCTGCAAGGACTTCGATCAGCAATTCTACGCGCTTGGGATGAACTTCCTCTACAAACACTTCGAAATCATGCTGCTTCGATGCCAGCCCGACTTGTAGATGTTGCAATGAACCGCGGAGGACAAATTGAGTACTAGTTATCAACGACTGTTTTTTATCTTGACAATGAAGTTGTTTTTTACTAGTGTCCCTATACTTTCTGGTCAGTTGAAAATGGTGTGTCTCCATATTTTATTTTCTTATTTAACTCACATCAAACCGATTTTGCTTAAATCTTTTGCTTCGAACTTCTTTGCGTTAACAAAATTTACAGTAAAAAATTCAGGTCGATTGATATCGATTAGCGTACGAAAAGTGCAATTTTTAAGTGTCCCTATACTTTCT